>JBBCBC010000018.1:12939478-14169932 GCA_037126765.1 Stenogyne calaminthoides
ATTCGTGATGAGTCTATATGCATCTTTTCGGCGTCCTCTTAGTAAAGGTCACCACGCACTCGGATACGTTAACGGATTCAAATTTCACATACGAGCTTACGGCGATTCAAGGCCACTATGAACAAAGCTGAGCCAGGCTTATGAACAAACTATGATTCAAATGAAAATGATTTCTCACGGATACTCGAGGAGTGTAGTGGTGTTGGAATATCCCTAGACTTACCTAAAGAAAAGTAGTTTTGTTCAAGCAGGAGCGGTTCGATCCAACTGCGTTAAAATGGGAATAAGAATACATCCCAATTATAAGCTCGTGGACTTAATCCCGAGAGGACGATACTACCAATTTGATCCATTTGTGCTAAAGAAGTCAAGTCATCAAGTTTACATGTAAGTACCTTGGATTCAGAAGTCACGAGATTACTGGTCAAGTATAACTATAAAACCGAAAGATCCTGCGGGAAATCGATGAATATCAAGACTAGAACTTCCCCCACTCCAAGAGGACGCATATATCATCCCAAATGAATGTGCAAATAGATGATGATCCCGCTATTTTGTTATATTTGAACAAGGCAAGATTTTGGAGGAAGCAAGGTTATATATGGGGGAGTGAAGAAGATACCCACTGACAATTCGGCGTTTCCAGACGAATGAAGTACTATTGGAAGATGACCACCGTGATGATTCAATCAAGGTATGGCGATGATTCATCTAGGTCTCGGGAGATTGACGGAAGAGGAACTAGCAAATCATGATCCATTACTGCATTCGACACTATACAATATCATGGAGCCGGGGAAGATGTTATACCACTATATCTTTATATTTATATATAATATAATATATAATGCAGGTAACACTCTTTTAATTTTACAGGTTGTATCCTCGAATAAATGTTCGAGGATCATCATGAACATCATGTCCCGAGATATGGAGTTGGGCGGTACACGGGCATTGGTTTCCAAAATCGGAAAAATAAAGGTGGAAGACATTCTAGTAACGCATTCGCTTTGATTAATTTAAGTAGCTTGTTCATTATATTGTTACTTATATGTTTAATATTCATTTTTTATTTGAGGGATGTCACTCCCGGGATCAAAGAATGTGAGGACACAAGATTTATCAAGGACTGCTTATTAGGAGAGCAAGTACGCTGCATGGTTGATCTTCTTCAATAACGGAAGACGATACACCGTAGCAGTGGAAAGGCGCGCTTCATGGATGATGATTTGTGGAAGGCATTGAAAGATTACCGCTCGGGGATCA
Source organism: Stenogyne calaminthoides (assembly GCA_037126765.1). NCBI lineage: Eukaryota > Viridiplantae > Streptophyta > Magnoliopsida > Lamiales > Lamiaceae > Stenogyne > Stenogyne calaminthoides. The sequence goes on from JBBCBC010000018.1 coordinate 12,940,745, forward strand.
AGTCATAGCCAAAGCTATCAAGGTCAAGAAAAATTGGGCCTCCAAAAATCTACGATCATGGAGGATCAAAAGCGAGCGATCGATTTTACGATGGGTTTGTAAGAATTTTTTACACCACCACAAATCGATATTTTTTATTACTTTATCATAATAATTAATAGTAATTAACAAAACTATACAAAATTGTCGCTGGCGTAAAATGGACGCCCTAACAAAGATGGGAACTCGTGGAAGAACTTTCACAAAAAAGATTCCGCTGATGCCGAGATGGAAGCCATAATTGTAAGTGGTTGAAGTAACGCTTTTTATCCAATATATATAACTTATTAAAATTAATAGTATATCTAATTTTAAATGTCAAAATATTTGTATGCCGTACCGCAGAGGTGGAGGAACGATCACCCCGAAGCCGTCTCGATGCATTTGTGCACAGCCCAGAAACAAGCCGCCAAAGTACTATACGAGAAGACGCCAGACTTAACGGAAATACAGGATCGGGGCAAATGTCGGAGTTGGGCAAGATTCAACCGCCCAAAGGGACATCCGGGGCACGCCTATCTACGGGTTTCTCTCTAATTTGATCAAGAGCTAGCCCGTGAAGGAGCCAACCTCGAGAGAGAGACAAAGAGCGGATGGTACGGCCGCATGATGGCACAAAATGCAAAGCAAAATAAACCAGATGTCACAAATGCAGAGTCAAGGCCGCCAAATGAGCCAGCTTTTTCTCGACAGATGCGGTGCAACCCCGCTTCTCAAAGAATCAAGGTCAGGGCAAGGAACCGGTGGTCCTCAGCAGTGTGATCGGGGAACCGTGCTCCACGGGGACGGGTGTTACTCCCCAGCCAGGATTGCAGGGAATCTGGATGTTTCCAACAACGGGTAGTCAGCCGCATTTTTATCTTTCCCCTGTACCGACCGGGCGGTCATTATGACTCAAGACCACCTCCGGGTCTTTTTTTGTTCCTCCATCTCTCACATTCGTGTCTTCAGAGGTCCTAAAGGTTTTGCATCGCCGTTCGACGTCAAGCTTGCCGACTCTTCCGGGTAAAGACTAAGGCTCAAAGTGAAATGCCTTTATGCCGCCATTACATTTGGATCCCCAAAGATGTTTCCCTATTAATCAATTTCCCATAAATGACAATGGTTTTATGACGATGATGATGGTGATGATCATGTGACGGATAAAACATTTTAAAGCGTGTGTGTTTTATGCATTAAACATTTGAATAATCTATTTGGTTATGTTGTATGTTAATTTTAATCTATTAATTTATTTTGTTATGTTTTATTTAGAATATTTGAGTCACATGTGTGTTTTATATTTATTTGTTGATTAATCTCTACTATTATAAAAGATGTATTAATTTTGGTAATTTTATTGAAAATATTTAAAAAATAATGATCAATGTATACTTTTGATTATTAAATACATATTTATTTATTAAAAGTAGTGAAATTTAATAGGAAAATGAATATAAATGTATAAAATAATTACTTAAAAATTGAATAAAAAAAATATTTTATTTAAAATAATTAATATAAGTATATATATAAATGTATTCACAATAATAAATAGTGAAAAAAAATATAAAATAATTATTTAAAAAATTTTATTAAAATAATTAATATAAGTATATATATATATATAATGTATTCATAATAATAATAGTGAAAAGAATATAAAATTAATTAATATAACTATATAGATAAATGTACTCAAAAATAATAGATGATGCAAGAATATAAATTATTTATTTTAATTTATTATAAATATTTTAATTAAATCAAAGTATATATACATGACAAATAATTGATTAAATGATAGAAGAAAAAATTAATAAAAACACAATATATAATACCTATACAATTAAAAAATGCATTCCTAATGAATAACCTGCTCAGCCCAAATATTAGGGCGGTACACTTAAGTCTCCATAAACGTGAGCACGCGGTTTTAATCGTGCTAATTTCTACTCATATTAGGTGTTACAAGAATATGGCTCGCGGTCCCAAAGGGTTCCGAGGGTGCACTTGAGCCTCGCAATCGTGCTCAAACCCGGCAAAGAACGTTTTTTAATCCTCGATTAAATGGGCGAAAAAATAATCCCTCGGTAAATTGCTCGCCAATTACAGGGCGGATTCGCCGCCAAACCCGCGAGCGCTGCAGGCGAGAGCTAGCCCTCGCTAAATTTAACGAGGGTCTTGCCGAGGGATATTCCCCGCCGTGATTTAGAGAGGGCGGTGTCTCGAACCGACACATGTCGCACTCGGGCAATTCCGGGCTTATTTGGATTTAGGGATATTTTTCCCCTCGTTAATTTTTATCGATGAGTTATTTTAACGGCGATATTTTCCCCGTTAAAACCCTCCTAAACCTCCTTTCCTCGTTAAAACCCCTTTAAATTGAATGTATTTTGTAATGTCACAGTTGCGGTGCGTCTCTTGCATCATATTGGTTGGCCTATTTGCGTTGCAGCACAGTGGTTGCCCTGTTGTTGTTGTCCTCTGTTGATATCCATTTTCGTAATAGGACTATATAATACAACAAAGTGGAATCCAAAATTGTGTATGCTCTCCACGTTTTATCATCAAATTCTTTTGATCAAACTGGTAAAGACGGATGGATTTCGGGTTCTCCTTCCATAACAGGTAATGTATTCTTTGTTAATAAAATTTCTTTTTCCTATTTTCATTCCCTGGATTCTTATGATGTAATTTGCTGAATTTAATCGAATGCCTATTTTTGTGGGGTCACCACTCACTAGGTACCGAAACATTGTTTGCTGATCTTGGTCATTTTAAGCCTCATGTTTACGATCTTCTACTACCAGATCCATTTCGCCCTTCCCGACGCCGTGAATCCCCTGATATCATATCGCTGATCCAACATATAATTTTATTTTTAAACGACAGATTGATGAAATAAGGTTTAAGATCACAAGATAACGAATCATAATCAAGACGCTTTATTAATAAATTAAATTAATAATTATAAAATGACAAAAGTATCCTTTTCATTTAAAAATAATATATTTAAAATATATATTATAAAATTACATATATATCCCTTATTAATATATTAAAATTATATATGTGCCATTGAATTAAATCCACTAAGCTTACCTTCTATATACATCTCTAAGACTTATTAACCTTACGAACTTGTTCGGTTTTCATCTAATATTGTGGTTTGACCATTCAATTGTAAACTGTAAAACATAAACACTAAAAATGGTTGAATAAAAACCTTGTCTATTCAATTGTAAATACACAATTAAAAATATAAACACTTTGTTGAGAAAAAAAGGCTGAAATGGAAAACCTCAAAAGTTGAAACCAAAAATCCACTAATTGTCTAAGAATTTTCCCCTTTTTCTTTTCTGAAAAAAGAATTCTATAGAAAATCACGAGAGAGTGAAGCATTCAGATTTCAATGCTCCTGATTATTTTTATACACATATTTAGTCGAAACTCAAAAAAACAATTTTGTCAAGCCCTAATTAATTTAATTTTTCAGTTGGACGATTGCCTATTAACTCAATCTTGAAACCCGTTTTGATAAGACAAGCTTCGTCAATCGATTTTGTTGCCCAACAATTGTAATCGTAAAAAATTCTCCTTGAAACTTGGGAACAAGAGAAATTGAAATAAGTCCACTAAATTTATATCCTTTAACTATCCCAGAGTTTGCACGTTATTAAGGGCCGTTTTGTTTGGCTTGGAGAAGAAACAAGAAAAAATGAATTTATTGTTCATTAGATTTGGTTGGGGAAGAATCGTGTTTTTAGTGATTAAAGAGACGTGTTTAGTTATTTTAGTTCTTTTTGCTAATTAAATAATCATTAAATAGGGTAGAAAGTTGGCGATGGATTGGTATTTTATATTTTTGGTTAAAAATTAATTATTTTGAACCATAGCGGAAGTAGACGCCTATGGGTTAATATGACTTGTCAACTTTTTATTGGATGTCCCGACGCCGCGAAGAGCTAACATATTTCCTCGTAGAAAAACCCATGTTTACATAGGATGTTTTGAGTATTATACTATTAACAATCTAGAACAGATTATGAAGGAAGAGGAAGAAGAATTTTTAATAATGAATAAATCAGAAGAATACAATGAGATGAAAGAATGAAAATTGAAAAAGAACTGGAAACCTAATCTAATGGGCTTTTTATAATTGGGATAAAGAGTAATCGGCCATAACTAACTAGCACCCACTTGGCCTATTTACAACTTAATAATATTGAGAAGTCTCATTTTGATTTGAAAGTGGTAGGAAGAAGAGGTTTAAGTGAGCATGTCACCGCCAAATTTTCTTTCCGTAGGGGATGTGAATGATGTTGAGAACTCCTTCCTTGATCTTGTCCCGTAAAATGACAATCAATGGATATGTGCTTGTTCTGTCATGTAAATAGGATTTAGAGTCATTTGAAATGCATTTGTCATTCCAGATATAATGAAGACGGCAACTTTAATTAACCTGCCTTTAAGTCTTTTCAATGATGAAAAATGATCCAATCGGATTTCACAAGATGTTGTTGACATTGCTCAGATTCAGCCTTCATTGAAGATCCGGGAGACTTTTATGAGCCACACATCTCGCTTTAATAAGTGTTTCGCCTCCTTCCATCTACAAAAATTGCACATACCTTGTAACAAAGAAATTATACGTCACAACATTAGGGGATATGATGCCATTTTCAAATAATTTGAGAAGACTGAGGGCATCATCGACTATCTTGGCCTCGTGATTGATCACAATTACTATGGTATAAGAATAAATATCAAGTTTCAGATTTAGCTTTCTCCAATACCATAAGCAAATGGGGGCACGAGAGTGCATCCCTTTCAGACAACCCATTTATCATAAAGAAGATGCATAACTTCATCCAACTCACATATGTTTTCTCAACAATTTTAAGAAAAGTTGTTAAGTATGGCCAGATTTTTCCTTGCAAGAAAAGGCCTTTGGATCGTGAGTAGTGAAGGTTACTTACATCAAGTGTAATGTCGTTTTGACAAGGTCGCTTAACATTGCAAAATCCAAGAATCAACACCTATCTGTGTGGCAAAGCAACCAATTGTAATATCAAGGTGCCGAGGTCTCGCAGAAGCATTTTGTCGACAAGAGTGATGTTTATTTTGATAAGACCACACAACAATTTATTAAATTCAACAAACACAAGGAAGCGGCTTTAATTATATCATTTTGTGAAATCGGGAGATAGCTTCATCTAAGCCGATTTGATTCCCCTAAAATCAAATCGGGGTTTGGAGGAAAAAATATCTAGTTACATTTTGGTGAAAGAATAATGTGGAGGGAACATGGAAAGGGGAGGGAAGAAACGCTTGATAATAATGAGGAGAAGCGATTGGACTGCATATCGTTTTAATCGAGAATGGAACCTCATTCTTCTCTCGAGTCTCGATAATAATGGTGAGATGAGTTTTAAACTACAAGAATTAGCATTTACTATGGTTACCAACATTTAAGTTATTATTTAAAAAGAGTTCCACTACCACTTCCTAAAAATCCTCTACACGCCTTCATAATTTTAAAGATAAAATAGATATACATAAAATGAACAAGTTACTTATATAAATTGGGGGTATTATTTTTCCATTAAGTTTTGTTGACTTTAATTTCAGTTTTTAAAGTCTCTTACACTTTCAAATTAGCTATTTATTTTTTCAATTTTTAAATATATAGACATGAAAATATAATTGAAAAATTATGGAAAAATGTTAATTAAAATTTAAAAAATAATTAAAAAACATAACTAAATATTAAAAAATAATTACATTTAAAATCAATTAAAAAATCAAAAAAATTCATCAAATAATTAAATAAACTCTCAAAAATATTATTCAAAATTAACTATATTTTAAAAAATAAGTAAATACAAAAATAAAAAACAATTTAAACTAAATAAAATTGAAAATATAAAAAAAATCTTCAAAACTAATTAAAATTAAAAATCTGATTTTTTATCTTATTTACGCTTAATTGATTCTCTCAAGTTTATTATTTAAATTTAATCATTTTTTTAATATTTTGTTTATTTTTTTAAATTTTTACAGAATTTTTTTAAAAGATTTCATTTTGCATAAGAAATTTTGAATTTATATATGTTTGAAGATTTAGTTGATTTTTTTTATAATTTCAGATTTTATATAAAATTTTTAAAGAGTTTTTAGATTTTTTGAAAAAGAATTTATGAATAAAAGAAAGAATTTTTTATATTTGTTTTGGAGAGGAATATTAACTAGAAGAAAGAAAGGTAGGGAAGTATTATTTTTTCTATTTTGATGGAAAAAATGATATAATAGGAATTAAATGGGGTTTGTTTAGTAATGTATACTACTTGAATTTTATTAAAAAAGTAAACAAATGGAGTACAAAGACCTTAAAATGTGGATAATCAAGACTCTTATTTAAAAATAAAAAAATCATTGCTCATTTGAGTTGCGGTGAAAATTATCTAACAAGAATTATTGTTTAACCTTTTATTTCTCAACCTTTGATTTTCATGTATTCGGATAATTTATTATATATTATATAATATTTAAAATCACTAGAATCAATTGTAATATATGACAAAAATTAAAATATAAAAATCAATAGAATTAAAATTAAAAAAGTTGTAAATTAGAGGACGAGAAAAACCATTTTCCCCGTAGTAACAATGCTCCTGGATGCAAATAAAATACATTATCATATTTCTATTCAAAAGATTTTTTGCTTTTCCTCATTTAAATTCTTAAAAGAGGAATTCTATGTTTTCTGATGATGAGGATGAAGAGTATAGATACATCATAACCAATTTCAATAAACAAAATCAAAAATGTCAAAAATAACGCCCAATAATAATTTTTCTTTGGTTAAGTGGTTAACATTTCAAATGTTGAGCCTACTGTGGAGGCTCAATTGCCGTGATAATGTGGTACATCGTCATTGTAATTACATATAATAATCTCTTTTAATGATTATTTTGCTAAAATTTTAAGGTGTAATGAATTAAAAGTTTGGTCACGATTTATCCACATGTCTCGGAGTTTATTTCTTCAAATTGTTGATGCTATAAAAAATCATGATCTATTATTTTATACAAAGATGGGATGCAATGCATACACTAGGTTTGTATCTACATTTCGTGGTTGCAACAAATAATAACTGGATTCTATCAGTTACGCGGTTGCGTAGATTTAAACTAATGAATATACAAATATTGGGGAGTATAACGCAATTAAAATGTGTAAAAACGATTTTGTCATGCTATTATGGAGATTTTCTGAGAAATATTTAAGATCATTGAGTGTTGATAATGTTGCAAGGCTACTTTATAGGTGAACAAACATGGATACCCGTAATTTAGGGTAGCCTTGATTGTACGTGATGGCTGCAAGTTGTTCCAATCATCATTCTTGGAAGTTGTTACTAATTATGATTTTTGGACATGACATGTGTTTTTAGGTGTGCTAGAACTAATAATGATACCAATGCATCGAGTAGATCTCATCTTTTTTCAAGGGAAATAATACAACACGATATTATATACAGATTGATACGTATCTAAATGGTCAACTTTACGCAAAACTATTCGTAACCCACGCGGTCCTAAATTTTATTTTTTTCAATGAAGCAAGAAGGCACAAAAGATGTTGAACGCAGATTAGCTTCTCCAAAGCCCATTTGCAATCGTTACAACCCCGCTTGTTTTGATGACAAGTGATTTTCAAGATATAATTTACGCGACGATTATAATGCATAATATAATAATCGGCGACGAAAGGAGATTTTAGTGCTCGATCAGAGAAGCTTAGAGAGGTGAAAACTCCGGTGAGGTAGAAAATGGAAAATAATGTAACATTCTAGATTTCAAAATTTTATTGGCTCTATTATAAAAAAACGAGATGCGGATGCTCATTTCAACTTCTAACGTATTGATTGAACATCTTTGGAAAGAATACTTTCAACTTAAAAAAAAAGACTATGAATATGTAATTTAATTTTTAGTAAGTGAGCGACTCTTAATGACAAAAACTCCTCAAGCCGACTTGGGGCCAAAAGATAACGAACTTTATCAGCGACTCTAAGATACAAAATTACTACTAAAAAGTCTAAGCTAATTCTTTTTTGATTGTTTTTACACTTCTACCCATTTTTTGCGACTGAACCATTTGGACTTTTTATAATTTAAATTTTAAAAGTCCAAATATTTTAAATTATTAAATTAATTAAATTATTTATTAATATAATTTCATTATTTATTTTAAAGTGCATTTGATTAACTCATTTTGCAATTCAAAAATATGTAACTTTAAAAAAAATAAATTCTTTTAATTTTTACACCTCTACTAATTTCAGTCAAGATTTTTTTAAAAAACGTATTTTTATAAATTGTGATTTTTTAAAAAAAAATCAGATTTTAGTTTCAATTTCAAGTCAAGATGAAAATAAAAATAAAATTGAAGGCATTTTTAAAAGGAAAATCAGATTGGATCAATTGAAACAATTTTTTTTTAAAAATATATATTTTAGACTAATTTAGAACGATTTTAAAACAAATCAGATTTTAAACCAACGAAAAGACATTTTTTTTTTAAAAATTATATCTTGACCTTGAGCATTTTTCAAACTTACGCATACCCTAGACTCATTTTTGAGTGAATTTTCTTTTAAATTGTATTTTTTTATAAAAAATTATACATTCCAAATTATACAGAAATTGTACTTTCCTATAAAAAAAAAACTAAAAAATCTGCAAAAATACATCTTAAAAATCACAAAAATTATATTCCAAAATCTGCAAAATTAACAAACTTATATCCCCAAAAATTACACAAAAATACTAAAAAATACATATCACACAAGTAACAATGTTCTTTTCCAAAAATTCCAGAGCAATAAACAACTTGAAAACATTCAGAAGAACGAACGTTAAACTCGAAGTCCTTGCCGATCAAATCCTCCAATTTGATGTTACCAAAAATGTCTGCAAACACTACCAACAAAACCTCCACAAAACACTGCCCATTTAAAAAAAAAAAAAAAACCTAATTTAAAACAGAAAATCGAACCAAAATCCGACGCTTCGCCGATCTGCATCGCCCACGTCGCCGCCGCCCCAACCTCCAGATCCACCAGCCGTGCACCCCCACGCCGCCGTCGCCCCAACCTCCGGATCCACCAGCCGCACACCCCCACGCCGCCGTCGCCCTCAACCTATAGATCCACCGACCACCACCGCGAACCACCAACCACCACCGCCTTCAAACTGCAAAAACAACGCGAACGCCATCCTTCCCCCCCCCCGTCACCACTATCATCCGCCATCCCCCCGCCTCCCACCACGCGATTAAAACCTCACGCCGCCGCCCCCATAGCCACCATTAATAACACCCCATACGCGGCCCTACAAATATCGTGGCTGCGCGGCATCAAGAACGAAACCGAAGTTGGGTGATTTTGGAGAGAGAAAGTCAGGGGCAGAGAGAGCAAAAATCGAATTTTGTGAGGGTGAGAAATGGGTTTGGCCTTATTTAGTGTTAACTAGAGTGGGCCCCACTTATATTGGCTGATATGCGGCAAATTTGTAATAGAAAATTATTCTAGGGGTAAAAAAGATCACATTTTTTATACCTTACTCACTTCCAAATTTAACATATCTAAGAAATACTTATCTCTATTTTTTTAATTTACAAGTCATTATCTCTTTTCCAAGATTGTATTGTGTTGTATTAATTAATTTGTAATTTTCTTTAGTATTAATCTAGCACGTAACCCTAGTTTAATTTAACGACATGTATTCTTTAATATGTAATTTTATTATTAATTTAAATTAAATATTTTAAATATTTAATTAATTTAATTAATTCAATAACAAGTATATTTTATATTCTATTTTGTGCATATTTTCATTTATTTTTTATTTTAAAAATTCACTTTCCCATTAAAATTAGACATATCATATCATTTCATTTTTTATATTATTTATATAATACATGTAATTTTGATATTTTCACCCCCCTTTATCTCATATATCATAAGATTATTTTTCATGGTTATTAATTTTTTTATTTTATACAAATATATTTATGTGAATAATATTTCCAAATAATAAGAATTGTTCATATAAATATTTAATTATAAAAAATTAAGATTAATATTGGTATAAAATATTAAATGACCATATAAATTAATTATTATGGGTATATGTGATATAATGAAGGAGAAAAATATCATCGATCGATATTTATTAATAAATATTCTAATATACTAAAAAAGAATATTAGGAAGAATGAGAGGTGGTATTTATACAAGAAATTAATAAAAAATATGCACACACAATATTAGAAAATAAAATTATGTCTATAATTGAATTAATCAAACTAATTAAATATTTGGAAGTATCTAATTTAAAATTAAAATTAATGATATAAAAACTATTTTCAATCTCGTGAGTATGTTGAGGTTATATATCTTTAGTGATATTTATAAAGAATAAGAGGGAATATAAATTAATAAATTATAGAAGGATATTTAAAATGAATTGCCTTTTAGAAACCTCTATTTTAATCTTCCAAAATGCTCTCGTTAAAAAATGAGACTTAAAAAAACCGAATCTGCAGCGAAAGAAAGTCCTTAGACAAACGCGATAAAAAATTTGGTAAAAGATAAAATTGAAATATTTATATTAACTCTATTTTACAAAAGATTGAATGACATAGATTAAATTAGAAAAATTAATATTAAGTATTAAAATTTATATTATTAATAATGCCATTAATAACTTCTCCAAAAAAATTCAAAAGGATTTGAAATATAGCAACCACATGAATAGGTAATGAAGCGGGGTGATTATAATTAATAAATAAGAGATAAAATGGAAGGTAGAAATCAAAATTAAATAATAAATTATTGAGATTAAAAAAATTAAAAACTAATAATAATACCATAAATAACTTTCACAAAAAATCGAGATTTGAAATAAAATCACCAATGAATTGAGGATAATTCACCTTTAGTAGATAAGAGATATGTAGATGTGATGAATTATGTTTGAATTTTAGTGTTTTATATCAATTTTTTACAAATATTCAAAAGCTACGTGGATTGTTGTAAGGGCTCGAACAACCACATTAAGAATCTGCTTGATCGATCCACCAACAAGTGGATTAGATCAACTTATGCCCAATCAGAATATGCTATATAATCTAAAAATTTACCATCGACACTTAAATGTAACATTCAAGATAAAAAGAAACAATAAAAGATTCCCGGAAGTAAAGAGTATTCCTAAAAACACATTCTATTCCAAAAATAGTTATCCCGACAATCACACATCTCCAAATGATAAATCAATAAGTCAAAAGACATCATCAACCACAAATCAATTCTTTTCATGAAAATCTAAGACTATATTCAAAAGCAAGTCTTGGCATTGAAACGTGAATATTGCCAAATAGCTTGCATCATCTTCGTAGCTATGAAGTAAAAAATATTCTAGGAGTTAGTTAGCAAATGGGTAATACCATCATAGAACAACAATCTGCATCAAGTTCTCCCTTTAATTGCTCCAAATGGCTTACGTTGGGCGCTTTAAAGACTGCCAAATCTTTTAATTTAAAAGCGGTGTGTGTGTGCATGCTCGATCTATCTGCCCCGTTCCAGCGATTAATCGCACGCGCATTCTTATCGCAGGGATCCAAATCATGGGGCTCCATATCAACGTCAACTGCCTCTGGTTTATTCTGTTTCACAAACCCCATATCTATATCTACAAGGGGAAAAAAAAAAAGAATAACTGCATGATTAAGGAATGGACAAAAGGAATTAATGTAAAGGACTTGACAAACAATATATCTTAAGCAATGGTAAAATCCTTGTAAAGTTAGCAAACATTATGAGGAATAGAAAACTTAAAAAAAAAAATAAGAGAAAGCACAAAGGAAATTTATGTAAAGGACTTGAGAAACAAAATCAATCATAGAATTATGCATACACACCCTTGCACAAATAAGTTATGAACCATTTGCATCCTAAGTTTGATCTTTGAATGACGCTTTTTTAACCGCTGTTTTTTTTTTAATAGAATCATTCTACGAATCTTACATGGAGTTGTTGCTGAAAAAATATCATTCAGTTGGAGCCCCTGCCTCAAACGCAGAAGAGAGTGATAAGGTCATCACCCTCTCTTTCTTTTTAATAGTTTGACTTAAACCTTGATCGGTAAAAGTGTATTTTCGATTTAATTTTATTACATATAAAATTTTTTATACCGACAAATATTTTCTCAGTAAAATTATTAAAGGTTATTTTGTCTTTTCATCTTGATGTTAATACCGACGAATGGTTTAGTCGGTATAATTTACCGTCATAATTCTATTTCAACAATAAAAATCTGATCTTTCATCAACTAATTAAATGAATTATAATTAATTTATAAAATAGTGCACTTTCTTTTCAATAAAGCAATATGTATTGAAAGCAGGCATAAGAAATGGCTAGAAGTTACGAGTCCAAAATTAATACAGCCGAAACAAGATTACAGCAAGGTTCTCTCAACCAATCACTATTTGTATAATTGAAGAAATACAATTTTTAGAACCAAACCAGAGCCACATCAATACTTCGACTCTCACGAATTGAAATAAAGTAGTGAACATAACATAGGAAAAAAACAGCGGCAACAATCTCATGTTCCATTGTCAAAAGAGAAAAATGTGCCATCTGGTCAACAATAAACAAGCGGCACCCACTTCTCACAAAAATATCTATAACACAACACAGATTCCACTTCTCAGCTCTTAAAAACGTTGAATGCAAAACTAGCCAATTAGTCACCTGGTCATGTTGGTAAAGTTCTTGCAAGAGATCATAAAGCAGCATACCTCCCTATCTATGATTGATTTAAACCCATTTGATCAGTCTACGGGATTTGAGACTTGTAAATCTTGTTTCCCAAAAAATCGAGAACAAAAAAAAATGGAAAAATAGTCTAACCTACAGTCAATTGTACGATAAATCAAACTAAAAACATTAAGAAAGAGCTCTTAGTAAATCAAATGAACAAGATTAAGCAAGATGTGTAAACCATGTAAGAAGCAACTAACTATTGCAAGTTTCAGCAGAGGACTTACAATTGCCACATAGAAAACAACCAAAAAGATATCAACAATGCAAAAAATTATAAGATTAAGAAACATATTTACAATGACAGAACTGAATTGAAATAATAGTTTCAGAATAAGGGCCAACTTAAGCCTCCCCGAAGACATATGAATGGAAAAACATAACAAGAAACATGAGATGCAAAGTTTTCAAGTCTCAACCACCCCTTTACTAGTAGGGAAACTAGCTCCCTAGCTCCCTTCAAAAAAAAACCAAAAAAAAAGAATAATAATCATTCCAGTGTCCCGTATATTGAGAATAGAATGAGAAATCTCCAGTTCATTGCTCTAGATAGAAAAAAATCAAGTACATTTAAGGGAAACATGGTGTAGAGACATATTTTTTAAGAAATGATTCACCACCATTTTCCCTAAGGTCCATTTGGATGGATAGATTTGGAAATCCATGGATTTACACACAAATCATACTCTTCAATGGATTTACAAATATTTAGATTGGAGAGTTTAGGGAAGAGAGTGAAGGGGAAGAGGGGGAGGGGTAGAGGTGAAAAAATAAACGACTAGGTTTTGATGAGATGACTAAATCCTCCATTTTAAATTAAACTCTCAAATCTAAGTGATTTTAGAATCCATTTGGAGTGTGATGATTTTGTGTGAATTAGTGAAGTGCAACTTTTGCAACTTTTTGGTTTTCAAAATAGAGGAAAAAACCGTAAAATGCACTCCTTTATCCCATTAATTTATTCACATGTGAAGTGATACACATATTAAAAAATGGAATAATAATAAAAATTTAGGGGTAAATTTTTTTAATATTTATGTATAAAATAAATAGATGAGTTGACTTTTTGTGAATGTATGGACCAAAATACTATTAATATTTCATGTAGATTTGTGAATATTATAATAATAGAATTTATTAAAAAAATTAAGCTATGAACAAAATGTTGGTACATATTTTAATAAAATTAATGGGATAGAGGTAGAGTAATTGTTACTTTTCAAATTTCACTTTCCTCCATTTAATAGATGGATTTCAAATCCATCCACCCAAATGGAGCCAAAAGGGTCATAGTAATTCATCTTATCGCCAAAAAATCAACACAAGGGACTAAATGAGGAAATGAAGAGACCATTTAAATATAGAATTACCTCTTCCTAACAAGGTTGGGTTTTAGATTTGACAACAGAGAGATAACTTAAGAATTCACTCAAAATAGCTTCACATAATTGAGAAGATGCAACAAGAATCTAGCTTCCTGGTAGTGCCATAGGCTACTTTCCTTTCATCCTCGCCACCTCAGACCAATTAGAAGGATTAAGGCACGTGTTGGCGAATTGGGTGCAGTCACAATCTGATATGATTGGTCGAGGTGATTCGTAGATTTTCAAATTTTTAGATACGATACGCTTGCGATATAAATCAATTTTTAATTTAATATATATATATCAATTGTAATAATATTAAAAATTTTACAACAATTATATATAACATACGTAATAATATCAGAGTATTTAAAACACAAGTACTAATATCGAAATTCATCCCATAAGTAATAAAACAACAATTAAATCAAATATCATTAACTTTATACAAGTCATAAATCATAATAAAAGATTAATTAATTTTAATATTTAATAAGTTTTAGAGTGTGTCCTTAAAATTATTAGTAAGTTTTTAATTTTTTACAAAAAAAAAACCCAAAATTTAATAAATTTTACAAAAAATCTCGAAATCGATCAGATAAAAGTATCGCTTAATGGGACACGCCGATCCGATAATAAAAAAAAAAAAAATTGGGATTCGCGTGGCGCTTAATGCGAAAGGAATCCAAAATAATCCCGCGCCAAAGCGAATCCGATCATCTAGCATATCGTTAACTTTTTAATTAAACGTTAGAGATTCTGACCAACAAGAACATGTAATAATCCAAGAAATAGCTTGTAGATTATAAAGAATCTATTGTAAATACTTGAGAATAGTAAAGTAAAACCTCTAATTATAATTACGAAAAATGCTAGAAATTTCATTTAAGTATATATACACAGAGAGAGAGACATATATATACACTCACACAACACAACACAAAGAAAAAAGACATAAAACCAAACAAAGGGGAAAAATCAAAACTCAGAAAACATAGAGTAATAAAGAACAAGAGGAAAATAAACTCATGGAAGTATTTGGATGATAAAGAAATCCCAATTAACATGGCCATAAGCTTTTGAAAAGTTGAACTTATAGATCAAACAATTCTTCCTATGAACCCTGTAATTATCAATCACCCCATGAGCCATAAGTCCACAATTCAGAATCTGTCTATGCCCAATAAAATCACTTTGTCACTCATCTGTTATGAAATGAACTGTCTTCAATCTCAAAGTCAACAAACTATGATATTGTGAAGATAACCAAACTTATTGGATGAAAATCATTAATATTAAGCAAATACTGCTACTAGGCAATCAAGCAACCACAAGTCTCATTAGTCACTCCATTAATGAGCAAATTATGTCTGGCAAAATTCATCAAAAACCAGAGTCGGTGCTATTAACAAATCAAAAAAGAGTTACCGATACCGGTGCCGAAAAAAGTCCCCTATTAGTCCCAAATAACAGGCGCCGGAGAAGCCTGGCAGCATCCGCCGCTCCCGGAAGGTGTGCTCCCATCTGAAAGGTGCGTCCAGCTGCGAACGAGTATTGCTTCGACCGCGGTACCCACTATATGAAAGTGTCACGACCCAATTCCAATAATAAACGAAATAACACAGTAGCACGCAATTCAAATAACAGGGGAAGGCTTAGTTAACCACAAATTCAACAAGAAATAAACTAAACATAAGAAATAACGAGAATCAAGCTCTGTCGCTCCTATAATCAGTCATCTGCACGGCCTCCTGTAGGAGAATACTGATTAGCATTTGTAGGGGATGATTTTAAGGGTTTAGGATGGGTTTACTCACATGAATTCTGTATAGTCATTCTCACAGGTGCACTGAATAATTGGGGAAATACAATGGATTATCTGCAAGAATTCTGCAGGTGTTAATGGCGGAAATTGTACGGAAGATAAGGAGAAAATGAGAGATGGATGAGTTTTACCACATGACAACAACCAGCTCCTTTCAGTGAATATTCCCCATATGCAGCGCACCCTCCCAACTGGAATTGTCAGACCCGTACATACATGTCATCTTACTCCCGCTGCAACGAAGACGATGATTCCTTGGGCTCCATTAATTAATTAGTTTGGCCGCTCTTAGTTTAATTACTCGGCCCACGACAGAATTCCTTTGGGTGACTAATTATTAATAAGCTATCTCTCAGACTAAAAAACGTAAAACACAAAACGCGTCAATGCCTTCCCCTTCAATTGACTTGTCCTCAAGTCAGCAGACCTGGATATTTTGTCTGAACGACATCCGCATCCTACCACCAAGTCCTGTTCTCCGGCAAACTATTGTTCCACTTCACCAAGATCTGCTCCACGGAACAATTGCGTTTCTTCACCGTGCGCCTTTTCAGAATTTCTTCAGGTACGACGATGGCTTCACCCTCTGTATTAATTTCTGGTGGTTGTTGTTGTGGTGTGTACCTGTTCTTTATCTGCTTTTTTGAGTTGAAACATGGAATACTGGGTGCAATCGGCACCCCAGGGCAAATCCAACTTGTAAGCAACCTTTCCCACCTTTTGTAACACTGCATAGGGCCAAAGTACTAAACTGATAGCTTAGTCTGTTTCCTCAGTTGATCTGGTGCATTTCTAAATGGTTGCATCCTGACATAGACCTTATCTCCCACTACAAATTCCCTCTCTGATCTGTGCAAATCGACATATTTCTTCATCCTGTTCATAGCTAGATGCAAATTTTCCTTGAAATTTGAGTCATCTTGAGCCTCTCCATGATGTAATCCTTGGCTGCGATATTGGTATCTGACAAAGGGCCCAATTCCTAGCTGAACTGGCTTATAACCGTATAAAGCTTCGAATGGAGTCATATTGATGGATTGGTGGTAGTTAGAATTATACCACCATTCAACTAAACTTAACCATTTCACCCACTTGTTAGGCTTTAGGAAAGTCATGCACCTTAAGTAAGTTTCAAGCACTTGTTGACTCTTTCACTTCTCTCTCCATCTGTTTGTGGATGATGAGCAGTACTCATCTGTAACTGCACACCAGCTAATTTGAATAAAGATTTCCAGAATGTACTCTGGAATACCACATCTGTATCACTAACAATAGATTCAGGAAACCATGTAGCTTATAAATCTGATTTAAGATATACTTCAGCTAAGCTCTCTGCAGTATGTGGGTGTTTCAAAGCAACAAAGTGACTATACTTGGTCATTCTATCTACAATCACCCATATCACACTCCTCCCTTCTGCCATAGGTAAAGCCTCTATGAAATCCATTGTTAGACTCCAAGGCTTCTCAGGAACTGGTAGAGGTTGGAGTAGCCCAGGGTAAGCCACACTTTCTGATTTGTTTCTTCCTACAAATGTCACACACTGGGATATAATCTTCTAGATCTTTTTTCATTCCTTTCCAATGGAATAAGCTTCTACATCTCTGGTAACTTGTTTGAATTCCGAGGTGCCCCCCCCATGGATGAGCTATGAATGGCCTCCATGATCTTTTCCTGACACCATTGAGGACCCCACCTAAATCTTTTCCCTTGTATTTCAAGATCCCATCTTGAAATGTGTAATCACTAACTTCTTCAGGTTTCACTAAGGCTAGAGTCTTAAGTTTCTGAGCTTGCTCATCATCTTGATAACTAGACTTGATCTCTTCTACCCAAAGAGATTGGATATTTGTAGTAGTCATTTGTAGTAACTTTTGCTCATTGTTTTCTTGTTCAAACTGCCTGGACAAGGCATCAGCATCCTTGTTCTCCTTCCTTTATACTCCACAGTGTAATTGTGGCCCATAAGTTTTATGGAGCCATTTTTGCTGTAGAATGTTGCTAAGTCTCTGCTCTTTTCAAATGCTTGAGACTCGCATGAGTGGGCTCCTAATTATGAACTGACTGCCATTTAAGTAATGGCTCCATTTTTTGACACTGCAGTCATCAGTGCAGTGAGCTCCTTCTGTATGTAGACAAAGCTTGGTTCCTAGCACATAAGCTTTGACTAAAGAATGCAATGGGTTACCCTTTTCTGCATCAGGACAACACCAATCCCACTAGTACAAACATCAGTTTCAATATAAATGGCTGTGTAAAATCAGGCATTGCCAAAACAGGTGCCTCTACCATTAACTTTTTCAATTTCTCAAAAGCCACTTCTGCTTCTTCATTCCATTTGAAGTTGTCTTTCTTTTTAGAAGTTGAGTGAGGGGCTTAGCTACTACTCCATACCCCTTAATGAATCTTACAGAGTATCCAAAGGAGACCCGAACCCTGGTAGAGAGCCTTAATGTTCTTAGGAGCTGACCACTATACCATGCTTCTGATCTTTTCAGGTTAAGTTCTCACCCCTTCTCCATTAATGATATGCCCCAAGTACTCCACTTGTGTTACTCCAAATGCACATTTACTTCTTTTTAGCATACAATTATTGTTCTTCCAAGATTCTAAGAACTTCAGTAAGATGTAAGATGAGCTTCCCTATTGGGACTATATATCAGAATGTCATCAAAGAAAACTAGGACATATTTCCTTATCACACTAGCAAACACCCTCATTCATCATATAAAAGAAAGTAGCTGGGGCATTGGTTAGCCCAAATGGCATGACCTTGAATTCAAATAGCCCACAAAGGAGTAATGATTGTTGATTTTTTGCCTATCTTCTTCCTACAGAAGAACCTGGAAGTATCCCTGCCTAAGGTCTATCTTAGAAAAGACCTTTGACCCATGTAACTCAGTTAACAGATCCTCAATCACAGGCATAGGATACTTGTTTTTTA
The DNA here is from genome assembly GCA_037126765.1 of Stenogyne calaminthoides. Taxonomy (NCBI): domain Eukaryota; kingdom Viridiplantae; phylum Streptophyta; class Magnoliopsida; order Lamiales; family Lamiaceae; genus Stenogyne; species Stenogyne calaminthoides. Next base: position 12,959,797 of record JBBCBC010000018.1, read on the forward strand.
TGGTTTGGTCATTGAGCTTCCTATAATCCACACAAAACCTCCATGACAAGTCCTTTTTCTTAACTAGTATTTGGGACTAGCAAAAAGGACTAGAACTGACCTGTATAACCTCTTGCATGAGCATTTCCTTCACCATTTTTTCAATTTCATTTTTCAGAGCATGTGAATATCTGTAAGCCCTTTGAAATATGGGTTGAGTTCCTGGTTTGAGCTTGATCTCATGCTCTATATTTCTTCTTGGAGATAAGCCTTTAGGTTCAGAGAACACCCCTTCAAACTTACTCACTACTTGAGAGATGAGTCCATCTAACTCTCCTGTTTGAGTGTTTTCTGCATTAGTGGAAAATAGTTGAACTATAATCCCATGACAAGTCTTGTGTAAGAATCTATCCAGCCCTCTAGCAGTGATTACTTTCAACTCTTGAGTTGGATATCTCCTTCAAGAATGACTTCCTTCTGATCCTTCAATAGTCTGATCTTGTTAGATTTAAGATCAATGTTATAGGGCTGTGTTCCCACATCCAATCTGCTCCAAGAATAACATCACAACCCCTAAATTTAGCACCCTCACGTCAGTAGTGAATAACTCACCCTGCATTTTTCCATTTGAATTGAGCACAACTGAATCTACTGGTAGTCTTCCCTCCATCTGCTACAGTGATGATCCATGGTATGGCCTCCTCCATTATGCAATTCAATTCTTGTGCAGTGTTGGCATCAATGAACTGCTGGAACTCCCACTGTCTATTAAGATATTCTTCTTTTTGCCCACATTTCCACTAACCTTGAGTGTTGTTTTGGACTTACTTCCCATTAATGCATTAATGGATATCCCTTCTTGAATTTCTTCAACAAATTCCCTTTTCTTCTCCATTGGGTTGTCCTCCTTCTTTTCTCTCCTTCTTCTTCCTCAACCACAATGAGATTGAATTTCTTTTTTACACACATGGCCATATGTGTATTTGTCATCACAATGGAAGCACAACCCCAATGCTCTCCTTTTGGTACTGGGCATCAGTAATCCTCTTGTAAGATGGATTAGAGTCAGCTCCCTTTTCTTTTCCTCTTTCTTGTTCTGAGTTTAACTCCCACTAGACTTCTCATCTCTCTTGTAAGTATTGAGTAATTTGGTCTGGATCCTCCAACCTTATTTTTTCCTTCCCCCAAATATCTAGTGTGGATTCAAGCATTTTGGCAGTATTGATGGCTTGGGGAAAGTTCTGTGGGCTTGAACAACTGTACAGGATTCTCAACTCCTCCTTCAAGCCTCCGAGGAAACAGGAGGTGAGAAATTCCTCACTAAGATCAGGATTCTTGATCTTAACTAATGCCTTAAGTTCATCAAACTTTTCCTGATAGGTGTTCACATCACCAGATTGTTGTAGTTTAGTAAACTCAATGACTACATCCTCTTTGCCAGGCCTTAGAAATCTGCTCATTAACATTTCACATAATTCACTCCATTTAGTGTCTTCCTTGCCCTCTACATATTCCATATACCACACATCAGTCACATCCACCAAATAGTAACCAAAAGTGATACACCTTAGCTTGCTCACCCATAGGCATTATTTGAAAAAACCTATTAGCCTTTCTTATCCAACTCGTGGATTTTCACCATTAAATTTAGGAAATTTCAATCTAACTGTGTGGTTGTTAGCTTGTAAATTGTTGGACCAGTGTTTTGATTGTTGTTTCTTAAATGAGGGGAGTATAGAAACCATCCCTGTTTTTTATCAGCCTTCCTCTCTTCCTAAGATGAACTAGATGAGCCCTGACCTGTCTCAGTTGCTTTCTTCATCAAGTAATCCATATTATCACCAATGTTCTTCACGTTTTGACCTACTCCTATGATCAGATCCTCGAGCTTTTGGATTTGGTATCTACTGCCTTCATTCTTTCATCATTCTCTCTAAGAATACATCATCATGTTTCTTGATCATCTCAAATAGATCTTTTTCATGCGAGTTTGAGAACCCTGTACCGCTTCAGCCATTATAAGCGGCAGCGGATTGGCTCTAGATACCACTTGTCACGACCCAATTCCAATAATAAACGAAATAACAGTAGCACGCAATTCAAATAACAGGGGAATGCTTAATTAACCACAAATTCAATAAGAAATAACCAAACATAAGAAATAACGAGAATCAAGCTCTGTCGCTCCCATAATCAGTCATCTGCGCGGCCTCCTGTAGGAGAATGCTGATTAACATTCGTGGGGATGATTCTAAGGGTTTAAGGATGAGTTTACTCACATGAATTATGTATACTCATTCCACAGGTGCACTCGAATAATAATTGGGGAAATACAATGGATTATCTGCAAGAATTCGCAGGTGTTAATGGCGGAAATTGTACGGAAGATAAGGAGAAAATGAGAGATGGATGAGTTTTACCTCACATGACAACAACCATCTCCCTTCAGGGAATATTCCCCCATATACGCACGCACCCTCCTAACTGAATTGTCAGACCCGTACATACACGTCATCTTACTCCCCACTGCAACGAAGACGGTGATTCCTTTGGCTCCATTAATTAATTAGTTGGGCCGCTCTTAGTTTAATTACTCGCCCACGACAGAATTCCTTTGGGTGACTAATTATTAATAAGCCCAACTCTCAGACTAAAAATACGTAAAACACAAAACGCGACAGAAAGTAATAGACGTTTTTTTATCAACCATTTCTCCGTTTTAAAAGGAAACAAACCATTACCTCCACTGAATTAAAATGGGCCAAGAAGAAAGGGAACTGATTGGATTCCAAGAGAAACTAAACTGATACCAACATACAATAGACAAGCCACCAAAATTAGAAGAAATCGAGATCTTAGGCTATAAATCCTTTGGCACAAGCTTCTTAACCTTATTGAAAAGAATACCATCTTCACCTTCCGCTTGTAGATGATCGAGTAGTATTGAAAAAGTAGTTGCATCCAGTGTCCTCCTCATTTCTTCCAACAGTTGAATTGCATCATGAGGCTCATTTGTTTTCAGGAAACCCCGGACAAAAACGTTTGTAGGTCACACTATCAGGTAAGCAACCACTTTTTCCATTCTCAAAAGCAAATCTTTAGCCTCTTGCATTTTCCCTTCCTCACAAAGTGCACCAATAAGGATGGTAAATGTAACAACGTTGGGGTGCAAACCGTTGGATGGTAGTTCGTTGAAGAGATGTATTGCCCTGTCAAGTTTATTATCCTTGCATAATCCTTCAATTATGATGCTATATGATACAATGTTAGGACCAATGCCATTATCTTCCATCATACACATAAATGAAAATGCTTCAGGAATACGCCCAGCTCTACACAACCCTTCCAGCAGTATACTGCAAGTCATTATATTTGAGACAATTTATTTAGGCTTGCATCTCTCGAAAAGCTTGAAGCCATCAGCGCATCTGCCTACATGAAATAATCCCTGCATCATGGTGCTATAAGATACCACATTATGCTCCAACCCTATGTAAGGAATTTCAAGAAAAAATGTCAAGCTTCATTCATGCCCCCTTTGCAATACCCATTCATAAAAGCTAGTAGTTATAGATGTCAGGCTTGAGGCCTGACTCTGCTGTTGAATCAAATACTTTTCGGGCTTCATCCATCTGTCCCTGCAAACAGTATCTGTCTATCAAGGCATTATAAGTGATAAAATCAGGTTGAACATTCGATTGCATCATAATCTCAAATACATCCTCAACGTCTTTCAGCAATCCCTCCTCAAGTAGTAAGCATTGCATCGACTAAAATGTTAAAAGTAACCACATCCGGGGAGACTTTATGAGCCACCATCTCGTTTAATAAGTGTTTCGCCTCCTTCCATCTACAAAATTTGCACAGACCTTGTAACAGTGAATTATACATCACAACATCAGTCGAAAACATTCCCTTTTCAGTCAATTTGGAGAAGATTTGGAGGGCATCATCAACCATTCGGTCCTTGCATAGACTGTCGATCATTGTGTTATAAGAATTAATATTAAGCTTGCATTTAGCTTTCTCCAATACTATGAGCAAATCAAGGGCCCTGAGAGTGCGTCCTGCTTTTGCACAGCCCATTTATCACTGTAAGATGTGTAACTTCATTCAACTCACGTGTTTTCTCTCTCAGCAATTTCAAGTACAGTTTTTTGGCCTGGGCGACTTTTCCTTGCAAGAAAAGGCCTTTGATCAGAGCATTGAAGGTTATGACATCGAGTGTAATGCCACGCTTGACAAGGCTGCCTAACATTGCAAACGGTAACTCAACACGATTCAGGTGGCAAAAGCAACCAATTGCAATATTGAAGGTGCAGAGGTCTCGTTGAAGCATTTTGTCGAATAGGTGGAGTGCAACAAAGTGATGTTTCATTTTGACAAGACCACTCAACAATTTATTAAATTCAACAACACAAGGAAGCGGCTTCAATGATATCATTTTGTGAAACAGAGAGGTAGCTTCATCGGGCCGACATTCCTCAAAATCAAATCTGGGCTTCGAAAAATATCTAGTATTTTGGTGAGTGAATAATGTGGGATTAGGAAAATGGACAGGGGATGGAAGAAAAGTTTGATAGTAATGCAGAGAAGCAATTTGTCTGCATATAACCGGAACGGAGTAGTTGAACCTCATTTTTCGACGGTGAGATGAGATTTAACAAGAATTAGTGAAATACTACAAGGTTTCTATTCGACCGAGTTCACAAAAAGAAAAAGTAAAAAATCATCGTCTCATTTGCGTTGAGAGTTTTAAAAGTTCTAAATTTCTAACGATATAGAAAATTATCTAAAAGAATTATTGTTTTGTCTTTATCTCTCACCCTTGAGTTCTCATGTCCTTGGAATATTTATTAAATATTTAAAAGTTACTAATAGAATAAAAATTCGAAAGTATGTAATTACATGACATAAATAAATTAGTTAATAAGTACATTTCAAACTTATTAATAAAAAGACAAAATGATTGCAGACAAATTAGTTAATTATTTGAACTTTAATGCATTGATTGAACATCTTTTGAAGAATACTCTAATTTAGAAAATTAATTAATGGCTATGAATATGCATGTAATATAACTTTTCTAGCATTGCATTGTTTTTGTATTAATTAATATGTAATTTTTCAAAGATTAATATGTAAGTGTGATGAATTATATTTTTAATTTCCTCGGTGCTTTATATCAATATTTTTACGATAATATTTTATATAATTGAATATATGGCTTAGTATTTTTATTAAATATATCACTTTTTTTATTTCTTTTAATTTATTTTATTTAAATGTAAATATGAAATTATATATTTAATTATAAATAAATATTTGAGAAAAATTAAAGGTACAAAATTAAGAATATTCTAAAAGAATATTCCAATTGAGCAGTTAACGTTGATTTTACTGTCGGTGGTAAATTGATGGTTTTAATGGTAAATTTACTACTTAGCATTGAAGAAGGTCTTACTATCTTGAATATGATATTATAAATTGAAAATTTTATTCCAATTGGAGCAAAGTTCGGGATCCGTCAAAGTATTTTAATGTACATGCAAATTATTATTGAATGAACTGTAAAATGATTGAGTGGTTTTAAGAAATGAGATATGATAGTGTCCACTCATAAAGTTTATACACACATGCTCTCCAAATCCGGTTCGGATTCTCTATTTCACATGTGTGTTTCATCTGGTGTTTATCGCGAATTTGCATCACGGTCCATTCCGCCCCTCCGTTAATCACCCAAATTTTTCGTGGTTCATGGTTCAATCTCACGAATAAAGCCATGATTTAGGGTTTATTATTTAAAATTTAGGTGTAGATGGTTACCAACCCTACCATAGACATGTTAAATCCATTATTTGAACACCATATGTTTAGAACAGGAAAGATGGTTCGACATTATAGTGCCACAACCACAAATGAATTTAAGACTAACCTATGCGCTTATCATTTCATGTTAAGAATAGCCATAACTTGTTTATTCATGTACAAACGAAGAAAAAATTTAAGGCTTTTCAACGCAAGAATTATCATCCATAATCCAAACATTAGACGAACTAATCAAAGAGAGAATATTAGGACTACCACAAGCTTACTTTACTAACTTTTTTCTGTAGTTTCCTGCTTAACTCATCGTAGGGGGTTATTAACTCTTTACAACTTTAACTCACCAAAGAAAAACACACACAAACTACCTTAACAAAGGGTTTGGGTTTTGTATTTAGTTTCAACCAACTGCGGATATCCTTAACAATAATTAATGCGAATTTTAGGATATCTCTTCTAAGCTTTGGATATATCTATTTTCTAAGGCTTGAATAATGATCTTCTCTCCAATGTGAAAACACTTGGAAAATTCTAAGGGTTTTTCGAAAGCGCTTCAATTTGCAATATCTGAATGAGCTCTCGAGTTCTTTTTTCCCCGACCTCTCAATGTAAAGGTCACTTCATTTATAGAAACATTCACCAAGGTCACTCTTTGAAAACTATCCGATGAAAAAAGATACTTTTACGAAGCCTCTTTTGTGTTTGATCTCTTTATTTTAGTGGTTTTGAATACTCCTCAGATGTTTTAGAAAATATGCAACAATGTAGCCAATCACCAATTTTTGCATTGGAACTTAAGATTACCGACATGATTCAGTGGTCCCTGTTTCAAAGGTATTTAAATGTGGTTTTCCTCTCGATTTTTCTTGTCTTCATGAATGAACGAGACAAACAAAACGGCTCTTTTTGGTCAATCTCTTTAAACGAGACAACCTTAAACAACACTTTCAGACTTAGTTCTTTTATCCCAAGATATGAACGTTTTGGGCAATATCTATTTTTCCGAATATCAAGGTTTTTCGCTTTTGTAGTCTTCAGACAGATTATATTCAAATTCAACATTCAGTTATATCGAGTATTCAAGATTCATCGAAGTCTTCAAGAACTACTACAGTCTTCAAGATCTTCTCGACATACCGAGTCTTGATTGTTCTTCGCCATTTAACAGTCTTCAAAATTCTTCAAAATCTATATCTCGATCTATACACTATACAAGATAACTTCTCAACAATCTATATCAAAAATTATCTTATCAAGATTATCCTGAACATGTCATACTCGGGGTTTTGGGGATCTAATCAAAACTTCTTTATTAAATTCATCTCCCAACACAGTATTCACAAATACAAGCTTAGAGACCTTATCACCACATACAGATTTTACTTAGCTAATTCCCTTAGAAGCCTCTCTCACACACGAGCCAACCTCTTATGCCACAACTCAAGATATCAAATTTTTTAGAAACATTAGAATGACCCATCACAAAGATTTCCAAAAAGAAAATACAGATCATTCCTTCTTTCACCCTTCAATACCACATTAGCTCCTCTAGTAACTCTCAACTCACCCTTTTCTGACTCAAACTTGTATCCCATTAAGTCTAGCATGCCAAGAGAAATAAGATTTCTTCCGAGTTCATGGACATACCTCACATTTCTCGAAATTTATAACTCCATCAAACATCTTAATGTTGACAGATCCAGTGCCTTTGACTTTGCAAGTCTGATCATTCCCTAGCAAAACTGAACCACCTCTCCGATTCTTGAAATCTTGAAATCTTGAAATCATTCTCTAATCGACTCATATATGAAATGAACATCCCGAATCAAGAACCCAATCAGACCGATCTCTCAAAGATGTGATAGACAAAGCTTCAGAGATTCATAACCATTATCATCCATCTTGTCTTCTCTATTCGACGGTTTTGATCCCGAGGCTTACGGTGTTAGAAACTTGATCTTTGTTCTCGAGGGCCTTCCATTTAGAAGACAATCTTTCTTGAATGACTGGTTCATGTCATTGAAAAACACTTCAAGTTATCACTTTCACCTCCTTCCCCATTTCTTCCGTGATTTCTTATTCCTAGCTCCACCAAATTTCTTGTCTTTGAACTTTCTTGAAATTGTTGTTCTTCACAGATAATTTCTTCACCGCTGAAGCTTGACTCACCCATCGGACTTCGCAGACTCTTTGGATTTCGGTCTGTAACTGCACATCCTCTTCGAGTTGAAGAGTATCTCGCCTTCCAAATAATTGTATCCTTGAAATTCTCATAGACTTTGGAAGTACACTTAGCAGATCAAGGCTCGATCCTCACCGCTAACTTGGTGTCTATGTTGTAGGAGCATCTACGGTTTGGTGACCCAACCTAACCGAAAAAAAATCATAACCTAACCAAAACCAAGTTTCATATTTGGTAACTTAAATCCACCAAATGAACATGATAACCTAACTTTAATCGAACTAAAATTTTCGGTTCGTTTCGTTTTAAACCGAACCAATCAAGTTTTTCCTTTTTTTATATGGAATTCAAACATTTTCTCTTTCACTTACCAAAAAGTAAAATTTCTAATCTAATATAATACACCATGATCAAAATAAACTCTTAAGATTAATCGACACCCAAAAACATGGGAAAAATTAAAAACACTAAATATGTACTTTATGCAATCTATCAAATATGAATAAGTTCATCAAGTTCATAAATCATACTTCATAGTGATAACATAAAATCAAGTTCATACTTCATAGTAATAACATAAAATCAAGTTCAATTGTTCATCAAATACATACCATTAGTCCAATCCATAACAAATAATTGAAAAAGTGATGACATAGTTCAACAAAAGACAAAAAAGTGATAAAACTCCTTCAATTCATAACAATCCATATTCCTCCATGTACGTCCAAATTCTCAAACCTTCTCCAAATCTTCTAAAATGTTGGTGCACTTAATCCTCCTCCACCAATTCCAACATTCGCAAATCAAAATTAAAATACAAAATCATGTGATAAAATATGAAAATTAATTGAAACTAAATTAATAAGTTTGTTACCTTTCTAAATTTTCAAGCTCCTCCAATTGCTTTCAACACATACTGGGATGGGAACCCTCGAATCCAATCTTCTGTGCACATAAAGAAAGCTTCAACAATTCTAGTGAGTTAAAGAACTCCTAAATACATCTAGAAGACTCTACCACCCAGTACTAAAAATTTAATTCGATGCAACAAAAGGAAATTGAACGGCTAAGATATAACGGGCCATTCTTGAAAGAATCGGAAATCTTGAAGAGTTTGACTTCCACCACCTCAACAAACCAAAACTATCCTCGCCCCTACGACCGGCCTTCACCCAAGTAAGTATCTAGTTCACTTTTTTTTGCTTCCGGACATCCCACTCTCAAGTTTGCTCTTTAAGCCTTGATATATAAATCGGCGCGGCCTTTTACCAATCTTTTCACAATTGATCACCTCACTAAACTAGAGTCATTGTTGCCACTATCACTCATGATCACCCTCGGGTTGATAAAGTTTATATTCATCGAACAACTCATAAAGTTCACTCTTCACACTTCTGAAAAGATGTTGCCCTTCTTTTCAACCCCATACATCGCACCCAACGTGTACTCCATGTACTTTCAAGTTTATCGTATGGATCAAACACAAAGAAAAAAATGATTCTATTCATTTTTTTTGATCCCCAATATTTATCAAATTTTTTCTTCACGGCCTCACCCATTGTCTTGATCTCCTAATCGACTCCAACCCACTCATTCACGATAGCATAAATCACTAATCTCACTAAAAAACGAGCTAGAAGTGACATATAAAGAGCCATAAATACGTGAAATCGACTCATAAAAAATGCTTCAACAATCTGATACTTACGAACAACACTCCAATCCTCTAAAGTTGGAACCCCATGGTCCCCATCAACCACACCTTGACAAATCAAATTTCAAGCTCAGATCTTGTTCATCATACCTTCAAAGGCACTTTGAAATTTTTCAGCAGCTTTAAGCATTAAGTAGGTTGAGTTCCACCCAGTGATACATCTAAACACAAAGAACTCTTACTTTATCGCTTCCCACTGCGCACTCCCTCGAAATTTTTTTCCATCTGCGCAGTGAATTTCTCGATGTATCTAATCGCATCTCTCACACGCTTCACCAAGTGGTTAATGTCTCAAGCCATCATTAACAACTAAATTAATTACATGTGCAATACATCACATATGAAGATATTTACAACTAGAAATAAAGATTACCCCAATTCACCATCCTCTTCGACAAGAACGTTATAGTTGTATCGTTTGAACTTGCATTATCTCTGAGTTATGGTGAACACATTTTCTCAATCCCCAATCTAAGACAAGTTTCTAGTGCCTTACCAACGAGTCACCTTTATGACTGTAAACGGGCACAAAATTCAGAATCTTCTTATGCAAACGCCAATCCTCATCAATAAAATGACCAAGAATGCACATGTAATTAATTTTTTGCAATGAAGTCCAAGTATGTAAATGGTAATGCAAATTTTATCACAATTTGACTTCATAAAAGACTTTAGTTTTTTTCTTTCATTTTCATACAAATCAAAATAGTCCTCGACAAATACCCATCGAGAAGGAATATGAAACCTAAAGGTACTTTTTATCTACCCATTTCTTAAATCCTCTCCCTCCACAAACTTAAATGTCAACTCATCTTCAATAATCATTTCTACGAAATGCGACCTAACTTCGCTTTTTGATCAAACTTCCATGTACCAAGTGTACCCACCCCATCATTACCCTCCTCATTTTTTGCAAATTTAAATTTAACAATGCTTGTCGGTTTCTTGATTATGAGTATTTTTCGAGCAAGCATTCATATGAAAAAAGAAGTGACAAAGTTCCATTTTTTATCGAGCAATAGATTTTATCACAATAATCAGACTTTAGTGCTTGAAGGCCATCATCACTTACGATGGTCGTGGAAGTGATCCCACACTTTAGATCTTCTTTCAGGCTTTGTTATTTTTCTTGCATTTGTGTCTTCGTGGTAAGAGTGGCATTTTGAAGGTCGAGAAGCTCGAGTTGCATCCTCAAAATGTATGTGATTGTGAGATGTCATCGCCTCCATTTCCATCAATGCCTCCAGATTCTCCTAAGTGAGCTTCGACATCTACAATAAACCATATATCTTTTAGTTTTAGTTATAAAAATTAAGAAAAGCCCTAATTGGTAATTGCTAATAAATTGTAATTTAACTAAGTCAGTAAATCAAATCAGAATTTAATTAAGTCCTTATATGTCGATAGAGTTAATTGTAGTCTATTAGGTGGAAGATTCGGATGCAAGATAGAATATCGGGTTAGCTTTCATTTCATCATCTGTATAAATGGCGTAAGCTCAGATTGAAATACTTGAATGAAAATCATAATATCAAACAATATGCTCTAAATAATGCTCCGAAAGATATAAAGCTTTGGTACCTATATTTTATCAAACATAGTAAATGTGGGAGATGAATTTAATAAAAGATTATATGATTTTGATTAAGATCCCAAAACCCCGAAATTTACACGCTCAGATTAATCTTGATAATTGAGTCGATTCAGGTTTAGAAAGTATTCGAGGATGTTATCTGCAAAATGTATAACAAGCAGATAGTTCAGATAGGTTCAAGACTCAAGAACTCAAGATATGTTCAAGAAACCTGAAGTTTCAAGATGAAAATGAAGTTTCAAGACTCAAGAAGTTAAATCGAGAATCAAGACTCACTCGGAGAAATCGAGACTCAAGACTTCAAGATAAAAATCAGATACTCAGAGACTCAAAGGAGAAATCGAGAATCAAGACTCTCCCGAGAAATCGAGATCAAGACCAAGAAGAAATCGAGAATCAAGACTTCCAAAACAGAAATCGAGACTCAAGACCAAGATAAAACCGAGAGATACATCAGAGACTAAAGATGAATGAGAATCAAGACTCAAGACGAAGACTCAAGATATCGGGCCAAGATAAATCAAGACTAAGACTCAAGACTCAAGACCCCAAGACTAGAAGACTTCAAGACTGTAAGACTCAAGACTCAAGACTCCTCAAGACTCAAGACTCAAGACGCAAGATCAAGATCGAGAAATCAAGATCAAGAATATCGAAAGCACAAGAACTCATCAAGACTCAAAAGAATGCATCAATGCTCAAGATGAACTCGAATGTTCCGAGGCATCGAATATATCTATCCAAGGATGAATATCGAGAAAACGCGATACCTTAGAAAGTTAGATATTGCCACAACATTCAAACGCAGACAAAGATATAACTAAGTCGTTGTTGTTAAGGTTATATCAAACTCGAGTTTGTAAATCAAAAGAGCCGCTGAAGGTGTCTACTTTTAATCGAGACAAAAGTCAAAAAGAGGAAGACGACATCAGACTGTATACCGATAATCGACAAGGACGGACTTTGAAAAAGATGTCGGATAATGAAAGTTCCAGATCGAAAAGTGAAGACAAATACATGAAAGGTTATCAGCTTTAAAACATGTTAGTGGAGTTTCAAACCCTAATTATACCGCTTTCTTCACACACCATAAGAGGGAACTCACGGGTTTATCTTCGAACGGATAGTTTTCAAGAGTGACTTTGGTTATATTTATAAATACCGGGTGACCCTACTTTGTAAGGTTACGGAAATTTATACGCTAACTCAAGAGCTCAAACTTATTCTGCACCAAAAGTTAAAGCACTTTAAATACCTTGAATTTCCCAAGCGCCTGATATTGAAGAGAGCTCTTTTTACTGCCCTAGCTTGATAAGATTTATCCAAAGTTTAGTCGAGATATCCTAACCCTTCAGACAAGGTTTTATCAAAAGGATATCTCATCCTAGTTGAAACCAACTCGAGAAACCCCAAACCCTCGAAAGGTAGTTCGAGTGTGTTTGTTGGTGAGTAGAGTTGTAAAGAGTTAGTAAACCACGCCGAGTAGTCTAAAACTACAGAGGAGAAGTTAGTAAGCTCGAGGGTAGTCGAAAGCTTGTGTGTGATTGAGTAAGTAAACTACGGAGGTAGTCGTAAAACTCAAGGTCGGGCCGAGTAAGTAAACCACGGGAGAATGTAAAACTCAGGCCGAAAGGAGTAAGTAAACTACGAGGTAAATAAAGCCCGTGTTTGATAAGTGAATTTCTTCAAGAGTCGAGAGAGTGGATGTAGGAGCTTGAGTCTCTTAACCACTATAATCGCTGTTCTTTTTATCGCTTCCTTCGGCTTAACTGCTGACACTTGACTTTTGGAAAGCATACTTTTCAATCGATATTCACCGAATTAATCCAATCCAGCTCGCATAAGTGAATCACAGCCTAATCACTATTTCATAAAGAAGGTTTTTCAAACAGCTTAAAACGAAAGTATAATCTAAGTGGCCAACTATTCAAGACGATCGAACAGAACAGATAGTTACCAAATCAACTCTCATCCGAGATTCAAGAAGAAGATCCGATCCAAGCAACTCAGATCTCGACACTGTGATTCAAATTAGATTATCCGGCGATCCGAAAGTAATTTCAGATCATCATTCAAGAGATTTTCGACCAGAGCGATCCAGGCTTCTCGTAACCTAATCTTCGGATTATCGACCCAAGTGACGGGAAGAAAAAAAGTTTTAAAATCATCGAACACGCAGTATTCCCCATACACGTAAGACTCGCTTTCACCGACCAACAAGGGTATCAGAGCAAGTGCTCAAAAGATTGTTTTTTTTTTGTGATCGCCGAAAAAATCTATTTTAAAAAACGTTCCTCGATCCGATACCAACAAAGTGGTATCGTGAGCAAAGGGTTCAACTTGACCATCATTGTGGTTGACCAAAGTTTTATTTTCAAAAAATACTGCGGGTCTATCTGAACCGATCTTATTCTTCAAATTTTTTTTCTTTTTCAAAAGATCGTAAAAAATGTCTTCTAAAAACTTCCCATGTTCTCGGTGGAGAACTATGATCTATGGAGATCGAGAACGCAGCTCATCTCGTATTCTAAACATGAGCGCATGTGGAGAGGTCTCTCAAGGACCATTCCAGGATTCAATGGGTGAATCCTGCAAACAGAAGATGAGAACCGATCCCAGAGATTTCCTAAGTCCGATGATCAATCGACTCTGAAGAGAGAAAGTTAACATCTAGACTTCATTAAAAAGACACACTATACAAAGATTTGTTGATGATGGTGTGATGGGAATGATCTCTCACCGAATATCTTAAAGAGATATGGGATACACTAATTATGTGCCAAGCGCATGATCATATAAAGAAAACAAACTTTCGGTGCAATTGGAAAGTTTGATAGTTTTGAAATGGAGGAATCAATCAATTGACAGAGGAAGTCGATTCATCGGAATCATGAATGATCTGAATGCGTTGGGTAAGAAATACCCACATGAGAGAAATTGCATTGAAAATTCTTAGAGGTTTATCTAAGAAATGGGACATCCATGCCGTGGTGATTGAGAACACCAAAATATCAACTCAATGCCTTATCAACAAGTATTCTCTCGAAATGAAGGCTTATGAATTTGAATTGATAAGAAATCTAAAAAGGTCGACAAAGAAAGATGATTCAGATCATCTAGCAAGAATGCGGTTTTTTAAAGCCAAAGATAAAACTCAGAAACTGAGAGTTCGGAGAATGCCAAACATCGAGGGATGAGCTTGGAGGAAAAGCTAAAGATGTGGCAGGAGGTTTCGACAGACTTTAATAGTAGATTTGGAAAATACAAAAAGCTACGGACAGAACCTACAGTACCAGAAAAAACCTCGAGGACAGATCAACCGAGAAGAAGGAAGGAAAGTCAAGGATCTTCATCTGCAGTAAAGGACTCCAAGTCCATAGAAGAAAATGATCGGGGATGATGATGCCAACAGATGCTTATAATTGCGGAAGAAAGTGTCACTTCCAAAGATGATTGTCGGGAGTTGAGTCTTATGAGAGAAGAGAAAGACAAGCTAAAAGAGACGAAGTTCTCAAGCAAAAAGTGCCATGGTTGAAGAAGGTTAACACTCGAGGAAGGATCTAGCCTCTTGATGATGATATATTCTCAGATGTGAAAGTGATGACATCTGTCTCAGATGGCTATCGAGTGAGGTAAACTCTTTCGTCTGTTGTTGCTCCTATGACTAGCACAAGAGTTTTCAAGTTCCATCAAAAAGCGGTCGATTTGACCTAATGGATTTTTTTTAGAGAAGGACCGACTATGTTTTGCAAGGATCTTTAAATAAAACTCAAGAGTTGGTATAAAGGCGAATCTTGAAAATCTAAAATGGAAAGATTTAGCAAGAAAACCGAGATCATTTTCAATTAATGAGAGCTATCGGGATTAACTAGATGTTCGAAGAAGTACAACTCTCAGAGAAAGAGAAGTTGATAATGTCCCCAATCGAAAAGTTAGAGAAATCCATCAAGAAATTCAAACTAATCAGAATCGAGTTCAATGACTCTTCCGAGAAGCATAAAACTCTACAGACCTGTGAGGATAGTGCATGTGAATAGTTAACTCTATCATTGAATCTGCATCTAAAGTAATAGATGAAATTCAGAGTTACCAGAGATCCACACTATAAAATCCGGATTGGGATACATTCTGCGTGGAACCTCACAAGGTCATCAACGTGCGATCATGTAAAGAAGAAGATTATCTTTGTAAAACCAAATGCACCGACACTTCAAGTCAAGTAATGCCCAAGGTTGTAGACAAGGGAAAAGGACCTATGGTTTCGATAAAACTGAAATGGTTAAGCCCCAAACCTCGGTGAAAAGTTAGAAAACCGTGAAGGATTGGAAAGTTTCGTGCAAGTACTTCAAAGCCTCGTGCTAAGAACGCAAACTCAAAGTGCTCCACATCAACTATCGAAGGAATCTCAGATGAGAAACACTTTCGGCAGAGACATTTTATCTGAAGAGACCAAGTCTCAAGACAATCAAAGACCCATATTTCAAGACGTAACCTAAACCCCTTTACTGCTCTGGCGGTAAAGGTTACCGAACCCAAGTCAACAAAGATCTGCATCACCGCATTGAAGCCAAAGTAATGCAAACAAAAGGGCTCGAACCAAAGAAGAATCTAAAAAGCCCATGTTCATGTTAATAAAGACTCATAACACGTGAAAACCGCTAAGGCAACCAGAGTAGTAAATGCGTATGTAGATGTTTATGGAAGACAGATCACCCACTTAAAAAGTGATTAGAGTTGTTAAAGAGATTTGGATTCCTAAAGGGCAAATTTAACCGTGATAGACCCTATACCAATTGGGTACCATGCATCTAATATGTTTTTTCAGAAAATGAGTGCGGCATCGAACCGAACGAAGATATCAATAACTTGTTGAAAGAAGATCTCGAGATGTCATTGTTGGAAGATGAATCTCCTTCATGGACTTCAAGAGAAATCAAGTGAAGAAGGAACTTCATCGAGATCATTTTGAAAAAAGGACATCAAAATGAAGAAATTCATACCGATAGGGCAAAAGTCGATATCTCGACTAAACCTTTGGTCAATCAAGATTTCGTGAACTTTCAATTGAATTAGGGATGTTGTAACAGTGTATAGAGTAAATCAAAAATTGAAGATTTTCGACGACGAAGCTTTTCGTAATTCTACCGGTAAACTCGCGATAAAATGGAAATAACGAATCGAAGTCTCAGAAACTCAGTTCATCAAGGTCAAGACTAAGAAAGATATCGAACCCATTCAAGATTTTAAAGATTATAATCGACATTTTATCAAGGTCAAGATCAAGAAGACCGATAGAGGTAAATTAGTTCAAGAAGAATGACTATGCGACTCATTTATTGTCAAGTAAAACTCAAGAATCATTCGCAATAAATACAAAAACACCGAGGAATGTTTTTTGTACGGATCGCTTTTTAAATAGAAGAAGGTCAATAATCATTTAATGCTCGCCACTTTAATGACCAATGAGGATATTTTGGCCGACTTACTTTTCGAGATGATACGTCAGATAATTCGATTAATCGGAGATTAATCTCAACCGCTGTTTTCCACCCAACCAACGCAAATACCCACGATCTCGGCTTATTTATACCCCTTCAAGCCATTCAAGTCAAAATTTTATCAAACCTTCGCTCCCAAATCCTCCGCAAATAAAAAAATCCCTTTGCCGTAAATCTCCAAACCCTAAAACTTCAAATTCTTCAATCATATTCTAAAATGGCCCCAACCTGTTCGAGAGATTAGCCATAACCAACAAGCCACGGTACGAAGTTCGCCTCTCTTGAAAGATACAACCAACTCAAAGCCGTAAGAGGAGGTTTTTCAGATATGATTCGATCACAAACTCACCCATCTAGTCGCAGTTCTACTGCATCAGAGTTCGCAAAAGGTAGGGTAATTCATCTATAATTTGAGAATAGATGAAGAAGATTGTACTTCTTCGGTCGTGGTCGATCTAGAGCATTCATCAAAATACATCGATTTTTGAGAGGAGTTACATTATTCAAAAAAATTTAAATGATGTATTTGAGCTCGCGGATAGAGTGGAGAGGATCCCGCGATGTATATGTTTGCAGAGAAGCAGATTCTAGATGGGATTGCCGAGAATCCTGTTAAATTTGAGGCGACATTGCGACAAAAAAGCAAGAGAGGCACCTAAAAGCCACAATATCGTGCGGCCGATGGATATGAAAGAAGTGCATCGCGAGTCTTTAAGGAGTTTTGAGCAAATTAGTACCCGAAGCCAGATTGATGGCGGCGACGAGGCATCTCCCCACTGATCGACTTCAACCGGGTCAAATTTTAATCCAGATGGTGACCGAAAGCAAGCCAAGGTCATAAAAAAAGAGTCAATGGGGAAATCACGATGAAAGGCAAGATCCACCATGCCACCAAAATTGCTTACATTTTGAGACGTGCGCAGAGAGAGGAGGATATCTTCGCCAACTCAACCCCATTCCCTAAATCCAAAATTCTTTCAAGCCCATCACGGAGGAAGAAAGGCATCCGAGGGAAAAGAGAAAAGAAAGGTAGAATCACCTTCGGGCCGAGAAAGAGACCCAACAAACCAGGGAAGGTTTTGTTGAGGCAAAAAATAGAAAGGTATATAAGATTAATGAAAGAAAAAGACCCCGCCCTAAAGTCATAAATTTGTGGTTCCCACCGATGATGATGGAAACCGATTCTCGAGGAGAGATAACCGAGGGCCAAACCGCTCAATTCGCTTGCTGGCCCAATGTTGTCTGTTCAGTTATCTCTGTGGACTCAGATCGATCGAGGAGCGTGTTTTTTCCGAGGTGCTCGAGACATCACTATTTTATAAAATTCTCAGAAATTTTTAAATGAGCTCAGACCTCGGAGTGAAATTACACTCAGATATGCTCTATTGACAGAAGAGCCAACTCAGAGTCTATCTCAAGATGTGTAGCTCGAGATCGATGAGCCAACTCGACTAAACCGAGGATATGCCACCAGCCTCGTAACCCACTCAGATGCAAACCGAGGACCGAATGCACACACTTCAGACACCATCGAGGCTCGGGAGCAGAGAATATACTTGATGAGCTCCTCGAAAGGATCTATCGCTGATCCCTTAGCAGGCTTCTATCGAATCCGGAGAGCCCGAGACGGAAGAGGCGGCGAGGTCAAGAAGATGGAGGAAAGCAAAGGAACGGGTTCATCTCGACGCTACTCCTCGAGCTCACCATACCCCGATCTAAAGATATCTTCTTCGGGATTAAGGACGACAAGATATATCCTCAATCGACTCTTCCCGAGATGCTTGATATTGTCCGCATTTGGCGGAAGGGTGGAATGAGGAGACAAATTCTTCCCTAATCGACTTCGTGGTTCGTACGACAAAGCTCTGGATGAAAAATTCCGATTTTGATGAAATGGGTTCGTAAACTACCCGAAGAAAGGAATCAAGTCGAGCCTCGAGCGGCGGAGACAAATCCAGCATGGAGATGGGGACCAACAGTGAGATGCCGAGGATGGGCCTCAAATGGAAAAAGAGACTTCGATCAACCTCGATCGGTTAGCACTTTTCGGCGATTTCTTTGCACTATTAATAATTATGCCAAAGTTAATGGAAAATATTATCTTTAATTCTCGAATTGAACCGATAAACAGATCGAGGCTCAATCGAGATGGAGCTAGGGGATGGAAGTCAAGCTCAGATGATCAAACAAAGATGTATAAGGCGCGTATAACATTGAGATTGATCTCACTCCCGTAATGGAGAAACTTGAGAAGATTGAGCTAATGGCGATCAAAATTGCTTTCGGATGGAAAACGTTGCCAATCAAGTCAGACAATGGAAGGTCTTGGCCATTCTTCAGAATGGTGCAGACATACAAAACACTCGACCCTTTCGGATGACCTCCATGGAAGAAAAGTCAATGAAAATTTGGAGGGAGTCAAGGGCAAGAGAATCTTTGAAATGAAACAAGTTACTGTGAATCGATCAATTTCTAGAGTGAAGGCGGCAGAGAAAAATGAAGGCTTGATCGTCTCGGCTGATAAACGAAATTAATGGCTCACGACTAAGATGACAAGATGCTTAAAATTTAATGCACTCTCTCGCCGGTTGCCCATTTATCTCAAGAACTGGCTCGCGGCTAAGAACCACATCGTGAGAATGGAAGATGAGCAAGACCGCTTAGCAGAGAGATCCATTGCGCACAGAAAAAAAGCAAGATCGCATGGACGGTATTTCTCCGGATTTCTTCCAAATTACGCGCCAAGGGGGGAAAAGGGGCGTGAAGACCTCAGAAGTTCATGGCACGATTGGAAAAGCATGGGCAGAAAGAATCTAAAATGTACAATCTAACCAAAGCCTTAAAAGAAGTTGAAGCCATCGACAAATTGAAATTGGCTAAGTAGAGAAGCCCTATCTACACTCGAAGCCGAGCAAACCAAGCTTGAGGTTGCAAGAGAAACCGAGTGCTAGAATTAAGGTTGGAACAAGCCAAGTCAGGCCGAACCGCCTATGAAGAGGAAAGTCTCTGGGCGTTGTTCAACCCGTAGTTAAATGCGCTGGCGGGCTTTCTAAGCCAATCCAGAGAAAGTCGATTTCGATGATGAAGATCGTAAGAGTCCGAAGTCTCAACTCGGAAAAAAAGTCTTCAACACAGAGAGGCTCAAGACACTCCAAAAGGAATAAATTTAAGAAAAAGCCGCTTTGGCCTCGGTGAGCCCTCGTGATCGTGTTAAGATAGATAGAAGAGCGTAGGCGGGCGAGTTGACTTCGTGAAGTTTATGAAAGCAAGAGGAAGTGGAACATCGAAATTGAAAGCGGGGCCCATATGTTGATAAATGGATGCCCATTAAACTCAACGACATGTGGGAATAAGTGAAGAGAACCTTCTCGTTCAATTACGATGTTCTCGTGGAAACGCGAGGGTTCAGATCGAACGGCTTATCAATACCTTCTCACCTTCTATCCAAAGTATCTACATAAGGTCGATTAACTCATGGATGGCTGCGGAGTACGATAAGCCCGGGTCCATATTCCTACCTCCCTCCAAGACTTCGTAATGGCTTCGGGTAAACGAAGGCCATTACGCGAAGAAATTGCTTTCAAATCTTTGGTCGGGTTGGGATTAACAGAACAGTCCGGACATCATCAAGGAGAGGAATGAGTCAAGAAAAGATTTTTTGGAATGTTCAACCCGGAGGAAGCCAGAATGATGAAGTCGAGAATGAAGGCATCAAGAGAGTTAATCAAGATCAAGATCAAGAACTCTAAGATTCTCGTAATCTTTAAATTTTGTCTTTTTGATTTTGTTGATAAAAATTCATCAGAATCAGAATGGTATACTTATCATCAACGGTTTATCATTATGCTCAAAAGATAATATCTCATTATCTTATTTACATGTCTTTATTTTGATATGCCGAAATTAATGTCTCCGGAACCCGATTGATGATGATATGGGAGAAATTGTTTAAGATTTAGTAATGATCTATTTAAGAAAGATTCATTATCGAAGAAATCATTGAATGATTTAAATTGTTGGGAGATTATTTATTCCGAAAGAGATTCCTTCTTAAAGAAATTGTTGGGAGATTCTCTGCTCGGAACCATTCTTGTAATAGATAAATCAAAACCTCGAAAGATAAGTTATATGTTTGTAACAAGATAGGTTTCTGCATCAAAAAAAGGAAATTGTTGGGAGATGAATTTAATAAAAGATTATATGATTTTGATTAAGATCCCAAAACCCCGAGTATATATACATGTTGTTCAGATTAATCTTGATAGTCGAAGTCGATTCGCTTTAGAGTATTCAGATGTTATCTCGCAAAAATGTATAACAAGCAGATATAGTTCAGATAGTTCAAGACTCAAGAACTCAAGATTTCAAGAAACCGGTTTCAAAGATGAAATCCGTTTCAAGACCAAGAAGAAATCGAGAATCAAGACTCAAAGGAGAAATCGAGATTCAAGACTCAAAGATAAAACGAGACATCAGACCAAAGGAGAAATCGAGAATCAAGACCTCGCTTGAGAAACCGAGACTCAAGACTCAAAGAAGAAATCGAGACTCAAGATCAAGAAGAAATGAGAGATCAAGACTCAAGATAAAACCGAGATATCAGAGACTAAAAAAAAGATGAATTTGAGAATCAAGACTCAAGACGAAGACCAAGATATCGGGCCAAGATAAATCAAGACTGTAAGACTCAAGACTCGTAAGACCTCAAGACTCAGAAGACCCCAAGACTCAAGACTCAAGACTCAAGACTCAAGACTCAAGACTCAAGACGCAAGACCAAGACCGAGAAATCAAGATCAAGAAATTGCAGGGCGAAACTCGAGGCCGCAGGTGGCTACGCCTCGCGGAAAGAAAGATCGGCGTCTCAGAAGCTGGAGGAGCCGCCATGCCCGAGAGAGGGGCGCCATCATGAAAAGGGATGTGGGTGGTGGCCGTGGTAGGAGGGGAGCAAAGAGTGGAAGCGGAGTCCAAGGGTTTTACAAAGGGATGGGAGTAGGAGAAGGAGAATGAGAACCGTGGAGATGAGAAGTGGTGAATGAAAAATTGAAAATTAAAAATGAAGTTGAAACCCTAGATTTACAATACATACCATACCGGGGTGCTTGTTACGCCTCTCCCTAAGTAAATAAGTAATTAAAAAATTATATAATAATTGATATTTTATATATTTAATATTTTTGTTTTGGTTTTTTTTTTTTTTTGACCTAAAATTAACCGAACCGAACCGAAAACTAAAAATTTTAAAATTTGAAACCTAAATCAACTGGAACCGAATAACCGAACCGAACTTGAAAATTCGGTTTGGTTCGGTCGGTTAATTCAGTTTTCACCAAATTTTGCACACCCCTAGTCTATGTTTTCAAGATCATCCAAGATTTTGTTGAATTCATCAAGTTGCTCTAACACAGGTTTTTCATCAGTCATCTTGAATGCATAAAACTTCTGTTTCATGTACAACTTGTTTGCCAGAGTTTTCACCATGTACGAGCTTTCCAGCTTCTTCCATACACCCCTAGCAGTTGTTTCCTTAGAAACTTCCCTCAAAGCTTTATCACCCAAGCACATAATGATGGTGCTATGAGCCTTCTCATGCAGATCTGCTATTTTCTCTTTTCCTTCTGCTTTAGAACCAGATGTAATCTCAATTTCCTCCTTTAGAGCATCTTCAAGACCTTGTTGCACCAAGAGAGCCTTCCTTTTGATCTTCCATAGGCCAAATTCAGACTTACCAGTAAACTTCTCTATATCAAACCTTGTAACATCCATCTTGATCCCTTTGATTCCCGTAGATGGAGCCAATTGTTATGAGATTAAGCTAACTTCACTCAACAATGATCAAGAAAGAACTCTGCACTCAGTATTACTTGGTTCTAAGAAAAGTATCACTCACTACTCTTAAAGGTATTAGTTGTAAATTTAAAAGAAAACAAGTAAAAAACACACAGGAATTTAAGTGGTTCGGTCAATGTGACCTACATCCACAGTTGAGAGATGAATAACTTTCACTATGATGGATCCTAAAGAACTATAAAGATCAAAAAAACCCCTACCCTCTGCTTATATGAACCGCCGTTTGCTAACTTTTGAGTGGATAACTAACAACCCTCTGAATGAAATCACACTCTAACTGATCCTACTAATAGTCTTATATGTAAAGAATACACATGAGAAAGAATCAATTAGAACCATCCAATGTAACTCACAAAACCGGCCTTCAAAGTAGCTCACTTGAGCATGCTTCCACTGGTGCACTGCAGAGTTGGTTGCAACTGAATTCAGTTGTTACCAACCTTCCAACTGTGTTACTTGACTCCAAAGCTAGTCCTCAAGCTTCTACACATTTGCAACTAGAGCCATGCACATGCCACGCACACAAGTAACCAAGTTTGATGCTACATATCTTACAATTCCTCTATTTATAAGAAAACATAACCGTTATTAGCAAACCCTAATGGGCCGTATAGTGAGCCCTAGAAATTAGTGAATCCCGGATATCGGAGATCTTCACACTTCTAAATAAGCGCTGTGAATATCTCGCCATGATCTACGTTTCCTAAAAAGTATCCTCTTTACTTTATTATCCCGACCCGGTCTTCCTTCCGATAAGCTTAGTTGACCCAATCTCGGTCGTCACTCGGGTTGTTCCCAAATGCAACCAAGATCACCACAAAGTGAGACCTCTTCATCGAGCGACGCCTCATGGTTGCTACACCACAATCTAACCATCAACACTTGCATTTAGCATGAGATAAGACCCTTTAATCGACATGACCTACCACGCCATGGTCGGTAGTCCGATTATTGCTCAAGTCGACTAACACGGGTACAACACCCCTGCATCACATTAAAAAAAAAAAAAAACTAATAATTTATTCGGATGAAAATTACATGATTTTATTGCTCATTTATTGTCTATTTTTCATTTAATATCATGCTTTTACTACTTAGTTTTGGCTAATTGCACTTGATAGAGAGAAAGGTCATGTTTTGTTATTTTTATAGGAAAATTTAGTATTTTTGGATACAATCACGTGCTTAATTTTTGGTGAAATAAAAAATGAAGAAATAAATTGAGCCGACGGTAAAAAGGGCTCGAGAGGAATTAAATTTCAGCAATTAAGTCCCATTTTCGGTAGCCCATTTCAGCCAAATCAAAAGCCCATGTTCACAGTGCACACATTAAAGAAAAAAGCAGCAAACATTTAATTGCTCAGCCTACTTCATTTAATTGAGCAGTTGAGAATTTGAGGGCAAATGAATAAAGCAACTAATCAAGGAAAATGGCATGCGGTACCCACCATTTAGTGACTCGGAGGCTCGGAGCTGCAAGTATAACCAAGAGAGTGAAGAAGTGCTGTTTCTTAGCAATGTTTTCAGCAATTTAAGAAAAACGCATTTCTGTATTTTTATTTTATTTTTGGGAAAACCGAGAAAAAACCTGGGGCATCAGATTTTTAGAGCAGAATTCTAAACATGTTTTGGGGGCAGCCCCCATTTTTCACACCCATCCACATTAAATAGGGTTCTTTATTTTCTTGACACTTGGAGCTCAAAATGTGAGATTAGCTTGAGATTTTCACCACCACCACTTACTATAGTCAAATTTCTCAATCTCTTACTTATTTTTATTATCTATTTTTATTGTAATTGAAATTGGCTAAAATTTATTAGAATTATTTTGGTTCTAGGCAATTGCTAGTTATTTAAATTGAAGTTTATGGACTAATTTTTTGATGTTTGTGTGGGTTACTCTTTTTTGTGTGCTTAGTCTTATTTGCAAGCATGTTATTATTTGTCATGATAATGTGTTTGGTCTATTATTAATTGGGGTAATATTGAAAGATTTATCTCATTAATATAATTTAAGCATTTCACCCAATTTATTATGGACTCGAGAAAGGATTAACTATTGGGAGAGAATTTATTAGTCTTTGGTGACATTTTCTTGGTAGAAATACATGTTTTTGTTGTGCTTTCCTTGGATTAAAATATATTGAAAGATTGATTAATCTTTGTTGAGTAACCAACCCTATAATATCAAACACAAATCACCTTAAATTGATTTTTAAATATTGCAATTGCCTTGGAACCACTTATCTTTATATTTTTGTTATTTTCTTATCATTAGTTTGTTGTTGATTTGGTTGGATTAGTTTTAATTGCTTTCTTAGTGACATTTTAGTTAACATTGAATTAGTCTTTAGGTTTTAAAATCTTCCTAAAAAATCAATCGTGTCTAGATAGAATCGTGCTAACGTACATCACTTTTACACTAACCCTTTCCTGTAGGATTAACTCGTACTTATCACACTATGATGGACACCGTACACTTGCGGTTGACTATTTTTACGTGTTGGAAAAATGCGGAACAATAATTGAAACCAACACATGACAAAGTGTGTTAATTTCCGGAATGTCTCTAACTTCATCATATAGTTGACTTTGTTTAAAGTTTTAATGAAGACTATTTTGACTAATGATATCATATGGTATTATGATTAATAAGAGTTAGGGACATTCATTAATAACTTTGAACTTTCTTGAGGAAGTCAATTTCAATCATGGATAGTTATATGTTGTCATGTCCAATTAACTAGGTGGGACGGTTTGAAATTTTTGACATGCGATGGGAATGACGATAACGGTGAAACTTAATATGGATTATAAAAGAAAATAACTCAAAATTGTAAAAGAAAAAAAATTACCTTTTAAACTTGCATTATTTAATAATGTAAACTTTTTTAGCATTTGGAGAACCATCCATTTCACACGCCAGATTGCAAAAGAAAAAATATTTATAAATCATGCATTGCATCGAAATGAAAAAAAAAATGAATCAAAAAATATGTAAATAAGATTAAGAGTATAAGAAAAAAGATTATAATTATAGATAAAATAATTATTTATGATTCATTTAACACGAAAATGAATACATTTCATATCATATTCATTTTATACTCACATGCAAGCATGATATATTAGTTATAGCTAAATAATAGAGTATAGAGGCGATGATATACAAGGAAAGATCCAAATCCGTAATTCTAAGTGGAGCAGGGTCCACCGAAACCAACCCTTTGAGAGGAGGTTTTATGACCACGTCTTGTGCAATTGGTGTTAATGTTTTCCAGAAATTGCTTAGATGTAATATTTATTAGTGCAAGTGTGTGCATGCTGCCAACCTGAGTGACCCCAGGTGTATTAGGATAGAGTATATATAGAGTTAGGCCCTCCAACACTTGGCCCACACTAGTCATTCATATGGCTGCCTTTGAACCTCCTTAGTCCTTTCATTTACTCCCTTCTACGTGTATATCCACACCATTCGTTTACTCAATTCCACGTATATATATATATATATATATATATAGTGACAGAGCTAAAAGTTATCCTCATCGATTTCATTTCATATTTTTATTAATACTAATCGAAATATATTTTTATCAATAAAATTGACCAAATTGACTTCTAATATGTTATAATATAATCTTTGATGGTTCTAAGCAGTGTTTTCATAACCGATCTGGAGATTAAATCGGACTGAGCTGATATTGATGGTTCAACCTGTCGGATCAATTGGACCGACGGTTTAAACGTTAAAATGATTCCTATCTATTTTTTTCAGACATTTTTTATGTTTTACTATTTTTAGAAAAAAATCAATTAATCAATGGACTTATAATATTAATATTTAATATTAATTAATCAAATTTGAGACATAATATATAAACGTGATGATTTTCTTGAGGAAAGAAAGATTAAATTTAAAATTAAATAACTTGAAAAAAGGGAAAATTATAATATTTTGGTCCCACATCAAGTAAGTATTAGAGTAAATGTGATAGAAAGTAATATAAAATGCGATGAGATTTTATCTCACAGTCAATAAGTATTAGAGGACAAGTGAGATACAGTAATATAAAAAAAGGAAGATGTGGATTTGTCCCACAACCAGTAAGTATCAAAAGAAATGTAAAGGAAAGTTATAAAAGGGGAAGAGATGGATATCATATGCACTCATATTTTTTTGTCCCACATCAAATAAATATTAGAAAAAATATGAGATGAATTAATATAAAAGATAATGGAGGTGGATCTAGATCCTTAATTTCTCGTAAGAAAGATTAGTAAAAAATTGATATGTAATTAGAAGTAATAAATAATATTTTTTTTTATAAATTGATCGAACAGTCTTTTGTCGATTTTAATCGATTTATACGAGCTTTAACCATTTCAACTTGTAAAACGATTTTTAGGGGGTGGTTGAATCGGTTCCAAGATCGATTCATGAATTGGTCGGTTCCGGTCCGATTCTGAAACCATTGGTTCTAACTTATAACATACAAAATAGTATAGAAATTCTCATGTTTTGAACTTTTTGTTTTTATTTTATTAAGTCATCCTAAATTGTAATTCTTGCATAATAATTATATTATTGAAACTTAAAAAACACCTGTACGTAACTTATAATCATTAAATTTCAAAAAAAAAAATATTTTCTAAAATTTTATTAAACAATATATTAAAATTTGTAATATAATGATGGTATGATATTCAAATAGAGTAACACTTATATACACCAATTGCAAAAGATGCAATTGGTGCAATTTGATTCAATTTTAATTTGGATGAATCATCTACACCCTAAACACTAAATTATGAATCCTAAATCATGGCTTATTCGGGTCGGGTGAACCATGAACCACTCGGGCGGGGTTCGGGTCGGGACGCGTAAACAAAAAAAAATTTAAAATTCAATTGCACCAAATTAATCAAAATTGGTGCAAATAGTACACACGAAAATTTGTCATTCAAAAAATGAAAGTAGCGGGGTACACTGGCCCCGAAAAATCTCACGTCCAACTTCTATCTATATAATATTATAATACATGTATATTAAATAGTGAGTGCATTAGACTTATAAATAAGATTTTAAAAAGCAAGAATTTATTTATTATTTGAAAAATGTGATTTATTTGCATATAAAAAGTCGCAATTATTAATATGGAATATAGTTATCGCTTGTTTTAATAATTCAGACGCTTCGCTTTTCAGATAATAAGACGCTTTTAAAAAACGCACCAAAGTCACACACGAGACTCCATTATAAATTGAAGATACTCCATTTAATTTTCGTTTAATTAGGCTATAGCTAATTAAGAAAAAGAAAGGATTGGACTTTAGCCTAGACCTACAACTACAGGTATGGCTTTTATAGACAACTGTCAATGAAGCCTGTCGGTTGCCAATTGTACATACTTATCATCACACATGCATATATTCATGTCTATTTCAATGGCAATGACAATGTCATCTCCCTCTTTCAACTACATAAATATTACTACCACGGTCGATCAATAACATACTCAATGACGGCATTTATATTATGTTCGTTTGAAGATTATAATGGACGGTGAAATTTTGGACTATGAATTTTTATAATTTCAAAATTTTGATAAATAATTAAAATATATACTCTCTATTCTCAGATTAATTTTTACATTTTTTTGTTTGTTTGTCCCATATTAGTTTCCACACCCAAAAAAAGAAATTTTATTTAACTATCACCCTCAAATATACATCTATTTATACTCTTTGTCATTATTTTATCTAATAAAATTAACTCGCAACCACACAAGTAAAGTTGATTTGATTAAAATACCCTGATTTATCATTTTAATAAAGCAAACAGTAACATTTCCTTGATTTTCGTGCTCAGACCAGTGTGAAAACTAATTTGAGACGGAAGTTATATTTATTTTTGAAATTTAATAGGGTATGATTGTAAATAATTGATTGATATTGTATCATGAAATTATTATTATATGTGTATTGAGACAATAAAAATGTAAATAATGTAAATGTATTGTGAGAACTTAAAAAAAATAGTTGTATAGATGATAAATAAGGTAGGATTGATAGGATTTTAAAATAATTACTTTAACTTTCAAAACAAATGAAGATACGTTATAAAGTTCAAAGTTCGGTTAGGATAGTCGAGAAACAATACCCTCGAAGTACTTTTTTAGGTTTTTTGGATTTATGTGTGAGAAAAATAGTAATGTGATTGAATTGAATTTTATAAAATATAAGTATATAAATATATTTTATAGAAATGAATGTTGAAATTTAATTTTAAATTCCAAACTATAATTAAACATAGTTCGCACACTCCTAAAACCATCTGAATGAGTCCCGGAACAAACAATGCCCTTAGGATTTGATTTCTAGGGAGATGAAAAAAAGTAAAATTATATATGAACTCCTATATCTAGTAGGCTATGTTTACTTCGAGTTTTGTAAACTTAGTTTTGAGTTTTAGAATTTTAAATCGATTTTACTTCAGAATTTTATAAGCCGATTTTAAAAAGCTACCTCTGTCAACCTATAAATTTAAATCATTATCAATTAATCATCTAATCATTATAATATTAAATAAAAATAATATAATAATACAATTCAATTTATTCTTACATATTAATTTGACATAAAATTAAATATCTTTTTACTTAAAAACTCAAAAGAAACACAACACACGATACTATTCATTAAGATTTCAAAAACCCCAAATTTTAAAAATCACATCAAACCTAAAGTAAACATAGTATATCTACAAGATCAAATAAAATACTATTGAGAATTTTTAATATTCAAAAGGGCGCCCCCACCTACCCAAAATCCATTCGTGGCCTGGCCTCTTCTAAATGAGGAAGTGAATCCTGATACTGGCTTTGTTCCCAACTGTATGTCTAGTATGATTTCTTATAAACACACATTACGTACACTAAACTTATATGTCATGTTATGGGAATTAAGTTTTTTTTATGGTTCAGTAACTTTTGTGAATCAATACATTTTAACACCTGCAAATAAATATATAGAAGGCGAGAAAAAGAAGATAAATATATATTTACTTAAAATTTGAAGGTTAAGACTCTTGATTCCAAGCTCGTTTATCTCTTGATTCCTCTCTCAAAAGAACTAATTTCAGGGTCTCAACGATTTATTATGAATTTTCTTGGACAATCTTAACGCTTTCGGTCGGATCGAGTTCAATTGGATTTGACCGTTATCAAAATAGTTGAGCTGGTATGATGTCATTAATATTGTAACTTAAAATTTAATTTTAACAATCTAGATCAAAGGTAACTTCCACAATCTCTATTTTAAACCCCATAATTCTATATTAATATAACTAAAATTTTGAAATCTAAAATATGATTTTTTTTATAATTTTTAGTCAAATATTAAAAATAAAAATAATAATTATATTAATAAAAAATTGTAATTCCACAAAAAGTTTGAATTAGTAGCACTTCTTTTCCACCCGAGTACCTCCACTAATACACATTTGGGCTTGGACAGCTGTTCAAAAAGCCCTTAGAGAGCGGTTATAATAAATTTGTCTAAGAATAAATTGCCCAAGTTTGGGAACTATTAAAAACCGTCCAAAAGTTGGTTTTGACAGCCGGTTTTCAACCGCATTGCAAGAGGGGGGGGGACTTGGACAGGGGTTATTAAATCACCGCCTAACTTATTTTATTTTTATAATTCGCTTTTATTATGTTAGATAGACAAAGCAGTTATTAAACATTGTCCAATATATTTTTTTTAATTATTAATTTATATTTTAAAAATCCTATAATAAAACTATAAACCAAAACTTATATATACGCCCAATACCATAAAACCATAAACCAAAAATCCTATAATAAAACTATAAACCAAAACTTATACCACATATATATATACCAAAACATCAAATAAATAAACATACACATCATGAAATAAATAAACATACAATCATAAACATACGCTCAATACACCAAAAACATGAAATATATATCATCACAAATATATAATTTAATTACATGCTACCAAAATTTCAAACAACGATCACCAATATCGATGAATATAAGAATCGATTGTAAAGGTACCCTCATTCAATCGCTTTTTTTCCATTTCTCCAATCTTTTTTCTTAGAGTAAGACTTGAGCTCACGCTCATAGACAAACCGCAAAACAAATCTAATCAATCAATATAGTATGATTTTTTATTCAATCAATAATAATTTAAATAAATCGATAAATTGACTTACATTGAGAGGAATGTTCATTAGAGAAGCGCGGATTATATCTTCAATAAAGCAACACATAAAATGTCAACAATGTTCATTATCTCGATTGTTTTTAACCGTTGATTAACAATTATAATCACGACATAATTATAATTTCTTTCTATTAATTTGATAATTTACTAAATTAATTTTACCTTAATGTTAATCCAGTTCACTTTATTTAACTTAGATCTTGAACATTGATTTCAGGCTTAATTCTCGATACATCGTCATCACACTATTATTATTATTATTAAAAAATAAAAATAGATTAAATATGCATAATTTTAAAAGTAAAACAAATCATTGTATAGAATATTAAAAATGAACTTACGCCCATATATGAAACGAGATCGTATGATTTGAATAAACTCCATCCCGAAGTCAGATCCATAAAATACACACTTAATGTATTCATGTGTATGGCGATCAAAGACCCAATGGTTCTATATTATATTGAGAATATTAAAATTAATCGCAAATTTAAGATATATATGTGCAAATATTATAAAACATGAATACAAATTTTAACGAAATATTTATCACTCACCCCACATTTGTTGGCCAAAAAATGAGATGATCGCCTCCCGGTTTGATTCAAAGATATGATTAACTAACCCATCCATGGTCTCAGACTTATCACCCAATATGCAAGACACTTGGGGGGGAGACGAATGAATACATTCCACTTGTTTCGACATCTCTCGAGAGATATACCTCACACAAATATCTTTAACCAACATATATACTCTAATTAATATTTAAAAAAAAATTAAACTATACGTAAAGTGAATATTGAGAATTAGTAAACACATACCGAGGTAAAGGGCTATGGTGGTTGTGACTCAACCACTCGCTATTCAAGATTTCAAGACATGTTCCTCAACGATTTAATTCTTGGAAAGTATTCTCATGAAAGTGATCAAGCATGGGAAGTGTGACGATCTTGAAAGCATTAGGACGATACCATCCGGTGCACCCTAGATCAGACATAATCATCGCGGATTTAAGTCTCCGGTCATGGGATAACCAAGTCCGAGCGTAGTGGAGTCCTCGTTTCCCCCTCCGATCGCCTCACGACACCCTCGATTTCTTTTTAGCCTTTTCAGGGTGATTTCTTCCGAGGCATTTGTGGTGTCTGCAGATTCTACAATTAATTTGCAATATTATTTAGAACCACAAATAAGATAATGAACTTTAATAACATATATTTTACCCTCATGGTGCTAGAGACTGTTGTTTCGGCCATTCGATGAAGTGCCCGACCGCCGTTCCGATCGCGTGACGGCTTCATCGATTGGTTTTGGCAATCGAATCCTTCTTGTCTGACACGGTACATCGAGTGTGACCTCATTTAAACCGGAGTGATGGGATGACCATGAATCATTCCATGGGAGCTGCGGTAACGCTTGTGGCTACAAAACCGACGGATCCTCCAAATAAAGGTAAAAAAAAAGGTCATTGGTCGCTCGAATAAGATATTTAGTTAGAAAATTTTAATACACTAGTCTTTAATTAAAACAAATGTGAGACATGCATATCTCGACACCGAGAGACGTTTTTGAAGTGCCTCAATAAAGTCGCCCCTAGGGTTAGCTGAAAACATAGCATTAATGACACTATGTTCACATCTTGCTCCACTCGACGACATTTCGTGGCTCGTTCTTCTCTCGGACCTCAAACGTTCCACATCTTTTAGACAACTTGGCAACCTATTCCGTTAGTATACCCACCATATTCATGGCTTGAAGACCAGGTGCCATCGCTAACGATGTCTTAAATCACGCCATATCCAACACTTTCTAATGGCGGCGGATGTTCTCGACGACCTATACTTTGTCCAAACAGATCATCGGGGTACGATAATGCGGATGTAGTCGAGGCGTCATGGTCCGAGATAGACGCCTCCCGAATCACAAAAATAAAAGATTATTATTTAATTATTTGTTTATAAATAATATTTTGTAATTGAAAGATAAATTAATGGATAGATTACCACTTCTTCGATGATGCGGCAGTAATGGGATCGTGAATATTCCCTGCCTCGACCCCTTTCTAGTAGTTTGAAATAAGTTTAAACGGGTAACAATAGGCTCACTCTCTTTTTTTTTCTTTCTTTTTTCTTTTTTCACGATAGTGATGAACGTGTTCCTTTATTAGATATATTAAAAGTGAATATATAAAAAAATTAAAAGTTAGGATTTTGATCTCACCATATTTTTCTTATTCGCATAACCTTTGTTCGAGCCACGATATCGCTACTTCCATCGACTTGGCTTGATCGTGATTTTTATTACTTCGATTCTATAATATAATAGAAATATGATAAAATTGTGAAAAACTATATGCATTAGAAATCGAGGAAATGACGTTGATTAATTTTACTCGAAATCATCCTCCATAGCTCGCTTTCACAAACTCCTCCCCAAAGATGGAGCCACCATAGTATTATTCTCGATCTTGGGAGTAGACTAGTCGAGTAAAGACCGGTTTTTCAAATCTCGTAGTGTTACTTCTCAACCAAGTCCGAAAATTCTTGGTCATTACTCCAAATTATGATAATATTTGTTTTTTTTTTATGTGGTCAAGACCTCCGAATGTAATCTATACGCGTATAACATAACAATTTAGTAAATTTAAGGGTCATACTACAACTTTCAATAAATATATAATTAATATACCGTAAGTTCGTCCCATATTCTTTCCTTCAAAGGAGTCAGTTTGGGGCTACGCCAAATCCTGGTCGGGCAAAAGACGATAGGGATCACACTCCCGATCGCATGACTCTCAATGTAGAAGGACAACGATTCACTCTCTTTTCCTATCGTCTGTCCAAACTCATTGAACGATAACTGCAATAACATAGTATTTAATTATGTTCAACGATCAATCAATATATTTATCGATTTCAAACTGTTCAATTGTAATAAAATTACCTGAAGTATTTTTCCCTTGCTACGAGCTCTCTTAATAGATGACATGGTGATTATACCTCGAAAGTGCGCTTTTCCCCTGAGTCGCTTAGTGGTGGTGGGAGCATCGGTGTCACACTCTCTCAAGTCATCGGGGATGTTTGCCGATCATATGCACCATGATCATATGTGCCATGATCTCCATCGAATATCCATCATCATCCCCATCATCTCCGGGATATGGCAAACGAGACATGATCCTGTAAAGCAGAAGAAATAACATTTAATAAACAAAAAACAAACAATATTCAAAACTATGCTTAAATCCTCACACAAGCATATTATCAAACACCTTGAGTGCATCAATTGTTCATAACTAAATTAGCATAAAAAATCAAGCCAAGCCCACAATAATATATATTCATCATCTAACACTAACAACATTAATCCTAATAAATTAACACTAATTTATATTTAAATCCTCACACAAGCATATTATCAAACACCTTGAGTGCATCAAACACCAATATATATACAACAATATACATACACCAATACATACAACATGATATATATACACCAATATACATATATACACCAATATACATGATATACATATATACACCAATATACATACACCATACATACAATTAAATAAAGCCACTAACAACAATTAAACAAAGCCACACAATATATATATATAAACAATTAACAATATATAAACCAAGCATCAATTGTTCATCTAACAACAATTAATCCTAACAAATTAGCTAATTAGTCAAACCAAACACAATTATATAAACATTTAATCCTAATATATATACATACTAACATATATATACATATACACAATATTAATTCAATATATATATATATATATATATCTAACATATATATAGAAAAGAAAAATTACCTATGGAAGGAGAAAGCTAGGTGGCGGCGTGGGAGAGCTTGGAAACAAAGGCGACAGCATGGCCAAGGGGAGGAGGACGAGCGGATAGTTCGATTTGGGGGAGAGGAAGGAGGAGGCTAGGGCTTCTGGTTCGCGATTTGGAGCTAATGGGAAGGCGACGGAGGAGGTGGAAGGGGAGAACGCACGACGGAGTTCGATTTAGGGTAGAGGAAGGAGGTCGGGCTTCGATATCAGCTGCAGGTTTAATTCACGATTTGGGGAAAATTTCCTTTGGTTCGCGATTTGGGTGTATATATATTAATTATCCGACCTCTTGGATAATGGTTCCGAATCATTGTCCAAACTATGTTTTGGACAACGGGGTTCAAAACCGTTGCCTAAAAACATTTGCACAACGGTTCTAAACCGCTTTTAAGTGTTTATCTTGGACAACGGTTTTGAACCATTGTCTATTTTTTATTATTTTTTAATTAAACGCTTCTCCAAGTTCAGAGCTTGAGAAATTTATTTGAAAAAATGGTTGTCCAAGCAGCAAAGAAATAAAAGTTTTAAATGTAGTAGTGCCCACTATCCTCTTTTCAACCGTCCATCACTCCATCTCATCTTGAAAGGTCCTCCCAAACAAACTCATTCTCTCTCTTTCCTAAATTCCTAATCTCGTCAAATCTTTTCAAATACATCAAAGCGTCCGGTTCAACTGGAGACCGGTTTTTTGACCGGTTCCTGAAAGATTGGCGGTCGGATGCTTGTAAGCGGTATCGCTGGGCTCTCCGGCCGTCCGATCCTCTTTTTAAAACACTGCTAAATTATGAGACACGGACACTCATGATTTTAGTCTCAATAATTTGGTCCAAAATTCAATTTTTTTTAATCTTTTGATTCCACCGTCAATTTTTTGTTAAATCCTATTACACTTTTGGTCTCAAAAGATATCGCTATGGGACCAAAAGTGTAATAGAATTTCACTAAAACGCATATGTGAGATCAAAAGTGTAAAAAATGAATTTGGCATCAAAGCCGATTTAGTATTCCGTATTTCACGAGACCAAAATTGCATTAAACTCAGAAAATTACACAGGTGTATAGTATATGCAACTCATGGTAACAAAGTTTAGGACCAAGTAGTCAAAACAAGTTGCTAAATAATGGGCATTAATTTAATGAAAGATATATAAGAGAGTGATTGCATGAGAAGAGAGGAGGAGAGAGAGATAGAGGGGTCCAGTGACGGCTTATCATTAGCTGTATGGAAAGCTAAATCTCCAATTGCGACGTTTCTCCATCTCAATTCCACCAATTATATTCTCTTGTTCTCTCTACTTACGCCTTTATATATTTTCCCACATTTTTATCTTCTTCTTATATCATAAAACATACCCAAGAGCGTATGCAATATAATATATATTTGACCGAATGGCGAAATTCGTGTCCTTGTTAGGACTTGTACTATGTAGTAGTATAGTTGCATTATTTTCATGCAGTACTGCCAACGCTCGAATGGCTACGTTTTTGCAGGATTTCCGAGTTACTTGGTCCGACTCTCACATTCGCCAACTCGAAGGAGGAAAGGCCATTCAGCTAATTCTTGATCAAAATTCAGGTACTTAATTTTTCATATTATCAGATACTATATATATATATATTTTAATTTCAACAAGTTATAAATACTATATATGATTAATTAGGATGTGGGTTTACTTCCAAGTATAAGTACTTATTTGGACGCGTGAGCATGAAGATCAAGCTTGTCCCCGGTGACTCAGCCGGAACAGTCACTGCCTTTTACGTATGTTTGTACAAATTGATTATTTAATTTAATGCTCTTAATTTCTTTTCTATTAATTAATTTTGTGTGACACTGACAGATGATCTCGGAAAACTTCAATTCAAGAGACGAGCTGGATTTTGAATTCCTAGGGAATCGAACGGGGCAACCTTACACGGTGCAGACGAATGTGTTTACTCATGGGAAAGGAAATAGAGAGCAAAGGATTAACCTTTGGTTTGATCCATCAGCAGATTTCCACACCTACACCATCTTTTGGAACCATCACCATGTCGTGTAAGCTCATTCATTATTTATTACATCAACTAATTCATATTGCGTACACCTATGTAATGAGTTAAATCATACTCGTTTTAACTAAATTTATATTACGTACACCTAATTCATATTATGTTATTCAATAAGCTAGCCCCCACCGAGTACACCACGTCTCATTCACGAGTTAATTATTAATTCAATAAAACGATATTTTAATTGTTTTACTAAAAGATGTTGGTAGTTGTCAAATTTAAATTAAATTAATTAAAGAAATACCTTTTCAACCACAAATCAACTTGTAGTTCTTCTTTTAATTAATTAAGATGGGGTAAATTGAAATGTAGTCCCATGAGAATTTTTCAGTAATATATTTGGTCTCACGTTCTTTTTAGGTCTTTTTTTTTGGCAGAAATGGTCCATTCAATTTTTATTTAACAGTTTTAGTCCCAAAAGAATTTTCAAAAAACAAATTTTGGTCCCAAAAATTCATTTGTTTTTTTGCTTGTATTGAATTTGTGGTAGTTTCTCAATCGACGAAGTCCCTGTGAGAGTGTACAAGAACAACGAAGCTCGTGGAATCCCATTCCCGAAATTGGAAGCAATGGGAGTTTACTCGTCGCTGTGGGAAGCGGACGACTGGGCGACGAGAGGGGGTCTAGAAAAGATCAATTGGAGCAAAGCACCGTTCTACGCTTACTACAAGGACTTCGACATCGAAGGTTGTCAGATGCCGGGGCCCGCAAGCTGCGCCTCCAGCCCTAATAACTGGTGGGAGGGTGCATCGTACCAGCAGCTCACCCCTGTCCAAGCCAGGAAGTACCATTGGGTGCGTGCCACGCACATGATCTATGATTACTGCACCGACAAATCCCGTAACCCGGTTATCCCACCCGAATGTTTGGCGGGTATCTGATCGCTTTAAAAGATTGTACGTATGCACTGTAGCCCATGCATAATCAATATCCAAGGGTGCAATGGGGAATGCACACATATATATATTTGGTTTGTTGGTTCAAATTAAAAGACTGTATACTTGCATATACGACTTTACTACAAGGGGTGGGGTTGGGGTGGGCTAAATGTCAATGTCGTTATCTTAATTGGTACTGTATTTTGTTTTGCTCACAG
Source organism: Stenogyne calaminthoides (assembly GCA_037126765.1). Classification (NCBI taxonomy): domain Eukaryota; kingdom Viridiplantae; phylum Streptophyta; class Magnoliopsida; order Lamiales; family Lamiaceae; genus Stenogyne; species Stenogyne calaminthoides. The sequence continues at coordinate 12,997,703 of JBBCBC010000018.1, forward strand.
TGTGACCCAATAATGGTTATACATCATTCTGTAAAATAATAATGTAAGTTATGTTCAGTGTGAGTAAAGTGTATAAAGTGAGTTGTTATTATTTCATTATGAAATTGTTTATAATTATCTTTAAATGGCCAATCAATTTACTGTGACCAATCAATCTATATAAGGGACAATGTCTTTTTCCACTTATTTGAGTTAGTATACTCTTTTCTGCCCTTTTAAGTTATAACTAAATAACTATCTATTATGCCTTTTTTTTACAATTATACCATTCATGCGCGACTCGTGCCGGATTGGGTTCGGGACGCTGGGTTGGGTTTTGAATGAGATTTGTTTGGAAGCACTTTAGAGGAATGGGATAGAAAATGGGATAGAAAACAATATGTATGTGGGAATGAATTTTTAATGTTGGAATGATAATTACATAATGAAGGGTATAATTGTCAAAAGAGAGTATAATTGATAGCCATTTGGTCAAAGGAGCGAAAAAAGAGTATAGTAAGAGGAGTGTTTTATTATATCTGCCTAGAATACTAGAGTTTCGATCATTTACAACGTGTCTCATACGAGCTATTTACCTTTCATGGGCCGGGATTCTCGGCCTTTTAGGGCTGCAGACTCCCGCGGGAACCTTCCTTTAACAAACCCGCGATCTTTGCCCCAAGATTCACTTTCCTCGCCGGCTCCCCGTGATATCCGCGCCCTTGACTCATCCGAATCTCTTCCATGTTTATCCCGGGTGGTGGCCTCTGGTAGCCGCCCTAGGGTTATCGGCTAGTCGACCATGCTCGCCTATGGATGATCGCCACCTTGGGTTGAACCGTGACATTAGGGCTCATCCTAATGGGCTTATTCTCTTTGCGTTGGCCAGTGGGCCTCTGGTGGGAGGTCGCCCCACATATATGTGGCTACAACATTTGCCCCCAGGTCGCCAGTGAGGAGGTCACTGGTCGTCCTGGATACGAACATCCCGAATTCTGAGGAGCAACGGTGGTCGCTCTGATACCTCGAGAAGTCCAACAGCCACCTCGAAATAGTGTGACTGATGACGTTGCTCTGCAGGGTCATGATGGCGCGTGGCCGCCACGCGCCCCGTACTTGTTGGGATTTTTTCAGAATTGCCCCAATTTTGAAATTTTAATTGCACTTTGGCCCCATCTCCCGCCTATAAATATGGGCATTTTCTTCTCTCTTTGCACTTTTCGCTTCCATCTAATATTTAGTGACGATATTCAACGTCACGAACAATACTATTTTTGTGACCACTATATGTTTTGTCATTAATTATTCAAAAGAATTGGCGACACACTTAATTCGTTTACAATTTTATTTGGTGACGATCTTCATTGTAATTAGTGACGATCATAGTCGTCATATAATATAAAATTTTCATGACAATTTTATGTTTCGTCGTTAATTGTTCATAGTAATTAGTGATATATTCTTTCGTCATCAATATTTATATATATTGACGATTAATAATTATTTTTTAATGACGCACTTATTTCGTCACAATATTATTTGGTGACGATCTTCATTGTAATTAATGAGGATCATAGTCGTCATATAATCTAAAATTTTCATGACAATCTTATGTTTCGTCGTTAATTGTTCATAGTAATTAGTGACATATTCTTTCGTCACCAATATTTATATATAGTGACGATTAATAATTATTTTTTAATGACACACTTATATCGTCACAATATTATTCGGTGACGATCTTCATTATAATTAGTGAGGATCATAGTCGTCATATAATATAAAATTTTCATGACAATTTTATGTTTCGTCGTTAATTTTTCATAGTAATTAGTGACATATTCTTTCGTCACTAATATTTATACATAGTGACAATTAATAATTATTTTTTTAATGACGCACTTATTTCGTCATAATATTATTCGTTGACGATCTTCATTGTAATTAGTGACGATCAATATTGGTCATATAATATAAAATTTTCGTAATGGTTTTATGTTTCGTCATTAATTGTTTATAGTAATTAGTGACGTATTATTTCGTCACCAATGTCTATATATGGTGACGATTAACAATCACTTGTTAGTGACAAACTTATTTCGTCACCAATAAAAATTTTAAAAAATTTGTATCCCTCAAAGATAGAATATAGGACCCCTTACGAGAATAAAGATAACTACATCACTAGACCACAACCTTCAGTTATTTTTATAAAAGTATTTCAACGTAAAAGCTCACCTTAATAAACACATTCAATTGACAATAACTTAAAAATAAAATGCAATAGTAAAATTCAAACACAAGACCTCTAAATTAAACTTGACAAGCAACCACCAAATAAGCTAGATAATTTATATCATTTATATTGAAATGTATTATTTAATATCTTTTAACCATAAATTTTTTCATATAAAATATAGATTTTATTAAATAAAACTGCAAATATAATATTTATTAAAAAAATTTGTTTATTAAGGTTCGAACACAAAATCTTTCAATTAAACTTAACAAATAACCACCAAATAAGCTAGATAACTTCTTATTTTATTTTGATGTTTATTATTTTTTTTTGCCATTAATTAATTTTTCTGTATAAAATATAAATTATATTAAATAAAATCAAAAAATATAAATTTCCATCCATCAAGGTTCGAACACGGGATCCTTTTACCTAAAGAGGATAACTACACCACTGGACCAAACACTACATTTGTGCCAATATTTTCAGTTTTGGTCCCACCGTCAAATTTTTTTACATTTTTGGTCTCACCGTTAACACTTTTGATCTCATAGGTTTTCCAATTATGAGACCAAAAGTGTTAACGGTAGGACCAAAAGGGTAAAATAATTCGCTCATAGGACCAAAATTGAAAATATTGGGAAAAAATCCATAAGGTATCGTGTCCTGTAGGACCAAAACTATATTAAACTCGACTTACCCCGTTTACATACTTACACGGACTAATAACTCTATAATTTTGTCTTCCATATTTGATAAGATTAAAAAAATATCAAAAAATAAATAAAATTATACAGTAATGGATGGATCCGATTTGTTAGTTACATATTTTATTTTATTTTATAAATAATGTTGGCGGTGGCCACGATATAGGCATCTTCGGTTACCGAAACAAGACCATCTCTCCTTTCTATTTTCCATGTGATTATCAGAGCATAAAGAAGGTTTTACCACCGCCCTTCTGGTTTACTCCTAATTATGACCCCAATTATGACTCAATTGATTACCAACTTTAATTTAATTGATTTACTCCTTTCCTTCAATTCCCTTCAACTTTTTTGTTTTTGCAATAAATAATGTTAACATAATAGTAATAATACTTTAAACTTTCAAGATGTTAATATATATATATATATATATATATATATATATATATATATATATATATATTATTTAATATTTTATTAGTAATTTCTATTTTGATTCTTAAAAGAAAAAAAAGACAAAAAGACTGCTCAAATATTATACCTTAGTATATTTTAGCAGCAACACACCCTAGTTGGACAAAAACTGTACAGAACCCTCAAGATAGCTAAAGCAAAAATATACTTGTTCTGGAAATCAAAGTGTTCATGTTAGGCTACAAAATGAAAAATATGAGTAGAGCAAAACCTTTATGGCTGCGTATAGGCGGTTTGTTGAAACAGGGGTTGCTAGCTCAAACAGACAAACGTCCCAACTGAAAGGGTCCTTGGTCCCCTTGATCAATTCTCGACAAATCCGGTTCGATGCCTGTACTCCGTCAACCACCACCATAAAATAAATGATAATGGAAAATACAATTAAAGTCTGAATTGTTCGAGAAACAAAAATATTCGCATACATGAAAAACAAATGCACAATTTCAGTGTTTCATTAACAGTCAAATAGTGAAACGTAGTTCAAAATGAGAGTAGATAATTTCATATACTCATCAACCCATACCATCACACTAATGAATTTACTACTGTTGATTTTTCATATCATCCGCAAATCTTTAAATGCAAATACAACAAAGGGAATATCAATGGTAAGAAAACAATCATGTGCGAGAAATTCAAAGGAAAACAATCGGCCTCTGTACACGATACAATTTGTTTAGTTGCATTAACAGCCTCAGATGATGCGATCCTTATGATGAGATGCGCCCAAGCTAAACCCTACACCCACCATCACTGTTAATTCAGAAGACAAAATAAATCAGAGGTTTCCATATCCTCGTTCTTATATTGAAGTTTCCCCACAAATGTTCTTGTACGTCCCGAACGGATTTTCGTGAGGGCAGAAGTCTAGAGGGGAGGGGTGAATACACTTCTGAAAACTTTTGTGTGAGATCAGGTGTGATAAGCAAGTTACTTGATCAGAGTGCGATTAAATCAGTTTGGACTAATATCCAACTTACTGATCGCCTGAGGGTAGATCGGTTCGGTGTCTATCAGTTTAACTGATTGTGCGGAAGCTAAGTTTTATCCGTGTGAAAAACCAGTTTGTTAAATCATATTTCTAAGTTATCTGTTTTGAATCAGATGACAAAGTGCCAAACTGATCAGATCATTTGCTTGATGCAAATCTGATCCACACTTAGAATATGCATGCAATATACAAACAAGTAGAGTGCAGATAGTGTAAAGCAGGTAAATCAGATAAAGCACACCAGATTTTTATAGTGGTTCGGACAACTTGTCCTACGTCCACTCTTCCATATCAGCAGGGGCACCAACTAACCAACTGGACTTAGTTTTGTGTGTTAGTTCAACACAGTACAACAGATGTTTCAAGAGTTCTCACTCAACCAATCCTAGAGATCAGAACTAGAAACCCTAGTTTGAAATTTTGCTAAACAAACTTAACCTAACTTTGGTTTGGGTATAAGATTTGTTATGTTCCAACTGGAAATCTATCCTTGTATTTGAGTAGCCTAAGGCTGGAGGATAAGATTTCTATGCTAAGAACTATGTGATGAACACTTAGAAATATTCTTCAAGTTTTGTGTTCTTCGTGCGGAAATTGCGGATAACTTGAGCTTGATGATAATTTCCGTAACCTTACTATGAAGGTTTGATCCTATATATATAGGCATGAAATCGAACTAGCCGTTGGAGAGCAATTCGAATCTCGTTCTATTTTAGGTAGGTTTGCAGACCTGATTTGATGTGCACAGAGGCGACATGGCCGAAAGCATGTATGCTTGTCCTTTCTAGCCGTTTGACTCTGAAGCACCTCGTCCTGCAATGTCAACTCCGTACATACGTGTCTTGCTCTCATTGGTTATCAAGTACACTTATTCAGTGTTTGATTTACCAACTTAGGTTGACATTCTTCCTGTCTGATGAACTTGTATGACTTGGTGAACTTCTGGTTGTCACCTAACTTGAGTTGACCTGATTAGTCCAGACTGATCAGTCTACCTGATTGAGTCTTCAGATGCAGGTTGTCTTAGCACAACTTGCAGACTCTTCTTCACTTCTTCTGATATAGGTCATCTAGTCTTCTGAGTCTTGATATCTGGTGGTCATCTGATCTTTAGGCCTTCTGATCTTCACCTGGTGATCTGTCTAGCTGATCTTCTGATCTTCTAGTCTTCTTTTTCTTCTCAGATGAATTCATATCTTCTGATCTTCAAGACTTAGACTACTCACATTGAGTTCCCCCTCAATGTGTGACCTATCTACCTTTACTATACAACAATTATCAACTGGTCATCTTAGTACTATTACTAGATCATCAGTTAGCTAATAGGTCTAACCGATCCTATCATAATTGTTTTGGAACTTTCATCGAAACTATAAATTTTCCAACAATTTCCCCCTTTTTGATGAAACCAAAATATTTTAGAAACCAACATCAGTTGATAAGATATAGCACAGTAAACCCAGATAATCAGAAGACAATTAGAGTTTGTTTTAGGATCAGTAAATTTAAACTTTTCATTCATTTGGATTTTTCATTACAGAGTACGTGCAAAGTTTAAGAAAGCAAAAACGAACTGATCCTATCTAGACTTTCTTCTGATCATCAAACTTTGGGAACAAATCCTTCTGGCATTTCTCGTAGGCTCTGAGGAACATTGAAGATCCGGTAGAGCTTCAACTTAACATCATTTACCTGTTGTGGATTAGTTATGCCAGCTTTTCCTATCAGATCAAAGTAAAACCTCTGAAGGGCTATTTTGTCAAACGAGTCATCTGCCTTTCTCTTGTAGTCCATCACATTATATGGAGGGTGTGAGATCTTTTCATTGATTGCTTTGGCATCCTGCTCCCAGTTCTTTCAGAAAGTCTGGATGCTTGTTCTCCATCCAATTCAAGAACTCCTCATCTGGAGATGCTTCCGTTGTTACAATCTCCAGAACAAACGCATCCAGAAGTCATTCAGCTTTGATCTTCTGCCATTCTTCCATCCTTTCTGAATGCCTTGCATCCCGGATGATTATATCCTAAATCTTAACAGGGATCAGTGGCTCAACAAACTTCTTGCCAACCTGACCTTTCCTTTCTTTGGCAGCAAAATTCTTCTTCAGACCTTCAGAATCAGCCAATTTATCAGCCCTCATTTCTTCCTCACTCAGATGAGCTTCCTCAGCCAGTTGCTCTCGAGATAATCTGATTGCCAGATTCTTATCAGCTTCAATCTGGGCAGAGGCACTCCTGGTCACCCTCTTTGATTGGGTCTGAGCCGTTTGAGGAAGAGGTGCAGTTATTGAAGGTCCAGCTTTTCCAGCAGCCTTTTGCCTAGACCTCTCTAGCCTTGCATTCACTTCAACAACCATCAGATCAAAACTGTCTAGTCTTTTCCCATGTGATTCCACAGCTTGAATCATCTATTCAGTTGTCGTGATGAGATTAGTTGGTTTCTCAATCTGTTCTTCCCCCTTTTTGGTTTTATCAAAAAGAGCATTGACGTGGGAAGTCAGAGAGCCAAAACTGACTGCAATGACTTGATTGAGATCATGAACTGTGAGCCCGACATATTGAATGGTTTGTTCCTGAATCTTGCTCACCAGTTCAGATTTGACAGTTTCAATGGCAGTGGAGAAGGTTAGGATCAGCTTGTCAAGTTTCTCCTCCGTCTTCTCAATTTTGTCCGTGGCATGCAGGAGGGAGACTTGGAGCTAGTTTACTTGGTTGATTTTCTCATCGAATGATCAGTTGAAACCTACAACCAAGTCCTCCAAGGTCTTTTTTGAACTGCTCCTTTAGGCCTTCAATCTGGGAGATAGCAAACTCCCTCTGTTCCTTCATATCTCGAACAGACGCCTGACATTGTTCGGTGATAGTGTTGCTCACAGAGTTTGCTAAAACTCCTTCAACTTTCCCCTTCAACAAGTCCTTGAAACAGGATCTGATTTCCCTCAACTGATCTGTGGAAATGTGAGTCGCAGGGATCATGTGAGTGGCCTGACCTATTGGACCTTGAAATTCAGTAGAAATTCCAATAGTTGCCTCAGTCGCCCTTGCCTCCAGTGGTTGGTCAAGACCTGTGACACCAAGACCACTATCATCGGTAGCTCTCGTCATTATTTCAAGCATCCTTTTCAAAGGGTTCAACCTTTTTTCATTGGTTTACCCAACTTTCTGTAAAATAATGCCTTAACCGCCTCATCAGACATTAACTCAGTCGGGGAGCTTACTTCTGCTGCTTTCTTCATATCAAAATCAAAATCAAAATCAGCAAACTCATCAGGACCTCCCATCTGCTCCATTAGAATTATGAAATATGAGAAATTCTTCAACCCCAGTTCTCTCCATGTAAGAATTTCCATGACTTCATCTTTGATCTTGGGATGAGCACTCAGTTCTGGGTAGTGATGATCCAGTTCCCGCTCAATCCGCAATCTGATCATTGCTCCAGATATTATTTTACGGCTACATATCGATTAGGAATGGCTTCTAAACAAAGTGGTTCTCTTGACCGAGTATGGATAGTGGAGGGTCTGGTCTGTGCAACCTCAAGAGTGGGTTGATCAGGTGTAGAAGTGATCGGTGCAGCTTGCTGTTCTCTTGCTTGCTGAGTGGATGAAGTTTCAGGTGGGGGCGGCAGCTCAGTTCTGTGCTCCTCTGGATGAGCAGACGGTGATCTGACCCTTTTGGTCCTTGGAGAAGGATATGAAGAGGGTATCATCTGTTGTTGAGGAGTAGGTGGGGATCTGATTGGAGATTGGACTCTAGATTGTGGCGAAGGGGATCTGGTTCTTTTTGCACCCTTGCCTTTATCTCCACAAAGATCTTCGGACTATTAGAAAGCCATTACCAAGTGGATTTTAGAATATGGCAAACTGAGACACGCTTTAAGATTTGAGATATTTCGATGGTTGAGACGAGCCTTCTTGCCAGAACCAGCAGATTTTCTTCCAACTCCATTTCTGACAGTTTCGCGTTCTTCATCTGATTCTTCCTCATCAGATGCCTTTTCCAAGAAGAGTGTCATGGGAGTTTGTCTGAGTTTCTTCGCCTTTGGTGCAGGGCCAACAGACAATCCCTTTCGCTTGGGGCAGATGGAGACTCCGGATCCTCAGATCCAGCAACCTTCTTCTTTTTCCTCTTTCTCTCAGTCTTCCGAGGGTCCTCATCCGATGGTCCATATATGGCAGATGAATCTGTGAGGAAGGCCTTGTAGTGCTTCAGCCCTTTCTGCTCCCATTCCATGTTCGGAAACTTATCTCTCAGAATGACTGCAAATTTACCCAGATTGCTCAATCTCTTGGACAAATAAACCTCTCTTTGGCCATTGATCCCAAATTTTCATGTTCTTGTACCAGAAGCTTTCAAAGTTCCAATCCAGTTAATGTTCTTGGCTCTATCCACCAGAGCAGCCAGGCAGTGTAGCTTTACAACAGTTAGCCCATCATGGCTAAAAGATATCCCCAGAATGGTCTTGGATAGGATTTTGAACAGCAATCAGTACTTTCTCTTGAGCATGGGTTTAACAAACTCTGAAGTGTGACCCTTATCTGCCTCTCTGAACAGTTTGACTCGGATTCGTTCATCTTCATCTTCTCGGTAATGAGCCGGAGAGATTTTTCCTTTGGGCGGGGCAAATAGCCTTTCTAGATCGGCGTTGGATACTGTGAATTTTTCGACATTTACCGTGGACTTCAATTCATCTCCTGGTTTAATAACTTCAAGATTCTGAAGAAATTCCAGTGCTTCATATTGCATCACAGGGTTTGAATGTTTGGAGCAGAATCTTTCCAGATTATTCTCCCTTAGAATTTGTTCAATTTCCATGGATTCGGGATCCTGAGTTACTCCAAACACAACATATTTATCCTCAACCATCTTCTTCATTAGGAAGGATAGTTGCACATGATTTTGCCCATTCCGTGTTTAGCCATCTGTAAGAGATATTAACATATTAAAATTCGAATGGCAAACATGTTTAAATGAAACAAAACACATACATAAGCGCAAGAAACATTCATAAACACCTTTGTCTTGTTTAGAACAAGATATTCATTATGCACTATGAAATATTCACTTATGCGAATCAACTAATGTTTGAAAAGAACTATTACCAGATAAGTGATTCGAAAAGTTTGAAGAATAAGTGGAAAACGTTTATGTGTTCTTGAATAATCTTGAGTAATTTTGCAGAAGTGTTTTGTGAAATTTTAGGGCAAAGAAGGTCATTATGAAGGAACAAACATCTATATATAGAATTGGAGGGAAAAGATTTTGGAAAATCGAGAAAGAAAACTAAGCGTCTAATCTAAATGAACGATTGAGATGAGATGGTTTGGTTAAAAATAAATTGTGAGGTCAAGGATTTTATCGCGACAACTTTTGGATTTAAAAATTCGCAATAAATGCAATTTAATACATGTTACCCACTTCCGCATTAAATGTTTGTAGGACGTGCGCCATATGTACTTGAGTACAATGAAAACAGATAAGACCGAGCAAAGTAAACAGAACAAATAAAAGAGATCAGAAATGCGTATCTGATTGACTGACATCGTAATCAGTCAATACCACAAGAAGTTCGATCTGTCTAACTTTTGAGTTGATCTTATATTGGTTGCCTAATCCTTGACAAAATTTTCCCAACAATGTTCTCCTATTAGATCAGTTTCCTACTGATCCTATTTAGCAGTTGAAGTCCCCCTTCAACTGTTATTCCTTTTCTGATCAGTCCCTGACTGATCCTTCCTGATCAGTTGAGGTTCCATTACTCAACTGATCCTCTTTTTCAGGTCAATTCCTTAACCAACTGGTCTTGGAGACCAATCCACCGAAGAATTCTGGTGCATCTTCTCCTAAGTCCAGAAGTCCTAGCTCATTACATAGCTCCCTGAATTTGACTTCAGTTAGTGGCTTGTTTAAGATATCAGCTTTCTGCTTATCAGTATGGATCTTTTCCATTCTGATGTTCTTCTTTTCCACACGGTCTCTGATAAAGTGATGTCTGATGTAAAGGGGGAAAGGACAGCTCACTCCACAAAGGGTAAGCTAGATGAGCATTTGAGGAAAACCCTTGAAAGAAAGGCTCACTCAAGGCTCAGCATTTTCTGAAGACTCTGAAGGAAATTGAAGAAACTGAGAAGCTGAAATCAGTAGAGCCAGAAGACACTGAGTTCTTCCAGATTGATAGAGAAACAATTCAGGAGGCAATGATCTTGAGGAGATCTGAGAGAAGAGAAACTGAGACTAGCCTGACTGCTGCTGCTCATGCTGTGGTGGAGACAGCTGATCCCAAAAGAGCAGAGAAGAGGAAGTCCGTAGCATTTGTGGAAGCTGAGAGGAAGAGAAAGAAAGTTTCTGCAAAACCAAAGAAAGTTCCTACAAAACCAATCCAGAGGAAGCTGTTTGCTGATTTTTCTGAAGAATCTGAAGCTCAGGAAGAAACTGAAACTGAGTCAGAAAAATTGCTTCAAGAAGGTTTTGGTACTTATGATGCGAGTGCCCAAGTGAAAGACTTTGATTGGCACAACAAGCTCATTGCCCTCCGTGCTGAAAAAGAAAAGAAGCAGGCAGTGTCTGTATCAGGGGCAGAGCTTACCAGGAAGAAGAAATAAGAAGAACAGAGCAGAAGAGGAAAGCTCAGGAGCTTCATGGGGAAGAGATGGGGCAAATCAAGAGAACAAACCAGAATTCAAAAATGGCCGCACATTGATAAATGGATGCCACTCCAGATCAATGATGCTTGGGAATAGGTTAAGAGAACCTTCTGGTTTAGCCATGATGTCCTACAAGAATGGAGGGGAGGATGCCCTGACAGAGATGAAGCTTTCTTAGAATATATGCTGACATTCTATCCTGAATATCTTCAGAAGTGGATAAACTTAGCTGATCAGAATAATGTATCTTTGAAAGCTCGGGGTCAGTACAAGTACCCAGCTCCCAGATTCAGTACAGGAGTCATTAATGAAGCTGCTATTGCCAAGGAAGTTGCTGAATATGCTACTCAGTTGGGACTAACAGGAAGCCAACCTGAGATCATCAAGAAGAGGGACGAGCTGAAGAAAAGGTACTATGGAATGTTCAATTTGGATGTTCCTGATGATGAGGTGGAAGAGGATTGAGGACTGAAGATGTGTAATCTTTATGTTTTTGTCTTTTTTATTTTGTTTTTTCATTGCAAGATGTAATGCATATCCTCTGATCAATGAAAAGTTTATCTTCTGCACTCAAAGATAATATCTCATTATCTTCTTACATGTCCTTATTTACTTTGATATGCCTGGTTGAAAATTGTAGGAAATTTCTTTTAACTGAAACCTGGTGTATAGGTTAGGTTTTCTCAAATGTAACAAGATGGTTTTGGCATCATCAAAAAGGGGGAAATTGTTGGGAGATGAATTTAATAAAGATGTTTTGATTAGATCCCAAAACCCTGAGTATGACATGTATCAGGACATCTTGATATAATAGAATCAGGATACGGTTTCATTAGATATTAGGACTCAGGATTATCTGCACCATGTATAGTCAGCAGATATAGATCAGGAAATTTTAGTATACTGAAGACTCATAAGACTCTGAAGGTTCAAAAGTATCCTGAGACACTGAAGGATCAGAATTATCCTGAAGACTTGGAATTATCCTGAAGACCAGAAGATCCTGAAGACTATTTTTTGTACTGATCAAAAGGACCCTGGACAGCTATCTTATGAAATAATGTTATGTTCATTCCTAGTACAAACAAACAGAATGTTTGACATTTGTGGACATTAAGGAACATATAAGTTCAGAAGAATCAACTTAAAAGAGCCGTTTGTTTATCTCTGTTCAAAGGAAGATTTTGACCAATGAGGAGGCAACAACACTATACTGAACTGACACTGAAAGTGACATCTCACTGAAGAAATGTCAGAGCTGATATCTTCCAGTTCATATAAGTTGATGATTGGCTACTTGGCTGCATATTTCCTAAAACATGCAAGGGAGTGTTCAAACCCTAAAAATAGTCGTTCATCAATAACCAGAAGAGGAAACCCTTGATGTTATCTCTTCCAACGGATAGTTTTTCAAGAGTAACCTTTGGAGAAGTTGCCTATAAATACCATTGACCTTCTACATTGAGAGGTTACGAGAAATTTCAAGCAACTCAAGAGCTCATTCGTATTCTTGCAAATTGAAGCACTCAAAAACCCTAGAATTTCCCAAGTGTTTCACATTGAAGAGAGCTCATTCACTAAGCCTAGATTGATAGATATATCCTAAGCTTAGAGAGATATCCTAGCCTTTGCATTTGTTCTTATTGTAAAGGATATCTCACCCTAGTTGGAAACCCAACCCAAAACCCAAACCCTTTGTTAAGGTAGTTTGTGTGTGATTTGTTGGTGAGTTAGAGTTGTAAAGAGTGAGTAAGTCAAAAGATGAGTCAAAGTAAAAACTCTAGAGAAGAAGTTAGTAAGATACTTGTGGTAGTCCAAGAAGAACACTTGTGTGTGTTTGAGTTAGTAAGTCGCAGTGAGAGTCACCTTTAAAAACTCAAGGTAGAAATGTGAGTAAGCTTTAAAGTGAGTTAGCCCAAAGCTTTAGGAAGTGGTTAAGGAATTTCTCTCGAAGATCGCTAGAGAGAGTGGGACGAGGGAGCTCGAGTCTACGAACCACTATAATTGTTGTGTTGTTTGCTTTCAGATCGCATTTTATCATTGCATGTTTTTCATCGAAAAGCATATTTCATCGATATTCATTGAAACAATCCACCCCGAATCGCATCAAATTGATCACATCCTTAATCTTTGTTTTTAGCGAAGAAAAAAAGGAAGAAGAATTTCAAAGAAAGCTAAAACGAAGTCATCAAGTATAAACTTAGGACCAACCATTCCACACACTTGAGTAGCTAGAACGAGATAGTTACCAAAATCGAACTAACTCTACATCGAGTGTTCGAAGAAGATAATTATCTCGATCCTCCAAAAAGCTCCTCGGGATCTCCGATAAATTAGAGAAGGATCGGTTAAGGCTATCGTTAGTAAGCTTCAAAGCAACTCGGGATCATTGTCTCAAGAGACTTTGATTCAGACGATGTTTCTGTGCTTCTCAAAAAAAATATCAGACAACTCGACTAATTGACCTCAAATTGAAGAAAAAGTTTTAAAAAATCACTGAACACGTGTATTCCCCCCCATACACGTATAAGACTCGTTAGCACCGGGACCAACAAGACTCATAAGAGTAATCTGAAGAAGAATCACTAATATCTGTAGTCGTATCACCATCTATCCCCAAATCTAAATTTTGATCGGGACCCCAAACATTTCCATCGTTCTTTGTAGTATTAAATACACTCTCACCGTTCAATGAATTGAAACTTGCCATCAAATTAACAAAGCCCATCATTTGTAGTGAACCACCAAAACCAAAACCAAGGTAATTATTTCTCGGAATCATACTTTCAAGATAAACATAAATATTAGGTGAGTGTGTTCTTCTGAACAATGCTTCAACAGCCAAGTCATTCTGTATAGTCAACATCACCGATTTACCGTTAACGTTAACTATTTCACAAATATTCCAATCAACTACTGACATGTTACCTCCTAAAATTCCATGAACGTATCGTCTAAGAGTTGATAGATTAACAGGTTCACCAAGTACCTCAAATGCCTTGGTATCACTGTGCAAATAACTATTTCCATCCCAATTTCGTTGTAATGTACAACAACAAACCAACCTTCACTCATCTGTAAAGAACAACAACTATAACGTACTTAATCAAAACAAAAATGATGAATAAGGGAAAAACTTGAAGTTTGAAACATGCTTTCAAGATACATACTTATACCCAATCATCAACATATCACCAAATTTTAATAAAAAGTGCTCATCATGTATGTATTCTTCTAATTTAATGATAAAAATAAAGCACTCAAACTGTTCGATAAAACAACACAAAGACAAAAATTATATAAAACACAAAATTCAAAAGGAATTCATGCTACCGACATACAATTGAATCAATAGCAAGACAAACAAACGTCGATTATGATGGCGGAGAAAGATTACAAAGAAATCCAGACGAAACAAAATGACCCGTGTAGAAAAAATATGTACAAGACCCAAGCTAATACACAGGACCCATTACTCAGCATAAAACCACGACCCGTGCCTCAGCATAATACCACGACCTAATCAAAATACACACATCACGCCACTACCCATAAACCCGGTACACGCCGGCGGATTTATCGCAGTTGGGGGAGGAGATATAGTGCTAAGGAAATTGGGGAAAACCCACGCTGGAGTTACACGGTGGCGGACCACGGCCTGAACAACTAGCGATAGACGGCCTGAACCACGACCACCGGTTGGATTAATTAATTGGAAGATGACAGAGGAAGCATCGAAGCGTATTTACAATCTATGATTTTATTTTTGCTAGTTGTATTTTTAATATGGTATATTTTTTTGTAGGTTAAAAGAAATAAATGTTAATGCGATGTTTGGGAGGTGATTTAGTGATTGAAATGGGATAAGAGAATGATATTGGGATAGAATTTAGGGGATGGAATGGGATAAAGAGACAAAGGATAAAAATGTAAAAAAATGGCATAAAAGTGAGCTGTATAATTCATAGGGCAAAAAAGAGTTGTTGAAGTTGAAAATGGACAAAATTGAGTTTTTCCCTGTATTTAAAGTATATCACTTAATATATATAGCATCTATTTCAGTACGTACCTATGTACTTGTTTAACATAATATATAATAATAATATTCAAGGATGATGTATAATAGCGAAACCATCATAGTGGGGAACATGAGTTCCTGCAAGCCAACCATCATTGTTAATGAATTCTCCAACGGTGTTTTTTTTTTTTTTTTGTCTTATCAGGATTTATTGGAAACATCTCTATACCCGGCATTCGGCCAATTTCTTCTTTTGCTGATTTCTGAACTCCCGATAAGTCACTTTCTCCTCTGTCTCGGGTACACCTATCCAAGTATCCCATCACTCCGGTGTTATGATGGAATCTAGTTTCGACTCTGTCCAATAAATGGACAACGGTCGTCACAAAAACGCTTTACACTCAGCCTTGTGCGACTGGAGCCCCGGTGCAACGGTTATGTTGCAGCTTTGGATTATGAAGCCACATATGAAGTCCACTCATGTACCGTAAATATCACAATCGCGGTAAATTTGGGTACCGGATTGTGCATACAGCGTGTCCTGATAGCGGTGGAATGTGCATTTGTAGAATGTCGTGCGGTTTGCCGTCACCACCGCAGTAGCCGCATGCCCATTATCTCCGCTGCTATTCTCGAAGGAGATGAGCATTGCCATGAACCCATCTTCCGATACCTCTAAAAGTTCATCAAATTAAAATGGAAAATTACAGATTTAAATTTTAAAAAAAAAAAGGATGAATAGAGAGAGAGAGAGAGAGTATTACTGCATAATTTTTCAATCAACGAGACTTCTGAGGTACAGCAAAGCCCCAATACATCGAAATAGCTTTTCAATTAAATCGAACAACGTCTTCATAGATGCCTCCTTCAACATGAATGTAAAATTTCTTGGATGGTCAGTCGGAGCAGCCGATATAGTTTTGTAGAGTGTAAGATGTCTTGCCGGTTTATGCTGGGACACAGTGAAGTCGAAAACGACGCGATTGAGGCCCATCTTCTCGAAATCGTCAGCAGAGATTTGGTGATGAAGAAGAAACTGAAGACATAAGTGTTTTCTTAGCAACAAGAATATTGAGTTATTGAATGTGGTGAGGTTAATTTCAAGTATGCATGAGGTATATATAGTGATCTACATTTTACAATTTTATTTTCCTAAATAATCTCAAATTTAAAATTGTACATAAAAGTAATTAATTGGGATATACTTTATATATATTATCAAATTGAGTTCCAAAAGTTATAAAAATTGTACAATTATAGATTTCAAGCAGTGTTTTTAAAACCGGACCGGATCGGCCGGTTCGACCGGTTTAACCGGGAACCGGTCACAGCACCGGTCCGGTTTTTAGTGCATACCGGGTGGGCTATGAACCGGACTGAACCGGTCAAAAACCGGGTTAACCGGCCGACGGTGAACCGGTTAACCCGGTTTTTTTAAATATAATTTTTTGAACACAAAATTTATTAGGAGGGATAAAAATATCTTATTAGGATTCGAACCATGAACAAAATACTATGTTAGAGATGTAATTTACCATTAAGCTACAAGTTAATTTTGATATGTAATGATATAAAATATATCTAGGATATGAATATTTGCATATAAATTTTATCCTACCAACCCTTATTATATACTCTAGTATAAAAAGATTGGTTTACTTTTTATTTTAAATTTATAATATCATATACTACATAAAATTTTAGTTTAATTAAATTTTAGTATAACTAAACGAGTATTATTTATTATTCTAAAATAATGAATTTAATGGGACATGCATTTATTTTATAATCTTGTGCAATATTGGTTAAGATATTGAATTTTATGATATATGTGTATATACTTTATATATATATATATATATATATATATATATATATACATATATATTATAATATATCCGAGTCGTCCGGTTTTTATATAACGGTTCAACCGGTCGAACCAATGACCCAGTTACCCAATTAATTGTCCGGTTCAATTATCGGTCCGGGTTTAAAAATATTGATTTCAAGGACATTAGTTTGACGAAATACTATAATTATACATAATTAAATATGTGCATACATATATATTACTACGCGTTGGATTTATTCTTTTACTTTTTTTTGTTCATGATTTGACACTTTCCTATCTTTTAAATTTCTAGACTTGAGACTATGACTCCCCCCTCACTTGAATTAATATATAGATAATATATATTTTGGTAACCATTCACGGGAATATGCAAATGCATCAATCAATAAATCTATAATCTATAACTATCTAATAACAAAATATTATACCATTTATAGAAACTTTTTTCTTGATTGTACAATTTTACTTTCTTAAAACTAAAATTAATAATTGTACACGATACTATACAATTGGACACCTTGATATGCTAACCTTTCTATCTCCCCTTACCGGCATTTAATAAGTGATAAATAGAAAGATTTCAATAATTAGCGTCGTCAAATTATAATAACCGACACATAGATTATTATTATGCAAACCTTTTCATCTCCCCCTTAACCATCTTTTAATATCTGACAAACAAAAAAAAAAATAATAATCATCATTAAATTATGAAAAAGTGACGCATAAAATTGCATAAGAAAATATTAAACTACCACCTTCCCAACTTCTAAAAACATTCGAGCCGTTCATATCTTCAAAAACCATGTCACACCCTAATTACAATCATCAAAAAATAAAATTACTATCTACCCTATATATATTGGTTTCTGAATTATTCATGCAATAACCAACCAAAATTGATCATCCACCTTTCCAAATTATAATGGCATCGATCCCTTTGGACTTTGATCAAGGATGTAACTCCATCAAAGGGTACTTGGGCACTAAAACTTCGAGTTGTGTGATCTTACGAGGCAAGGTTCCCAAATCAACCTAAATCCGGCAGCTTGGAGCCTTGGAGTGTGTGTGCTTCATGAGCAAGAGGTATGAAGTAGCTCTTATTCGTATAGAAACCATCCCTTTTTTCCTGTAACATTCATGCATTATATATTAAGAAATATGTCAAAAGATATACTAAACAGAATTTATTAAGTATGAAACATGTATACAAATAAACAAACCCAATCATAATTTCCACAAAATTATTTTGTATACAGAATATGTCCAGCTAAGATTTTTTGTATATGCTGCTTCTGTCTTTAGCTACCGAAACTGTCAAAAAAGCTTAACTAGACTTGCAAAATATCATATTTATTTGGTTACAAAAACTCCGTTTGAGTGTTTCTTGCAATTATTTGTTTTGATTTTAAAGTCTCTGTTCCAATGCTACTTACAATTATTTATTTTTATATAAGGTTTGCTTATTCACAAACTGTCCCCAGTAGACAGATCCACAAAGCTAAATTTAAAAACCCATTGAAATTCAATCTGCATGTGCTGATGTTGAAACCCGCATTGAAGGGCTAAAGACAGAACAAGAGAAAAATCAGTATGACGAAGTTCGAGTCACGTAGCAAGCGTAAAAAATTTCCGAAAAATGTCGAAGATATGTACATATCATCTGATCTTCAATCAACCTAATAGATCTATATTGTTGTCAAACATAAGTTCTTATATTGCTTCACTTTCCATATTTACAAAAGTAATTTTTATAGCTTGCACAATGATTGCTGAAGTGATTTTTATTTATATAGATTTAAGGATGTAATCTAAAAAAATCTTGATCCAACTAGCAAAATAAAAGAATCACAGTTCAACCGTAATAGATCCAAGATATATTAGGAGCACACAAACAACTTTACAGGGAGAACATATGTTTTGCAATCCATCGATAGCTAGAAACCAAAAATCTAATGCCAAGATAGCCTAATTTAGTTCATTAGTGGATTTTAAACAATAAAAACTATGAATCTGATAAGAGAGATCCTTACAATTCAGGATGAAATACTACTAAATATCTTTTTTAATTCTAATCATAGGCTCACTAATCAAAATCAACAATCAATTTAGATTTACTTGCAGTTTTCAGTTTTGCAAGATTTCCATTATCCCTTAAAGAATCAAAATCTTGAGTGGTGTTCTGGTGCATGTAATACTAACTACAACAACAAATTAAACTGTATATAGCTAACCTTGCAATGCGTATAATGAAAAGTAGCTTCGATTCAGATGCCATTGTTTCTCATCTTTTTCTCTTCTCCCAATTCTTCATTGGAGTGGGGGATCCAATTCCTGCATGATAAGTTGATAACTGATTTTTATTTGTACAGATCTAAGGATTAATATAAAAAATATCTAGATCCAACTAATAGAGTAAAAGAGACACAATTCAAACCTAATAGTCCAAGATATATTACCACACGAACAATTTTAGGGAGAGAACATATGTTTTTTTCAATCCATAGATAGCTAGGAACCAAAACTCTAAAACCAAGATAGACAAATTTAGTTCATTACTGAATTTTAAACAATAAAAACTTACGCATGAGAATTGAAGGATGGATTCAATTAAATCAAGACTATCAATCAGATACGACTCATACGAGAGATCCTTAAAATTTCAGGCAGAAGAGGAAGTCTTTAAAAGCTTTCCAGAATGGTTCCAGTCTGATTGTTCTTAGAGAGAACACTACATGTTAGTTCCAGAAGAGTGAAGAAATCATATGCATTTAAAAGAAAAGATTTATTAAAATAATTACAAAGCGCTAAACAAACTGAAAAGAAGCGTTAACTTCTTACACGGTTGTGATATAATCTGACAAGCTCCCACTTGGTATGGATCCACTGAATTGGTTCAAGCTCAGATCTCTGAGATTGAATGTGCCACCAAATTAGAATACAAGATATGTTGCAGCACAATAAAATCATGCTAAATGCATATTCGAAAACAACAAAACGAAAACTGAGTTAAAGGTAAAGTAATAGGGAAGTCTACTTAGGACCAACTTACGTAGTTACATGTAAGAAATATTAGGCATATTGCTCCAAAAAGAATTTCACCCTATCAACTGCAATCAGTAGGAGTCCTAATACACCAACAAAACCCAAACAATTATCAATTCCAGCAATTCCTCCAAACCCTAGAGAAGTGATTCCCACCTAAGAACCAGAATAAATTAACAAACTAATAAACAAATTTTGCCAAGCACAATAAATTATTTACCAGGGTTACGGTACCATGTTCTTGAAGCTCCGAAACTCAGATAAAAACCAAATTAAATTAACTAGATCTATAGCAATCAGACACAATTCCTTTTATAAAAACCTGAGAAAAAACGCGGAGGAAGTATTGACGGTCGATGGCCAAAATACCGGGCTATTACGGCGCGAGAGGAAAGGGAAACTGATTTTTTTGCTATCATGAGAAAAGTGAGTTTCTGGAGCGTGGAGATCGCCATAGTTGCCGCTTGCACGGGTTCGTACGAGAGAAAATTTGGGGAAATTGGGTTTTCCCCATTTTTATTACTGTCCTTTTATGATTTTAAAGTATATCACTACAATTTACAACTTATTTAAATCTAAATCAACTATGCGCAAGAAAGAAAAAACTTATCTAAATCTAAATCAAATATTAAAATAAAAATTAAGACACTTATATAAATTTATGCATAAATATTTCATAAATTTATACCGTGATGAGCTCTAGATTACCTCTATTTAAAATTTTAAACAATTTTGTGGTGCTATTAATGGATTTGCAAATAATTACGAGAATCACATTGGTTCTAATTTCTTGCCATTTTCCTCAGTCGTTTGCAAATTTAATATTAACACATTAAATTCGGCGGCCACGTACATGGGCATTCCGGTTTGAATCTTCTTCTTTGGGCTTTTAATGTGCGACAAGGGCGGCAAAGCAAATGCATAGAATGTAAACCTTTCAATTATCATGCACATCTCATAGGGAAAATGAAAAAAAGAAAGAAAGAAAGAGCAAACAACAAACACACACATTCACATCAACCTTTTACAACATGACCAATTAAAAATAACAAACCGTGCAACGCACGGTTGAAATACTAGTATCAATTAAAGTGATATGCTTCTTTTGAAGTTCTAATGCGCGCATGATCTTGTTGTTACCTTTCAGAATAAACAGAATATAAAATATTTATCAGAATAATTACACGATTAATTGTTCGAGTCCCCCTCTCATAGTGGTTGCGGTTGCGCTTTCGAGTTGCAGTTTCTGGTGGTCCCACCCTCTTGTGGTGGTTGCGATTCCGGTCTATAGCGAGATGAAATGATTTGCCATGTGAAATTATTGTAATTGATTATCTTTAAAAAAAAATGCATCACTCCTTTTTCAAATTATTTTATAATAATTTAGGCTGATTTTAAATGGAAAATATCAATTTATCCCCTGATAATATCAATTAATGTTGAGGGGGAACGAGAGAATAAGTTAAGGGGGGACTCATGAAATCAGACGAAGATGATCAAGATCAGAGGAGGCTGCAGACGAGGCTGATCAAGATCAGATGAATAGGATGAGTTCCAAGTTAACTGATGAGCTGTGCAAAATCAGAATAAGAAGAAAAGTTAAAACAAATCAAGAATGTGAGTCAACTGGTCGGAGGAAAACAAGAAGAACTGACCAAAAAGATCGATGTATTAACTTCGATCTGCTCGGCTAGGGGGCTGACCGGGATCAGCGGAATTTGATCAGATCACGTGAGAAGAAATCAAAAATCGTAAATCGTGGTTAAGATGACTAGATCAGAAGACGGATCAACGGATATAAGCCGATCGGGATGACCAGAGCGAGAGAAAGCCGATCGATTTAAACCCACGTAAGATCAAGAGGAGGTTGCTGATCAGAAGAGGAAGCAGATGAGACTGATCAAGATCAGACGTGATCGAGATCAAATGAGGTTGAACAAAAGATCAAGAGTTCTGATGGTTTAGATGAAGTGCCAAGTTTCATCAAGACAAGTTCACACAGAGAAGAAGTCACCGATCCGATGTCCTCGTAAGAAAAGTCGCCTGAAGACAAGTCATCTGAAGACATGTTCATCGAATCTGCATTACTAATGATCGAGCAACTCGAGGTCGAGAGTGCAAGTGACCGGAGGGGCAGACGCCCTCAAGTCGAAGAGAGTCGAACCCGCAGAAGCCCGAGCGCCAAGATGCTCAAGTGGGGGAAATAAATTTAATAAAGAGGATTTTGATTAGATCCCAAAACCCCCGAGTATGACATGTTCAGATAATCTTGATAGATGAGTCTCTGGATTCTTTAGAGTGTTCAGATAATATTTCACGTGTATAGCCCGCAGAGATATAGGAGTTAGGTCAAGACTCAAGAAGAAATCGAGATATCAAGACTCGGTGAGATACCGAGAATCAAGTATCAGAGAAATCAAGACTCAGAGAATCAAGACTCAAGACCTCAAGACTCGTGAGAACTCAAGACTCAGAGAATATCAAGGCAATAATTCATCGAAGACTCAAGAATATACCGAAGCTCAAGATATCCCGAATGTTCCGGGAGGTACTAAATCGAGGAATATAGCCGTTGGAATCCGGTGGACGTGGACCAACGAGGGGAAGACAACCCGACTAGAAAAGCTGCAGCAACTTAGAGAGAATAGTATGGATTTGAATGTGGCGGTAACATTCAAATCCACACTATAAATACAAAGTTCTTCCTTCATTATCGATTGTGAAAAGCGGAAATAAGAAGATAGCAACAATGCTACTGAGCCAAAGAGAGTTAAGTTTTCCCACCCTAGAACACAATTCTATAGATATACAAATATATTCAAAGAGTGTTCTAGAACCCAACCTAAGCAACCCATTTATGTATCATAGCTTAGAGAGATTTTCCCAACCTTAGCATTGAGGCTAAACCATTGTAAGGAAAATCTCACCATAGTTGGAGACAACACCAAATCCAAACCCAAGTGGTGAAGTGAGGTAGTTGTTAGCAATCCCGAGTGGGGGTGATAAGTCCGTTGGAGTGTGAACTCGTTAAACATCTCAGTAGGCAATCCCGTGGAGGGTGATAAGTCCCGAGGCTAACCCAGAGAGGTTATAAGTCCGCCGAGTGTGAACTGTGTAAATATCTATTAGCAATCCCGTGGAGGGGTGATAAGTCCCGTTTGAAGGAATTTCCCTAGAGAGGGGAGAGTGGATGTAGATGTGTTGTCCGAACCACTATATATTCTTTGTGTTGTTTTCTTTGCTTTATGTTTATACTTGTCATATCATCTAGTTATAAGCAAAAACACAACACATGAGCAGCACAAAAAAAAAGAAAAATTGGTATCACTCTACCCTCACCCCTGTTTTATATGCACCGAAATAAGAACGTTTTGCTTCCGCACGCACAAGATAGGTTTTCCCACCGGGACCAACAAGTGGTATCAGAGCAGGTACTCAACAGATCACTTTTTTCAAAGTGATCGCCTGAGCTGATCTATTTTAAAACCTGTCTCTGATCTGATACCAACAAGTGGTATCAGAGCAGGTGCTCAAAAGATTACTTCCTCAATGTAATCGCCTGAGCAGATCTATTTTTAAACCCTGTCTCTGATCTGAGATCAACAAATGGTATCAAGGAAGCATAAAATTTTACACAACAATGGAATAATAGAACATTTCATTGATAAAGACCCGAAGGTCAGGTTACATTACAAGTTACAAATGCAAGAAAACCTGGAGGTCAATACATAACTCTAAACCCTAAACCTCTAAGCCATAACCCTAAACCTTCATCCAAACCCAAACCCGATCTACAGGGTAGTGATTAAGAGGAGGAAAGAGAGAGATTTTAAGATCTCATGCTCTCATTTTCCCCACTTAACAGGGTGAGGGAGGCTTGAAAGGTAATCCTATGCCGCAAACTGATGGAATCTCCAATGGAGTGAGAGCGACTTTAATAGGATTTTTAAGCCAGGAGCCCCAAGAAGGAGTCAGTGGGGTCTCCAGCTGTTAAATGGTGAGGTGATATACGAAGATCAGCTGTTGTCAGATCAAGATCGTATATCAAACTCACGTTCATTTTCAGACTAAGTCTGTTAATGGTAGTCACGTCATAACGATAGACACACAAGGTGCATACGGTTAGGAGAAGTGTCTTCTCAGTTGCAACAGCAAAACCGCCGCCATGGTGGAAGAGAAGCTTTGCAACGATCGTATGTGAAATCATTGACGATGACGAAAGCAGCGATAAGGGATGAAAAGGGTTGATTTGAGAAGATGAAATCATGGAAAAGGGGGTAAAAGTGTTTACCGGAAGTCTCACCGGAAACAAGGGTTCACCAGGATACATGATTCTACAAAGAAGATAAGTATGGTGAATGAGTTATGTTGTGTAAAATATTGGTCCAATTTATAGAGGCTGTTAGGGTGCAGATGCAAATTTGAGTTCTCAAAGCCTTTTTAGAAAAATTTGCATCACAAGGACAGCGTGTAGAAATCACATGACCGATAATTGGATAAAGTTACTACGGATTGACATGTCGAGAGTGTCGACGATATCTCACGCGATGTCAAATCGCACCAACTTAGGAATAGAGACTACTACTCTAGACTAAGTTTTGGCAAAGAACACTTTCCAAGAAATTGTCTTAACTGGAGGAGAATCGTTAGGGTCAAACCAAAATCGATTACATTCAAAGTCGATCAAATGAAGAAAAATCACCGAGCTTGAAAGTCGCCACCAAATCGATATATCGGGTTTATATCGGTTGAAAGGGACTTCAACGAGGGAACTCACTTTTAATCAAAAGTAGATGATTAAGATCGACGAGGTTGCAGACAAAGACCCGATCAAGATCGGGGATGAGTTAGATGAGTTCGAGTGAACCGATGAGCGGCGTAATCGGTGAAGAAAAGCTAAAGCCACCAAATCGAAGAAAAGGTTGCAAATCAGAAGATGAGCGAAAGAGACTGATCGAGATCAGACGTGATCAAGACCAGATATAATAAAACTGATATGCTAACCTGATATAATGACCTGATGCTATTCTGATATGTTAATCTAAAAATGTGTTGATCTAATCAGTCGAACTGATCAGATCAAGCAAAGAAGAAATCGGATACTTCGAGTAAAAAGGAATAATCGAAGGCTCGATGAACCGAGACTCAAGATAGGTCAAAGTGACACAAGGTCGAAGAAGTAAGAAAGACCTAAGGGTCGGGGATGTATCGAAGTCGGAAGAAATCAACTCGGTCAAGATGAGTGTCGATGATGCCCTGATCGAGGACAAAGTCCGTAGAAGAAGAGGAATGAAGAGTCGAGCTGAAGACAGAAGACTGAAGACCAAGACTGAAGATTTGTAATTCTTTATGTTTTTGTTCTTTCTTTATCTTTTGATAAGTTCATTGTAATCTGTAACTGATAACATACAATCAATGAAACCTTTATCTTTATGCTCAAAGATAATACCTCATTATCTTTTTTACATGTCTTTATGTTTGATATGCCTGATTACTGTTATTTAGTGATGAAATTGTTGGGTGATTCATTGCTGAATTAATTATTAAAAGATATACCATTCTTGTAATAGAGAAAAACTGAAACCTGAGTATAGGTTAAGAGTGTTGTAACAAGATGGTTTTGGCATCATCAAAAAGGGGGAAATTGTTGGGAAATAAATTTAATAAAGAGGATTTTGATTAGATCCCAAAACCCCTGAGTATGACATGTTCAGGATAATCTTGATAGATGAGTCGGAGATTAGGTTTTTAGAGTGTTCGGGGATAATATCTTGCACCGTGTATAATTCGCAGATATAGAACGAGTTAGTTTTCAAGACTTCGAAGAAATCGAGATATCAAGACTCATGGGATCCGAGAACTGAAGACTCAGAGAAACTGAAGACTCAGAGAACTCTGAAGACTCAGAAGACCCTGAAGACTCAGAGAACCTGAAGACTCAGAGAATACTGAAGGCACAGTAACTACTGAAGACTCAGTAACATACTGAAAGCTCAGTATATCCTGAATGTTCCGAGGTACTGAAACTGAGGAATATAGCCGTTGGAATCCAGCTGACGTGGACCAACGAGAGGAAGACAACCAGCCTGGAAAAGTCAAGAACTTCATAGAGAATAGTATGGATTTGAATGTGATTCTCTCCAACGGTAACATTCAAATCCACACTATAAATACAAAGTTCTTCCTTCATTATCAGTGTGTGAAAAGCGGAAATAAGAAGATAGCAACAATGCTACAGAGCCAAAGAGAGTTAAGCTTTCCCACCCTAGAACACAATTCTATAGATATACAAATATATTCAAAGAGTGTTCTAGAACCCAACCTAAGCAACCCACGATGTATCATAAGCTTAGAGAGATTTTCCCAACCTTAGCATTGAGGCTAAACCATTGTAAGGGAAAATCTCACCATAGTTGGAGACAACACCAAATCCAAACCCAGTGGTGAAGTGAGGTAGTTGTTAGGCAATCCCGAGTGAGGGTGATAAGTCCGTTGGAGTGTGAACTTCGTTAAACATCTCGTAGGCAATCCCGTGGAGGGTGATAAGTCCCGAGGCTAACCCGAGAGAGGGTTATAAGTCCATTCGAGTGTGAACTCGTAAATATCTATTAGCAATCCCGTGGAGGGTGATAAGTCCCGTTTGAAGGAATTTCCCTAGAGAGGGAGAGTGGATGTAGGACAGGTTGTCCGAACCACTATATATTGCTGTGTTGTTTACTGCTTTATGTTTATACTTGTCATATGCATCTAGTTATAAGCAAAAACACAACACATGAGCACAAAAAAAAGAAAAATTGGTATCACTCTACCCTCACCCCTGTTTTATATGCACCGAAATAAGAACGTTTTGCTTCCGCACGCACAAGATAGGTTTTCCCACCGGGACCAACAATGCCTGATCAGACAAGGTCCACTGAAGAGAAGTCTGCTGAGTCAAGAATCCTGAGTCCAAGGAAGCCTGAGTTCGAGAAAGCTGAGGATCAAAATCCTGAAGATTATAGCCGTTAGATTCAGCTGACGTGGACCAATGAGAGGAAGACAACTAGTCTGAAAAAGCTGCAGAAGTTACAGAATAGTATGGATTTTAATGTAACTCCATCCAACGGTAACATTCAAATCCACACTATAAATACAAGTTTTTACTTCATTATTTAGTGTGTGAAATGCGTGAAAACACCATTGAGCTACAGAGCCAAATCGTCTAGCATTTCCACCATAGAACACTGAGCAAGAAATACACGCATATATTCAAAAGTGTTTTACTCTAGATCTAAGCACAAATGTAATATCCTAAGCTTAGAGAGATTTTCCCATCCTTAGCATTGAGGCTAAACAAATGTAAGGGAAAATATCACCCTTGTTGGAAACCAAACAATCTTTACCCAATGTTAGGTTAAGTTTTGTTAAGCAAGGAATTTAAGTTAGTTGGACTAACTTAAATTCTGGGTGTGAGTGAGAACTCATTAAACATCTAAGCAATCCCGCAAGGGAGGGTAGACGATCCCGTGAGGGTGATAAGTCCCGAGAGAGTGAGAACTCATTAAACATCTGTTGTATTGTGTTGGACTAACACATTAATCTAAGTCCAGTTGGTTAAGTTGGTGCCCCTGCTGATAGGGAAGAGTGGATGTAGGAGTTGGACTCCGAACCACTATAAAATCATGTGTTCTTTACTGCTTTATATTCTTACTTGCCATATGAATTTGGTTATAAGCAAAACACATCGTTTAAAAATAAAATAAAATTGGTATGACTATTCCTCACCCCTGTTTTATATGCATTACATGAGTTTTTCACGGGACCAACAATTAAGTTTCTTAAATATTTTTTATGCATTTTAACCTTATAATATGTGATATGGGATTATGATTAAAGTAATAATATGAGTAAATAAAAAATAGTTTCATTACTTGGGGGTGTAAATTTATTTTTGTTAATTATTTCTTATCTTTATTAGTGTTTCCCAACTTTATGTATAATTTTTTTTTACGTGTAGATATAGTTCCATGCATTACTTGGTAACTAAACATAAGGATTCTTTTATGAATTATTCTTTCAAACTTTTCTCATGTTTTCTTTATAATATTCTTTTCCATATTTTCATTGGAATGGAGTACATGTGATATGGGGATATGATGAACGTACGTAGTGATAGCTAGGAATATCATGAAATTGGGAATAGTTTCATTACCTGGGAGGATGTGAATTTATTCTATTCTTTTCTTATCCTTGTTAGTATTTTCTAATTTTATATATTGTTTGTTTTCAATTTTTTTTTTATATATTGTTTCATTTTTTACTAGTAGTTTCATAACTTGGTAACTAAATATAAGGGGTTATTTCAGGAACGATCCCTATATAATTATAAAGTCTGAGTCGACTCTCCTTTTAATATATAACATAATTAATGTGTGCTGCATATTTTTATTAATATTTTCACATATAATTAATAATTGTGCATAGATATTTAAGTAGGTAGAGTACGAACGATATTTGCACATTCCGTGCACGATCTGCCTTACTCGCACATACCGTGTAAATTTTGTGCAAGATCCATACATGCATATTTCGTACAAATTTGTGCATGGTTTGTACATGCACGGTTTACATTTACACTTTCATACTTAAACTAACATGATGAATATTTTCAAACAATTACTTAAATACGGCTTGTTTTACCGGTTTAACCACTTCTTTAAAAACATGTTCATTATCCCATTCCAATTTTCACTTTTTCCTATATCTAAATGATTCTCAGCTTCATTATTTTTCTCTACAACGACGTGTTTATTAGAACTAAAATAATTATTGATACCATCATCGTGAAATCTTCAATTCTTATTTTTTTTCTCATTAAATATCGAGACATATATTTAGGAGATATGACACTAATTTTTTTTATTTAAAATTAAACTAAAAAATCATTTACTATTGATCAACACAAATAAAAAAATTACACATATATAAATAAATATGTAAAATATATTATAGTATATAGCTCAAACTATAGTATCCTGTGACTAACATCGATAAATATTATAATATAAATTTTTTAATATAGCTCAAACTTTCATTAATACAATTTTTTTTTTTTTAAAAATATATGGCATAGTCCTCAAATTAAATACTTGATGAAGTTTTAAATGTCTTATGTTCGGCGGCCGAACCTTTAACCTTGGAAAAAACAAACACAAGCCGCATCCGCTTAGGCACTGTAACAATAATTATGTTTACCTCTAGTATTATTATATATATAATTATGGGCCCCTAATATATCAGAAAAAGTTTGGGCCTGAGTCGATCGACTCGTTTGCCTCAAGAAAGGCACGACCCTAGGTTCTTTGTTACTCCTCCGTCCCGTACTTGTTTACCCCTTTCTTTTCGGCACATATTTTAATGTGAGAGTTGCTAATTTATTAGTATTTAAAGGGATAAAGTGAGTTTAGTTTGAGAGTATTGTAGTCTTTTTTACTTTATTATTAAAGTAGATGACTTTTTGTGGGTAAAGGTAATGACATGAGGATGTAATTTTAAGATGTTGGGAGGAAATAATGGAAAAAGTAGTTTTTACTTTATTACCTTTTGGCACTGATTGGTTGCTATGAATACGGATTTAACGGTGGTCCTTATTAAATTAGTAGCCCACTTGGTACAGTTGAATACGAGCATCTTATTTTAATCAAGATCCGGAATTAATCACCCCACCCCGGCACGTATTACCCCCATTTTCCTGTTCCCCTCCTGAGTAATTAATGTCTCAGACACGAAGGTTTTCAACTAAGAGGGCTTCTACAATGACATTCGCTGGTCCACTTTGCCCTTGTTCCACCTTTTTTTGTATTTATTTCTAGATTAGGTCCACTTGCTTTTCTCTTTTTGTGCGTCGTGTAATTCGATTTTGGAGAAGGTGAAAATATTTCGAACCCTAGAAAACTTGCAAAATATCTCCGGCGGTGTTGTATAAAGGTCGACGGCGACACCACGACGATGTTGTATAAACCGGTCATCTACGCAGGTATTTTATTGGGTTTTTTGTTTTTTGTTTTTTTACTAGTTTTGTTGTATCGATTTCCTATATATTTGTGAATTTTGGATATGAAAAGTTGAGATGTGCAGGGCACGATTTTATTGAAACACTGTGTGATAGTTCGGCCAATATGGTGTTGAATCTGTGACATTATTCCCAGCGCGTGAATTTCGGTTCTTCAATGGGTTCAATTCGGCCAAAAATTATGGGTTCTTGAAATAATGAAGGGTTCTTCATGCGATTATGTGTGGAATCACTGGAAAATTTATGGGTTGTTGTAAAACTTGAAATCGACCCTAATTTTATGTGGGAAGAAAATTTATGTGGGAAGCAAATTTATAGGTTTGGGTGTGATATCACATTGGAAATTTGGGTTGCAAATTTATATCTTTGGGTGTGATATCACACTGCAAATTTGGGTGGGCAAATTTATCTCTTTGGGGGTAATATCACACGGCAAATTTTGGTTGGGAAATTTCATTCTTTGTGGGTTGTGATATCACATTGCTAAAATCTCAATCTCATTGAAACATTGTTTAATTTCAATTTAATTTGGAATGTTTAATGTTGTTCTAGCTCAATGTTTTATTGTGTGTTGTTCTTGTTCTAGAATCAACGTTTTAATGAATGAAAGATTGTTCTAGCCCAACTCAATTGTGAGTCGAGTGTGTGCTTGCTCGCTCTAGCCCAAATATTTGTGAATTTTTTTAGCCCAATTATTGGATCAAAATTGAAATTGTTCTTCATTTGTTGGTTTAAATGTTGAATGAGAATAAGTTGTGGACTCTCCTGAATTGGACAAAACAGAAAAATTGGTAGACAAATGGTTTGTTTTGTTGGTTAAGTTTCTTCAATTATTTTGGTTATTTTAGGGATTACATAGCTGTGTAAGGGGATCGTTTACTGGAAGGTGACTAGTCTTTATCCTCCATACTTTCTATCTTTTAATAATTGATCTTGAACCATTGTCTCATACTAATGTTGGTTGGTTGTAGGTAAATCCTATATTTCTGCCCAATTCATAACCCACGATGTTGACATCAGCCATGAAGAAATTGTTGGTGGTTTTGTTGAAAGAACACGTACAACGTCGGTGAAAAGTTGTGTGTCTATACTCGCACATTTGTTGCTCCAAACACAAAATAGAAGAGTTAGACGATGCAATGACATTAGTCCTTATGGCATGATTAGTAGACTACCTTCCCAAGAAATCCGTTTAGGTAGGTTATGTACTTTGACTGACTCTGCATGTGTAGAAAATTTACGAATGGACCGAAACACTTTTGCACGACTGTGTTTATTATTGAGGGATTTAGGAGGTCTAAAAGAATCACGATATGTGAGTGTCGAGGAACAAGTGTCTATGTTCTTATCTTTGTTGAGTCATCATAAAAAGCAGAGTGTTATCAAGTTTGACTACCTACGTAGTGGTCAGACCGTGTCGCATTACATGAATTTAGTCTTAAAAGTTATCTTAAAACTGCACTCTTTATTCTTGGTTAAACCTACTCCTGTTCCTGCTGATTTAACCAATCCACGATGGAAATGGTTCAACGTACTCATGAACAACCCAATATTCTAGCCTATTTTTTATATATGCTGTTCATTATTGTTTATGTTAATCTGCATTATTGTTTATGTTAATCTGTACAGGCTTGCCTAGGTGCTCTAGACGGTACCCATATTGATGTTATGGTGGCACCTTCTGAAAGGGGGAAATTTAGAACTAGAAAGGGGCGTATATCCACCAATGTACTGGGAGTTTGTGATATAGAGATGCAATTTGTGTACTTGCTTCCCGGATGGGAAGGGTCAGCTGCTGATGTTAGGGTTTTGCGAGATGTCGTCATTCGACCACACGGTTTGAAGGTCCCAAAGGGTATGACAATTCTTTATTCATTACCCGTGCCTTTAAAATAATTAAATTTTCGTGGGTATTCATCAAGTAAGTTGCTGATTTTTACATTTTTTCCATGTGTAGGGCAATAATACCTCTGTGACAACGTATATGCGAATGCAGAGGGATTTCTTGCTCCATATAGGGGATGTAGATACCATTTGAAAGAGTGGGGGACCGAATACCGGCCGACCAAGAAATAATCAAGAACGTTTCAACATGAGACACACTCGAGCACGTAACGTGATAGAGCGTGCATTTGGTGTCTTAAAAAAAGATTTGTAATTCTTAGGAGCCCGACATTCTATCCTCTCAAAACACAGAATTGAATTATCATGACTTGTTTTCTTTTACACAACTTCATCCGTCGACAGATGACCATTGATCCTGTTGAGCAACAACTTGATGAAGATGACGACGATGACAGCCATGATGAGACTGAAGAAATCATAGATTCAGTTGAGTCATCTCCTGAATTTAATGATTGGAGGGACCAACTGTCTGCCATGTATCAGCAATGGAGAAATCCTATGAGTTGAAGTCTACATTTTTTCCTCTGTTGATTGTTGTATTTGGTGTGATATACTTAGAATTTCGACCCTTGTTTGACATTGATATTTTCCTTGCTTGTGAGACATTGAAGTTGTTTATTGTTTGAGCCTTGTTTGAGCATGTGTTATTTAATGTGTATGATGAGAACTCTGTGCGAATTCTTGCAGTTTGATATGTGTATTTGGGGAATGGACAATATTGGTACCAACTATATGCAAGTGTGTGAATTCAGAAATTCTACTAATTTCGAAATGGTGCATGACATCTGTTGCCATAAATGTGGGTTTCAGAGTGGGTCAATGCAACTT
The DNA here is from genome assembly GCA_037126765.1 of Stenogyne calaminthoides. Lineage (NCBI taxonomy): Eukaryota > Viridiplantae > Streptophyta > Magnoliopsida > Lamiales > Lamiaceae > Stenogyne > Stenogyne calaminthoides. The sequence goes on from JBBCBC010000018.1 coordinate 13,030,435, forward strand.
TTATATCTATCCATCAGTCAATGTAACGTTTATATCTATTCATCATGTTTTCCAATGTCTTTCCTTTAGCTATCCACTTTTATCATGTCACAATAAATGTAGGCATAGGGGTCAAAGCTCATTCATAATTTCTGCAAGATGGCATATGTGTAGACATAGGTAGGCATATGTGTAGGCATAAATGTAGGCATATGCGTGGGGCTAACATCTGGCCTGATAATCAATTAATCACTTTACTGCAGCCATTTTGACCAATTCATACACATTCAAGTATAAATACAAGTTCAAAAAGATGAGTTTTTACTTCAATGAGCATTTGTATTTTCATCTACCGATATGCCTTTTAATATTCCCCATCAGGATTATTTCTTCTACAGCGGGTCGATGGTGAAACATCTTGATCTTTGGTTCACAAGTGTGTTACTGGAACAACACATGCTGGGCAATTCGAGGTGGACCTGACCTACCCAATTTTCATGCTATGGCAACTGCCATAGGATTTGTGAATGAGACATTCCATACTGAGTTCTCTGGACGATGTTAATGCAAGGAGGCGCTTCCTTCAAGAACGCTATGATACTTTCAGTCAGCTGGTTGATTTACCTGGTGTTGGATGGGACGAGGATGACAATACTGTCCATACCCAACCAAGATTGTGGAAATATTACATGAAGGTTAGTGATGCATGTATCTTGTATCTTAGATTGTGATACATTTTAACCCATGTCGTTTATTTATTTAGTGCAATTCATTTTTTTCAGCAAAACAAACTTGTAAAGACTTATTACAGAACGGTGAGCCTGAATTCGAGAACCTTACCCTATTGTTTAAGAGGGTTACGGCTCCGCCACCGACTCCACCTCCGCCTCCAACCCCACCTTCGCCTCCGACCCCACCTCCGCCTCCGCCTCTAGAGGTAGTGGTCATCAGTGATGATTCCAACCCGATACAAAACTATTTTCATACAGGTTCGACACTTAACGTTACTGATGACGGTGACGAAGTAGTATCGCCAATGTGTTGGGGTTATACTGGAAAGTATGCTTTTACTTTGTATAACCAAACTGAATTTTCTGTCTTATTTACTGAAATAAATTATTTATCACTGATGCTTTAAATATCATTGAATATATTTACTGCATAATTATTCAATAAACAGTACGTGTTACATTGTAGTTAATTTAGTGATACCAGATCACAGAAGATTAAATTAACAGTCCCTTGTAACTAAAAGTACGCTGTTCACGACATAGATGGAAATGAACAATCCATCGTGAAAGGTTGAAGTGTAAGGCTCAGATTGACTTATCTTGACCAAGAGATTACACTAGTGCATGCCTGATGCACTGAATAGGACCTACAGGAGGATAAATTCTTCAGCACTGAATTAGGAAGAATTAGACCTCAGTGGTTCGTTATTTCTTAATCTTCGTCCCTTAAATAGGATCGTCTGTGGTTAGTAATTATTGTTTTGACTTATGACGGGTAGAGAATCAATGAGATTCAATATTTTATATCTTGGGCAATATTACTGGACACATGCGATTACTAAGATTTAATACGAAGAATCGTGTGCAAGTACGCTTGTTTGATTTACTCCATTGGGAGGTTCATAAGATTTATCATACCAAATCTTGCAAGTGGAATTAGTTTCCGGTATGGATAATAATGTTGAACCGTTTCTTGACCAAGGACAAAAGATATTAATTAATGGAAAGCTATTTCAGTGGCTTGAATTAATTAATGGGCTAGATAATCTTAAACACGGGAAATAATAACCGAGAGCCATATTAACAGTAATATGGGTTGAGATGGATAGTGAAATATTAATTATGTAGTGAGATTAATTAATATTTATGGGCTTGAATAATATTGTGGCTCAATTTTGAAAATTCAAAGTCCATTAGAAGGTACAATCTTAATTCTCCTAAAGGCCCCTCAAGTAGCCCAAACATAATGTCCATTAACTGGAAAAGGTGTTTAAAATTAAATAAAATATTGTTGCCTAATTTTTCCTAAATTTTCGAAAATAATAAATAAAAGAGGGAGAAAGATTTTCTTTGAATTTTGTTATAGAATGTAGATAAGTATTCTTGGAATGCAAGATTATCTCATTAATTCAAGAAAACTCCCACTTGGTTATTTATTAAGCAGTTTTTCGAAAATCAAGAAGAAAAAGGAAGGAAAGATTTTGTTGATTTTCTTGATAAGATGTTATGGAAGATATGTATTCTTGAAATACAAAAATATCTTAAAGAAAATCTAAATCTTGGATTCCACTCCTTATTATTTTCAAAAATTCCATAATATTAGGAGGTGGGATTTTTGTGGAAATATTTAATTATGGAGAAAAGAATATATTGGATATATTCAAGATTTCTTGAAGATCAAGAAAAGATTTTTCCATCTTATTTTTTCCACCCAAAATTTCGACCACCCCTTGCCTATAAATAGGGGATGATTATTTCATCCCCAAGAGCAATTCCATGTGTTGGAAAAATTTTAAATCCACAAAGGTGGTGCAACATAATTTTATTTTTCCTTTTGTTAAATTGTTCGCGAGTTCCTTCCACCGGATTGTTGAACAAGGGCAAGGGAATACTTGAGAAGACCTTTTGGTGTGTTCGTGTGAACGAGATCCATCTTCTCAACGGTTGTCACTCTGAGAGGTTAGTTTACGTAAACTCGTAGTAATTCCGCATGCGTAGGATTTACGTGAACTAATTGTATGCATGATTGGTTGTTGAATTATTATTTGAATTAATATAGGATTAATTCATGCTAGTAATAATTGTTAAAATTAAATTTGTATTTAAATATTCAACCCGAATAGATCCGGGCAATTAATTCCCCAACAACTGGTATCAGAGCCTTGGTTTCGGGCTCTGAATTTTAAATTGTAATTTAATTCATTTTCATTAAATTTAAAATTGGATAGTAGAATTGCTAGCTCTTTTTTGCAGGTATCCAATTGTCATGGTATTTGATGAATGTTTATATTTATGCATGCATATAAATTGTGGTTTAATTCGATTCGTTCGAATTCGTTTTGCCTCGTGAGAAAATCCACGAGTAGATTATGATTTGTTTGATTCGTTCAATGTAATAAACTAGTCTAGATCTAGGTTTATTTATTTTTTGTAAATAAATTGTAACCGGATCGGAAACGGAGGTGGAGACGAAGAATTAAAGGACAGATCCGGAACTGGGCGTAGGCGGCGTGCTTTGCGTGAAACGTGCCAAGGGAGATACGTGTGCGGCGCGAACGCGACTTCAGCGCCAAGACAAAGCGTGGGGCAAGGCTGCCGGCCGAAATCGGAAGGATCGAGCGGAATCGCGCGAACGCGAAGGGGTGCTGCCGAGTAGCAGATAGCGCGCTGACGATGGGCGACGGCACGCGCAGGACTCGGTTGGGCGGGCGGGCGACACGCATGCGGAAGGACTTGCTTGGCGGGCGCGAAAATTGCTTGCGTGGGCCGCTTCTGGTGCACGGGTGATTTTACCGAGATCCGCCGAGGTGATCGGGCGTGGCTGGGCGATGTCGCCGGCACTTGGCTACAAGACGGGTGCCGACGACACAGCCGGAGTGCAAAATGCACCGACCCCCGAAATGGGTCGATGACGTGGCTTGACGAGGCCGTTTTTTTAAGACGGTCAAGTGGGAGCTTTTCGAGACGAACGATGAGGGCTAAGAAGACGATTTCTCGAGATCAAGACATGGCAAAAATTAACCGTGACAATTGGATATATGTGCTCAATGTGTTTAATTTTTTGTTTTGATATTTTGCATTTTTTTTATGCTTATTTAAATTGTGTTTAAATATGCGATGCATGAGAAAATGTTTTGAAAAATCTCACCTTCGAAAATTACTAAGTATGTTTAAATAATTAATTGACAATTTTATTCCAAATAATAAAATTGAATTAATTTTGACCTCCATGATTTATTTATTTGTGGATTCTTTTGGAGAAATTCCCCCTACGGGACGACCAAAAGATAGATTTCACATGAATAAATTCCGAAAGGATGATTGTGGGTTATTATTAGGTGCGACGTTGACCCTTCCCACGAGGCTTGTTCAAAGCAAAGTAATAATTATGTATTTAATCATGGTTATTACTTAGGTATAAAATTGATATGCATATACTTCCCCGAAGTCCCTGTTAATTTTATATTGGTCAAGTGGGAGCCAACTATTAATCTGGATATTAAAGGTTTGAAACTGGTTTGTTTGCAACCTGCTTGAATGTGTTTAAATAATGACCCACCCCACGTGGCTTATTTAAACTGTTTTGAGATGTTGGCTGATGCATGTTCATATTTTTTTGAGATTTTAATATGATACATGTGATCGAACCTTGTGATATATTTGTGCTTATACAAATTGTTATTTATTTCAGTTCAGTATGTCGCAACCTTTTAATCCACTGTTAATATACTTAAAGTGAATAGAATAGTATAGGAAACTATGTTGATTGGAAACGAAAAGTTATAATTGTCCTAACTGCACAAAAGCACTAGTGGATTCTTGACACACAAAAATTAGATGAGCCAACTGACGAGTCGAAAATGCGGGACTCGTCAGATCACCTTGCGAGAGATATTATCGCTGAAAATGGTGGAGGGCAACCCCGTAAGGGATTACGTCCTCAAAATAGATGGCCCATCTGAACAAACTTGAGTTTCTGGGTGCAGATTATGATCTGGAGACCCAGATCGATTTGGTACTCCACTCTCTGCCCAAAAGTTTTGAGCATTTTGGCCTCGCTAGCTGATTTGTTGCAAGCTTTGGTCACGACAGAGACGTTGATGGGGCCCCAAACTCAATCTTTGGCGGCAAGTGGTCCGTCTTCATGTTCTAGGCCAAGGGATGACAAGAAGAAGAAGAGGACCAAAAGCCATAAGCAATCAAACTCAATTGTTTTCAGGGGCAATGGTAAGATGAGGAATGCCGGTGATGTCAAGGAAAATCCAAAGGGGAAGTGCTTAAACTGCGGTGAAAGAGGACAATGGAGGTTTGCCTGTTCCAACCCCAAAAGGGTCGGAAAGAAAGGTAATTCTCACACACTAGTTGTTGAAACTTGTTTAGCGGCATATACTTCTCATTCGTGGGTACTTGATACGGGATCTGCTAACCATGTATGTTTCACGTTACGGGGTTCAAGCGGACCCGGAAACTAAGTGGGAGTGAGATCCTCATCACACTGGGCGATGCTACGAGAGTGGCAGCTGAAGCAATAGGAGAAGTGCACCTGTCTTTTGAAGATTGAATTTTAATTTTAAGAGATGTTCTTTACTTTCCTAGTTTTAGAAAGAATTTAATTTTGGTTTCTAAACTCTACCTTGATGGATATTCGGTTACTTTTGATAAAGTTGTTACCATTTCTCTTTATGATAAATTTATCTGTCATGGAACGTTGTTGAATAATCTCTATACAATTAACTGTGCACACCACTCACGAAATGCATCCTATAACACATCAACTGTTTCCGATAAAAGATAACGTTCATCAGACGTGAACGAGACACTTCTATGGCATCTTAGATTGGGACATAATAATCCAAAAAGGATTCAAAGGTTGGTAAAAGATGGTTCATTGGAGTCTCTCCGGGTTGAACCAATCCCAACTTGCGAATCATGCTTGGAGGGTAAAATGACCAAGAGGGCATTCGGAGCCAAGGGGAATAGAGCCAAAGAAGTGTTAGAAATCGTTCACACAGACGTATGTGGTCCAATTTCAATCAAAGCAAGAGGAGGTTATGAGTATTTCGTCACCTTCATTGATGATTACTCAAGGTACGACTACATTTTCCTTATGAAGCATATATCTGAGACCTTTGACAAATTCAAAGAATTTAAGGCTCAAGCAAAGAATCATAGGGAAAAACGTATCAAGTCTCTACGATCTGATCGTGGAGACGAGTACCTCAGCGATGAGTTATTGAACTACTTGTCAGATGAAGGGATTGTATCCCAGCTAACTGCACCCGGAACCCCTCAACAAAAAGGGGTTGCAGAGCGAAGAAATAGAGCTCTTTTAGAAATGGTTAGATCAACGATGAGTTATGCTGATCTACCCAAGTCATTTTGGGGTCATTCCTTGGAAACAATGGCTTATATTCTGAACTTGGTGCCATCCAAATCGGTTCCCAAAACTCCCAAAGAATTGTGGACCGGGCGCAAGCCCAGTTTGAGACACATGAGAATTTGGGGGTGTCCGGCCTACGTGTTGGACAAGGAAGCTGGTAAATTGGATCCTCGATCAGAATTAAGCCTGTTTATAGGGTACCCCGAGGGAACAAAAGGGTGTATGTTCTATGGTCCCGAGGATCAAAAGGCGGTAATAAGCACCCACTTTAGATTTTTGGAAGAAGACTATATGAACGAAAGAAAGCCCAGAAGTGAGATTACCTTAAATGAGCTTAGAGGGCTAACCTCAGTGCCAACTGCAAGACGACACACCAAACGACACACTTACACAACCGGAACCTCGACGTAGTGGGAGGGTTGTGAGACAACCCTAGAGATTCATGGGGATAGGAGAGTCCTCGGACTTATTCCCCGGTCAAGATGAATCAGACCCATGGACTTACGACGAGGCAATCCAAGACAAGGATGCGGTTTCTTGGTAAACAACAATGGAATCTGAAATGGGTTCTATGGATCATAACAGAGTGTGGGAGCTAGTTGAACCACTTAATGGGGTCAAACCCATTGGCTACAAGTGGGTATAAGAAAGGAAAAGAGGACCGGACGAGAAGGTGGAAACCTTCAAGGCAAGGCTTGTGGCGAAAGGTTATACTCAGAAAGAGGGGATCGATTATGAGGAAACTTTTTCACCTGCGCATCTCGACTTTGAAATCTGGCAAATGGATGTCAAGACGGCTTTCCTTAACGGAAGTCTTGAAGAGGAAATCTATATGCAACAACCCCAAGGCTTCATTGAAAAAGGCCAAGAACACCTAGTTTGTAAGCTCAAGAAGTCCATTTATGGACTCAAACAAGCATCCAGAGCTTGAAACCAATATTTTGATCAAGTAATAAAGTCTTATGGGTTTGATCAAAATGAATACGAAAGTTGTGTGTACAAAAAGCATGTCGGAACTGGGTATTCTTAGTACTATACGTAGACGATATTCTGCTCATCGGTGACGATGTAAAGGTGTTGTCAGACGTAAGGGCATGACTTTCAAAACAGTTTGATATGAAGGACTTGTTGGGATTATACTGGAAAGTATGCTTTTTACTTTGTATAATCGAAACTGAATTTTCAGACTTATTTACTGAAATAAATTGTTTATCACTGATGCTTTAAATATTATCGAATGTTGCATATATTTACTGCATAACTGTTCAATAAGTCGTACGTGTTACATTGTAGTTAATTTAGTGATACCAGATCACAGAAGATTAAATTAACAGTCCCTTGTAACTAAAAGTACGCAATTCACTACCTAGATGTAAATGAACAACCCATCGTGAAAGGTTGAAGTGTAAGGCTCAGATTGGATTGTCTTGACCAAGAGATTACACTAGTGCATGACTGATGCACTGAATAGGACCTACAGGAGGATAAATTCTTCAGAACTGAACAAGGAAGAATTAGACCTCAGTGGTTCGTTATTTCTTAACCTTCGTCCCTTAAATAGGATCACGTGGGATTGGTAACTATTGCTTTGACTTATCATGGGTAGCGAATCAGTGAGATTCAATACTTTTTATCTTGGGCAATATTATTAGTCACATGTGATTGCTAAGATTTAATACGATGAATCGTGTGCAAGTACGCTTGTTCGATTTGCCCCCTTGGGAGGTTCATAAGCTTTATCATACCAAATCTTGCAAGTGGAATTAGTTTCCGGTATGGATAATAATGTTGAACCGCTCCTTGACCAAGGATAAAATATATTAATTAATGGAAAGCTATTTCAGTGGCTTGAATTAATTAATGTGCTAGATAATCTTAAACACGGGAAATAATAACCGGGAGCCATATTGACTGTAATATGGGTTAAGATGGATAGTGCAATATTAATTATGTAGTGGGATTAATTAATATTTATGGGCTTGAATAATATTGTGGCTCAATATTAGATATTCAAGGTCCATTAGAAGGTCCAATCTTAATTCTCCTAAAGGCCCCCTAAGTAGCCCAACATATAGTCCAATAACTGAAAAATGTGACTAAAATAAAATAAATATTGTTGCTAAATTTTCCTTATTAATTTCGAATTTTGTAGATAAAAGGGGAGAAAGATTTTCTTTGAATTTTGTTATGGAATGAAGATATGTATTCTTGGAATACAAGATTATCTCATTAAATTCAAGAAATCTCCCACTTGGTTATCTATAATAGAGATTTCGAAAATTTTGAAATATAGTGGGCAAGAAAGATTTTCTTGATTTTCTTGAAAAGATATTATGGAAGATATGTATTTCTTGAAATACAAGAATATCTCATAAATTCAAGAAGATCCAAATCTTGGAATCTTGATCCCTAATATTTCGAAATATTCCATAACAAATAAGAGAGTGGGATTTTGTGGAATATTTTAATTATGGAGAAAAGAATATATGAAATATACTCAAGATTTCTTGGAGATCAAGAAAAGATTTTTTCCTCCTTATTTCACATGTAATTTTCGTCCCTCTCTCCTCTATAAATAGGGGATGAATGTTTCATTCCCAAAGGATTAACATTTAAAATTGGTTTTTTCGGGAAAAATATCGGCGTCGATAAAATATCAAATATTTTGTAACGTCGACAGATTGTATTTTTTCGAAAAACGACAATTGTGAGTAGTGTACAATTCCATGTGCTGGAAAAATTAGTAAATCCACAAAGGTGGTGTAACATAATTTATTTTCCTTTTGTTAAATCGTTCACAAGAGTCCTTCCACCGGATAGTCGAACGAGGGCTAAGGAAATACTAGGGAAGTTCTTTTCGTTAGTCTAATCTGCCAGATCGCCGCCATCCCAAGAGGTACGCTCACGTAAACTCGAGAATTTCGCATCGAGGTTTTACGTGAATTATTATATGCATGATATGTTGTTGATTATTATTTGAATTAATATAGATTAATTCATGCTAGTAATAATTAAAGAATTAAATTTGTATTTAAATATTCACCTTAATAAATCTGTGCAAATTATTCCCCAACAATCGTATCGAGCCACGTTTTTGCTCTCAATTTTTTTAAATTGTAATTTAATTCGTTGGCATTAAATTTGAAATTCGATAGTAGAATTGCTAGATCCGTTTTTTGTGTATCCAATTGTCATGGAATTTAATGTGTTTATTTATGCATGCATATAAATTGTGGTTTTTAATTCGATTAGATTCGGATTCGCTTTTGCCCTCGGAGAAAATCCACGAGTAGATTAGTATTTGTTTGATTTGATCAATGTAATAGACTAGTCTAGATCTAGGTTTATTTTTTTGTAAATAAATTGTAACCCGATCAAAACGGAGCGGAGACGAAAGAATTAAAAGACGGGATCCAAACGGGCGGCGGAGGCGGCGTGCGTCGGCGAAACGTTAAGGGGAGGCACGTGCGACGCGGACGCTCTTGCCAAGACGGGCGTAGGAGAACGAGGGGCCGAGCAGCGACACGGATCCAACGAACGGACGAGGGCGGCGCAGGGAAAGTGAAGTCGCTTAGTGAAGGCGGCGACGACGGCGACGCGGAGTGTAAGCGGGCGATAAATTTAGGCGACACGGCGGCGCTGGCATACGCGACACGGGCGACACGGGCGCCGGCAGGTAACACCGGGCGCTGGCGGGTGACATGGCGCCGGGCGGGCGACATCGGCGCTTTCGGGTGGGCGATGCTTGGCTTAAGGCAAGACGGATGGCGGTTGTTTCATTACGGGGCCGGCCGGATGCGGGCGTGCATCCCGACTGCAGGCTACTTGGCGTGGCGTTTCGAGACGGAGTTCTTTTCGAGACGATCGAGTGGGAGAAATTCAAGACGGTATTTCTTCAAGATCAAGCCAAGAAAAATCAAACCATGACAATTTGATAATTTGTGCCCAATATGTTTATTTTTCTGTTTTGCTTGATTTATTTTGTGCTATCTTATGCTTTATTTAATTTGTTTAAATGTGTTTGCATGAGAATTGCCCAATTAAAAATCTCACCTTCAAAATTACTAAGTATGTTTAAATAATTAATTGACAATTTTATTCCGGATAATAAAATTGAATTAATTTTGACCTCCATGATTTATTTATTTGTGAATTCTTTTGGAGAAATTCCCTCCACGGGACGGTCAAAAGATAGTTTTCACAGAATGAATTCCAAACAGATGATTGTGGGTTATTACTAGTGGCGACGATGACCCTCCCCACGAGGCTCGTTCAAAGCAAAATAATAATCATGTATTTAATCATGGTTATTACTTAGGTATAAAATTGATATGCATATACTTCCCCGAAGTCCCTGTCAATTTTATATTGGTCAAGTGGGAGCCAACTATTAATCTGGATATTAAAGGTTTGTAACTGTTCTTGTTTGTAACCTGCTTGAATGTGTTTAAATAATGACCCACCCCACGTGGCTTATTTAAACTGTTTTGAGATGTTGGCTGATGCATGTTAATATTTTTTTTTTGAGATTTTAAATATGATGCATGTGATCAAATCTTGTGATATACTTGTGCTTATGCATATAGTTATTTATTTCAGTTCAGCATGTCGTTACCTTTTAATCCACTGTTATTATACTTAAAGTCAATACAATATGGAAACTATATTGATTGGAAAATTATAATTGTCCTAACTGCACAAAAGCACAAGTGGATTTTTGACACACCAAAATCAGATGAGCCAACTGACGAGTCAAAACATGCGGGACTCATCAGATCACCTTGCGAGAGATGTCGTCGCTAAGAATGGTGGAGGGCAAACCCGTAAGGGATTACGTCCTCAAAATAGATGGCCCATCTGAACAAACTTGAGATTCTGAGTGCAGATTATGATCTGGAGACTCAGATGAATTTGGTACTTCAATCTCTGCCCAAAAAGTTTTTGAGCATTTTGGCCTCGCTAGCTAATTTGTTGCAAGCTTTTGGTCTCGGCAGAGATGTTGATAAGGCACCAAACTCAAGCTTTGACGGCAAGTGGTCCGTCTTCATCTTCTAGGCAAGAAAAAAAAAGAGGACCAAAAGCCATAAGCAATAAAACTCAACTGTTGCCAAGGGCAATGGTAAGATGAGGAATGCTTGTTGTGTCAAGGAAAATCCAAAGAGGAAGTGCTTAAACTGCGGTGAGAGAGAGCAATGGAGGTTTTGCTTGTTCCAACCCCAAAAGGGGCGGAAAGAAAGATAATTCTCACGCACTAGTTGTTGAAACTTGTTTAGTGGCGTATACTTCTCATTCGTGGGTGGTTGATACGAGATCTACTAATCATGTTGGCTTCACGTGTTCAAACGGACCCGACAACTTAGTAGGAGTGAGATCCTCATCACACTGGGCAATGCTACGAGAGTGGCAGCTGAAGCAGTGGGAGAAGTGCACCTATTTTTTGAAGATAAAGTTTTTTTGAGATTATCTTTATGTTCCCAGTTTTAGAAAGAATTCACTTCCAGTTTCTAAAATTCGATTAAAGGACACTAAGTTTCTTCTAATAAGAATGACATCATTTCTTGAAATGATGAGTGTATCTGTTACGGGACATTGATGGAAAATCTCTATACAAATTAACTGTGCACACCATTCACGAAATGCATCCTATAACACATCAACTATTTCCGACAAGAGTCCTTCCACCGGATAGTCGAACGAGGGCTAAGGGAATACTTGGGAAGTTCTTTTGGTTAGTCTAATCTGCCAGATCACTGCCATCCCAAGAGGTACGTTCACGTAAACTCGTAGAATTCCGCATGCGTAGGTTTTACGTGAATTATTATATGCATGATATGTTGTTGGATTATTATTTGAATTAATATAGGATTAATTCATGCTATTAATAATTAAAGAATTAAATTTGTATTTAAATATTCACCCCGAATAGATCTGTGCAAATTATTCCCCAACATGACTTAGGGGAGGCCGGGCACATCCATGGGATCAAGATCACTCGAGATCGCAAGAAATGGATGATAGGCTTATCACAAGCTTCATATATAGACACTGTCTTGAAGCGATTCAGCATGCAGGATTCCAAGAAAGGCTTCGTACCTTTCAGGCATGGAATCCATCTATCCAAGGAAATGTGCCCTAAGACACAAAAAGAGATAGATGACATGAAAGGCATTCGTTATGCTTCGGCTGTCGGAAGCCTTATGTTGGTCCCGGTGCTAACGAGTCTCACACGTGTATGGGGGGGAATACACGTGTTTAGTGATTTTTAAAACTTTTCTTTCACTGAGGTCAGATGGGTCAGGTTATCCTGATAATTTTGCCCTGAGAAGCACGGATTGCCCTGAGTCAAAGTCTCATCGAGACAATGATCCCGAGCCGCCGGAAGCTTCAGATTCAAACCGATCCTGAATTTATCGGAGATCCCGAGGAGCTTGGATCGAGATAATTATCTTTATGAACACTCAAAGAGAGAGTTAGTTCGGTTTGGTAACTATCTCGTTCTAGCTACTCAAGTGTGCGAAATGGTTTGCCCTAAGTTTATACTCGTTTTAGATTTGCTGAAAATCTTCCCTTCAATAAAACAGTGATTAAGGCTGTGATCAATTTGATGCAAGTTCAGTGGATTGATTCCAACTGAATTATCAGTAAAGTCAGCTTTCAGTAAAAAACATGCAACAGATAAAATGCAGTACAAAAAGCAAACAACACAGCAATTATAGTGGTTCGGAGACTCAAGCTCCTACATCCACTCTCTCTGGTCTTCAGAGAAATTCCTTAACCACTTCCTAAAGCTTTCAGGCTAACTCACTGTAGCTTACTCACTTTTCTACCTTCGTTTTTCCTGGGTGACTCAACGCAGACTTACTAACTCAAACACACACAAGTGTTCGGACTACCACAGTAGCTTATTAACTTTTCTCTAGAGTTTTCTCGCTAACTCATTGTAGCTTACTCACTCTTTACAACTCTAACTCACCAACAAATCACACACAAACTACCTTAACAAAGGGTTTGGGTTTTGGGTTGGTTTCCAACTAGGGTGAGATATCCTTTACAATAAGAACAAATGCAAAGGCTAGGATATCTCTACTAAGCTTTGGATATTTCTTATCAATCTAGGATTAGTGAATGAGCTCTCTCCAATGTGAAACACTTGGGAAATTCTAGGGTTTTCGAGTGCTTCAATTTGCAATAATACGAATGAGCTCTTGAGTTGCTTGAAATTTCCCGTAACCTCTCAATGTAGAAGGTCACTGGTATATATAGGCAACCTTCACCAAGGTTACTCTTGAAAAACTATCTGTTGGAGGAGATAGTATCAAGGGTTTCATCTTCTGGTGTTTGATGAACGGCTATATTTAGGGTTTGAACACTCCCTTGCATGTTTTAGAAAATATGCAGCCATGTAGCCAATCACCAATTTTTGCAGTCTAGAACTTAGTACTACTGACATAATTCAGGTGGTCCGCCGCTTTTAGTGTCGTAAGAAAGCAAATGTTGTCTTCCTCGATTGGTTCTTTTCTTCAGTGAATGTAGACAAATAAAACGGCTCTTTTAGGTCAATCTCTCAGTATGAGACGTCCTTAAACAACACTTAGACTTAGTTCCTTTTGTCTGCACTTGAATGTTTTGGGCAATATCTATTTTTCTGAACTTGTATCTTTTCCTCAGTTTTGTATGAATTCAGATAGATACTTCTTCAGTGCCTCCGAACATTCAGGTCTTTCTGAGTCTTCAGTAACTTATTGAGGCTTCAGTAACTTAGTATCTTCTGAACATTTATTCAGTTTCTTCTAAATCATTCTGGTTTATCTGAGTCCTTTATTATCTTCAGGAACTTACTGAGTCTTTCAGTTCTTCTGTCTCTTTTGAGTCTTGATTCTCATCGATTCTTCAATTTCTCAAGATATCCCGAGTCTTGATTTCTTCAATATCTTCAAAATCTAACATGATCTATATCTGCTGACTATACATGGTGCAAATAACTTCCTGAACAATCTATACTGAAACCTGACTCAGTCTATCAAGATTATCCTAAACATGTCATACTCAGAGGTTTTGGGATCTAATCAAAACTTCTTTATTAAATTCATCTCCCAACAATTTCCCCCTTTTTGATGATGCCAAAACCATCTTGTTACATTTGAGAAAACTTATCCTATACTCAGGTTTCAGTTATCTAAAAAAAAAAAAACTCCCAACAATTTAATATGACATATCAAAGTAAATAATAGACATGTAAGAAGATAATGAGATATTATCTTTGAGTGCAGAAGATAAACTTTTCATTGATCAGTCAGAAAGACATTACAGTTTACAATGAAAAACTAAATCAAAAAGACATAAGCATAAAGATTACAAATCTTCAGTCTTCTTCAATCTCATCTTCTGGAACATCTAAGTTGAACATCCCAAAGTATCTCTTCTTCAATTCATATCTCTCTTTGATAATATCAGGGTTGTTTCCTGTCAGTCCAAGCTGAATGGCATACTGAGCAATTTCTTGAGAAATGACTGATTCATTTACAAGGCCATTCTCAAACCTAGGAGTCGGATACATATATGGCCCCGAGCTACAACCGAGTATTGCCTTCATCCGCCATATTGATCCACTTCTGCAGATACTCAGGGTAGAAGGTCAACAAATATTCAATGAAAGCTTCATTCCTGTCTGAGCTGCTCCCTCTCCATTCTCTCAGTATCTCATAATAGAACCAGAAGGTTCTCTTGATTTCCACCCATGCATCATTGATCTGCAATGGTTATCTATTTATCAATGTGCGGCCATTTGTAGGTCTTTCGGTGCCTCTTCTTTTTGCCGATGAACTTCTTGAAACCACCCTTTCTTCTCGTTTCTTCTTTCTTTCTTTCTTCGATCGGGAGGAGCACCGGAATCTTGAAGCGTTAGTTCTTTTCTCCTTTTCAACTTTCGTAGGCCTTCAGAGTCTTCTTGGTATCAAAAGTCTCCGTTGAGTTTCGATTTCCTTTTCTAGTTCTTCATCCGATTCTTCAAATTCCATAATCGAACTTCCTCTCGAGTAGGTTTAGCTACCTTATTTTCTTTTCTTCTTTTAGGTTTCAACAAAGGCAATCGCTTTTCTCTTCCGTGGGCTTGTTCTTCTCTGCCTTGCTTGTTTCAACCATCCTTCTATCACTCATTTTCTCAAGAATTACTTCCTCGGTGACTGATCATTTGTCTGAGTGAAGGTAGGTTTCTCAGCTTCTGCAAACTTCAGTTTTTCAGTGGCTTCAATCTCACTCAAGGCATCCAAAATTTTCTTTCCTTCAGCTTCTTTTTGAGCCTTTCTCTCCAAGGTTTGTGCCAACAACTCACTTAATTTGCCACCGTGCCTTTTCGCCTTTTTTTTGGCACCATACCTTGGGAGTAGTTGAGTCAGTGCAGTATCCATATAGTATTGCTCCTTACCCATATCAAGACCGCCGCTTAAGCTGATCATGCTCATCTTCTAACCTCACCATGTAGTTTTTGGCCATTGAGAACTCATCCGAAAGAGGAGCAAACTGCTTTGAGAAGAAATCATGTATCATCTCTGTCATCTTGGTCATGAGCAGAGAGCTCATTTCCTCACAACTGTTTTGATCATCAGATCATTCTTCTCAATCAGCTTGGCTTCAAGATAGGCAGATCTTTCTTGATACATCTGCTTCATGTTGGCATTAAGCTCTGTATGTACTCCATCAATCTTTCCATCTAATGTAGCTAATTTACCGATAGAGTTGTTTTGAAGCGTGTCGATGATGATGAACTCAGTTCTCCATTTTTCGATTTTGAGCAAACCCAGACTAACTCTATCTGAGTCATCTTGTCTGTGAGAGTTGTTTGCAGCACGCCTGATGAAGAGCTTAAATTCTCAAGCTTTTGAGATTGACTTGCCAGCATCTCTTCCATCCTTGGCTCTATCTTCTTTAACTCATCCAGGATTGGTGTGAAATCAACCACTGGAGTTTGTACAACATTCTCCAACTGAACTGGGTGGTCCAACTGAGCCTCAGTCTGTATATCATAAACATCAGATTTAAAGCTAGGTACTTCAGTAACTTCGGCATAATGTATAACAGTGCCAAAAGGTACCTGAAGAATGCTAACTTTAGTCTGAGGTTGTCTGATATCAGTTGGTTCAACATCAGTATCTGTCTCCATCTGACTCTCAGTTTCCTTCTCCTTCTCAGATTTCTTTTCTGCATCATCTCCCTGATCCTTATCTTTGTTTTGATCATGAGAACTGGAAGCATCTACTTCTTCAGTAGCTTTCTTTTCAGCTAGCTTCTTTTTCACCAGTTCATCAAAATCAAATGACTTTCATCCACGAAGCTTTGTCTTTTGGAAGCCTAAAAACTTCATCACATGCTAGCCATTTTTGTTCCTGATCCTCTCCCTCCGAATGAGGCAATATTCATCATTTCAGGAAGTGATTGATTCAGAATGTACATAGTGGTTCTGAGTCGGAAGAAAAGATCCCGGAAGGTCAGGATATCGCTTCTTTCGAGGTAACTATCAAGAATGAATCGTTCCCCTTCACGCGCTTACTAAGTTTCTTGACCTCTCCCTTCCTCAATTTTGGGCTTTCGGGAGCGATTAGCTCCGGATTGTACAAGTTCTAGTGTCGATGGATCGAGAAATGGTTCATTCAGAGCGCATCAAATTCAGCAATTCACGAGGTTGATTGATCAAGCCCCGAGGTGATCTTTCTTTAGTAGTGATCGAGGTCCTTTGAAAATTTCTGAGAAATTTTATCCGAGCTCGAAGAGGTTTCGAGTACCCTCGAGAAGATA
The DNA here is from genome assembly GCA_037126765.1 of Stenogyne calaminthoides. Lineage (NCBI taxonomy): Eukaryota > Viridiplantae > Streptophyta > Magnoliopsida > Lamiales > Lamiaceae > Stenogyne > Stenogyne calaminthoides. Next base: position 13,047,316 of record JBBCBC010000018.1, read on the forward strand.
TGCTCCTCGGTTTCTTGCTCGCACATTTGTCACTACTAGCAAGCAAACTTTGAAGTGGAGATTTCAACCCTTGTTGGCCTTGAGTTGAGTTTCTTGATTTCAGCGGGCCTCTTTTTGCAATTGTTTGAAGCCTTCAAGCTTACGAGGAGCCGATGTTTTTTCTTCGATTTCTCACCTTTCTCCCTTTTTAATTTGCATCAGGGCTTTCCCCCTAGCTTGTTTGGCTTCTTCATCGATTGTCTCGGTGGATTTTTAAGAAGTCATCTTGTTTCCTGACTTGCTCCACCATTGTTGTATCTTCCTCGGTTTCCTCTCTGGCCGGTCTCTTCTCGAGACTCATTGTTTTTTCTCTTTCTTTCCTCTCAAAGTCTTTTTTCGTTGGTTTGAACATGATTTTTGACTTTGGAAAGGAAGTGAAATCGCAAAAAAATGTCCTCCCTCTTTCTCTCAAGACGTTTCCAAGATAAATGCAATCTTGGTTGCATCTAAATTTTTTCCCTTGACAACTACAGAGCCATTCACCTTCTGAATGTGTTTGGCTTGATCACTTACCACCTTGATCAAATAGTGCAACCAATTGAATGTCAGTAGTAGGTGAATCTTCAATCGCCGCCATTAATTTTAACTTAGGGCGTTTTATCCATTCGAAACTACCATATCTACTCATGATGCATTTGCTTACAATATCCAACTATACTCGATATTTAGGCTTCAAATGCTTCTTATTCAAAGTAGCTTCAAACTTTCTGGGATGCTCGATAATTTTATCCAAATACTCTTGTTCCCTACCCATCATGTATACCGTAGGGTCTTCACCTCTATCACTTAACTCATATATGGCATTCAGATTCTTAGGAATAATATACAATTCCCTAACAAAATCCACATATTTTGTACTATGTTCCAAATGCAACACCATAATCTTAGACTCTATGCAATTTTCATCATCCAATTACATATTAGAAACAAACTCAATTACCTCCTTGGCATATTCAGCATCTGGTTGATTTGTGACCAGACAAGTAAGCTTTGCCATACGAATCATATGCAACGCCTCCTCCTCGTGAGTTGCATTGGATGTGCTTTCCAGAGAAACAACATGTTCATACCATGGTTTGTTGGAAATGGCGAGTTTGTCGTATACAAAGAGTGTCATTTTTGGTGATTTTGATTGAAGGGTTTTTGAGATAAGAGATTTCTGGGTAATCGAAGGTTTTGAAGCAGAGTGTTTGTGAAGACGAAGGCCTTTTTGAAATAGGGCTTGAATGGGTTCTTTATAATGGATATAGGATTTTGATTTATGGAAAATCGCGTAGATAAAAAAATTGACGGTTGAGATTAAACACCGGCTAAAATGGGTATTTGAAAGGACGGTTTCACAAATACTTAGCCGCCAATTTATCCTTTTTGGTGATTAATGAATAGTGCATTTAATTACTATTCCTGCAGATCATTGACTTTCCTCGAGAATTTCAAAAGTCCCGCCCAATTATTTCTTCAGGTATTTTGTCATTTATTGCTAATGATTACTGAGATTCAGTTTTGGACAATAAATGAAGTGCATGAGTCAACAACTTCTTCAGACTAATTTTCTCCATCAGTCTTACTGAGTTTTGACCTTGATAAAATGTCAGTATAATACTGAGTACTGAACTTCAGGATTACTGAGTTTCTCAAGACTCAGTGTTCAGGACTCTCAATTTTATCCTGAGTTTTTCAGTAAAACCTGAAAAACTTCATGCATCTGAAAATCTTCAATTTTTCAGATTTGCTTTATTCACCTGTATCCAACATTCCTAATTCAACTTATAGTTCCTGAAATCTTGATTCAGCCAAAGGTTTAGTCAAGATATCAGCTCTCTGTTTATCAGTATGAATTTTCTCCATTCTGATGTCTTTCTTTTCAACATGATCTCTGATGAGGTGATGTCTGATATCAACATGCTTACATTTGGTTTGCAATACTGGATTTTGTGTAATAGCAATTGCACTATTATTATCACAAAATATAGGTACTTCATTGGCTATAATCTTATAATCCCTCAATTGTTATGCGAGCCAAAGAATGCATGAACAATGACTTCCCGCAGACCATGTATTCAATTTTCAAGAAGATCTTGGTTACTATCGAGATCTGCTTTTTTTTTAAAAATCATGATATCAGTTTACTTCCAAGAAATTGACAAGTTCATGTGGTAGACTTCCTGTCAATTCTACATCCTCCATAGTATGCATCTGAATAACCAGTTAATTCAAGGTTATCATCAGCTGGATACCATAATCCTCTTATTCACAATTGCCTTTAAGATATTTTGAGAATGTTTTTGGCAGCCTCCATGTGACTAGCCTTAGGATTAGCTTGGTATCTTGCACATATCCCAACAGCAAATGTTATATCAGGTCTGCTTGCAGTGAGATATAGCAATGATCCAATGATCCCTCTATAATCAGTGTGATTTACTGATTTGCCTTCAGGATCAGGATCCATCTTGTAGTTAGTATTCATAGGAATTCTAACTGCATTACAATTCTGCACTCAATACTTTGCAATCAGATCTCTGGTGTATTTTGCTTGATTGATGAATATTCCTTCCTTAGTTTGTTTCACCTGAAGTCCAAGAAAGAAATTCATCTCCCCTATCATTGACATCTCAAACTTTCCTTTCAACAGGGTATAAAACTTTTCACACAACTGATGATTTGGAGAACCAAATATGATGTCATCCACATAAATATGAACAAGTAAGATGTCTTTCCCATCTTCTATCCTGAATAGAGTTCTATCAACAGTTCCTTTGATAAAACAAAGGTCAGTAAGAAACTGAGAAAGAGTATCATACCATGCTCTGGGTGCTTGCATAAGACCATACAAGGCTTTCTTGAGCCTGTAAACTTGGTCACTCTGACAAAATCCTTTAGGTTGTTCTACATATACTTCCTCCTTAAGCACACCATTCAGAAATGCACTTTTCACATCCATCTGATAGACTGTGAATTTCATGTAGGCAGCATATGAAAGAAACAATCTGATGGCTTCTAGTCTTGCAACAGGTGCAAAGGTTTCATCATAATCCAAGCCTTCTTCTTGGGAATAACCTTGTGCAACTAGTCTTGCCTTGTTTCTCTCAATGTTGTTGTTTTCCTCTCTCTTATTCTTGAACACCCATTTAGTTCCAATCACATTGTGCCTCTTAGGTCTGTCCACTATCTCCCAAACTTCATTCCTTGTGAATTGATTCAGCTCTACTTGCATAGCAGTAATCCATAATGAATCTTGTAGAGCTTCTTCAATCTCAGTAGGTTCTTTTTCAGATAGGAAGCAGCAGAACAAAGCACTTTCTCCATGGAACCTTCTTGTTTTGACACCTTCTGATAGATCACCCACAATCTGACTTGTAGGATGACTATCCAACCATTTTCTCTTGGATGTTCCCCCTTCAGTACTATCCTCAACATCAGAAATGTTAGGTTCAGGCAGTTCATCAAATTCAGGGAACAACAGAAAAGGAGAAAGGGAATCATCTTCCTCAGGGGATATTATATTCAGAACATTGTCAGAGACATTTGTTCCCCCTTGGTTGATAGATTCAGAGTTTGCCTCAGCTGTGACCTCATCTTCATTGGCATTACATACCTGATCTAAACTGGTGTATGTTTAGATTGATCAGCTTCAGTGTGTTGGCTTTCCTTCAGTGGAGAATTTCCATCCTGAGTCTCACCATCCTGAGTTTTTCCATCCTGAACTTCTTTGTCTGAGTCTGATTCACTCCATTCATAGAAAGTGACTGATTTCTTCTTCTCAGGTTCAGAGGACTTCTTTTTCAGGCTAAGTCTGGTGATTCTCTTGGTCAGTTCTCCTGAGTCATGTTCCTGTTTCTTCTGAACACAAGTAGATTCATCAAAAACAACATGAGGTGTTTATTCACAATAAAAGTCCTACAGGTTGTAAACTCGAAGGCTTTCTTGACTTCGAGAATATCCTAAGAATATCCCTTCATCGCCTTTGTTATCAAAAGTTTTCAAACCGATCTTTACCATTATTGTGTATGAAACACTTGCAACCAAACACACGAAAGAAAGAAACAAGAGGCTTCCTTTCATTCCACAACTCATATGGAGTTTTTCCTTGATTCTTGATCAGCATTGATCTGTTCTGAGAGTAGCATGCAGTGTTGATAGCTTCAACCCCAAAAATCTCTTAGGAATATCACCAAAGAATCATTGTTCTTCAGCCTTCTTTTTGAGTCCTATTTCTTCTTTCAAAGAACACCATTCATTTGTGGGGTCCTTGCAGCTGATGTTTCATGAGTTATTCCATTTGCTGCACAATAATCAGATATAATATGGTTGATAAATTCACTTCCTTTATCTGATCTGATTTTGACCACACTCAGATTCTTTTCAGTACTGAGCCTTTTCAGTAGTTCAGGCAGTTTTGTCTAAGTCTCTTTCTTACTGAGTAAGAATAGGACCCATGTGTATCTAGAGTAGTCATAAACTACCACAAGTGTGTATTTCCTGCCATTAGTGCTCACAGGTGTTACTGGACCAAAGAGATCCATATGTAACAGTTGTAGTATTCTATCAGTAGAAACATCTACTTTGCTTTTGAAAGATGCTCTGATTTGTTTTCCTTTCTGACAAGCATCACATACATGATCTTTAGTGAACACTTCATTGAGTAACCCCCTCACAAGTGCTAATCTTGCAAGTTTGTTCAGGGTTTTGAAGTTTAAGTGATTCAGCCTTTTGTGCCACAACCAACTGGTATTAGTGGAACTTTTTGCAACCAAACATGTATCTTTAGGAGTTGAACTCCAATCAGCAAGATACACATTTCCTTTTCTAGTACCAGTCAGTAAAATTTTCTGTGAAGCATTGTCTTTTACATAACATAAGTTCTTTGAGAACTCAACACTGAATCCTATGTCACAGAATTGGCTGATAGAAAGCAAATTATGCTTTAGACCAGACACATATGAAACACCATGGATATGAACAGAGTCAACTTCAAGAGTTCCATATCCTTCAGTTTGTCCTTTGGAGTTGTCTCCAAATGTGATCTGAGGGTCTTTTTGCTCAACATAGTCAGTGAGTAATTGCTTATATCCTGTCATATGTCTTGAACATCCACTGTCCAGATACCATACAACAGGAGCCAATTCATTTCCACTCATCAGGGCTATGTTGTCTTCATTCAAATTTTAGTGCTTTTTTTTCCTTCAAAAAAAGATTCGGTTCTTAGGTACCCATTTGGTGTAGGGTCCTACCAAAGTTATTTGTATTTTTGGAACCAAAAATCGCCTAACAACTCTAATTACTTTAGAGTGGTTGATTTGTCTCCCATAAACATCTACATACACATTCACCACCCTAGGTGCCTTGGCAGTACCCTGTGCATGAGTGTCAGTCTTAGCATGAACATGAGCCTTAAAGTTCTTATTTGGTTCAGGCCTTTTATTCAAGTGCTTTGGCTTTGGTGCAGCTGGTCTCTGTCTCTGCTAACTTGGGTTCAGGAAATCTTTACCCTTAGGCAAGTGGGGTTTAGGTGGCTCATCTTGAAATTGAGGTCTTTCAAGATGTCGAGGACTTGGTCTTTTCGGGTTGAGAATATCTCTTTGGGTGTTTCTCTTCCGAAAATTTCTCGATGATTAGGTCGAGATCTTTTTCGGGTTGGTATTCTTAAATTTGAGGCTTTGAAAATCTTGGCTGAAAAATTTCCTACCGGGTGTTTGAGTTTTCTAGCTTTTTCCAAAGGTTTGGGCTTTCTTCCCCTGAACCTTCGATTTTTCGAAACCATAGGTCCTTTACCATTGTCTAAAACTCGGGTCCGTTTCTTCTTGAAGAAGATTAGATGCCTTTGGTTTAACAAAGACATTCTTGGTGCTACTAGAACTAAAGATTGAAGACCTTGTGAGGTTCCCCCGGATTATATCCCAATCCGGCCTTTATAGTTCTTGTGTCTTTGATAACTCTGAATTTCATCTATCACTTTAGATGCATAATTCAATAGAGCTAACTTTCTCAAGACAAGACTATCCTCACATTTCTTTAGAGTCTCATGCTTCTCAAAGAGGTCATTGAACTCAGTTCTGATAAGCTGAATCTCTTCAGTGGATTTTTCTAATTTTCCTTTCAGGATTTCTATCACCTTGTCCTTTTCTGAGAGTTGTACTTTCAGAACATCCAGTTCATCAGTAGTTCCCATCAGTTGAGAAGTGATCTCTGCATTTTTAGAGTCTTTCCACTTAAGATTCTCAGCAGTCAGTTCCTTATTCCGCTCTTGAGTTTCAGTGAGCAGTTCTTGTAACACAGAATAGTCCTTCATAAGATTCTCAAAAGAATCCATCAGGTCAAAATTACTGTTTACAGTTGAACTTGAGAACTCATGTGCTTGTGTAGGAGCAACAACAGAGATAAAAGAATTTACCTCCTCTATAGCAACAAGGCAGACATCATCACTGTCACTATCTGAGAATATCTCATCTGAGGAACTGGATCCTTCTTCAAATTGTTCTCCTTCCTCAGCAATCATAGCCTTTTTGGTGGAGATCTTCTTGTCTCTCTTGGCTTGTCTTTCCTTTCTTTCTTTAGCACTCAGCTCAGAACAGTCATATTGGAAGTGACCTTTCTTTTGACAGTTATAGAATCTGTTGGCATCATCATCCTGATCACTTTCTTCCTTGGTCTTGGAGTCCTTCTTTTTAGATGAGGATCTTTCAACTTTGTGGTCCTTCATTTTCTCAGTGTATCTGTCCTCAACTTCTGAGTTTCTCTTGTACCAGTGATTCCTGTAATATTTCTTATATTTCTCATATCTGCTATTGAGTCTTTCAAACCTCCTTGCCATCAGTACTAGCTTATCCTCCTGCCATCCTGATTTTTGGCAAGTGAGTTCTCAGACTCTCTAGACTTACAGGATTTCTCTTTGCCTTTGAAAGCCACATTCTTGCTAGATGAAGAATCATCTTTTTTGTGCCGATTTCTTAGTTTTCTTGTCAATCACAAACTCATAAGCTTTCGATTGAGAGAAAACTTGTTGGTATGGCATGGAATCAATATTTTTGGTGTTTTCAATCATCACATCATGTATATCCCATTTCTTAGATAATCCTCTAAGAATTTTCGATTGCCACACTTCTCTCGTGTGTGTATCTTTTCCCAAGAGCATTCAGATCATTCATAATGCTTTAGTGAATCGACTTCAAGTTTGTCAATGGATTCACCATCTTCCATTTCAAAGATATCAAACTTTCCAATAGCAACATAAAGTTTGTTTTCCTTAATATGATATGTGCCTTGACACATAACAGCAAGTGTGTCCCATATTTCCTTTGCAGTTTCACAATGAGAGATCATCCCCATAACACCATCATCAATAGTGCTATACAAAGTATCTTTAGCAATGTAGTCTAGATTGACTATTTTTTTCTCATCAGAGTAAGTTGATCATCGGGCTTTGGAAATTCATCTCGGGATCATTCCTCTCGAAGATCGGTGATTCCGGGATTCACAACAATAAATTTGAATGGTCCTTGTAAACCACTCTCCACATTCTTTCATGTTTTGAATACTGGATGAGCCCTGCATTCTCAATCTCCATAGATCGTAGCTCTCAACATTGAACATAGGAAGTTTCTTGGAAGGCAAGATGACTGAGCCTTGTAAGATATCAACAAATAGATCTATTCAGTAGACCACCAAAGTCTTTCAGCAATTAAGACTATGCCTACCAAAGTAAGTGGTCAAAATGAACCCAACGCTCTCGATACCACTTGTTGGTCCGGTCTTTAACGAGTCTCACACGTGTATGGGGGGAATACACGTGTTCAAATTGATTTTTAAAACTTTTCTTTTCATCGAGGTCGATGGGTCAAGTTATCCCGATAATTTTGCCTCGAGAAGCACGGATTGCCCCGAGTCAAAGTCTCATCGAGACAATGATCCCGAAGCCGCTTTCGAAGCTTCAGTTTTTAACCGATCCTCGAATTTATCGAGATCCCGAGGAGCTTGGATTAGATAATTATCTTACTGAACACTCAGTAGAGTTAGTTCAATTTGGTAACTATCTATTCTAGCTACTCAAGTGTGCGGAATGGTTGGCCCTAAGTTTATACTCGTTTTAGCTTTCTTTGAAAAATCTTCCCTTCAATAAAAGCGGTGATTAAGGCCGTGGATCAATTTGATGCAAGTTCGATTGGATTGATTCCAACCGAATTATCAAGAAAGTCGACTTTTCAAGAAAAAACATGCAAATGATAAAATGTCGCATGTAAAGCAAACAACACAACAATTATAGTGTTTTAGAGACTCAAGCTCCTACATCCACTCTCTCTGATCTTCAGAGAAATTCCTTAACTACTTCCTAAAGCTTTCGGGCTAACTCCTTTGTAGCTTACTCACTTTTCTACCTTGAGTTTTTCAGGTCGACTCACTGCACTTACTAACTCAAAACACACACAAGTGTTAGGACTACCACGAGTAGCTTACTAACTTCTTCTCTAGAGTTTTTCGGCTAACTCAATTGTAGCTTACTTACTCACTCTTTACAACTCTAACTCACCAACAAAATAACAAAACAACAAAGATACTTTACAATAAGAAAAAATGCAAAAAGGGTTTAAGCTTTGGTTCAATCAAGGGTTGAATGATCTTTGTGAAAACTTGGGTGAGATATCTTCAATTTGCAATATTAAGATTAAATGCTTGAAATTTCGGGATATCTCTACTAAGCTTTGGATAGGTTTCGGTATTTATATCTAACCTTCACCAAGGTTACTCTTGAAAAACTATCCGTTGGAGGAGATAGTATCAAGGGTTTCCTCTTGGTGTTTGATGAACTATGGTTTAGGAAATATGCAGCCGTGTAGCAATTCAATTTTTTGCAATCCGGAACTTAGTACTCACCGACATAAGTGGTCCCGCTGTTTTTAAAGAAAATGCGGTGTTGTCTTCCTCTCGATTGGTTCTTTTCTTCAAATGAATGTAGACAAATAAAAAAGGCTCTTTTTAGGTCAGTCTCTCAGTATGAGAGATCCTTAAACAACACCTAGACTTAGTTCCTTTTGTCTGCACTTGAATGTTTTGGGCAATATATACTTTTCTGAACTTGTATCTTTTCCTCAGTTTTGTATGAATTCAGATAGATATTTCTTCAGTGCCTCTGAACATTCAGGTCTTTCTGAGTCTTCAGTAACTTAGTATCTTCTGAACATTTATTCAGTTTCTTCTGAATCATTCTGGTTTATCTGAGTCCTTCAATATCTTCAGGAACTTACTGAGTCTTTCAGTTCTTCTGTCTCTTCCGAGTCTTGAGTTCTCTCGATTCTTGATTCTCTCGATTCTTCAATTACTCAGTATCTCCTGAGTCTTCAGTTCTTCAGTATCTTCAAAATCTAACATGATCTATATCTATTGACTATACATGGTGCAGATAACTTCCTGAACAATCTATACTGAAACCTGACTCAGTCTATCAAGATTATCCTAAACATGTCATACTCAGGGGTTTTGGGATCTAATCAAAACTTCTTTATTAAATTCATCTCCCAACACCTTATGTATGCAATGCTGTGCACGAGACCGGATATCTGCTTTGCCGTTGGCATGGTGGTGAGATATCAAAGTAATCCAGGAAAAGAGCATTGGACTGCAGTTAAGAACATTCTGAAGTATCTGAAAAGAACTCGGGATAGAATGTTAGTTTATCAGTCAGACAGTCTAATCCCCATCGGTTACACGGACTCGGATTTCCAATCAAACTTAGACTCCAAAAAATCTACCTCTGGTAGTGTGTTTTGCATGGGGGGAGGAGCCATGACATGGAGAAGCGTTAAGCAGAAATGCATCACCGATTCTACCATGGAAGCCGAACACGTACCTGCTTGCGAGGCAGCGAAAGAAGCGGTTTGGCTCAAGAACTTCCTAGTGGACTTGGATGTAGTTCCGAATTTGCCCAGCACAATCACTATTTTCTGTGATAATGCCGGAGCAGTTGCAAATTCAAGGGAACCAAGAGCCCACAATGCCAGCAAACACATTGAAAGGAAATATCATCTTATACGAGAAATCGTTAGAGAGGAGATATAAGGTGGTAAAGATCGCGTCGAGAAGATAACCCAGATGAGATCCATTCACAAAGGGTGGCCTCGAACACATTCGAGAGACATGTGGAAGGAATGGGTGTCAAGACCGATTTGTCAACTGCTTTGAGTATAAGTGGAAGATATTATTAGGTTCGTGTAGGTGATATTAGATGTCACGACAGAACTACACGAGATATGTTGAAGTATACTTAAAAGGATTTTGAGTATAAGTGGGAGATTGTTGGGGTTATCTTCGAAAGTATGTTTTTACTTTGTATAACCAAACTGAATTTTTCGTCTTATTCTTGAAATAAATTATTTATCATCGATGCTTTAAATATCATTGAATGTTACATATATTTATTGCATAATTGTTCAATAAATAAAGACATGTTACATTGTAGTTAATTTAGTGATACGAGATCACGAAGATTAAATTAATGGTCCATTGTAATTAAAAAGTACTGTTTGTTCACGACCTAGATGGAAATGAACAATCCATCGTGAAAGGTTGAAGTGTAAGGGCCGGGATTGGCTTGTCTTGACCAAGAGATTACACTAGTGCATGATCGATGCATTGAATAGGACCTACATGAGGATAAATTCTTCACCTTTGAATTAGGAAGAATTAGACCTCAAAGTGGTTCGTTATTTCTTAATCTTCGCCCCTTAAATAGGATGTGTGTGGTTAGTAATTATTGTTTTGACTTATGACGGTTAGAGAATCAATGAGATTCAATACTTTATATCTTGGGCAATATTACTGGACACATGCGATTGCTAAGATTTAATACGAAGAATTGTGTGCAAGTACGCTTATTTGATTTGCCCCCTTGGGAGGTTCATAAGATTTATCATACCAAATCTTGCAAGTGGAATTAGTTTCCGGTATGGATAATAATGTTGAACCGTTCCTTGACCAAGGACAAAATATATTAATTAATGGAAAGCTATTTCAATGGCTTTGAATTAATTAATGGGCTAGATAATCTTAAACACAGGTAAAATAATAACCGGAGCCATATTAATAAAGAATATGGGTTGAGATGGATAGTGCAATATTAATTATGTAGTGGGATTAATTAATATTTATGGGCTTGAATAATATTGTGGCTCAATATTGAAAATTCAAAGTCCATTAGAAGGTCCAATCTTAATTCTCCTAAAGGCCCCTCAAGTAGCTCAAACATAATGTCCATTAACTGGAAAAGGTGTTTAAAATTAAATAAAATATTGTTTTTAATTTTTTAAATTAAAAAAACAATAAATAAAATAGGGAGAAAGATTTTCTTTTAATTTTGTTATGGAATGTAGATAAATATTCTTGGAATGCAAGATTATCTCATTAATTCAAGAAAACTCCCACTTGGTTATTTATAAAGCAATTTTTCGAAAATCAAGAAGAAAATAAGGAAGGAAAGATTTTCTTGATAAGATGTTATGGAAGATATGTATTCTTGAAATACAAAAATATCTTAAAGAAAATCTAAATCTTTGATTCCACTCCTTATTATTTTCGAAAATTCCATAATATTAGGAGGTGGGATTTTTGTGAAAATATTTAATTATGGAGAAAAGATTATATTGGATATATTCAAGATTCTTGAAGATCAAGAAAAGATTTTCCCATCTTATTTTTTCCACCCAAAATTTCGACCACCCCTTGCCTATAAATAGGGGATGATTATTTCATCCCCAAGAGTAATTCCATGTATTGGAAAAAATTAGAAATCCACAAAGGTGGTGCAACATAATTTTATTTTTCCTTTTGTTAAATTGTTCGCGAGTTCTTTCCACCGGATTGTTGAACAAGGGCAAGAGAATACTTGAGAAGACCTTTTGGTGTGTTCGTGTGAACGGGATCCATCTTCTCAATGGTTGTCACTCCGAGAGGTTAGTTTACGTAAAATCGTAGTAATTCTGCATGCGTAGGATTTACGTGAACTAATTGTATGCATGATTGGTTGTTGAATTATTATTTGAATTAATATAGAATTAATTCATGCTAGTAATAATTGTTAGAATTAAATTTGTATTTAAATATTCAACCCTAATAGATCCGGGCAATTAATTCCCCAACACAATGTTGGGAAGCCATTATCATACGGCTAGGAGGTTGTTCGATGAAATTGCGTCCCCACCAAGATAAGATTTTGGAGGTAATGTTCATTCTCAAGTCTCAAACCGGCCTGACACCCCGAGCAACCAAAATTCTCAAGCTTCTGATGACGTGTCAAGTCCTATCCGTTGGTTTTGGTTCAGTGGAAGGCGTAATTGATGTAGGGTTGGATGGAGTTTCTAAGCTGGCTGATTTGTATTTGCAAGTTGGGTGTTTTTTTTGTTCTAGTTATTTCTTGTTTGTCTGTTATTTCTAATTTCAAGTATGCATGGATGTAATTTTAGGATTTCTATTTTAATGCACTATTTTCAACTTTAATATTTGGTGCAAATGTTAATTCTATTTTGAAGGCCACATCCATTCATGCATGCAAAATTGAATTACTCAATGAGGAAAAGTGGAAACAATTCATTTTAATGCTAACTACCACAAAAGCCAAGGAAATCTCAATATCCAAACTTCTGGCATACATCATTTTCAATAATGCAAAAAACGTCAACCAACAACATCAACCACAAAGTAAAAAGTACCAAAGTCAAGAGTAGACAGACATACCCAAACAAAATGTGTTCTACATAAACTTACAACAAAAGGTAGACAAACTAATTTACACAAAGTCAAGAGTACCAAATAACGTTCACATAATGATAATATTATTCGCGTCGAACAACTCCAAACAATAACTCTTTCGGTAATCGTCGACGTTATCCGGGTTTATATCCTCTATTGAACAACCCACCACTAAACACTCAAACACTTTTAAGACGATTATTCCACATGATGAAGAATCGTTCTGTTGTGGGCAATGGGAACACAAAGTTTTCGGCCACGATTTGTTCACCGTCTTCGAAACCATCTCTCGAACATTCCCCAATAACTTAGTGTATATACTGGGCAAGAGCTCACCCATCCTACGAAATGACGATAAAGTCTTTGGGTTTGGCCTTCGGCCGCCACTTGAAAGGGAGTCGTAATTATTTTATGATCTTTTAGGCAAATTTCGTACAACACCCAATGGTTATCGTTGGCCAACGCCGTACACCATCTCCGCTTCTGCCCAATCTAGACCGACGCCAAATAGAGAAAATCTACCCGACACATAATCAACGACCTTGCTAGCATGTGTAAGCCAGTCCCAACCAGTCTTATTTTTTGTAGCTTGTTTCCAATCTGTGTAGGCACTTCAATGAACAATCCCTAAACAATTCAAACATAACAAACAATATATAAGACATATAGTTTAACCACATTTTTAAACTACACAAGATACATACCAAATAATTGATAAAGCAATTTCATACTTACCCAAAATAATTGATCAACAGTTGTCCAACCTTTCTCCTTTCCAATCTTGCCACCTTGTGAATCGAAATACATTTTAACAATCAAATTATCATAGAAGTCAACTGAAAATAAAATATATGTCCTAACCAATTATTAAACCACTACTTTATATCAACATTAACAAACATGGAGAGGTAAACAAGTGTAAAAAATGTATGTATGTCAACTAACCGGTTGGTGAATTTTCATCAATTTTGTCATCTCATCAGAATCTTCAGTCATTCCATCACTTTCTTCATTTTCTTCTTCACTTGCTTCTCCCTTGCCCTTGGACCCAACTGAGTAGTTTCGTCCCCATCAAATTCTTCATCATCACCACTTTCTTCTGTAGTTGCTTTTGACTGAAAGGATTCTTCACCATCCACATCAGAATCCCTAACCATCATTTCCTCGTTTTCCTCATTTTTCTCTTTGAAAGATCTCGTTCGGATTCATCAATGCACCATCCATTTTTTACCATTATAAAATGTTGATTTACCCATATATCCTTCATGACGTTCTCTATCCCGATGATTTTACTCTTGAGCCAATTGAAATCAATCGCATCTTCTTCTCCTTTGCTATTGTTGACACATTTCTTCTTCTTATTCTTCTTATTGATAACTCTACTCCTATTGAAGGTGGATTTATCAACATCGCTTTTAAAATTAGAGCGGGTTCGTTTGCGACTCTTCGAGGAAGATGACTCAAATTTTTTCTTTGATTGTGATGGTGTGAATGGAGTCTTTGAAAAAGACTTCTTTGAAGGAGATGCTTCACAATTCTTCTCCCATTCAAGGAGGTTGGTGTAGTAGGGCATCTTCTTCTCCTTTGCTGAAGGTACAATCTTCGGAATGACTTTAAATTGCAATTAATCATGACAAAAATTGTTAGCACACACATATGATTACATCAAGGATTATATTACATAAATATACATAAAAATATACATAATCCGGGGTGCTAGAAGCTGAATGTGGATGGCAGTGCTGAGGCGGGTACCATTTTTGCGGGTTGTGTTGTCCGGAATTCTAGAGGGCTTTTTGTTGCTGCTTTTTCTATCACTCTTGGGAGCGGTATTGCTTTGGAAGCAGAGATTCTGGCTGGTATGCATGGGGTGGTTTTTGCTCGGGCCAGGGGTTGGACTAACATTTGGGTGGAGACTGATAGTGAGCTTACTGTCAAAGTTCTTACTTGTAGTGGAAGGGATATCCCATGGAGGCTCAAAGCCGGTGGTCAAGTTTGCCGAGGGCCAGTCCAATGTTAACAGTATCCCACATTCATAGGGAAGGGATTCCATTCATTGATTTACATTTGCCAAATTACACTATGATAATGTTTGGATAGGGGGTTGTCCAATTTTTCTTTGTGATCTGCTTTATTCTGATATGAATAAGGATTATTTTTGTCTTTCGAAGTAGTCCCCGTTTAGAGTAGTTTCCCTTTTTCCCTTCGACTAGGAGTTTTGCCCCAAGGGGGGTTTTACCCTGGAAAGGTTTTTAGTGGGGCTTCGGCCTCTGGTACGGTCTGTGTACTTATGGCTCTAGGTTTTCATTTTTAATTTTTATTTTAGGTATCGTTTATTTGCCATGCACTCACCCTCGGCCCAAGTCCATCACCGGAACGAATAACAGAAACCATGAGTTTGATAGGACATCAAAATGGAGAAAGTTGACAGTTGTCCATCGTAACATACGCGGAATAACTGAAATGCAGCTCCTCGTAGCACACAAACTTCCAAGAAATGACATAACCTCATAGGCCCAAAACTGAATCGCGTACACATATCCATAAAGATCCCAATGGAATGTAGTTGCCTTTATTTCCTTGTACCCTGTATTTTTTGACCTTGTCTTGAGGGCTATTTTCCCTAACCGATGCCAAAAGTCGTTGACCAGAAATCCGTATGCTATCCGACCCCAAGGAAATGTGTTGAAGGCATCATAATCGTCCATCAAATGTATGTATTGTGTATCTATCTTCTTGGTGGTTCTCCCTTTCATCAGTAGAACTCCGTACAGGATCCAAACCAGTCCCAATTTCAAACAAACCTCCGGCTCATATTTAGAGGTTTTTTTTGTAGCATCCAGGAAGGTTTTCTCAATATCTGACACACACAATTCCTTTTGTGACCCAAACAAGTCTTTGTAAAACTTCAATTTGACAGGAATAACTGATTTAGAACCGAATTTGAGACCAGTGACTAGAGTAAATTCGTTGGGCCCGAACTCTGTCACACAATTGTTAACATGAAAAAGCAACTTATCACCTTCTAGAGCATTGTCCTTTTTGAATACCAAGTGAAGGTATAGTTGGCCTTGAAAATTCATATCGGTCATATTGTAGAAACATCCAAAACAAGAACTCTGAAACATTGATTTCATATCATCATATTTCAAATTATCCTTTATTCTCTTCGGAATCGACATATCAGTCCGACAACTTAATCGGACATTGAAATAATCATCTCGGTCGCCAAGCTCCATCTACATAAATGTATGATACATAAAAAGTGAAATAACTTCAGTGTACATCAAACTTGTTTGCTATATATATAGACACATATATGCCCCCATGACAATAATACTCCATAACACAAAACCGAAGTTATATAGAAATTTTATATGATATTCACATATATGTCCATGACAATAATACTCCATAACACAAAACTGAAATCAAAACTCCTTCACATTCGAGATAAATTCCATTGATATTCATCACAATCAACATGTAATACAAGTTCCAATGTATTACACAATCGGATTCACCAAACAATATTAAACAAACTCATATTTCTAATAGAATTTAAACTAAACCCATCATCAATATTTAAACCAATTATAGAAAATCAAATGGGGTGGAAAAAACAAATGGATTGTAAAAAAAACTCACATCTATAAATGCTGAGTTGAGATTTGGGGGCGACATTAAATGAGTGGGCGCATTTAGATTGGGAGAGGCGGCGTGAATGGGAGTAGGCGATGAGGTGGAACAGGGGGTCGGTTTTGTGGTGGGTTTAGACTTACGGGACGGCGCGACTCACTTCACGGCGGCGACGAACGAAGAAATATTTTTGTATTTGGTCCGAAATTGGGGTTTTGTTTGAGAGAGGAATGGTGTGAATTATTGATTAGAAATGTGATGGGAAGATTTTGGAGAAGAAAGTTGCTTGCACGGTTTTTCATGAGAAGTGAGTGGTTGGTTGGTTTAATAAATATTTTATGGAAAGTGGTGGAGGGAAACCGAAAAGCATCATCAATAACCAATGTTTAGATCCAACACATATAAAACTAATGTTTCGAATGTTCCCAATTTTGCATATGGAGTTCCCAATTTTGCATATCCAATTCCCAAGTTTTTGTTCCACTATTTTCTTACATATTTTCAATTTTAAGGATTTTATTTATACATATTATTTTGTCACATGGAGGTAATACAAAATTACATAATACCAAAGGAATATATTGGAAAGAAGTTCCAACAATATTATAATACATTTTACAAAATCAAGAAACAACATAATACATGTTTACAATATATTAAGAAACTTTAATACATATTAATCGAAACATATTAAAAAACATAAAAAAAAATACAATAAAAAACATAAGCACAGAATGCCTCAAAAATTGAAATAAGGTCAAACTGAGTCATCTTGCTCGACCCAACAAGTTGAAATACTACATGATTTAGGTGATAGAATTTAATCAATGGAGCTATCACTGTCCTCCTGGTTGAAGTCCCGATCACGATAAGTAGGATTCAAGGTATGATGTGGACGTCTGATTTGAGGTGGGACTTGGATTGGTTGATCCGTGTTCTTTCGACGGTTGAACCGCATGGGGTGTTCATACGGAATGGTTCCAATTAGCAAATTCAACTCACCATACAATGGTTCACCTTGATACATGTAAGCTTTGGCCATACGATCCTTATAAACACCAAAATAATAGTTAGATGAAAACTTTAGTTTTTGGTGAATGAAGATCATTACAAAAAAAATAAAATAATAATAAATTCAAAAAAAACATCATATTTAATCTAACAACATCTTCAATGAATATAACACTTACTTGCAGTATAAATAAATCACAAGTAGTAGGTGTTGTAAGGACAATGTTGTTCACATCATCCCAATGAACACCTGGGTAATTAATTATACGTTTAAACAAACGAAAACCTTTCTCTCAAACCGCGGACTCGATGATGAAGCCTTGCTAGTGGGATGTCGATATTGAAGAAAGCATTCAGGGCATTTGTGGCATTCACAACTTGAATGACGTTATGGTCATAGATACTCGGGTTCCAATTTTTGTTAACTCTCTCGTTCACTAGATATTCAACAAGAAAAATATTAAGTTCCTTCGACCATGGATGACGATACAAATGTCGATCTTGGTAAAGTTCTGCTTCTGCGGGTTTAGCCATTATATCTTATTGTAGAAACAAGAGAGAGAAGTATATGGAGGAGTAAAATAGTGATATGCTCATAAACTCTCCTTCAATTTATAGGCCAACATGTCTGATTATTTGGTCAATGCAATGTTATTTGTAAAATATTCATGTTAGATTTGATTCCTTACATGATGTAGAGAACTCAATGTCTTCTTCTGTATGGTGCAGTGTTTGACTGACTTCTAATGGGTTGGGGTGTGGGAAAAAATTGTGACGAAATTTTTTAAAACTGATATGTTGATTATATCTGTTGCATGTGATTTAAATATTCTTGGTGGGACAAATTGTAGGTCCGTTAGTGGGCCCCAACAAATTATGTTGGTCCAAACATAAAACAGTATATTAGGCCTTTGCAAACTTATGAACACGTTTGAACTCACTCCCAAACAACAGTAACATCAAATCATAGTTAAAAAAAAAAAAGAACACTCCCAAAAAACAGTAATTAAACATCAAAGCACTAAAAAACAGTATCAAACAATAGTTATTAAACATCAAACCACTACCAAAAATATATACAATCACCATTGCATATACAACCAAAATGTGTTAAATAACTACATCAAAAACCAACTACATACTCGTCCATATTGCAAATATCACACAATCAAAATAAGCAACAGTTGTCCAAAATAAAAGAAACTAACATTAAACAGAAATTAACAAAATCACGGTCCCCATATCACAGTTTACTCCTTCACAAATCATGGTTGTTAATAAAAGTCCCCATTTAGCAAACGACGAACGTATCGTTCGCGAGCATGCTCAGACAGCCCACTAAACAATTCCCAACGGTCATTGTTCTTCAATATGTTGTTAGAGGCATCAAGTCATTCATCGAGAGTGAGTTCGGGAATGGTCTCAATGATTCTAAACACATCACTCCTACTGCAAGTAGGATTCTTGGCCCAAGTGGGAAAGGGTTCAACGGGCTGCTCAACTACAATAGACTGGATAATATCTGCTAGCCGATCATCAGATGTCTTAAACAACACATCCAATACATCAAGTAGGTCTCTGTTATTCTCAGTTGTTCACTGTGAGGCCCGTTTGTTAGTTGATGATGGACCACATTGTTGTTTAGACAGCTGAACAGAAGGGGAAGGAGCTTGGCTTTCAACGTCCATATCGCAGTTGGAATCTTCATTCGGTGTATTTATTCCTTGACTTTGGCCTTGGTGTTCTGCAGTGGCCTCTGTAGCAGCAGCCTCCTCGAAAATGAGGTCATTAACGTCATCCATTATTGTCTGGCTTGATCCACCGGTTGCTCCATTATTGCTAAACACCTCTAACCAGTCATAGTAGAAAGGCCAAGGTTTGTACCTCAAATTAGCTACAGTTGACTCCTTCTGAAACAAGTAAAATTCAACCAAAAAAAGGAATAAATTCAATATGTTTCAAAATGAAGTAATGCATATATAGTAGTATATTTGAATAAAGTGTTGTTAGATAGAGGCAAACCGCCACAACTTTCTCCCATGCAATGTCCGAGACATCAAGGATCTTAGTTTCAGTGTTAAACCCTCCTCCGGAATCAGCAAGAGCTGTCTGAATGGCTTGGTGGTGTCGTTTCCATGTTGTTTTCTTTGAGTTAATGTGAGGGTTAGCCTGTAGATCAGTTCCAGGCAAGTTCTCACGAAGTTTCTCCTCCAACTTCTGAAGATACCCAGACCTAAACCCATTCTCGCTCTTCCAACCACGGACATTGAGTTTGAACAACCCCATCGTAACATATTCCTCGTTCTTAGTCCATTTCCTACGGGTGTTCAATCCTTTGCCCTTTTTTTACTTTGGTAGTTGGAATTGCGATATTCGGGGTATCCATTATAACTGTGAAAAAAAAAATTAGTCCAAATTGTGTGAAAAAACACCAATAATTTTGGAGCATCGCCAACAAATTCAATATGCGCAACAACCACATTACATCAATGAGTAACAGATATATGAGTTGTTGGGATATTTTAGTTTTGATTAATTATGCCAAAATATTATCAACTTGTGTTATTTAAGATAATCTATATAACAAGTTGAGGGGGGAACGAGAGAACAAATTGAGGGGAACTCCACGTAAATCGGATGAAGATGATCGAGATCGCGAGTTATAGGTTGATCAAGATCGATTTAGGATGAGTTATTAAATTGATGTATATTTTTGAAGAAGAAATGACAATAATACTCCATAACACAAAATCTGAAATCATAAAAACTCATCTTCGGATCGAATCGATCGATCAAAGAAATAAATTCGGAATAATCGATCGGCAACATTCATCACATTCAACATGCAGATACAAGTTCCAAATGTATCACCGTGAAGATCGGATTCACCAAAACAATATTAAATCGAAAACTCATGTTTTGAACTTGATGATAGTGATTTAAAATCTAAATCCATCATTGGATCAACATTTAAAACCAATGAATAGAAAATCCGATTAGACACACAAAAGGGGTGATCAATAAGAAGATAAAACATATATGGATTGACATAAAGCCGCAAAAAAAAAAGGACAAAGAAAATCGAAATTATTAGTATGGATTTGAATATTACTCTCCAAACGGTAATATTCAAATCCACACTATAAATACATTGCACTATCTTCAAAAGAAAATAATGGAGGATCCGCAAAGTGAAATTAAAAGCCAAATATTCAAGCAACTCCATTCAAGAACACAGAGCATTACATATCCAAATTTACCCAAGAGTGTTCTTCATTGTATCTAAGAAAAAAATGCCATATCCTAAGCTTAGAGAGATTTTCCCATCTTAGCATTGAGGCTAAACAAATGTAAGGGAAAATCTCATTTAGTTGAAACCAAACAAACCTTACCAAAATGGGTTTGATAGGTTGGGGTTTTCGATAAACATCTAAGTTTGAAAGGAGGGTAGCAATGAGGGTGATAAGTCCCGATTTGAGTGTGATTAAACATCTATAAGCGATCCCGTGAGGGTGATAAGTTTTGAGTGTGAAGAAAAAACATCTGTTGGGTGTTGGACTAACACGGTAAACTAAGTTTGGTTGGTTAAGTCGGTGCCCCATGAAGGGAAGAGTGGATGTAGGATGAGTTGTCCGAACCACTATAAAATTGTGTGTTTTTATCGCTTTTATGTTATTACTTGCCTTATGCATTCGATTATAAGCAAAAACACACATCGTTTTTAAAAGCAAAAAAAATTGGAATCAATTTTCCCCTATTTTATATGCATTACATGGTATTTTCCGCGTTCTTGGGTTTTCAAATCGGGACCATCAATTGGTATCGAGCGGGTTGTTCAAAAGGTCACTATTTTTCAATGTGGACGAATCGATACCATCAATTTTCAGATAGGAGTTCAAATGTTCACAACTTTTCAAAGTGACCACCGAACCGATCTTTTAAAACAAAAACCCGATAATAAAAGAATATATTTTAATGTTTTGTCATTTCAAAAAGGGGAAATTTGTTGGGATATTTTAGTTTTGATTAATTATGCCAAAATATTATCAACATGTTATTTAAGATAATCTAAGAAAATAAGTTGAGGGGGAACGAGAGAACAAATTAGGGAACTCACGAAATCGGATGAAGATGATAAAAATCATAAAAAAGGCCGATCAAGATCGGATGAGTAGGATGAAAAATTGATGTGCCGATTTTTGAAGAAGAAATCCTCGATGCAATCTTGAAATAAAGGTCGGTGAAAAATTGAAATGAAGATCTCGCAAATCTTTCGATCAAATTCCAGGCAAAGAGTCATCTTTGATATCGATCCGATCCCAACAAGTTGAAATACTACATGATTTGGGTGATAGAATTTAATCAATGGAGTTATGATCCTCACCTGGAAGAAGTCCCGATCACGATCGTAAAGTAGGATTCAAGTGTTTTGGAACTTGATGAATGATTTCAAAGACACCGTAAATCTCTGTGATCGATTTGGACCGGATCGGGACCGTAATCTTGCGATGAACAAGGTTGATCGATCCGTTAGACACACAAAAGCGGTGATCAATAAGAAGATAACAACATATATGGATGTGACATAAATCCTTATAAACAACAAAATAAAAGGACAAAGAAAACTTTGGAAGATTATTTATGGATTTGAATATTACTCTCCCAATCAATATTCAAAAAAATAAATAATTACTATCTTCAAAAAAAAAAAAATGGAGGATCAGTGAAATTAAAAGCCAAATATTCAACAACTCCATTCAAGAACAAGCATTACATATCCAAATTTACCCAAGAGTGTTCTTCATTGTATCTAAAAAAATGCCATATCCTAGTTTAGAGATTTTCCCATCCTTAGCATTGAGGCTAAACAAATGTAAGGGAAAATCTCACCCTAGTTGAAACCAAACAAACCTTACCAAAATGGGTTTGATAGGTTAAGTTTGTAGGTGAGTGGGAACTCGATAAACATCTAAGCAATCCCGAAAGGGAGGGTAGGCAATGAGGGTGATAAGTCCCGTTTGATGTGAACTGTAAACATCTATAAAGCGATCCCGTGAGGGTGATAAGTCCCGTTTGAGTGTGAACTGTAAACATCGTTGGGTGTTGGACTAACACGATAAACTAAGTCCAATTGGTTAAGTCGATTGCCCCATGAAGGGAAGAGTGGATGTAGGATGAGTTGTTCGAACCACTATAAAATTGTGTGTTCTTTTCTTGCTTTATGTTATTACTTGCCTTATGCATTCGATTATAAGCAAAAACACATCGTTCTTAAAAGCAAAAAAAATTGGAATTCTGCCCTCACCCCTATTTTATATGCATTACATGGTATTTTCCGCGTTCTTGGGTTTTCAAATCGGGACCATCAATTGGTATCGAGCGGGTTGTTCAAAAGGTCACTATTTTTCAATGTGGATTTTAACCGATACCATCAATTGGTATCAGAGGAGTTCAAATGTTCACAACTTTTCAAAGTGGACCGAATCGATCTTTTAAAACAAAAACCCGATCTCCGTAAAAGTGCATATATTTTAATGTTTTAGCGTCATTATCAAAAAAAAAGGGGGAAATTATTTGGATATTTTAGTTTTGATTAATTATGCCAAAATATTATCAACTTGTGTTATTTAAGATAATCTACTGAGATAATAAGTTGATGTAGAGAACAAATTGAAGGGAACTCTTAAATCAGATGAAGATGATCGAGATCGATTTAGGTATGTTTAGACGATCGATCTTCTAATGAGTAGGATGAGTGGGAAAAATTGATGACGAAATTTTTGAAGAAGAAACCGATATGTTGATTATAAGAATCTTGCAAACATGTGATTTAAATATTCTTGGTGGGACAAATTGTAGGTCCGTTAGTGGGCCCCAACAAATTATGTTGGTCCAAACATAAAACAAATATATTAGGCATTTGCAAACTTATGAACACGTTTGAACTCACTCCCCAAACAACTTGATGAACGTTGATTTCAAAACATCAAATCATGGTTAAAAAAACAAAACACTCTCAATCCGTTAGAATTAAACGGTGATCAATAAAGAAGATAACAACATATAAAAATACATACAAAAAACAATAGTTACAAAACATCAAACCACTATGGAAAAATATATACAATCCACACTATAAATACATTGATATGAAAATAAAATGTGAAATTAAAAAGCCAAAATTAAGCAACTCCATTCAAGAACCACTAGCATTACATATCCAAATTTACCCAAGAGTGTTCAATCAAAATCTAAGCAAAATGCCATATCCAAAATAAAGAGATTTTCCCATCCTTAGCATTGAGGCTAAACAAATTAAGGAAAATCTCACTTAGTTGAAACCAAACAAACCTTACCAAAATCGGTTTGATAGGTTAAGTTTTTGAGTGGGAACTCGATAAACATCACAAATCGAAAGGGAGGGTTGTTAAGGGTGATAAGTCCCCATTTGAGTGTGAACTCGGTAAACATCTATAAGCGATCCCGTGAGGGTGATAAGTCATGTTTGAGTGTGAACTCGTAAACATCTGTTGGGTGTTGGACTAATTCGTAAACTAAGTCCATTGTTCTGAAGGGAAGAGTGGATAGGATGAGTTGTTAGAACCACTATAAAATTGTGTGTTCTTCTTCGCTTTTATGTTATTATTGCCTTATGCATTCGATTATAAAGCAAAACACACATCGTTCTTAAAAAAAAAAATTGGAATCACTCGCCCTCACCCCTATTTTATATGCATTACATGGTATTTTTCCGTTCTTGGTTTTCAAATGGGACCATCAATTGGTATCGAGCGGTCGCTCAAAAGGTCACTATTTTTCAATGTGGATTTCGAATCGATACCATCAATTAGTATCAGAGCGGAGTTCAAATGTTCACAACTTTTCAAAGTGACCACCGAATCGATCTTTTTAAAACAAAACCCGATCTCTGTAAAAGTGCATATATATTTTAATGTTTTGGCCATTATCAAAAAAGGGGAAATTGTTGGGATATTTTAGTTTTGATTAATTATGCCAAAATATTATTGTTATTTAAGATAATCTCTGTTGATAATAAGTTGAGGGGAACGAGAGAACAAATTGAAGGGAACTCACGAAATCGGATGAAGATGATCGAGATCGACGAGGAGCGCGATTTATCTCGATCAAGATCGGCGAGTAGGATGAGTCCGAGTAAATTGATTCGATTTTGAAGAAGAAATGTATCTTTCTTGCCGATGCGGTTGCAAGGTACCGATATAGTGGCCTCTCGTGATCGAAGCGATCAAAAATGAGGTCATTAACGTAATATCATCCATTATTAATCGGTATCCGATCCAAAGGTTGATCCATTATCTTTAAACACCTCGACGATAACCACGATCATAGTAGAAAGGCAAGGTTTGTACCTCAAAAATCGATGAATGATGAGCGGTTTGACTCCTTGATTTCAAAACAAGTAAAATTCAACCAAAAATGAATCAACTAAATTCAATATGTTTCAAAATGAAGAAATGCATATATGGAGTAGTATATTTGAATAAAGTGGAAGATTGTTAGATGGATTTGAATATTACAACGGTAATATTCAAATCCACACAATGTACATTGCAGACATCTTCAAAAGAAAATAATGGAGGATCTTGAAATTAAAAGCCAAATATTCAAGCAACTCCATTCAAGAACACAGAGCATTACATATCCAAATTTACCCAAGAGTGTTCTTCATTGTATCTAAGCAAAAATGCCATATCCAGCTTAGAGAGATTTTCCCATCCTTAAGATTGAGGCTAAACAAATGTAAGGGAAAATCTCACCCTAGTTGAAACCAAACAAACCTTACCAAAATCGGTTTGATAGGTTAAGTTTGTAGGTGAGTGGGAACTCGATAAACATCCAATCCCGAAAGGGAGGGTAGGCAATCCGTGAGGGTGATAAGTCCCATTTGAGTGTGAACTCGGTAAACATCTATAAAGCCTTTTTGAGGGTGATAAGTAGTTTGAGTGTGAACTCGATAAACATCTGTTGGTGTTGGACTCCGGTAAACTAAGTATTGGTTAAGTCGGTGCCCC
The DNA here is from genome assembly GCA_037126765.1 of Stenogyne calaminthoides. Lineage (NCBI taxonomy): Eukaryota > Viridiplantae > Streptophyta > Magnoliopsida > Lamiales > Lamiaceae > Stenogyne > Stenogyne calaminthoides. Next base: position 13,072,791 of record JBBCBC010000018.1, read on the forward strand.
ATGAAAAAGAGTGGATGTAGGATGAGTTGTGAACTATAAAATTGTGTGTTCTTTTAATAATTTATGTTATTACTTGCCTTATGCATTCGATTATAAGCAAAACACACATCGTTCTTAAAAGCAAAAAAAAATTGGAATCACTCTGCCCTCACCCCTATTTTATATGCATTACATGGTATTTTCCGCGTTCTTGGGTTTTCAAATCGGGACCATCATGAGTGAAAAAAATATACTCTGTAAATCACAACTAAAACAACCATTTAGCCCATATCTGTTAAAAAAAAAACAGAAACAAAAATTAAAAAAATAATGTATATTATCCAACAAAACATTCACAATAGACTCCCCATAACTCAAAATACAGTAGATTTCAACACAAATGTCATTTCCAATCCAAAATGGTTAATCCCCTAAAACATACATACACTTCGGAATGGTATTATACAAATATCATTCCCCATCCCCATGGTTCTACACAGATTTCAAACATAGGTATGCTTCGAAATGTGTCATACAACCCGAGTCCAAATATCTTATAGAAAACAAACAAAACTTCTTTTCCCTTTCCCCCCAAAACAATAAATAGAACATTAAAATACAATTACAAAAAATCATACCCATAGAAACAGTAGGTGCATAAATGGGATGAATAAATGGAAATGAAGATTCAATGTTCTTACTCTTCTTTTTAGGATGGAGGAGACACGACGCTACAGGGGGGTCGATTTCTTGGCTATTGGTGCCAAGCACTTAGTCGACGAAGGATGCCAAGTGGGTAAACACTCAAAATGGATGCAAACAACCCGAAATGGATTCTCCGTTGGAGCGTGGATGAAACCCTAGAAGGAGATCGACGAAGAAGATGGATGAATAGTGGAAGACATTGGGGGAATCGCGATTATGAATAGTGGCAAAAGAGTGGGTTTGATTTTATATTTTCCAAGAAGGGTAATTTTGTACTTTCCCTCAAAAACCCAATTGTATATATGTTTATTACACCCTACCAATTGCCATACTAATTTTATATCAAATTTATTACCCCCTACCAAGTGGAGTACTAATTTAATGTTGTCAAACATAACACGTCGAATTAAACGGCATAATACTACCTTTCCATATTATATTATACAAATCATCTTTATCCCATACTAATTATATAGACCATACCAATTGGACCTTTATGGAAAGGGGTAAGCAACTATGGACGGAATATTTAGGAAAATGGGTAAACAAGTATGAGATAGAGGGAGTTTTATTTATGAATTATTCTTTCAAATGTTTTATATCTTTGTTTATAATATGTAACACCAAATCTATACAAGAACTCTATCAGTGTCATGCATAAAAAATATTACTATTTCAAATACATCTTTAATTTTTAAACAGTGATAGGTTTTGTGCATAATAATGATATTAAAAAAATAAAGTCCACCGTGAACTCGAGTTCATACAAATTTTTATCGTTTATAATTTGTATGTCTCATATATAATACATTGCTTGGTAAAACTAGACTAAGTAGAATAACTCAAGCGGTTAGAGCACCACTACACATATCGTGAGATCATGAGTTCGAATCACCATTTGACAAAAAAAACCTTGGTAAATTAAACCATATGATAATGACAATAGGTATTGTTAAGGGATCATTTACTATGGGGTTATTGATACATTGTTATTATTTGATTAAAAAGTCAACAATGTGTATCATATGAGAAGGGTTGAGTGAGTGATGAAAGTATGGTAATCAATTAGTTACTTCTATTTTTATTGCGGATACATCAAAACTACCAAACAACATTAGTAAGAATAATTCTCATTAACCCCTTCTATTACCCCAACCAAGCGGGCCTTAATATATCAATTTGAGTTCAAAACATTTTAGTTAAAAATCCTAATATTTTAAATTATTATGTTATAAAATTGTACAATTATATACATATAGATCCCAATTTAATTAGGACGTTAATTTGACGAAATACTATATTACTACCTGTTTGGATTTATTCTTTTTTTTTTTTTTAACTTTTAAATAGAACGTTAATTTGACGAAATACTATATTACTACCTATTTGGATTTATTCTTTTACTTTTTTTTCCATGGTTTGTAGCACACGGGATCTTCTATTACACAATAGTATTACATCTCCTATTACATCATTTAGATTTGCGTCATGTGTTGATTTCATAATATATATAAATATAAGAATAACATCCTAACATAACATTTTTATCTAATTAGGAAACTATATTTAATTTTAGCAAAAAAATAATTCCTTCCAAATCTCATTCCAAAAAATCTTATAAACATATTTATAATTAATTAATTTAAACTACACATATAGTATAAATTAACCAATAATTAAATTTATTAAATTATTTAATTGAAGCACGTATATTATAATCTTAATCTATTATCCGAATGATTGATGGTTTAGGGTTTATGTTTTTCTTTTTTTCTTTTTTATATTTTTTTTCAATATTTTTAACACCCGGTCCGGATCCAACCAAACCCGATTCGAACCCGGCACAAGTGGTTCATGGTTCACCCGACCCGAATAATTAATGGTTTAGGGTTTAAAGTTCATGGTTTAGGGTTTAGTTTTAGGGTTCATGGTTCATCTAAATTAAAAGTAAATCCAATTGCACAAGCATCACTCAAATAAATTTGATGTGATTAATATTATATTTATATGTAATTAATAACTGTAAAAAAAAATGGACGATAAATTTGGGTTTTGTTATTTTTTTCTAGTAAGTTTTCATATTTTATTGAATTTTAAATTTATACGAAAAATTAAGATTATAATATATATACTCACTCCAATTAAATAATTAATAATTATTGATTAATTCGTATATTTATGCTTTAAATTAATTAATTATAAATATGTTATGCTAAAATTTTTTGGAATGAAATTTGGAAGGAATTAATTTTTTGCTAAAAATAAATATAGTTTCCTAATTAGAAAAATGGGTTATGTTAGGACGTTATTCTTATATTTGTAGATATTTTGAGATTAACATGTGGCGCAAATCTAAAGAATGTAACAGAAGATGTAACACTATAGTGTAACAGGAGATCCCGACCGGGTTTGTAGTGTCGTTTAACTTTTAAATTTCTAAACTTGAGACTATGACTGGTCCCCCCCCTCCCAATTAATATATAGATAATTTATATTTTTTTAATCATCAGTCAATACTAAGGGGGTGTATTCAATTTATATTTTAAAAACTCTGTGAATTTAGAAAATTCATAGACTCTATACAGAGTTTGATTGACTTTTTTTTATTGATTTACATGGATTTTCATAGACTTGACAGGATTGTGGAATACACTTTTTTTTATTGATTTACATGGATTTCTATAGACTCCGGCGCTAAAACTATTGATGTAAATGTATATGGAACACACTTGTATATAAAAAAAGTTGCCCAAATTATTTAAAAAAATATAAAAAATACATTAGTTCCAAAAAAAAAATAGAATATGAAAATCAAATCAATAGAATATGAAAAGCTTCAAATAAATTTAACTAAAAGAAAATCAATATTCCCATTGAAAATTGACAAAATATCTTGTGCAATTGATGCACGAATTTAAGATTCGAGCACTGACCCCAACCCTACCCCTGTATCCATAGAACATGTCTAATATATTCAATTATATTCAATGGGTCTAGTATTTTTTTTTTAAAATGAGTCATTTTATTACATGAGTGCACGATGCACTTTGATGCACAAGAGACCCACTCTTCAAAATTTGGATTACATTCTCAACTGTCTAAATAATAAAAAAATTTCAAACAAATATAAGTAAAGAAAATAAATACTCAAATTCGTACAGTCTCGATTGTCTTGAACCAAGAATTGAATTGGAGTCAGCCAACAATCTCCCAAATCCGATGTGTTCAATTTAACCAGCATTGCATTCTTGAATTAAATAAAAAAAAATATATGTGAATAAAGTGAAGTGGGATGGTCAAAGCTCTCTAAATTCCATTCAAAGAACCCGAGCTACAGACACCCAGAAAAAATGGAGAACAAAAACCCAGAACCACCTGCGATTTTCGATCACGAGAAGGCGGATGTGGATTTTTCTATGAAAAAGTTTGCAAATTGAATGAGTCGTGCAGCGGTGCAGGTTTTTTCTTTTGAATTTTCGTCTTCAAAGTTCTCTGAGAGAATACGTAGAAATCTCTGGTTTTTAGAAGAGATTTTGGAGAACGAAATCTATTTATATTTTTGAAAGAGAATCAAAGAAAATCCATAGAGTATTAAAATTCATAGACTATTGAATACCTAAAGATTTTTTAAGAATTTTTAAAAAAACCCGTATTGAATACCTCAGGATTTTTAAAGACTTTTAAAAATCCGGATTGAATATCCTCAGACTTTGAAAGTCTAAAAGAATACTACAGACTCCATGTGAGAACAGGATTATGATCACCGTTAATGAGGTGATTGGGAAAAACTATTATTAATAGGAGAAAATACAACGTAAATTACGGAAAGGAAATCTATGATAATTACAACAAGAGATATTATTTACAAATATCTACAGATTGAATTTATTTAAATTCAAACTCTCCTATTATCACTATTACCCCCCCCCTCAAGTGATGCATGGGGTGTAAACAAACGCAGCTTGGACCTTAAGAACTCAAAGGCCGGACGAGGTAAGCCTTTGGTGAAGTTGTCTGCCAACTGAAGATGAGACGGAACAAATTTCGTAGAGACTTTGCCCGAAGAAACCAGTTCTCGTACAAAATGATAATCAAGATCGATATTCTTTGTTCACTTGTGAGCCACCGGATTTTGGCTCAAGAAGATTGCACTCCTGTTATCACAAAGATGAGTCGGACGAGATGTAGGTAAAGACTAAAGTTCGTGAAGTATATTGGAAACCCAGATCATCTCTATTGGGAGATGAATTTAATAAAGATATGATTTTGATTAGATCTCAAAACCCCTGAGTATGACATGTTCAGGATAATCTTGATAGTTGAGTCAGGATTCAGTTTTAGAGTATTCAGGACGTTATTTGCAAAATGTATAGCCAGCAGATATAGATCAAAGTTAGATCTCAAGATTCTAAAGAACTCGTAAAGTTTCAAGAAACCAAGTTTCAAGATGAAATCGGTTTCAAGTTTCAAAGATGAAACTAAGAAATCAAGACTCAAAGGAGAAATCGAGATATCAAGACTCAAAGGTGAAATCGAGATATCAAGACTCAAGATGAAATCGAGGAATCAAGACTCAAAGATGAAGACTCAAAGATATCACCAATATATCCGCGGAAGACTCGTAAGACGCCAAGACTCGTAAGACTCAAGACTCGTAAGATCAAGATCAAGATCAAGAATATCAAGGCACAAGAATTATCAAGACTCAAGATAAACATGAATGTTCCGAGGCAATCGAAAAGTATCTATCCAAGGATGCAACATCGAGAAGATCGCGATTCCTTAGAAAAAATAGATATTTGCCAAGACCTTCAAATGCGCATAAAAGGAACTAAGACAAAGTGTTGTTAAGGTTATATCATTTCGAGATTGTAACCAAAAAGAACCGCTGAGTTGTCTACCTTTAACTGGAGACAAAAGACAAAAAGAGGAAGGCATCACTTTGTACCATATACCGACACCCAATGATAAATGTGTAATCAAAAAAGATGTCGTAATTACTAAGTTCCAGATCGCAAAAAAGTGAAGACCGGCTACATGAAAGGCTATTGCCTAAAACGTGTTAGGAGTGTCAAACCCTAAATATAGCCGTTTTCACACACCATAAGAGGAAACTCAATAAGCTATCTCTTCCAACGGATAGTTTTTCAAGAGTGACCTTGGTGTATGCAAGATAAATACAAATGACCTCTACATTGTAAGGTTACGGGAAGTTTGTAAGCAACTCAAGAGCTCAAACTTATTATCGCAAGTTGAAGCACTCGAAAAACCAAGAATTTCCCAAGTGCTTTAAATCGAAGAGAGCTCATTCCACTAAGCCTAGCTTGATAAGATATATCCAAAGCTTAGTCGAGATATCCTAGCCTTTGCATTGTTCTTAATTGTAAAGGATATCTCATCCTAGTTGGAAACCAATCAAGAAACCCCAAACCCGTTGTAAGGTAGTTTGAGTGTGATTGTTGGTGAGATTGGAGTTGTAAAGAGTAAGTAAACTACATTGAGGTAGTCAGAAAGCTCTAGAGAAGAAGTGAGTAATCTATCTTGGATAGACAGAAAGCTTGTGTGTGTTTTGAGTTAGTAAACTACAGAGGTAGTTAGAAAGCTCAAAATAGAAAGGTTAGTAAACTACAGAGGTAGTCAGAAAGTCTTAGGAAATGATTAGTGAATTTCTCTGAAGAGATCAGGGAGAGTGGACGTAGGAGCTTGAGTCTCTGAACCACTACAACTTGCTGTGTTCTTTGCTTTCTGTTTTGCTTGATTTATCATTTGCATTACTTTGTTTTGAAAGCATATTTTCAACCGATATTTGGTTGGAATCAATCCAACCGAAAGTTGCATATAATTGAATCACAGCCTAATCACTATTCCTTTAAAGGAAGGTTTTTCAAAGAAAAGCTTAAAAACGAGTATAAACTAAAGGGCCAACCATTCCAAGACATCCGAGTAGCTAGAATAGAAGAGATAGTTACCAAACCGAACTTACTCTTCCGAGGGGTTGATAGAAGTTAGTTATCTCGATCCAAGCAACTCAGATCTCTCAAAAACTCAGGACTCGATTGGGATTATCCGAGGTATCGAAAGCAAACCAGATCTTTGTCTCGGGTAGATTTTGACTCAGAGCGATTTGTGCTTCTCAGACCAAATCATCAGGACAACCTGACCCAAGCTGACCTCAGTAAAAGAAAAGTTTTAAAAACACTGAACACGTGTATTCCCCCCCATACACGTGTAAGACTCGTTTGCACCGGGACCAACAAGTGGTATCAGAGCCGTGGTTCAACTTGACCACCTGCTTTGTTGACCAAAGTTTTATTTACTAAAAATATTTGTGGTCTATCTGAACTGATCTTATTTGCTGAATTCTTAAAAGACTCAAATAAAAATGTCTTCTAAGAAACTTCCCATGTTCTCAGTGGAGAATTATGATTTATGGAGACTGAGAATGCAGGCTCACCTGTATTCAAAACATGAACGTATGTGGAGAGTGGTCTCTGAAGGGCCATTCCAATTTCTCTGTGGTAAATCCCAGAGGAACGGAAAAATGAGAGAAACGATCCAGAATAGAATTTCCTAAGTCCGATGACCAACTGACTCCCGAGGAGAGGAAGTTAGTCAATCTAGACTATATTGCTAAAGACACACTATACCAAGACAATTGATGATGGTGTGATGGGAATGATCTCTCACCTGAATATCGCAAAAGAAATTTGGGATACACTAGCTGTAATGTGCCAAGGCACAGATCATATCAAAGAAAACAAACTTTCAGTTGCAATTAGATAGTTTGATAGTTTTGAAATGGATGAAGGTGAATCTATAGACAAATTGGAAGTCAGATTCACTAGCATTATGAATGATCTAAATGCACTTGGAAAGAAATATCCACAGAGAGAAGTTGCATTGAAAATTCTTAGAGGTCTTTCTAAGAAATGGGATATACATGCCGTGGTGATTGAAAACACCAAAAACATTAATTCAATGCCATATCAACAAGTCTTCTCTGAGCTGAAGGCCTATGAGTTCGTAATTGATAAGAAATCTAAAAGGTCGACAACAAAGATGATTCATCATCTAGTAAGAATGTGGTTTTAAGGCCAAGGATAAAACTCAGAAAAAACTAGAGAGTTCGAGAACTCCTTGCTAAGAATCGGGATGAGCTTGAGGATAAGCTAAAGATTGACAAGGAGGTTTGAAAGACTTAATAGTCGATATGGAAAATACAAAAACTATTACAGAATCACAGTGTACCGGAAGAAACCCGAGGACAAATCAACCGAGAAGAGAAAGGACCGAAAGTCAAGGGTCTTCATCCGCGAAAAGAAGGACTCCAAGTCCAAAGAAGAAAGTGATCGGGATGATGATGCCAACAGATGCTACAATTGCTAAAAAGAAAGGTCACTTCCAAAGATGATTGTCCCGACCGAAAAGCATAGGAGAGAAGAGAAAGGTAAGCTAAAAGAGACAAGAAGTTCTCCAATGAAAAGCCATGGTTGCGTAAGAAGAACATTCGAGGAAGGATCTAGTTCTTCGGATGAAATATTCTCGACAAAGGAAAGTGATGACATCCGTGCGATGGCTATTGAGGAGGTAAACTCTTCTTTTCTCTGTTGTTGCTCCTACACTAGCACAAGAGTTATCAAGTTCCACCGTAAATGATCATTTTGACTCGATGGATTCTTTTGAGAGTCCGATGAAGGACTATCTTTGTTTTACAAGAATTGCCGAAAAGAAACTCAAGAGCGAGAACAAAGAATTGAAAGTCTGAAAATCTTAAATGGAAAGACTCTAAAGCAATATCGAAATCACTTTCAATTAATGGGATCTATCGATGAATCGGATGTTCGAAAGTACAACTCTCGAGAGAAAGATAAGTTGATAGTGACCCTAATCGAAAAGCTAGAGAAATCCATCAAGAGACTCAAATTGATCGTAACTAAGTTCAATGACCTCTCGAGAAGCATGAAACTCTACTGAATCGCGGAGGATAGTCTGTATGAACTGTGAGGATAGTCGCAGAAGAAAGCTAACTCTATTGAATCGTGATCTAAAGTAATAGATGAAATTCAGAGTTACCAGAGATCTACCACTATAAAAACTGGATTGGGATACATTCCAGGGGAACCTCACAAGGTCATCCGAATCTTCGCATCAAGTAGCAAGAAGACAATCTTTGTAAAACCAAATGGCACCTACACTTCAAAATCAAGAAATGCCCAAGGTTGTAGACAAGGAAAAGGACCTATGGTTCAAAGAAACCGAATGATCAGTAAGAAAGCCCAAACCTCGGTGAAGGCTAGAAAACTCGAGCACTTTCGATTGGAAAATTTCGGCAAGTACTTCAAAGCCTCAAAGTTAAGAATGCATACCGAAAGGATCTCAGATTGAACCATCAGAGAAATCTTGAGAAGAGAAACACTCGGCAGAGACATTCTCAACTGAAGAGACCAAGTCCTCAAGATATCGAAGACTAAATTTCAAGACAGTAACCCGAACCCCACTTGCCTAGGGGTAAAGGTTACTCGAACCCGAAGTCAACAAAGATTCGAATTTGCTGCAGTAGCCTAAGAAAATGAACAAAAAGGCCCGAACCAAAGAAAAATTCAAGAGCTCATGTTCATGCTAAGGCTAGCACTCATACACAGGAAACCGCTAAGGCACCTAGAGTAGTAAATGTGTATGTAGATGTTTATGGAAGATGATCGCCCACTCTAAAGTGATTAGAGTTGTCAGCAGATTTGGATTCTTAATGGTACAACTAACCTTGTAGGACCCTACACAAATTGGGTACCTAAGAATTGATCTGCTTTTTTCAGAGGAAAACAAGGGCACTAAACCGATCAAGATCACATAGAACCGATGGAGCAGAGATGAAAAAGCCCTGTTGTAGATGGTATCTTGACAAAGTGGATGCTCAAGACATACGACAGATTCAAGATGATACTCATTGACTATGTTGAAAAAAGAGGCCCTCGGATCACTTTTTGGAGATAACTCAAGGGATAGATCAAGGATATGGAACTTTGGAAATCGACTCAGTTCATATCCATGGTGTTTCATATGTATCTGGATTGAAGCATAACTTGCTTTCAATAAGCCAATTCTGTGATAAGGGTTTTAATGTTGAGTTCTCTAAGAACTTATGTTATGTGAAAGATGATACATCACAGAAAATATTACTGACTGGTACTTGAAAAGGAAATGTGTATCTTGCTGATTGGAGTTCAACTCCTAAAGATACATGTTTGGTTGCTAAAAGTTCCACATATACCAGTTGGTTATGGCATAAAAGAATGAATCACCTGAATTTCAAAACCCTGAATAAACTTGCAAGATTAGCTCTTGTAAGAGGGTTGCCTAATGAAGTGTTCAGTAAGGAACATATTTGTGATGCGTGCCAAAAAGGAAAATAAATAAGAGCATCATTTAAAAGCAAAGTAGATGTTTCTACTGAAAGACTACTTCAGTTGTTGCATATGGATCTTTTTGGTCCAATAATACCAGTAAGCACTAATGGCAGGAAATACACACTAGTAGTAGTTGATGACTACTCAAGATATACTTGTGTAGGTCCCGAACGGGTTTTGTGAGGGCAGAAGTCTAGAGGGGAGGGGTGAATAGACTTCTGAAAACTTTTTATGCAGATCAAGTGTGATGGCGATTAAATTCGATCGAGTGCAAGTGAATCGGTTTGGATCGATATCTAACTTACTAATCGCTGAAAGGCAGATCGATTCGGTATCTATCGGTTTAACGATTGTCGCGGAAGCTAAGTTTTACCCGTGTGAAAAACCGGTTTTAATAAGTCGATTCCAAAGTCGGTCTTTCAACCCGGTTGACTAAAGTGTCAAACTTGATCGATCGAAGCTTGGTGCTAGGTGATCTTAACTTAGAATATGTATCGCACTTTAATTAGGTTGTGTGCGATTGTGTAAAAGCAGTTAATCAAAGCGGTAAGTGCACACAAGATTTATAGTGGTTCGGACAAACCGGGTCCCTACGTCCACTCTTCCCTATCACAAGGGGCACCAACTAAACCAATCGGACTTAGATTTTTTGTGTTAGTCCAACACAAAGACACCAACAGATATTTAAAGAGTTCTCACTCAACCGATCCTGTAAATCGTAACTAGAAACCCTAGTGCGAAATCTTGCTAAACAACTTAACCTAACTTTGGGTTTGGGTAAGATTGTTTTGGTTCCAACTTTGAAATCTTTTCTAGTTTTTAAGTAGCCTATCAGCTAGATGAAAAGAATTATGTGCTAAGAACTTATGGGATGAACACTTAGAAAATAATCTTCAAGTTCGTGTTCTTCGTATGCGGAAATCGATTATAGCTTGAGCTTCTTGATAGTTTCCGTGTGTCTTCACTCAAGTGTAATCCCATATTTATAGACCTCGAAATCAAAGAGAGTTGGAGAGCAATTTGAATTTCAGGCTATATTTGGTAGACTTGCAGGATTGATGTGACGTCTTGAGAACGGCATGGCCAAAAGCGTGAATAGTGTCTTTTATAGCCCGTTAGAGAAAGCAAAGACCAAATCCCAGAATTCCGGCTCCGATCATACGTGTCTTGTTCTTATTGGTTAACAGAAGCACTTTTCAGTGTTTGTTCTACCAACTAAGGTTGACATTCTTCTTGTTCAGATCATAGACGTATGATTTGGTGAAACATCGATTTTTCACACGGTGGTGACTTTGATCGATCAAAAACTGACCAGTCTACCGATAGAGTCTTCTGGTGCCAGTTGTCTTAGCTTCAACTAGCAAGACTCGGCTGATGTAGGTCTTCTGGTCTGATCTTCTGGAAGTCATCTGATCTTCAAGTCTTCGAATTTGAGCTTCATGACTTCAGCTGAGATATCTGACTTTATCGGATCGTCGATCTTCTATCTTCTCTCTTGCCTTCCGCCCGTCGGATATCAATTTGTTCTTCAGATCTTCAAAACGGACCTATACATATTGAGGTTCCCCCTCAATATGTGACCTATCTTCTACATCAGTTGTTCTATACAATAATTATCAACTGGTATTCTATAACTGGTAATAAAAACATCGATAAACCAATGTGTTTCGACCGGTCCTATTACATGTGTTTTAGAACTTTCATCAAAACTCTAAATTTCCCAACAATTTCTCCCTTTTTGATGAAACCAAAACACTTGAGAAACCAATCACAGTTGATAAAAATAGAAACAGTAAAGAGCACATAATCAGAAGACAATGAGATTTTGTCTTAGGATCAGAAAAATAAACTTTTCTTTCATTAGATTTGTCGATTACATATTACATCAGAAAAGTTTGAATTTAAAAACAGCTGATCCTGAGAAGTCTTCTGATTCTTCACTCTCTAGGCTTGTATCCTTCTGGCATTTCTCTTTGATCTTGAGGGATGTTGAAAATCCCGTTATAGTTTCCATTTGACATCATTGATCCGTTGAGGATCGATTATCGCGCTTTTGCTCAGATGTCAAAATAGAACCTCCGAAATGCCATCTGTCAAATGAGCCGCCCCATTTTCTTCGATTAATCCAACACATCATACTCTTGGCGATATATATTTTTACATTGATTATTTTGGCCTCATTTTCCCGGATACTTCGTAAAAATCGATATTTGTTTTCCAACCGGTTGAGGAATTCTCAGATCGGAGATTCTTCGTGTGGAACAAGATCTAGAACAAAAGCATCCGAAGCCATTCACTTCGATCTTATTCCATTCCTCAAACCTATCGGCGTGTCGGTAGTTTTTGAATGATCTCATCAACTCTTCTTTGGCGGAGGTTCCGGTCCATATTTTCCAACTTTTCCTTTCTTCGCCTCGACCGTATTTCTTCTTCGGATCTTCCGCCTCTGCCAATTTTTTTCGCCCCTTCTTTCTTCTTCACTTATTCGGGCTTCTTTCAATACGCTCTTTGGGCGGTTTCTCGGCCCGATTTCTTATCGACTGAATTTGGCTAGTTGTGCTTCTTGTGGCTTTCTTAGTACCGAGAGGATTGGTACAAGTTGTGATGTCCCAAAGACCAAGCAGCAGCCTAACTTTCTTGCCTTTGACTTTTCCATCTTCTCGTAAATTTCGTTAGCAAGGAGATCCGGATGGTCTAGTCTTTGTCCATAGGATTCAACCGTCTCGAATTAGGTCTTACGTTGTTACGATAGTGTCAGTTGGTTTCTCAATCATCCTTCCCCTTTTTGGTTTGATCAAAAAGAGCGTGAGGTGGGAAGTCGAGATCCAAAGTCGATCGATATCGCCTTTTTTGTTGAGATCTTCAACAGATAAACGTTGAACTTGAGCGGTTAGACTTTGAATCTTGAGATCATTTCGGTCTTGGCAGATTCCACTAAAGATAGAGGGTAAGAATTAGTTTGTCAAGTTTCTCTTGGGTCATTTCTAGCTTTTCAAAGGAGCATCGAAAAAGAAACTTGTTGTTGATCAACTCGAACTAGCTTGTCATCAATCGACTTTTTAAACTCAAAATCCCGAGGTTGGTCACGGTTTGAGAGAACCGATCTTTGATTGCCTCAATGGGAAATAGCCAATTCTCGTTGATCCGTTATTTCTTTGAGGCCAATGCGCCTCGATCGATTATTGTGTTCTTTAAGTTGATTAGCCAACACTCCTCAACTTCTTCTTTTTTCGGAGATCTTTGAAACATGATCGATCTCCGAAGTTGATCGGCGGTGATGTGAGTTGTAGGAATGTTTTTGCGCCACCGATCTCTTTCGGTTGTTTGCGCCTCCGGTGGTTGGTCATGAAGCTGCAAAGACTAGTTCCACTATCATCGGCAGCCTCCCACATCCTTCATAGGAACATCGCCAGAGCTTCTTCAAGAGCTCCGGTTCACCTTGTTGATCAACCCGAACTTCACGTGGATCGAGCTTTGATTGATTCAAATAGATTATCGGCTCGGTGGTGATCCTACTTGAGCAGATTCTTCATATCGAAATCAAAATCTGCGAATTCATCAGCACCTCCCATCTGTTCTATAATCATCATAAAATCCAAGAAGCTCTTTAACCGGAGATCTTTCCAGGTTAGGATCTCCATAACTTCCTCTCTAATAACAGGATGGGCTACCAGCTCTAGATACATCTCATCAATATCTCGTTCAATTTGCATTCTGACCATTTTCCCGGTGATGGTCTTGGATGATCTGGACTCAGGAATTATTTGTTCAGATCGACCAGATTCCGGTTGATGAGATGTAGAGGGTTCTGGTGGTGTCTGAGTAGGCGGAAGTTTGCTGATTTGTTGAACCTACAGAGGTTCTATTGTCGAAGCAATTACGTCCGGCTCTGCAGCAGGTGATTTTTCTGGTACGCGAACTAATGAACTGTCAGGTTCGCGAGCAGGTGGAAGAGAAGGAGAAATATGCTCAGCAGCCAGAAGTCTGAGCGGTGAATCAGCTCGAGATTGAGGAGAAGGAGATCATTCGTCTCTTGCACTTCCCTCAGAATGTTCTGGCGAGCTCTCAACTTGAGAAGCCTACCTGTCTGATTTTTCGGCAAATTTCTGTGGCTCATCAGGTTGTTCTGGCACTCCTTCTTCATCTGACTTGTCTTCCAGAAACAGAGTCATGGAGGCCTGTTTTGCCTTCTTCGGCCTCTTCTCATGAGCCTTCACCAGTTTTCTCTTTTCTTTTGGGGAGCATCTGGTGTAGACGTGGCTGCCTCCTTGGTTTTTCCTTTCTTCACCTTTGGAGGGGTGGGCCGCATATCATCATCAGGTGGCCCATATATGGCTGAAGTGGTTGTGAGGAAGGCCTTGTAGGACTTCAGTCCATTCTGATCTCATTCGGCATTTGGCATTTTGTCTTTCAGAATAACTGCAACCTTGTTGAGATTGCTGATTCTCTTCTTTAGATAAACCTGCCTACGATCATTAACTCCAAATTTTTCATGTTCTTGGAGCAGAATGGCCTTCAGGAAGCCATGCCAATTGATATTCTTGCCTTCATCGATTATCGCAGCCATGCTGTACAATTTTACGGATGTTAGAGCATCTGGGCTGAATGAAATACCCATGATTGTTTTTGACAGTATGTCAAACAACAGTCGGTATTTCCTTTTTAACATAGGTCTGACAAAACCTGCGGTCTGATGTTTGTCAGCCTCTCTGAAGAGTTTTTTTCTGATCAGCTCATCTTCATTCTCCCTGTAGTGAGCAGGCGAGATTCTTCCTTTTGGCAAGCTGAACAGACGAGATATGTCAGCATTCGACAGTCTGATCTCCTCTCCGTTAACTGAAGAAATCAGTTCATCTCCAGGATTGTCTGTGTCCACCTTCAAATTCCTTGAGAATTCGAGTGCTTCATACTACATCACTGGATTGCAGTGAGCAGCACATAATTTTTCAAGACCTCCTTTCTTCAGAATTTGTTCAACTTCCATGGATTCTGGATCCCGCGTAATACCAAACTGTACAAATTTGTCATCGACAATTTTTGTTGCTAGATCCGCATAGTTGCACATAATCTTTCCCATTCCGTGAGTGGCCATCTACAACAAGATAGACTCGATTAAAATTGTGCATAAACATAAAGATATCATATATTGATTATCAGACCTATTCTCAGGCATAGTAATCGATAAATACATACGGATATCAAGAAAAGATAAGACATATCGCAGGATAACATATATAGACATAATCTATATGATCAATGGATTTTGGAAAAGAAAATCATCAAATAACCAGAAATTACCAGATTCTATTTTTCGGTAAATAAGTTTGAATCGCAAGAAAACACTTTGAATCGCAGAAAGGTAATTTTGAGTTTTCAGAGAATAAATTGCAAGTTTTGAGAATAAGAAAACTCTGGTAGGGTTTTGATGAAACTTATAAGGAGGAGGAGGGAAAAAAGAGATTGTAAGATCAACCGTTTGAAAAGGTTAAACAATCCAGATTGAGCGGTTTTGATCGTGTGGTCAGGAAAAGCACGTACGATTGCCTTTTGGATTTAAAAGCACATTTTGTGGCAATTAATACAAGTAACCCACGTCCGCATTAAATATTTTGCAGGAAATACGTCACAAAAGTAGTGTGTACAGTAAGGCAAATATTATCAGATAAAATCGATAAGTAAGCAAAGAAACAAGGAAATAGAAAAACAGATTGGTTGATCGATATTGTCGATCAATACCACTTGTAGTTGTTGATTCCACTTGTTGATCTTAGTTTTCTGCCTAATCCTTATAATTTCCCAACTGTCCTTTTCAACTGATCCGCTTCTCTTTGCGTCTGATTTTTCCTTTTCTGATCCTCCTTGATCAGTTGAAGTTCCCCCTTCAACTATTATTTCTGATTTCTTATTGACTGATATATCTGATTTGTTGAGGTATCAAGCTCAATCGATCTTCCTCATCCGATCGATCTCTTTATCTAATCAGATTTCAGTTAACCTAATCTGATTCTACTCAGACCAAGTCAATTCTTGGGATAAGTGTTACCGCCAAAACTTAGTTCTTGAAGAGTTGAATAGTAGTCTCGATTCCCTAAGTCGGCACGATTTGACATGTGTAATGATAGTCTGGATACTTCGGAATGTCAAATCGCCGTAAATTTATCCAATTATCAGTCGCGTGATTCCTACACGCTGTCCTTGCTGTGCTAATTTCTCTAAGAGGCTTTGAGAAATCAGATTTGCATTTGCACCCTTGCTTGGCCTCTATAAATTGGACCAATGTTTTACACAACATAACCCATTCACCATACTTATCTTCTTTGTAAATCATGTATTCTGGTGAACCCTTATTTCCGGTGAAACTTCCTACGTAAAAAACCTTTACCCTTTTCTAATGATTTCAAACTTCTCAAATCAACCCTGTGTGTCCCTTATTACTGCTTTCGTCGTCATCAAAGATTACACATATAATCATTGCAAAGCTTCTCTACCACCAAGGCGGCGGATCTGCTATCGCAACTGAGAAGACACTTCTCCTAACCGTATGCACCTTGTGTGTCTATCGAGATGACAAAATTAGCATCAACAGACTCAGTCTGATATAAAACATGAGTTTGATACACGGTCTAGATCAGACAATAGCTGATCTTCAGATATCAACTCTATTTTTTGCATGCACACATGTGCCCATATGATCTTTGTATCACTTTCTTGGCACTTGTGTCCCATTTAACATTGGAGAGCCCATTGATTTCGTGTCTAGGGCTCGGCTTAGAAATCCTTTCAACGCCGCTCTCGCTCCTAACTCCGAAGCTCTGAGGGTGGTTTTTAGGATTATTTCAAAGCCTTGTTAAGTGGGGTAAAATGAGAGCATCAGATCCTCTCCCCCTCTTCTAGGGTTAGGTTTAGGGTTTAGGGTTTATGTACTGACCTCCGGGTCCTTTTGTACTTGTAACTTGTAATGTAAATCTGACCTTCGGGTCTTTATCAATGAAAATTTCTATTATTCCATTGTTGTGTAAATTTCCTGTTTTCTTGTGCGATGTAAGCTTTAATCTTGTGAATCCTTGCTTGTTGAATTATCAGCTTAATCGACTTACAAAGTGTGAAATAACCAAACTGATTTAATCAGATAATCCTTTAATCTGATCGATTCCTTTTAACCGATAATCAAAGAATCGATCGCCTTTCTCATATCGGTTCCTTGATCGATCTTTCTCGATCGATTGAGATACCAAACTCAACTGATTCCTCTTAAACTGGTTAGTCTCTTAACCAGCTGGTTCTGGAGATCAGTCCATCAAGCATTTTAGGTGTTTTTTCTCCAAGATCCAGAAGCCCTAGCTCATTGCATAATTCTCTGAATCTGATCTCAGCTAGTGGCTTGGTTAGAATATCAGCTTTCTGTATATCAGTATGAATCTTTTCCATTCTGATATTCTTCTTTTCGACATGATCTCTTATAAAATGGTGTCTGACATCCACATGCTTGCATCTTGTATGTAGAACGAGATTCGAAAGTGATTGCAATAAGACTATTATCATCACGTAATATAGGTACATTCTTAGCTACAATGTTATAATCCTCATTACCGACTAAGCCGAGAGCAATTTGGGAGCAACAGCTTCCTGCAGCCATATATTCTGCTTCAGTAGTAGATGTCGCAACTGATGTCTGCTTCTTTGAAAACCACGAGATCAGTTTACTTCCTAAAAACTGACATGTTCCTGAGGTTGACTTTTTATCAATTTTGCAACCTCCATAATCGTAATCGAATACCCACTAAGCTCTAGATTATCATCGATGGGTAAAATAAACCAAGGTTCATTTGTCCCCTTCAGATACTTAAGAATCGCTTAGTCAGCTTCTAGGTGGCTTTGCATTGGATTTGCCTTAAATCGCACATACACCTCTCGCAAAAAAGTGATATCCGGTCTGTTTGGCGTCGGTATAGTAAAGATCCAATGAGAGCCCTATATTCTTTCTGATTGGTTTTCTGACCATCCTCATCTGGATCCATCTTGAATCCAGTCAACATAGGAATTCTGGCTTCCTTACAGTTTTGAACTCCAAACTTAGCCAGTAAACTCCTAGTGTACTTTGCTTGGTAGATGAATATCCTTCGTACTTTTTTGTTTAACTTGTAGACCCAGAAAGTAACTCATCTAACCCATCATGGACATCTCGAACTTCCCTTGCATCAGTTTGCTGAATCTTTCACATAGACTCTTGTTGGGAGATCCGAAGATGATGTCGTCCACGTAAATCTGAACCATCAGAATATCTTCTCCATCTTCTATTCTGAATAAGGTTCTATCCACTGTTCCTTTAGTGAACCCACTGTCTATCAAGAACTGAGAGAGTGTATCATACCAAGCTCGAGGAGCTTGTTTCAGCCCATAAAGAGGTTTTCAAAGCCTGGAGGTTGTTCGACATAAACTTCCTCTGCTAGTACCCCATTTAAGAATGCACTCTTTACGTCCATCTGATACACAGTGAACTCTCTGTGAAGCATATGCCAGAAATAGCCGAATGACTTCTAGGCGAGCGACTGGTGCAAAGGTCTCATCATAATCAATTTCTTCTGATTGTGAATACCCCTTAGCAACAAGTCTTGCCTTATTCCTAGCTATGACATTTTTCTCATCTCTCTTGTTCTTGAAAACCCGCTTTGTGCCAATTACGTCTTGATGAGTTGGTCTGTCCATCAGTTCCCAAACTTGATTTCTCTCGAACTGTTCCAGCTCCTCCTGCATGGCTAGAATCCAGCTTGCGTCTTGTAGAGTTTTTCTCTGCTTTGTTGGTTCCTTCATAGACGGATAAAAAGAATACATGGCACTTTCACCAATCTGATGTCTAGTTTTAACTCTATCAGATGGGTCTCCGATGATCAGATCAGTTGGATGACTGTTATCCAGGTCCTTTTGTTCTGATTTGCGTCGGTTTGGAGAACATCATCCATTTCTGATAATAGTTCATTACTAGCGATTGGGAGTTGTGCAGAGTTATGATCCACTTGATAAGAACATGTCTCAGCTGATGTTGGACTCATCATGTGCTGATGTCCGCTCGCGGGAACTTTGGTGTTCCCGCGAACGGATGGTTCGGTTGATATTTATCTCAAATTGCACCAAAACTTCTTTCATCGGCAGTTTTTAGTACCTTAGGATCGATTGACTGGTGAATCAGCTAGATCTGGAATGTATCTTTATTACGAGTTCGATCCTTTTTCCTTGATCGTTAATTCGATCCATTTTTTGAGCATCAGGTACTGGTTGATCTCGTACTTCTTGTTTTGAGGCAGATTTCTCTTGTTCAGAAGATGTTTCATCAAAGACTACATGGGGTGTTTCTTCCACAACTAGGGTTCTTTATTTGTAAACCCCGAAAGCCTTGCTAGATGAGGAATATCCTAAGAATATACCCTCATCGACTTGGCCTCAAAAGTCTTCAACTCGACTCTTCCCATTGTTGTGTATGAAACACTTACACCCAAAAACATGGAAGTAAGAAACACGAGGTTTTCTGCCCTTCCACAGTTCATAGGTGGTTTTTGCAGTTTACCTATAGCTTGCTTATTCGGCATCTGACCTTGATTGGGTCTCAGATTAGACTTCCCTTTACAAAAGTTGTCTTTTTCGATACCTAACATGATCGAGTTGAGGTCTCTTCGAGAAGAATTGGGCGTTGATTCTCTACCGATGCTTTGATTGGGGTCCATTTCTGTTCCCCTTCTGATTAGGCACATGCCTTGCTCAACAGGTCTTTTTCCCTTACCAGATACAAGTTTAGCTTTTAGTGTATCTTTGTTAGAAACTCGTTTGATTACACCTTTTTGAAGTGAATCAAACGGGGCTTTTGAGGATGTGGAAGGGTTCTCATACCCAAGTCCCTTCTTGTTAGTCGGTGTTCGAAAATAGGTGTTCATGTCTTGAACGGTTTTAGATGACTTCGTAAAAACCTCTATTTTCTTGCTCAAACTATCCTCAGAAGATTTTAGACTCTCATGTAGTCGGAATAGCTCATCAAATTTAGCTTGAAGGATTTTGAAGTCATCAGTTTGTTGTTTGTTGATTGCTAGCTGATCTTTGATCTGCTTCTCCTGATCAGAAGATTTAACTTTCAGAATGTTAAGTTCCTCAGTTACTTTACGGCGGTTTAATAGATTTCAGCCAAGTAGCTTTCTTCGAGATCGTTCTCTTTAACAAAGCCGATTATTTACGATCCTTAGCTTGTCATTTCGGCTTCCACTATAGCATAAGTGTCTATTGCATTGGAGAGATCATCAAGCCATTGCTCAGAGTAGAGCTGCAGGTCAATCTCTCCAGCAGGTGTGCTAATAATAGCAGGTGTGAAAGCAGACAAAGCAGAAGGTTTGGAGGTTACCTCAGATTGGTCCTCCGCCATCAGGCAGATTTCATCGTCATCTGAAGAGAATATCAGATCTTCATTCTCACAGAACTCAACAAAGACCGCTTATCGGGCGAAGTCTTCTACGAGATGAGTACCCGAGAATCTTGAGAGGCGGATAGGAATCATCAATTCGGATGTGTCATTGACCATGGCTTTTACGTCCCTATAACGTTCTTTCTCTTCGTTCCGCTTTTCTTCTCTTTCTTTTGGCGTCAGGTCTGGACAATCTGCGCTGTAGTGACCTGATTTTTCATAGTTGAAGCACGCTCCACGATCCACGGAACCTTTTCTTCCAGGTGAGTCACTCCGTCTGTAGGATCTATCAGGTGACTTCCCTTTCTGATAGTAATCTGAACTCCTTCTGTCAGATTTGTTATCTCTTCTCTCATCAGTCAGATTATCTCTTTTCTTTTCTTCTCTGTGATCTCTTCGATCATCATATCTGGTTCTTTCTGGAGATCTGTCAGCTGATCTCCTATCTCTTCCTCGACTATGTTGATAATCTTTATAGAATCTGCGATACTTACCAAGTTGAATATTTGATTTTTCAAGTTTCCTGGTAAGCAGAGCGATCTGTTCTGCCTGACTTATTATGTTTGCAACAGGTTCAGTGGCCTTCGATCTGCTGCTGGTTGCTTTAAACGTAACTGATTTAGAAGTTGAGGCTTCAGCAGGCGTCTCGTCTTCATCTGCTTGTCCTCTTTTGATTAAGTCGAACTCGTGAGCTTTAAGGCTTAGGAACAAGCTACTCGGCTTCATCTTTGAAATGTCTTGGCAATCCTCGATTCCGTGACTTTCATGTCCCATTCTTGGTGAGAGATCTTAAAATCTTGTAGTTGATATCTTTGTCGACACATCTCTACCAAGTTCTCGTAGCTTATTCTATGACATAGTAATCCTTCCATCGAGCTCGTTGATGGTCTCGTTAAAAAGCATCTTGATTTTTGAACTTCACCGGTTAAACTTGTAGTCATTTGTCTTTGATCGATCATTTCCTTCGTGATATCTCAGCTAGAGTATCCCACATTGCTTTCGCAGTTTTGAGATATTTTATCTTCTCCTTGGTGACTTTATCCATCGTCTTCATGATTATATGCCTGGCGATTGTATCTAGAGTATACAACTTTCTTTCCTCTGCATCCATCAAGGCTGGGCTTTTTCGCACAAGACTTCCCGTGGCAAAGTCTGGATCTCCTCCAACTGCAGGGTTGTCGTGATATATGATGATGGGTCCTCTTTCAATGACTTCCATCATTCTGCCGCTTATCGAACCTAGATGGTTGCACATATAAATGGCCTATCTGCATACTCATCAATTGAGAACTTTGGCAAATCATGATACATACAGAGGTATTATCCATCCGAAAGTGATTTTGGAAAAAGGAATGAGTTTTAAAAATGGTTTTTCAAGATCTGTTCAAATGACCACAAAGATTCTTCCTCAAGAATCGATGATACTCAAAGCCTAGTGGTCAGAGAACCACCGCTCGATATACTTTTTAGGTCGAACGGGTTTTTGTGAGGCAGAAGTCTAGAGGGGAGGGGTGAATAGACTTCTGAAAACTTTTTGTGCAGATCAGGTGTGATGGCAGTTAGCCTGATCAGAGTGCAAGTGAATCAGTTTGGACTGATATCTAACTTACTAATCGCTCAAGGCGGTCGATTCGATCAGATCTATCGGTTTTAGCGGACAGCGGAAGCTAAGTTTTACCCGTGTGAAAAAAGCGGTTTTAATAAGTCGATTCCAAAGTCGGTCTTTCAACCGGTTGACTAAAGTGTCGAACTTGATCGGATCGAAGCTTGGTGCTACCGATCTTAACTTAGAATAATGTATGCAAATTTTTTAATTAGGTTGTGTGCGATTGTGTAAAACAGTTAATCAAAGCAGGTAAGTGCACACAAGATTTATAGTGGTTCGGACAAACCAGTCCTACGTCCACTCTTCCCTATCACAAGGGGCACCAACTAAACCAACTGGACTTAGATTTTTGTGTTAGTCCAACACAGTACACCAACAGATATTTAAAGAGTTCTCACTCAACCGATCCCAGAAATCATAACTAGAAACCCTAGTCTGAAATCTTGCTAAATAATTTAACCTAACTTTGGGTTTGGGTAAGATTGTTTTGGTTCCAACTTTGAAATCTTTTCTAGTTTTTAAGTAGCTTTATCACCTAGATGAAAAGAATCTGTGCTAAGAACTTATGGGATGAACACTTAGAAAATAATCTTCAAGTTCGTGTTCTTCGTATGAAATCGATTATAGCTTGAGCTTCTTGATAGTTTCCGTGTCTTCACTGAAGTGTAATCCCATATTTATAGACCTCGAAATCAAAGAGCCGTTTGGAGAGCAATTTGAATTTCGTGCTATATTTGGTAGACTTGCAGGATTGATGTGACGTCTTGTGAAAGCGGCATGGCGTAAAGCGTGAATAGTGTCTTTTATAGCCGCTAGTCAGAGAGAAATAAAGACCAAATCCGTAATTGTCGGCTCCGATCATCGTGTCTTGTTCTTATTGGTTAATGAAGCACTTTTCGGTGTTTGTTCTACCAACTAAGGTTGACATTCTTCTTTTTGATTATAGGCGTATGATTTGGTGAAACATCGGTTTTCACTGGTGAGTGACTGTCACCAAAACCGATCGATCGATCTACGATAGAGTCTTACGGTGCGGTTGTCTTAGCTTCAACTAGCGGACTCGGTGATGTAGGTCTTACGGTCCGATCTTGAAGTCATCGATCTTCAAGTCTTCGAATTTGAGCTTCATGACTTGGTGAGATATCGACTTTATCGATCGATCGATCTTCCGTCCTTCTCTTGCCTTTCCGCCCGTTGGGATATCAAATTTGTTCTTGAGGATCTTGAGCGGACCTATACATATTGAGGTTCCCCCTCAATATGTGACCTATCTTCTACACAGTTGTTCTATACAATAATTATCAACTGGTATTCTATAACTGGTAATAAAAACATCACCAACTAATGAGTTCTCGACCGGGTCCTATTACATGTGTTTTAGAACTTTCATCAAAACTCTAAATTTCCCAACAACTTGGGTCATATTCTTACTCAGTAAGAAAGAGACTCAGATAAAGCTGCTTGAATTACTGAAAAGGCTCAGTATTGAGAAAAATCTGAGTGTGGTCAAAATCGAGATCGACAAAGGAACTGAATTTATAAACCATATTATATCGATTATTGTGCCAAGAAATGGAATTACTCATGAAACATCAGCTGCAAGGACCCCTCAACAAAATGGTGTTGCTGAAAGAAGGAACAGGACTCTGAAAGAAGCTACAAGGACAATGATAGCTGAAGTTGATATTCCTAAAAGATTTTGGGCTGAAGCTGTCAACACTGCATGCTATTCACAGAACAGATCCATGCTGACCAAGAGTCAAGGCAAAACACCATATGAGCTTGGAATGAAAGGAAGCCTCTTGTTTCTTTCTTTCGTGTGTTTGGTTGCAAGTATTTCATACACAATAATGGCAAAGATCAGTTGAAAATATTTGATAGTAAAGCTGATGAAGGAATATTCTTAGGATATTCTGCAGTAAGTAAAGCTTTCAGAGTTTACAACTGTAGGACTCTTATTGTGGAGGAAACACCTCATGTTGTTTTTGATGAATCTACTTGTGTTCAGAAGAAACAGGAACATGACGCAGAAGAACTGACCAAGAGGATCACCAGATTAAGCCTGAAAAAGAATGACAAAACATCCACTGAACCTGAAAAGAAAAAGTCAGTCACCATATATGATTGGAGTGACTCAGACTCAGATAAAGAAGTTCAGGATGAAACTCAGGATGGTGAGACTCAGGATGGTGAGACTCTGAACCTGAAAAAAAAAGTCAGTCACTTTCTATGAATGGAGTGAATCAAACTCAGACAAAGAAGTTCAGGATGGAAAAACTCAGGATGGTGAGACTCAGGATGGAAAGTCTTCACTGAAGGAAAACCAACACATCGAAAGTCGACTAATCTGAGCAGACACCGATTCGGACTCGGTATGTGATGCCAATGAAGATGTGGTCACGGTGAGGTAAATTTCGATTCTATCAACCAAAGGGGAATAAATGTCTCGACAATGTTCGAATAAATTTCCCACGAGGAAGATGATTCCTTTCTCCTTTTCTGTTGTTGTAGGTCGAGCGTTTTTTGTGGGCGTAAGTCTAGAGGGAGGGTGAATAGACCGAAAACTTTTTGTCTTGATCGGTGTGATGGCGGTTAGCTTTGATCGAGTCTTGAAATGAATCGGTTTGGGTGATAACCAAACTTACTAATCTGAAAAGGCGAATCGATTCGGTAAATTCTCGGTTTAAGCGATGTGTCGGAAGCTTAAGTTTTACCCGTGAAAACCGGTTTTTTATAAATCGATTCAAAAGTTAGTGTTTTAACGGTTGGTGAAGTGTCAAGCTTGATCGAATCGAGAATCTTGGTGCTAGCCGATCTCAACTTAGAATATGTATGCGCTTTTAAAGGTTGTGTGCAATTGTGTGAGCGAGTTAATCAAAGCGGTAAAGGCACACAAGATTTATAGTGGTTCGGACAAACCGATCCCTACGTCCACTCTTCCTATCACAAAGGGCACCAACTTAACCAACTGGACTTAGTTTTATGTGTTAGTCCAACACAGTACACCGACAGATATTTAAGGAGTTCTCACTCAACCGATCAAAGAAATCAGAACTAGAAACCCTAGTCTGAAATCTTGCTAAACAACTTAACCTAACTTGGGTTTGGATAAGATTGTTTTGGTTCCAACTATGAAATCTTTTCTAGTGTTTAAGGTAGCCTATCAGCTAGATGAAAAGATTTCTCTGCTAAGAACTTATGGGATGAACACTTAATAAAATAATCTTCTTGATCGTGTTCTTCGTGCGGAAATCTGATAATTGCTTGAGCATCTTGATTGTTTAGTGTTTTCGTGTTTTCACTCTGAAGTGTGATCCCATATTTATAGACCTTGAAATCAAAGAGCCGTTGGAGAGCAATTTGAATTTTAGGCTATATTTGGTAGGTTTGCAGGATTGATGTGACGTGTTTCAGGAACGGCATGGCTGAAAGCGTGAACTTGTATTTTATAGCCGTTAGAGAGCTTCATCAAATCCGTAATTGCGGCTCGGATCATACGATGTCTAGTTCTTATTGGTTATGACGCCTTTTTGATGTTGTTCTTCCAACTAAGGTTGACATTCTTCTTGTTGAGATCATCGACGTATGATTAGGTGAAACATCGGTTTTTCACAGTGAGTCGACCGATCGATCCAAGGCCGATCGATCTACTGATGGAGTCTTCGGTCTTGCGGTTGACTTAGCTTCAACTAGCGGACTTCGGTGATGATGTAGGTCTTCCGTCCGATCTTCTCGGAAGTCATCGATCTTCAAGTATTACGAGTTTGAGCTTCATGACTTCTCGTGATGTCGACTTGATCGGATCGATCGATCTTACGATTTCTTCTCTTGCATTCCGCCTGTGGGATATCATTTGTTCTCGAATCTTCAGATCGACCTATACATATTGAGGTTCCCCTCAATATGTCACCTATCTATTACATCGGTTGTTCTATCAAAGAATTATCAACTGGTATTCTATAAACGGTAATATAAACATCAGTCAGCTAACAGGTCTGACTGGTCCTATTACATGTGTTTCTGGAACTTTTATCAAAACTATAAATTTCCCAACAATTTCCTTTTGATAAAAACCAAAACACCGAGAAATCAAACACAATTGATAAATATAGAACAGTAAAGAGCACATAATCAGAAGACAATGAGATTTTGTCTTAGGATCAGAAAATAAACTTTTCTTATTAGATATGTCGATTACATGTTACATCAGAAAAGTTTGAATTTAAAAAAGTGATCCTCGAGAAGTCTTCTGATTCTTCACTCTTTAGGCTTGTATCCTTCTGGCATCTCTCTTTGATCTTGAGGTACGTTGAAAATCTGATATAGTTTCCATTTGACATCATTGGTCTGCTGAGGATCAGTTATGTGCGTTTTGCTCAGGATGTCAAAGTAGAATCTCTGAAATGCCAGTCTGTCAAATGAGCCATCTGCCTTCTTCGAGTAATCCAACAGATCATACTCTTGGCGAGATATTTTTACATTGATAAGTTTGGCCTCATTTTCCAGATACTTCAGAAAATCTGGATATTTATTTTCTAACCAGTTGAGGAATTCATCATCTGGAGATTCTTCTCGTGGAACAAGATCAAGAACAAAAGCATCCAGAAGCCATTCACTTCTGATCTTATTCCATTCCTCAAACCTCTTAGCATGTGCAGCAGTTTTTGGGATGATCTCATCAACTCTTCTTTGGCCGTGAGGTTCCGCACTGATTTTTCAGCCTTTCCTTTCTTCGCTCTCGATCTGAATCTTTTCTTCAGATTTTCTGCCTCTGTCAATTTATCTGCCCTTCTTTCTTCTTCGCTTTTTCGGGTCTCTTCAGCAATCTGCTCTTTGGACAGTTTCTCAGCCAGTTCCTTATCGGCCTGTATCTGGCTAGCTGTGCTTCTTGTGACTATTTTAGTCTGAGTGGCTGGTACAGGTTGTGATGTCCCAGCACCCGCAGCAGCTACCTTTTGTGATGTCCCAGCACCCGCAGCAGCTACCTTTTGTGATGTCCCAGCACCCGCAGCAGCTACCTTTCTTGCCTTTGACTTTTCCATCTTTTCAGAGACTTCGTTAGCAAAGAGATCCAGATGGTCTAGTCTTTGTCCATAGGCTTCATTTATCTCAATTAGGGTCTTCGTTGTTCTGATCATGTCAGTTGGTTTCTCACTCCGTCCTTCCCCCTTTTTGGTTTGATCAAAAAGAGCTGTGAGGTGGGAAGTTAGGGATCCAAAACTGACTGATATTGCCCTGTTGAGATCTGCAACAGATAAACCTGGAACTTGAGCAGTTAGATGTTGAACCTTCGAGATCAGCTCAGTCTTGACAGATTCCATGGCAGTAGAGAGTGTAAAAATCAGTTTGTCAAGTTTCTCTTCTGTCAATTCGAGCTTTTCAGTGAGCATCAGAAAAGAAACTTGTTGTTGATCCACCGAATCGGCTTTATCATCAACGGATTTTATAAGTTCGGGTAAACGGGTGGTCACGATTTGGGAGAAGCGATCTTTGATTTTTTTAAATGGGAAATAGCCAATTCTTTGACCGTTATTTCTTTGAGGCCAATCGCCTACGATCATTATCACTCCCTCAACTTCTTCTTTCGGGGAGATCTTTGAGACATGATCGATCTCGAAGTTGATCGGTGGTGATGTGAGATGTAGGAATGGTATTCGTCACTTGATCGATTTCAGTTTTTTGTGCCTCGGTGGTTGGTCATGAGCTGCGGACACCGGTTCCACTATCATCGGCAGACTCTCAGATCCTTCATCAGAAGCATCTGCTTGAGGGAGCTTCTTGATCGATCTCCGGTTCGCCTTGTTGATCAACCCAACTTCGCGTGGATGTGGAGCTTTGATAGATTGGTAGTTATCGGCTAAATTTGGTGATCCTACTTTAGCAGATTTCCTCATGCTCGAAATCAAAATCTGCCAAACTCATCAAGACCGCCCATCCGTTCAATAATCATTATAAAATCGAGAAGCTTTTAATCTGGAGATCTCTCCGGTGAGGATCTCCATAACTTCTTCTCTAATAGCGGGATGGGCGACGACCAGTTGGATACATCTCATCAATTTCTCGTTAGATTTGCATTAACCATTTTCCTGTGATGGTCTTTGATGATCTAGACTCGGGGAATTATTCGTCGGTTCGGTTGATGAGATGTGGAGGTTTCTGGTGGTGCTTGAGTAGGCGGAAGGTCTGATTGGCTCGACCTGCAGAGGTTTACTGCTTTGGAGGCAAGTCGCTGGTTCCACAGATGAAAGCTCGTTCGCGAACTGATGTAGTTTCGGAGGTTTTTTGGCGGTGGAAAAGTAGGAGAGACATGCTTTCGGCTGACCATTAGTCCGAAGTGGTGAATCGGCTCGGTTTGGAGGAGGAGAGATCGTTAAATCTCGTGCTTCTTCCTCGAATGAATGGGCGAGCTCTCCCTTGAGAAGCCTTTGCTGTCTGATTTTTCACTGATTTTTTGTTGTGCAAATGTGATCTGGCGCAAGGCTCTTTCTTCATCCGACTCATCTTTAAAGATCGAGTCATGGAGGCTTTGTTTGCCTTCTTGGCCTCTTCTCCGGCCTTCACCAGTTTTCTTTTCTTCTTCTCGGGGGCATCTGGTGTAGACGAAGTTGCTTCCTTGCTTTTTCCCTTCTTCGTCTTTGGGGGGTTGGCCGCATATCATCGTCTGGTGGCCCAAATATGGCTAAAGTGGTGGAGAGGAATGCCTTGTAGGACTTCAGTCCATTCTGTTCCCATTTGGCATTTGGCATTTTGTCTTGTAGGATAACTGCAACCTTGTTGAGATTGTTGATCCTCTTCTTCAGATAGACCTGCCTCCACTCATCAACTCCAAATTTATCATGTTCTTGGAGTAGAATGGCCTTTAGGAACCCATGCCAATTGATGTTCTTGGCTTCATCAATTATTCGACCATCTTGTCTGCATTTTGTGATGTAAGAGCATCTGGGCTGAATGAAATACCCATAATTGTTTTTGACAATATGTCAAACAACAATCGGTATTTCCTCTTGAGCATTGGCCTGACAAAGCCTGACGTATGATGTTTGTCAGCCTCTCTGATGAGCTCGTTTCTGATCAGCTCATCTTGATTCTCCCTGTAGTGAGCAGGCGAGATTCGTCCTTTTGGTAGGCTGAACAGACGAGTTATATCCTCATTCGTCAGTCTGATCTCTTCTCCGGTGACTGTCGAAAGTAGTTCTTCTCCTGGAGCATCTCAGATCCACCCTTAAATTCCTTATTTAATTGAGGGCTTCATCTTTGCATCACTAGATTGCAAAGTGGAGCGCGACAATATTTCTCAAGTCACGCTTTCTTGAAATTTCCTCTACTTCCATTGATTAGGATCCTTTGTAACCCCAAATTATATTTAACTTGTCCTCGACAATCCTTAATGTCAGTTCCGCATATTTGCACATTATTTTCCCATTCCGTGAGTGATCATCTACCAGATAAGATAGATTCGGTTAAAATTGTGCATAAATACTAAGAATATCACATATGCGGAAACCAAGAAACAATAAAACATAATACAGGATATCAACGATTGACAAAAATTTTAAGAAACAAAGGTTTT
This sequence comes from Stenogyne calaminthoides, assembly GCA_037126765.1. NCBI lineage: Eukaryota > Viridiplantae > Streptophyta > Magnoliopsida > Lamiales > Lamiaceae > Stenogyne > Stenogyne calaminthoides. Next base: position 13,102,499 of record JBBCBC010000018.1, read on the forward strand.
AAGAGAGAAGATTCATCAGATAATCAGAAATTACCAGATTCTGTTTTTCGGGAAGATAATTTTGAAACTTAAGAAAAACACTTTGAATCGCAGAGAAGTAATCTGGAGAGTTTTCAGAAAATAAATCGCAAGTTTGTGAATTGGAAAACTCTGGTAGGGTTTTTGATGAACCTTATAAAGATGAGGAGGAAAAAAAATACAAGATTTGGAAGATCAACCGTTTGAAAAAGATTAGGCGATCCGATTAAGCGGTTTTAATCGAATGGTCGGGGAAAAGGTAATGCGTCGAAAACCTTTTGGATTTAAAAGCTCATTTTGTAGCAATTAATACATGTACCCCACGCGTCGCATTAAATGATTTGCGGGGAATACGCATACACGGGTAATGGGTACAAGAAGGCAAATAAAAAGCAGATAAGATCCGATAAATAAGCAAATAACAAGGAAAAGAAAGGCGATTCGGTTGGTCGATATAGTAATCGGTCAATACCACTTGAAGTTGATTCCACTTGTTGATCTTAGTTTTCTGCCTAAACCTTATAATTTTCCAATTGTTCTTTTCAAACCGACCATTTCATTTTGTGTCCGATTTTCTTTCCGATCTCTCCTCGATCGGTTGAACTTCCCCTTCAACCGATATTTACATTTTTCTCATAGACTCTTGTTAGGAGATCAGAAGATGATGTAAATCACGAGATCTGAACCATCGAATATCTTCTCCATCTTCTATTTTGAATAAGGTTCGTCCCATCGTTCCTTTAGTGAACCCATCGTCGATCAAGAACCGAGAGAGTGTATCATACCAAGCTCGAGGAGCTTGTTTGAAGCCATAAAGAGCTTTTCTTAAACGGTACACTTGGTTTTCTCTTTTGAAGCACGGAGGTTGTTCGACATAAACTTCTCTGCCGCTAGTACCCCGTTTAAAAATGCACTCTTTCGTCCATCGATACATAGTGAACCCCTCGTGGGGAAGCATATACTTAAATGCCGAATGGCTTCTAGGCGGCGATCGGGTGCAAAGGTCTCGTCATCATCAATTCTTCGATTGTGAATACCCCTTAGCAACAAGTCTTGCCTTATTTACGGTGATGACATTTTTCTCATCTCTTGTTCTTGAAAACCCACGCCCGTGCCAATTACGTCTTGATGATTTTCGTGCGTCTGCGGTTCCCAAACTTGATTTGGTTTAATGTTCCGGCTCCTCCGCATGGCTAGAATCCACCTTTGCGTCTTGTAGAGCTTCCTCTATTGTTGTTGTTGGTTCCTTCATAGACAAATAATAAAGAATACATGGCACTTTCACCAACTGATGTCTAGTTTTAACTTTATCGATGGGTCTCCGATGATCGATCGGTTGGATGACCGGGTTATCCAGTCCTTCGCTACGATTTGCATCGGTTTGGAGAACATCATCCATTTCGATAAAGGTTTATTACTAGCGACCGGGAGTGGTGCGTAATTATGATCCACTTGATAAGAACATGTCTCGGTGATGTTGGACTCATCATGTGCCGATGTCCATTCATGGGAACTTCAGTGTTCCCGAACCGGATGGTTCGATTGATCTGCCTCACCAGACGATCGAACTTCTTCATCGACAATTTTTGTACCTTAGGATCGAATGATCCGGTGAATCGCCTAGATCCGGAATGTATCTTTATTACGGTTTTCGATTCTTTTTCCTTGATCATTAGTCGATCCATTTTCCGAGCATCAAGTCTTGGTTGATCGGGTACATCTTGTTCTCGAGGCGATTTCTCTTGTTGAAGATGCTTCATCAAAGACTACATGGGGTGTTTCTTCCACAAGTAGGGTTAAATGCGTTGTAAACCCCGAAACCTTGCTAGATGAGGAATATCCTAAGAATATACCCTCATCCGACTTGGCCTCAAAAGTCTTCAATCGACTCTTCCCATTGTTGTGTATGAAACACTTACACCCAAAAACATGGAAGTAAGAGACACGAGGTTTTTTACGCCTTCCACGGTTCATAGGGTGTTTTGTAGTGAGCCTTAGTCGAAGACATCCTTCGAGTATGACATGCAAATGTTGATTGCTTACGCGTAAACGGCTTGGTATTGCATGTTCAAATTTTAACATCGTGCGGCAAACTTCTTTGAGAGTTCTGTTCTCCGTTTCGCTACTCCATTCTTGTGGCGGCCCTTGCGGTGATGTTTCATGTTGTATACCAAACTTAGAGCAAAAAATCAGTAATAAAAGAGTTCGTAAATTCGTACCTTTATCTCGTCGATTTTTACTACACCGACACCCCTTCTCATTTTGTAATCTTTTTTGCAGCTCGGGTATCTTCGTTTTGTCCCTCATTCTTCTTATGTAAGAATATAACCTGTAAACTTGGAATAGTCATCCACGATTACGAGTATATATTCGTCCGTTGAGATATTTGGTGTAATCGGTCCAAATAGATCCATATGAAGTAAACAAGATCTATTTGGATCCGGTCCAGAATTCCCTTGAATGAAGCTTTTGACTGTTTTCCTTTTCGACATGCAAGACATGTCCGATCCTTTGAAAATACTTCATTAGGAAGTCGTTCCACTAGAGACATCCTTCTTTATCTTATTAAGAGTTTTAAAGTTCGGATGGCTCATTCTTTTGTGCTGTGAGCCAACTGCTACTTTTGGAACTCTTGACAATCGGGCATGCATTTTCTTGGGCAACCTGTTCCAATCACCGTGTAGATCGCCCTTTCTTGAACCAGTTAGCAAAATCTGTTGAGTGGCTCGATTCTTGATAGTGCATTGGTCAGTCGAGAACTCAACACTGAATCCGTTGTCGCAGAATTGTGAAACCGATAATAGGTTGTGCTTCAGACCTTCGACATACGAGACTCCAGTTACTTGTACATCATCATTCTCTAAGGTTCAGAATCCTTTGGTATAACCAAAGTTATCATCACCGAAGAGTACACACGGGCCTTTCTGTTCTATGTAAGAGCTGAGGAGATGTTTGCTTCCAGTCATGTGCCTTGAGCATCCACTATCGATGTACCAGATAGTTGCTTGCACACCTCCTTTGTTGGCCAGACCCACGCGATCCTGCTGCCAAATCAGGCTTTAGGTACCCCTTTTGGATTGGGTCCCGGAGGGGTTAGGATTAGTTTTGGGGATCCATACAAACAGAGCACTTCTATTGTGATCAGTTAGATCGAAGGCCTGATTTGTCTCCCATACCTATCAACATAATCATACGTCTCTTTATATGCCTTTCTGATTAGTATGATTATTAGTGTGAACCTTGGATGACTTAGAAGACTTGGGATTTATCTTTTTCATTTATCTTTTTTCATCGGTGTGGTTCGGGTGCTGTGACCCTAGATTTACGATTATAGGGGGTAGTACGATCGCTACCATCAAAAGATTCATATCTTTTCGGCATAGGTGGTTTTTGCAGTTTACCTGAAGCATGCTTATTAGGCAGCTGACCTTGATTGGGTCTCAGATTGGACTTCCCTTTTACAGGTTATCTTTTCTGATTCCTGATCTGTTGATCAGGTTGAGGTCTCTTCAGAAGAACTGGGTTCTTCTGTTGATTCCTCGGCTGATGCTTTACCAGTTGGGGTCCATTTCTGTTCCCCTTCTGGTTAGGCACCTGCCTTACCTCGCTTCAACCGGGTCTTTTTTCCTTATTAGATACATGTTTGGCTTTTGGTGTATCTTTGTCGTAAACTCGTCGATTACACCTTTTTGAGATGAATCGGTAGGGGCTTTTGAGGATGTGGAAGGGTTCTCATACCCAAGTCCTTCTTGTTAATCGTTGTTCAAAAATAGGTGTTCATGTCTTGAGCGGTTTTAGATGATTTTGTAAAACCTCTATTTTCTTCGCAGATTATCCTCGAGATGATTTTAGACTTTCATGCTTTCGGAATAGCTCATCGAATTTTGCTTGCGAGATTTTGAAGTCATCAACTTGTTGTTTGTTAATTGCTAGGCTGATCTTTGATTTGCTTTCTCCCGATCGAAGCTTTAACTTCGAATTTTAAATTCCTCGATTGCCTTACGGCGGTTTACAATTTAAGTTCGGACGCTTTTTATCGAGATCATTCTTTAGCAAGGTGATTATTTCGGTCCTCGGCTTGTCATTTTTAGCTTCCACTATAGCATAAGTGTCTCTCTGCATTGGAGAGATCCTCAAGCAATTGCTTTCGAGTAGAGCAAGAGGTCAATCTCCTCAAAGGTGTGCTAATGATAGCAGTGTAAAGCGAACAAAGCAGGGTTTGGAGGTTACCTCCAGATTGGTCCTCCTGGCCATCAGCAGATCTCATCATCATCAAGAGAATATCGGATCTTCATTTCCATAGAAGTCAGCAAAGACCGCTGATCGGATTAAATCTTCTCTGAGGAGTATCCAGAATCCTCGAGGGCGGAATCTGAATCGTCAATTCTCGACGTGTAAAGAACCATGGATTTTCCGTCACTGTACGTTGCTCTCTTCTTCTGTTCCTCTTTTCTTCCCTTTCTCTTGGCGTCAGTGCAGGCGTCTGCTTATTTGTAGTGACTCAGCTTCTCACAATTGAAGCACTTTCCTTGATCCATGGAATCTTTTCTTCCGGGTGAATCACTCTGTCTCGTATGATCTATCGGTGACTTTCCTTTTCGATAGTAGTCAGAGCTTCTTCTTCATGCGATTGGTTATCTCTTTCTTTCATCATTTAGATTATCTCTTTTCTTTTCATCTCTGTGATCTCTCCGATCATCGATCGGGAGTTCTTTACGAGATCCGTTATCCGATCTCCTATCTCTTCCTCGGCTATGTTGATAATCTTTATAGAATCTTCGATACTTACCCGGTTGAGTATTTGATTTCTCTAGTTTCTCGTAGTAAGCAAAGCGATCATTACACCGACTTATGATGTTTCCAATGGGTTCATTGGTCTTCAATCTGCTGCTGGTTGCCTTAAAAGCAACTGATTTGGAAGTTGAGGCTTCAGCGGGCACCTCATCTTCATCTGCTTGTCCTCTCTCAATTAAATCGAACTCGTGAGCTTTAAGGCTCAAGAACAAGCTACTTGGCTTCATTTTTGAAATGTCTTGGCAATCCTTGATTACCGTGACCTTCATATCCCATTTCTTGGTGAGAGACCTTAAAATTTTGTAGTTGATATCTTTATCAGACATCTCTCTACCAAGTTCTCGAAGCTTGTTTATTGACATTGTAATCCTTCCATCGAGTTCGTTGATGGTTTCGTTGGGCAGCATCTTCAATTTTTCGAACTTCACCAGTTCGGCTTGCAGACGGCTGTCTTTTATCTGGTCATTTTCCTCAAGATATTTTCAATTTAGAGTATCCCACATTGCTTTTATGATTTTTGAGATACTTAACCTTTTCTTAGTGACCTTATCCATTGTTTTCATGATAATATGCCTTGCGATAGTATCTAGAGTATGCGATTTCCTTTCCTCTGCATCCATCAAGGTTGGGCTTTTTTTTCGCACAAGACTTCCGGGGCAAAGTTCGGATCTCCTCCAACCTGCGGGGTTGTCGTAATATATGATGATGGGTCCTCTTTCGATGACTTCCATCATTCTGCCACTAATCGAACCTAGATGGTTGGACATATATATGGCCCAATCTGCATACTCATCGATTGAGAACTTCGGCAGATCATGATACATACCTGAGGTGTTATCCATGCTGAGTGTTTTTGGAAAATGAATGAGTTTTAAGAAGGTTTTTCAAGATCAGTTCAGTCGACCACAAAGATTCTTCCTCAATAATCGATGATACACAAAGTCAGTGGTCTGTAGAACCAACTGCTTTGATACCACTTGTAGGTCCCGAACGGGTTTTGTGAGGGCAGAAGTCTAGAGGGGAGGGGTGAATAGACTTACGAAAACTTTTGTCTTGCAGATCGGGTGTGATGGCGATTAGCTTTGATCAGAGTGCGAGTGAATTAGTTTGGGCTGATAACCAACTTACTAATCGCCTGAAGGCAGATCAGTTCGGTAACTATCAGTTTAACTGATGTGTGCGGAAGCTTAAGTTTTACCCGTGAAAAACTAGTTTTTATAAATCAGATTCCAAAGTTAGTGTTTTAACCGGTTATTTGAAGTGTCGAAGCTTGATCGGATCGAAGCTTGGTGCTAATGATCTCAACTTAGAATATGTATCTTGCTTTTAAAGGTTGTGTGCAATTGTGTAGACAGTTAATCAAAGCGGTAAAGGCACACAAGATTTATAGTGGTTCGGACAAACCAAATCCTACGTCCACTTCTTCCCTATCCAAGGGGCACCAACTTAACCAAGCTGGACTTAGTTTTATGTGTTAGTCCAACACAAAGACAATCGACAGATATTTAAGGAGTTCTCACTCAACCGATCCCGTAAAATCGTAACTAGAAACCCTAGTCTGAAATCTTGCTAAACAACTTAACCTAACTTGGGTTTGGATAAGATTGATTTGGTTCCAACTATGAAATCTTTTCTAGTGTTTAAGGTAGCCTATCAGATAGATGAAAAGATTTCTATGCTAAGAACTTATGGGATGAACACTTAATAAAATAATCTTCTTGATCGTGTTCTTCGTATGAAATCGATAATTGCTTGAGCTTCTTGATTGTTCGGTGTTTAGTGTTTTCACTCTGAAGTGTGATCCCATATTTATAGACCTTGAAATCAAAAGAGCCGTTGGAGAGCAATTTGAATTTCAGGCTATATTTGGTAGGTTTGCAGGATTGATGTGACGTGCTTCAGGAACGGCATGGCTGAAAGCGTGAACTTGTATTTTATAGCCGTTAGAGAGAGCTTCATCAAATCCCGTAATTGTCGGCTCAGATCATACGTGTCTAGTTCTTATTGGTTAACAGACGCACTTTTCAGTGTTGTTCTTCCAACTAAGGTTGACATTCTTCTTGTTCAGATCATCGACGTATGATTAGGTGAAACATCAGTTTTCACCTGGTGAGCTGACCTGATCAGTCAAGGCTGATCAGTCTACCTGATGGAGTCTTCTGGTGCCGGTTGACTTAGCTTCAACTAGCAGACTCGGCTGATGTAGGTCTTCTGGTCTGATCTTTTGGAAGTCATCTGATCTTCAAGTATTCTGAGTTTGAGCTTCATGACTTCAGTTGCGATATCTGACTTGATCAGATCGATCTGATCTTCTGTTCTTCTCTTGCATTCTGGCCTGTCGGATATCAGCTGTTCTCTGAATCTTTAGATCTGACCTATACATATTGAGGTTCCCCCTCAATATGTGACTTATCTATTACATCAGTTGTTCTATACAGTAATTATCAACTGGTATTCTATAAACGGTATTATAAACATCAGTCAGCTAACAGGTCTGACTGGTCCTATTACATGTGTTTCTGGAACTTTTATCAAAACTATAAATTTCCCAACAATTTCCCTGAGTTTAATGAACTAATTGAACCTAACATTTCAAATGTTGAGGATACTATTGAATGGGGAACATCTAGAAGGAAATGGTTCTGAGGTTTAATGAGCTCATCTCATCTGAGGTTTACTGAGCACATCTCATCTGAGGAGCTGGAACTTTCTTCAGACTCCTTTTCTTCCTTAGCAATCTCCGCAAGTGTATCCCATATTTCCTTTGTATTCTCACAATGAGAGATCTTCCTTATAACACCATCATCAACAGTGCTATATATTGTGTCTTTGGCAATATAGTCTAGATTGACTAACTTCCTCTCCTCAGGAGTAAGTTGATCATCAGACTTAGGAATTTCAGTCCTGGGATCATTTCTCTCATTTTCTGTAACTCTGGGATTCACCACAGTGAATTGGAATGGTCCTTCAGAAATCACTCTCCACATACGTTCATGCTTAGAAAACAGGTGAGCCTGCATTCTCAATCTCCACAAATCATAGCTCTCTACTGAGAACATGGGAAGTTTCTTAGAAGGCATTGTGTCCGAGCCTTTTAAGATTTTAGCAAATAAGATCTGTTCAGATAGACCACAAGAATATTTTAGCAAATAAGACTATGGTCAACAAAGCAGGTGGTCAAGTTGAACCACTGCTCTGATACCACTTGTTGGTATCAGATCAGAGACAGGTTATAAAATAGATCAGTTCAGGTGATCACTCAATGATCTTTTGAACTCCTGCTCTGATACCACTTGTTTGTCCCGGTGCAAACGAGTCTTACACGTGTATGGGGGGGGAATACACGTGTTCAGTGATTTTAAAACTTTTTCTTCACTGAGGTCAGATTGGGTCAGGTTGTCCTGATGATTTGGTCCTGAGAAGCACAAATCGCCCTGAGTCAAAGTCTACCTGAGACAGTGATCCTGAGCTGCTTTCAGAAACCTCAGATAATCCCAACTGATCCTGAGTTTTCAGAGATACTGAGTTGCTTGAATAGCTATTCAGATGTGCGGAATGGTTGGCCCTAAGTTTATACTCGTTTTATGCTTTGCTGAAAACCTTCCTTTTAATGGAATAGTGATTAGGTTGTGATTCAGTTAGATGCAACTTCAGTGAATTGATTCCAACTGAATATCAGTGAAAATATGCCTTCAGTTTAAAGTTATGCAACAGTTAATCAAAGCAATACAGAAAGCAAATAACACATCAAGTTATAGTGGTTTAGAGACTCAAGCTCCTACGTCCACTCTCTATGATCTCTTCAGAGAAATTCCTTAATCACCTCCTATGGTTTTCTGACTACCTCTGTAGTTTACTAACCTTTCTATTTTGAGCTTTCTAACTACCTCTGTAGTTTACTTACTCAAAACACACACAAGCTTTCTGACTATCCAAGATAGTTTACTCACTTCTTCTCTAGAGTTTTCTGACTACCTCAATGTAGTTTACTAACTCTTTACAACTCCAACTCACCAACAATCACACTCAAACTACCTTACAAAGGGTTTGGGGTTTCTTGGTTGGTTTCCAACTAGGATTAGATATCCTTTACAATTAAGAACAATGCAAAGGCTAGGATATCTCTACTAAGCTTTGGATATATCTTATCAAGCTAGGCTTAGTGAATGAGCTCTCTTCGATATAAAGCACTTGGGAAATTCTTGGGTTTACGTTGGAAAAGATAGCTCCATGAGTTTCCTCTTATGGTGTGTGATGAACGGCTATATTTAGGGTTTGAAACTCCCTAGCATGTTTTAGGCAATCTGCTTTTCATGCAGCCAGTCAACACTTTTTGCAGTCTGAAACATAGTACTACTGACATGCTTCAGTGACCTGTCGCTTTCAGTGTCAGTAAAGTACAGTGATGTCTTCCTCTGATTGGCTGTTGTATTCAGTTAAATGTAGACAAACAAAACGGCTCTTTTTGGTCAATATATCTGAGTGATATAACCTTAACAACACTTTGTTTTGGTTCCTTTTATCTGCATGTGAATGTCTTGGGCAATATCTATTTTTCTAAGTAATCGTGTTTTTCTCAGTATTGTATCCTTCAGATAGATATTTTCAGTGCCTCAGAACATTCAGGTTTATACTGAGCATTCAGTACATTACTGAGTCTTCAGTAATTACTGTGTCTTCAGTATTCTTTGTCTTCAGTCTTCAGTCTTCTGTGTCTTCTGAGTCTTCTGAGTCTTCACAGATATACTGACTGATATACTGAGTCTTCATACTGAGTCTTTATTTTCTCAGTTTCACACTGAGTCTTCAGTTTCTCAGTTTCATACTGAGTCTTCAGTTTCTCAGTTTCACACTGAGTCTTCAGTTTCTCAGTTTCATACTGAAACTCCAGAAACTTCAGTTTCATACTGAAACTTCAGTTTCTTCAGAAACTTATTGAGTCTTCAGAATCTAACCTGATCTATATCTGCTGACTATACATGGTGCAAATAACATCCTGAACACTCTAAAATTGAATCCTGACTCATCTATCAAGATTATCCTGAACATGTCATACACAGGGGTTTTGGGATCTAATCAAAATCTTCTTTTATTAAATTCATCTCCCAACATAAAGGTTTCCTGAACCCAAGTCAGCAGAGACAGAGACCAGCTGCACCAAGGCCAAAACATTGGAACAAGAGGCCTGAACCCAAGAAGAACTCTAAGGCTCATGTTCATGCTAAGGCTGACACTCATACACAGGGTACTGCTAAGGCACCTAGGCTGGTGAATGTGTAAGTACATGTTTATGGGATACAAATCAGCCACTCTAAAGTAATTAGAGTTATCAGGCAGATTTGGGTTCCAAAAGGTACAACTAACCTGGTAGGACCCTACACCAAATGGGTACCTAAGGCCTGATCTGTTTTTCAGGAGAAGGAAAAGGGCACTGAGCTGAATGAAGATAACATAGCCCTGATGAGTGGAAATGAATTGGCTCCTGCTGCACGGTATCTGGACAGTGGATGTTCAAGACATATGACAGGATATAAACAATTACTCACTGACTATGTTGAGCAAAAAGGCCCTCAGATTACTTTTGGAGATAACTCCAAAGGACAGACTGAAGGATATGGAACTCTTGAAGTTGATTCTGTTCATATCCATGGTGTTTCATATGTTTCTAGTTTGAAGCATAACCTGCTTTCTATCAGTCAATTATGTGACAAAGGATTCAGTGTTGAGTTCTCAAAGAACTTATGTTATGTAAAGGACAATACTTCACAACAAATATTACTTATTGGTACTAGAAAAGGAAATGTGTATCTTGCTGATTGGATGCTAACTCCTAAAGATACATGTTTGGTTGCAAAAAGTTCCACTGATACCAGTTGGTTGTGGCACAGAAGACCGAATCACTTAAACTTCAAAACCCTGAACAAACTTGCAAGATTAGCATTTGTGAAGGGGTTACCAAATGATGTGTTCAGTAAGGATCATATATGTGATGCTTGTCAAAAAGGAAAACAAATCAGAGCATCATTCAAAAGTAAAGTAGAAGTTTCTACTGACAGAATACTACAACTGTTACATATGGATCTCTTTGGTCCAGTAACACCTGTGAGCACAAATGACAGAAAATATACACTTGTGGTAGTTGATGACTACTCTAGATACACATGGGTCATATTCTTACTCAGTAAGAAAGAGACTCAGACAAAACTGCCATAATTACTAAAAAGACTCAGTACTGAAAAGAACCTGAGTGTGGTGAAAATCAGATCAGATAAAGGCACTGAATTTATCAACCATATTATATTTGATTACTGTGCAACAAATGAAATAGCTCATGAAACATCAGCTGCAAGGACCCCACAACAAAATTGTGTTATTGAAAGAAGAAATAAGACTCTGAAAGAAGCTGTAAGAACAATGATTGTTGAAGTTGATATACCTAAGAGGTTTTGGGATGAAGCTATCAACACTGCATGCTACTTTCAGAACAGATCCATGCTGACCAAGACTCAAGACAAAACACCTTATGAGTTGTGGAATGAAAGGAAGCCTCTTGTTTCTTTCTTTCGTGTGTTTGGTTGCAAGTGTTTCATACACAATATTGGTAAAGATCAGTTGAAAACTTTTGATAGCAAAGCTGATGAAGGGATATTCTTAGGATATTCTGAAGTCAGTAAAGTCTTCAGAGTTTACAACTGTAGGACTCTTATTGTGGAAGAAACACCTCATGTTGTTTTTGATGAATTTACTTGTGTTCAGAAGAAATAGGAACATGACTCAGGAGATCTGACTAAGAGAATCACCAGACTTAGCCTGAAAAAGAAGAATAAAACATCCTCTGAGTCTGAGTAGAAAAAGTCAATCACTTCCTATGAATGGAGTGAATCTGACTCAGATAAAGAAGCTCAGGATGGAAATACTCAGGATGGTGAGACTCATGATTGAAATTCTCCACTGAAGGAAAGCCAACACACTGAAGCTGACCAATCTGAACATACACCAGTTCAGACTCAGGTATGTAATGCCGATGAAGATGTGGTCACAGCTGAGGCAAACTCTGAATCTATCAACCAAGGGGGAACAAATGTCTCTGACAATGTTCTGAATGGAATTTCCCCTGAGGAAGATGATTCACTCTCTCCTTTTCTAGGACTCGCATCATGTTCAGGAAGCCAAAAGCCCAGAAGAAGAAGGCAATAAGCCAAGGATCGACGGTTCAGGAGGAACATGAGGATCAGGACGAGTCCAGTTCTGATCAGGATGATGTTGTGATTGTTGATATTGTCCAGAAACCGGTTAGGACAAATCCAGTAAAACATCCTGAGGCTTCAGGATAGGAAGAACGGAAGAAGAAATCCCTTGATTTACTGAAGGTAAAAAGGGAAACCAGAGAGAAGCTGAAGAAAAAGACATTGGCACCTCATAAGAGAAAGAGACTCCAGGCAATTACAGAAAAAGAGGCCAGTGATGCTGAAGAAGCTCATATTGAGACCCAACAAGGAATAAAATCTCCACTTCAGGTGCTTGCTCAAGTAGTAAAGAATGTTCAGGAGCAGGACGTTGAAGAAAATGTATTCTCAGAGGTACTTGAAACTTCCCTGAGCACTGATAAAATATCTCAGGAGATTTTCAAGGGACCTCAGGAGCAGATAGAATCTCAAGATCTGCTGAGTTTGGAAACTCTCCTGAAAGAACCATTTTTTGATCCTACAACACTTCAACTCATCCAATTCGAGCCCGATGTTCCAGAAAGTCCTGAATTTAAGAAGGGCAAAGCAGAAGAAATAGAATGGCGAAGCAAGGGGGAACGATTCATCTTGGACAGATACCCAGAGCTGAATGCTTATCCTGACCTTCAGGATATTTTCTTCAGGCTTAGGACAACAGTCTACATCCTGAACCAGACACTCTCAAAAATGCTGAACATAGCCTCCTTCAGAGGAGAGGAGTGGTGGAGGGTCGAGACTGCTGTGCTGACAGAGTTCTCTGGCTTTAGGAAAACCAAGCTCATGATTAAAATTGCTGACTTTGATGAGCTGGTGAAGAGAAAGGTAGCTGAAAAGAAGAATGCTGAGGCTTGTGCATCCAGTTCTCTAAATCAGGAAGGAGATGGGGATCGGGATGGAGAAGATGAGAAGGATGCTGAGAAAAAGAAATAAACTTAAAGTCACATAGAGAAGGAAACTCAAGCTGAATAGACTGGTGTCAGACAACCTCAGACTGAAGTTAACACTCTTCAGGTACCTTTTGGCACTGTTATACATTATGCCGAAGTTACTGAAGTACCTAACGTTAAATATGATGTTTATGATATGCAGACTGAGGCTCGTTTGGAGCACCCAGCTCAGTTGGAGACTGTTGTACTACCTCCAGTGATTGACTTAACCCCAATCCGGGATGAACTGAAGAAGGTGATTCCAGTGGTGGAGAAAATGACCAAGATAGAGGAAACTTTGGCAAGTCAATCTAAAAAATTGGAAAATCTGAGCTCATCATCTGATATGCTGCAAATTTAAACAACTCTCTCAAATAAGATGAATGATCTGGATGAGAAGATTGATGGGGTAAGGACAGAGCTAAATGCAAACATGGAGCAAAAATAGAACTGCATATCTTCAGGCCAAGCTAATTGAGAAGAATGAGCAATTGATCAAAACATCTTTTGAGGAAATGAGCACTCTGCTCATGACCCAGATGACTGAAATGATGCATAAGGCATTCTCTTCTCAGTTTGCTCCACTGTCTGATGAAGTATCCATGGCCAAAAAATTATCTAATGAGGCTGGAAGATGAACATGATCAGCTGACTAGGGAAGTGCGCAGTTTAGGAAATGAGCAATACTACATGGATACTGCACTAACCCAACTTCTCCCAAGGTATGATGCCAAAAAGGGGGAAAGACCATATGCTAAAGGTCAATTGGCTATGTTGTTGGCACAAACCTTGGAGAAGAAAGACAAAGAAGAAGCTGAGGCTAAGAAGATGCTGGATGCTCTGAGTGAAATTGAGGCCACAGAAAAGCTAAAGTTTAAAGAAGTTGAAGAGCCTGACCGCACTCAGACATCAGAACAAACTACTCAGGAAATCATAGAAGAGAAGATGATTGAAAGGAGAAGGGTTGAAACAAGCAAAGCTGGTGAGGCTCAGGCTAGACCAGAAAAGAGGAAAATTGTTGCTTTTATGGAGCCAGAAAAGAAAAGGAGAGCAAAAATCTCAAAACCCGTTCAAAGGAAGCTGGTGGTAGATTTTGATAAATCAGAGGAAGAACCTGAGGAAGCTGAACCTGATACAAAACCAGAGACCTTCGATACAAAGAAGACTCTGAGAGCCCTACAAATTTAAAAGGAGAAAAGATCTGCTGCTTCAGTATCTGGTGCTCCATTGATAAGAAAGAAAAAAGGAAGAAGAGCGGAAGAGAAGGGGTGTATTCAGGAAATTCATTGGCAAGAGGAGAGGTACTGAGAAAACTCAGAAATGGCTGCACATTGACAAGTGGATGCTTATCCAAATCAATGATGCATGTGAAGAGATAAAGAGAACCTTCTGGTTCTACTATGAGATTCTGAGGGAGTGGAGAGGGAGCAGCTCAGACAAGAATGAGGCATTCATTGAATATTTTCTAGCATTCTATCCTGAGTATCTGTAGAAGTGGATCAACTTGGCAGATGAGAGCAACACTTAGATTGTAGCTCCAGGGCCATACATGTATCCTGCTCCAAGATTTGAGAATGGCTATGTGCATGAAGCTGCCATCTCTCAAGAAATTGCTCAGTATGCCATTCAGCTTGGACTGACAGGAAATAACCCTGAAATCATCAAGGAAAGAGATGAATTGAAGAAGAGGTACTTTGGAATGTTCAACTTGGAAGTACCTGAAGATGAGATTGAGGAAGATTGAAGACTGTCTGTTTTTATTCTTTTGACTTTCATTGTACTATGTAATTCTCATTCCTCATCAATGAAAAATTTATCATTTGTGGTTGAATAAGACAATATCTTATTATCTTTTTACATGCTCTTACTTATCTGATATGCCATTTCAATGTAATAGACAACTGAAACCTGAGTATAGGTTAGGTTTTCTTAAATGTAACAAGATGGTTTTGACATCATTAAAAAGGGGGAAATTGTTGGGAGATGAATTTAAATAAAAGATTTTGATTAGATCCCAAAACCCTTGAGCATGACATGTTCAGGACATCTTGATAGTATAGGATCAGGATTAGGTTTCAATAAAATTTAGGACTCAGGATTATCTGCACCTTGTATAGTCAGCAGATATATATCAGAAATTTTAATGAACTAAAGACTCTGAAGATTCTGAAGACTCAAGAAGACTCTGAAGACTCTGAAGAATCCTGAAGACTCTGAAGACTCAGAAGAATCCTGAAGATCGAAGATCCAGAAGACTGTTTATGTACTAAACAAAAAGGACCCTGAACCACTATCTTAATGAAATAGTGTTATGTACATTCCTAGTACAAACAAACAAATGTTAGACATTTGTGGACATTAAGGAACATATCAGATCAGAAAGGTCAACTTAAAAGAGTCGTTTTGTTTGTCTCTGTTCAAAAGAAGATTTCAACTAATGAGGAGACAACAACAATGTACTTTACTGACACTGAAAGCGACATCTCACTGAAGAAATGTTAGGTCTGATATCTTCCAGTTCACAGAAATTGGTGATTGGCTACTTGGCTGCATATTTCCTAAAACATGCAAGGGTGTGTTCAAACCCTAAAAATAGTCGTTCATCAATAACTAGAAGAGGAAACTCTTGATGCTATCTCTTCCAACGGATAGTTTTTCAAAGAGTGACCTTTGAAGAAGTTGCCTATAAATACCAGTGACCTTCACCATTGAAAGGTTACGGGAAATCAAAGCAACTCCAGAGCTCATTCGTATTCTTGCAAATTGAAGCACTTGAAAAAACCTATGATTTCCTAAGTGTTTCAAATTGAAGAGAGCTCATTTCACTAAGCCTAGATTTAATATATATCCAAAGCTTAGTAAAGATATCCTAGCCTTTGAATTTGTACTTATTGTCAAATGGTATCTCACCCTAGTTGGAAACTAACCCAACCCAAACCCTTTTGATAGGTAGTTTGTGTATTGTGTGTGATTGTTGGTGAGAAAGAGTTGTAAAGAGCAAGTAAGCTGCAGTGAGTCAGCCAGAAAGCTCTAGAGAAGAAGTGAGTAAGCTGTTTTAGACAGCCAGAAAGCTTGTGTGTGTTGAGTTAGTAAGCTGCAGTATTCAGCCAGAAAACTCAAGGTAGAAAAGTTAGTAAGCTGCTGTGTTCATCCTGAAAGCTTTAGGTGATAGTGAGTTAAGGAATTTCTCTGAAGATCAGAGAGAGTGGACGTAGGAGCTTTGCCTTTGAACCACTATAAGTTTCTGTGTTGTTTCCTTTCTGTTTTGCATTCTATCTGTTGCATATTTTCACTGAAAACATATTTTACTGATATTCAGTTGGAAACAATCCACTGAACTTGCATCAAACTTGATCACAGTCTTAACCACTATTTTACTAAGGAAGAGATTTTCAGAAAGTTAAAACGAGTATAAACTTAGGGCCAACACATTTCGCACTCTTGATTAGCTAGAACAGATAGTTATCAAACTGAATCAACTCTACTGAGTATTCAGTAAGATAATTCAAGCTTCTCAGGATCTCTGATAAAACTCAGGATCAGTTGGGCTAATCTGAAGCTTCTGAAAGCTGTTCAGGATCACTGTCTCAGCAGACTTTGACTCAGGGCGATTTTGTGCTTCTCAGGGCAAAATTCTCAGGAAATCCTGACCCTTCTGATCTCAGTAAAGAAAAAGTTTTAAAAACACTGAACACGTGTATTCCCCCCCCATACACGTGTAACACTCGTTTGCACCGGGACCAACAAAAAATATTTAATTTAATTAGATAGATTAATTAAAAACTTAACTTAAATAACTTTTAACAAGAGTGCACGATTTTAAAATGAAATAATCTTGTTGAATTGGGCTTTGCGCAGACTGGCTTGATTTCACCACATAGGTTGAATCAAGTTTACCAATATATAGTATTAAGATTAAGATATATATTAAGATTAAGATATATTTTAAGATTAAGATATATATATATATATATATATATATATTATTTTTATTAATAGTAATACTTCCATTTAAACTTGTTATAAAATTTAACCCCAAAAAGAAATCTTGGGATTTAATAGATTTATGATTTATTAGAACTTGTGGCAAATCATATTTAAAACTATAGTTTCCTGAGAAGTCTAAAAATTGTATTCCTATGGCTTCAATATAATGAGTTATAGGTATCGTCCTATTTTCAACTGTTCTAGTGACTAACCCATAATTTAATTTTTTTATGAAACTTTTGATCAGGAA
The DNA here is from genome assembly GCA_037126765.1 of Stenogyne calaminthoides. Taxonomy (NCBI): domain Eukaryota; kingdom Viridiplantae; phylum Streptophyta; class Magnoliopsida; order Lamiales; family Lamiaceae; genus Stenogyne; species Stenogyne calaminthoides. The sequence goes on from JBBCBC010000018.1 coordinate 13,119,700, forward strand.
TTAAATCATATCCTATTAAGCTTTTAGTACTACCAGTATCTAGTAAAGCTGCTAAATTAATATGATCATTATTATTAAACCAAATTCTACATTGTAGAGTTGTTAGGCTAGATATTCCTGTATTTATACTCTCATTATTACTAAAAGTATTTATTAGAATAGTTTTATCTATCTGTTCAGACATTTGATTTAATTTTATATTACTATATTCTCCTTCTATTAAATGTTCTTTTCTTTTTTCATTTTTAGATATGTTATGTTCTAAAAGATTATGTTTGTATTCAAATTGAGAAATTTGATATTCTAATTGTGTTATCCTTTGATTTATTAATTCAATTGCTAATTCATGTTTATTTACTCGTTCTTTATAAATATCATTATTAGGTAGGATCTGACCCACACTTCCTTCTAAATCTGTATTAATATTAAATAATATTTTTATACACAAAAAACATATTACATTAAAACATTTATTACACTGATATCTTCTATTAATTGCAGGAAATAATTTACATTTAAAGCAACTAATATGATTATTTCCTCTGAATTTTATCCATTCATGTATATATTCAAAATCTATATTATTCATATAAGTATATGTTATTTTTGTAGAATTTTCATCTTCACTACAAATACTATAAATAGATACATTATCAGACTCTGAATTTATTTCTTCAATTTCATAATATCCTAATTGTTCAATTAAGTTTGATTTTTCTATATTCTTATTTTTATTTGGGCATTTATTTGCTAAGTGTTTTTCATCTCCGCAAATAAAACATTTACAAACTCTTTTTTTGGGGTTTTCTAACATACCTATTTATGTCGTAATTACTATTTTTATTATAAGAAGTACTTTTTCTAAGAAATTTTCTTTTATAAGGTTTATCATAATACCCATAAGCCTGTGATGTGTTAATGGTTGTTTTACAAAAAAGCCCAAGCTTGTCGTTTAATTTATTCTTGTAGCGTTGCTTCTTTACATTTTTCTTCTAATTTATTAAACACAAATGTACCTATTCCTAGGTTTTGAATATTTCTTAATTCCTTCCATTCATTATGAATACTTTTTCCTAAATCTCCTGGCAATTTTACAAAATATTTATCACAAAGCTCATCTTCTATGACTTTTCCTGTTTGTGACAATAATCTAGCAAAATTTGTGCTAAATTATTTTATATATTTAAAATCTGAAATACTTAGTTGTTCCAAATTTCTTACTGCTGTATCTTGTATATATGTATTTTGTTTTGCAGGATCAACTCCTAGAAGTAATATTCTTATTTGACTTGTGAAATTATAAGGATTATCTCCTAATGATTTTATCTGATTAATTTCATCAAGTACTTTTGCTTTTTTACTTTGCCAAATTCCTAAAGCTATAGGTCCTAAAGTAGTCTCTAGATATGCAAACATATCTATATCAACTTTTTTTATTTGTTTCCCAATTACGTACTACTGTTTGTTCCCAAAATAGAATTTCATCGGGCCATAATTGGGGACTCTGTTGTTCAATTAATAGCATATACGTACTACTGTTTGTTCCCAAAATAGAATTTCATCGGGCCATAATTGGGGACTCTGTTGTTCAATTAATAGCATATCTGAACTGTATAACTTTGCTATTGGCAATCTTCCACCTTTGCTTTTTAAACTTGATTCTCCTTCATAATTATATTTAGCAGGTGTCCATGGTTGTCTATCATAATTTTCTGTACTTCCTTGTCCTAGTTCTACGAATTCTGGTTTTAATCTTTTTTCTACTATCTATCATGGCTTGATCCATATAGTTTATTTCATTTTTAAAAAATCTGAGATCATGCATTTTCCGCTTATGATTTCTTTTACTAAGGGTAAATTAAAGTATTCTTCAAGCTTATTATAAGCTTGTTCGTAGGTCATTCCTAGATCAGTCATACATTCTATTAACATATCGTCAACTTGTTCTTGAATACTTATTTCTGTGAATTTTTATTATTAATTTGATTAATAGAATTTTTTGTTTCTTCAATTTTAAAACCTGTTTCTATTTCAATATTAGGAAAATTTTCTTCTAATTCTTCAAATTGGCTATAACCTATTATGTCTAAATATTTATAATCTTCTTCAGATTCTGTATCGTAAATTGGTTATGTTTCGTACATAGCTTCTTCTTCGAATTTAGCCATATAACTAATTACTTCTTCCTCATTTTCCGTAGTATCCTCTTTATTATAATTTGTGAATCTAACGCTAGACGATCCATCAGAATTGATATATATATATATTATATATAGTAATGATATAGAACCAACTATCTGGTTTTTTATGGAACCAGATTAATGACGTGTCATGCCAACTATTCCCTAAACCATGAACCATAAACCCTAAATCATGAACCATTCGGATCGGGTGAACCATAAACCACTCGGGCCGGGTTTGGGTCCGGGCCGGGTAAAAAGAAAAATTGAATTGAACTGAAAAAAATAAAATCGCGAAAAAAAAAATTACATTTTTTTACCCGCCTGCACCAACTTCGGCGTAATCAACCCGCCCGAGTGGTTCATGGTTCACCGACCCGAATGGTTCATGATTTAGGATTTATGGTTCATGGTTTAGGGAATAGTTGGTATGACACGTTATTAATCTGATTCCATAAAAAACCAGATAATTGGTTCTGTAGATCCCGAACGGGTTTTGTGAGGGTAGAAGTCTAGAGGGGAGGGGTGAATAGACTTCTAAAACTTTTCGAGCGGCTCAGGTGTGATTTGCAGATTGCCTGATCAGAGTGCTAGTGAGTCAGTAGGAACTGATGTTCAATCTTACTGAGTGCCTGAGGGCAGATCAGTTTGATATCTGTCAGTCTAACTGAGAGTGCGGAAGCTTGTTTTTAAGCCGTGTGAAAAACCAGTTTTATCAATTCAGATTCTTAAGTCAGTTTTCAACCAGCTGACTAAAGTGTCAACCTGATCAGATCAGTTGCTTGGTGCAGACTGAGCTTAACTTAGAATATGTATGCGCTTTTAAACTTCGGTTGTGTGAATAGTGTAAAGCAATAAGAAAAGCAAGTAAATGCACACAAGACTTTTTATAGTGGTTCGATTTAAACCCGTCTACGTCCACTCTTCCCTTAACACAGGGGAACCTTAACCGAACTTAACTGAACTTAACCTGCGGGACTTATATCCCTCACGAGATGGCCGAGATGTTTATTGAGTTCACACTTTACAGATGTTTATCGAGTTCACACTCAACCGAACTAGAAATCAGAAAACTAGAATCCCTAGTCTGAAATCTTCCGAGAACAAACTTAACCTAACTTGCGTTTGGGTGAAGAATGTTTGAGGGTTCCAACTGGAAATCTATCCTGGTATTTTAGGTAGCCAAAATGCTAGTGGATAGGATTTCTTGCTAAGAACTATGGGATGAACACTCTAAGAATAATCTTCAAATATGGTGTTCTTTGAGCGGAGATTTTGCTGTAGTTTTTGCTTCTTTTACAGTGTCTCCGTGTTCGTTCTTTGCTAGTGTCTGGTAGATGTCTGGATACTTTGTTTCTAACCAGTTCCGGAATTCATCATCATTTTCAGTCTGATCTTGATGAATTGGAATCTTCTCCAGGATGTAGACGTCACATAGCCATTCTCCTCTCGATCCGATCCCCATGCGGAAGCAGATCTGGCCGTCACTGAGGATGTCTTTAACGAGTCTTTGGAAGGGCATTCTTCTCCCAAGCAATCTCCTCTGTTGCAACTTCGTTCTTCCTCTTCCTTCGGATGTAAGCAATGTTCAGTCCCTTAGCCTCTGCTAACTTCTGCTTCTTGATGGCGGCCTCTCTTATTTCTCTGTCTTATGCGCTCTTGAATTTGTTCAGAGTCATCCGCTTTTGGTAGAGAATGGGTGGCCTTTGTCTCTCGATCTTCATGATAGCTTTTGCCATCTTGCCTTTGCCTTTCTTCCATTTTAGTCCTTTCGGAGTTCATCTTGTTCGTCTTCTTGACTAATTTCTTAGCGAGTTCAAGGCTCTTGGCACGATCATCGATTTCCATTCTTTTACATTTAACGAAGAAAAGTCTTCAATGTTGTCGACTCGGCAAGAACGACGAAAGAGCACTTTTACGCTTTCTCGTGATCTCTTTGCTATGTTTCTCCACGTTTTCCTTCACTTCAAAGAACGAGATCGATGAGATGGAGTGGGGGCAAGTCGAATCTGATGGTTTTCATTAGAGATGAAATTGTTACCAAGCGTGGTTCCGTTTTTTCTTCCTACTCTTTATTCTCTTTTCCTTCCCCCTTTTGGTTTCATCAAAGAGGTTGGACATCTTTCTTGGTTGAGCGGTTAATTGCCGTGAGAACTCCTCTCTCGAGTTCCTCGACAACAAGAGGAGTAATCTGAACGGTGGTAGAAGGTGCAGGAGTGAAGAAGTGTCTGAGAGCAATTTTGATTTCCTGTCTTGCTCGTTATGTAGAAGCCAGAAAATGTTTCCAACCCATATCCATGTGGTTGTTAGTTTTGTCCAAGGATGCCCAGACACTTTCCAAAAGTACCGTAATGCGATTGAGCATCTCTGTCTAACCGTGAGTTTGTCGATCGAGTTTGAGCTTCTCAGCAAGAGGATTGACTAGTTGCATTACCCGCCAAGGATGGCATTGTGCATCCTAACCGTGTGACTTCGTTCCTTGTCAACTAGTTTTGCTTGCTCATCTTCAAATCGCTTCATCGATTCTGCCGAGCTGCGAATTTGTCTTCAAATGCAGCCTTGATCCCATCCTGAATCTTCTCAGTATAATTATCTAGGGTATCAGAGCTCATCGTAGCTGTCTGGTCAGATGTTGACGCCTTGCCAAGTCGGGTCTCATCTGCAGCACCCATTCTTGGTTCATCAGCAGCTCCCTCATGATCTGTAGGAGGTTGAACGGTTTCCTCCCTATTATCAGCAATTCCGAACCTTTCGTGAATCAACCATCTGATATCATCATCAGATGCCAATTCAACAATACTTTCAATCCCAACATTGTTCAAGCACTTCAACTCCAAGTCTACAAAGAAATCTGATCCCAGAGTTGTCATGAGAATCAGAAATTCTTCAATGCTTTTCAGTCTGATATCCCTCCAGAACACTATCTCTTCTATCTGTTGCTGGATGCCGGGATGTTGATCAATTCGGGCATAGATCCGCCAGAGATACTCCTTGATCTGTTGCTTCATTATCCTTATGATGGGGCTTTTGGAGCAGGTGAAGCATGCACTGTTCTGGTGTTGAAGGGATTATGAGAGATGGACACTCGCTTGTCGGATCTCTCAAGCTCTTGTGACTTGATTGGAGATTGGGATATTTGAGAGGATATGTGTGGTTCGTTTTCAGCGTTTTGAGGGTGTTCAGTTTCCTGAACTGATTGATTGATTGGTGGTGTGGGAGATCTTGGTGATCTGATAGGCGAGGGTGAGGGTGAGAAGGTTTTGTGGGGAGGTGATGATGATTTTTGAGGAGAGGGTGATGGTGATTTGGAAGTGGGCGTTGGCGATCTTGCTCTCTGGAAGATCTTGGTTAAAGGCAGAGAATCAGATGGTGATTCTTCCTCAGATTGCTCCACTGTCCCTCCGATGATTTCTCTCTCCTTCCGCCGCGATCATCCGCTTCTTCCCTTACTTCTCGATAGTTGGCTCGAGGTATGGATCGCTATCTCTTCTTCTCGATCTTACTTACATCGGATCGATCCTTCGCTCACGACTTGTGGGGCAGAACTTGGAGCGATTTTCGAGAGGAGATGAGACTCTCTTTCGACGTTTCCGTGAAAGCATCTGGTTTCTTGGCGGATCCTTCCTCTTCATCCTCTTCTCTCGAACGACCTTTTTCTCGACTTCGACGATGCGATTTGCCTTTATCTTTTCCCTTCTTTTCTCCCTTGGATTTGGGCACATAAGGAGTCGGATCCTTATCAGTTTGTCCAGGTAGGGACTCATCCTTGCCCAGTATGGCCTTGTGCTTTGCTTGGTAAATCTTCGCTCCATTCTCGTTCCATTCATAATTACGTGGCGGCTTATCGGATGTAATGATAGAGATTTTTGTGTATGAATGAGCACTTGGAAGATAAGCACACTTCATTGCTCTGGGTCAGTTCGAACTTCCCGAAGTCTTTTCTCAGTCTTGCTTTGACCATACCCAACCAATCGATATCTGAAGCCTTCTTGATTATTGCAGCCATGACACTTATCTTGTATGAAGTGACCGCATCAAGGCTGTAAGTTGAGCACATGATCACCTTCTGAACAATTTCAAGAAGAAGGCGATATTTCCTCTTCAGATAGTAGGCTTTGACGTTCGTCGTGTTCTCCTTATTTGCTGGTCTCAACAGCTCGGCTTCAAGAAATCCCTTTTCTCCTACATCAGTCTTGTAGGTCTCTGGATTGATGCTTCCTCGAGTTAGGCCGAAAATCCTCTGGAGATCGTCATTCGACACTCGAACGTCCAGTCCGCCAACGGAAGAAATCAGGTCAGCATCATTATCTTCATCCCTCTACAGATTGTATAGAAACTCCAGAGCTTCATGTGCGTGGACGATGTTCTGATGTGTAGAGCAATAACGTTCAAGTCCACAAACTCGCAAGCACTCCAGAATTTCCAGCGATTCAGGGTCTGAGGTGATGGTGAATACTACATACTTCTCATCAATGATGTCTTTCTTCATCGATGAAAAGTTGCAGAACTTTTTCCCTTGGCCCGGTCGTGGAATAAGATATGCCATTTCTGTACGATATGCAAATTGATGTTTAGTTTGAGTAAGATATTTCAATAAATTCAGTCAAACTAGTTATTTTAACATCAATTTAGCAAATAAGAGTTTAGATCGAATAAAAATTACAGAAATATATCATCACGATTTGTAAACCTAGGTACCAGAGAGAAATTGAGATCATGGAATTAATTAAACAAGAAATTACCAGAAATTGATTCGAAAGATTTAGAAATCGGAAGAGTATAATCAATTGATCTCGAAAGTAATTCTCTGAAGATTTTTGAAAGTGTGATCTTTTAAGATCTTTGAGAAGACGAAGTAGTGGAAAGCGGTTTTCTGAGAAAGATTTGGATTTTATAGAATACGAGGGAAAACCTTTTTGCACAACTTTCCAAAGTACTCAAGTGTCCGTGTTTTGAAAATAGTGGCTGAGATTAGTCGGCCAAAAAGTATTTTGATCGCACGGTTGAGAAAAGAAGTCTTCTCGTATTTCGGACTCGAAAATTCGCAATAAAACGCATTAAATACACTTTCCTAAGTCCGCATTAAAAGTTTTGCAGAGCATGCGTCATGAACAGAATAAAATAAATTATTTATTTAAATAACGCATGTAAGGTATTCAGAAAGGGATAAATAAGTGAACGTATCTGACTGATTGATATTGTAATCAACCAGTTACCACAGTGATATGATCTGGTACTTTGTTGACCTATCTGATGGTTGCCTTATGCATTTCCCAACAATATCTCACTCATCTGATCAGATTCTTGCTTGAAACACTTCGCCACTTATCTGATCCACTTATCTGATACACTTCATCCTTCAGTCTTCTTCTAATTAGCCCGCATTTTCTGAAGTCAACTCCCTCCAAAACTTTTACTTCGGGGAGTCCAAAAGTCGCCTCGATTCCCAAATCGGCGCGATTTGACATTCCGTAATAATGGCATAGATACGCTGTGATTAAACACACCGTTAACTCATCCAACCATTAGCCGCGTCTTCTCAAATCAACCCTGTGTGTTCCTTCACACTGCTTTCGTCGTCATCTAAGATTTCACATACAATCAATGCTAAGCTTCTTTACCACCATGGAGGCGGATCTGCTAAGGCAAATGAGAAGGCACTTCTCCTAACCGTATGCACCTTGTGCGCCTATCGAGATGACGAAATTAGCATCAACAGACTTAGTCTGAAACAAAGCATGGGTTTGATATACAATCTTGTGTATCAAACTCAATATTTGAATGAGACACTCATGGCCATATGGTCTTTGTGACCAAACCTGTGGCTGTTGGGGAATGAGTTGCACAGATCTATTCGGGGTGAATATTTAAATACAAATTTAATTCATTAATTATTACTAGCATGAATTAATCCTATATTAATTCAAATAATAATTACAACAACATATCATGCATATAAAAAGCCACGTAAAACCTACGCATGCGGAATCTACGGGTTTACGTGAACGTACCTCTCGAGATGGCAGTGACTTCGGTCGGACGGACTAACCAAGTATTCCATTAGCCCTTGCTCGACAATCCGGTGGAAGGATACTCGCGAACAATTAACAAAAGGAAAAAATAAACTTTGTTGCACCACTTATGTGGATTTGCTAATATTTCCAGCACATGGAATTGTACTTGGGAATGAACTAATCATCCCCTATTTATAGGAGAGAGGGTGAACGAAATTTTAGTGAATTTTCAATGTGGGAAAAGACTTTTCTTGGTCACCAAGAAATCTTGAATATATCCCATATATTCTTTTTCCCATAATTAAAATATTCCACAAAAAATCCACCTCCTCTACAATATGGAATTTTCGAAAATATTAGTGCAAGAATCCAAGATTTGGATCTTCTTGAATTTATGAGATATTCTTGTATTTCAAGAAATACATATCTTCCATAATATCTTTTCAAGAAAATCAAGAAAATCTTTCTTGCCCTCTATTTTCCAAAAATTTGAAAATCTCACTATGAATAACCAAGTGGGAGATTTCTTGAATTTAATGAGATAATCTTGTATTCCAAGAATACATATCTTCATTCCATAACAAAATTCAAAGAAAATCTTTTCTCCTCTTTTTATCCATAATTTTTAAAATTTGAGAGGAAATATAAGCAACAATATTTATTTTATTTTAATCACCTTTTCAGTTATTGGACTATATGTTGGGCTACTCAGGGGGCCTTTAGGAGAATTAAGATTGGACCTTCTAATGGATCTTGAATATCTAATATTGAGCCACAATATAATTCAAGCCCATAAATATTAATTAATCCCACTACATAATTAATATTGCACTATCCATCTTAACCCATATTACAAATCAATATGCCTCCCGGTCATTATTTCCCCGTGTTTAAGATTATCTAGCCCATTAATTAATTCAAGCCATTGAAATAGCTTTCCATTAATTAATATCTTTTGTCCTTGGTCAAGGAACGGTTCAACATTATTATCCATACAGGAAACAAATTCCACTTGCAAGATTTAGTATGATAAAGCTTATGAACCTCCCAAGGGGGCAAATCAAGCAAGCGTACTTGCACACGATTCTTCGTATTAAATCTTAGCAATCACATGTGACCAATAATATTTCCCAAGATAAAAAGTATTGAATCTCTCTCTGATTCGCTACCCATGATAAGTCAAAGCAATAGTTACCAATCCCACGTGATCCTATTTAAGGACGAAGGTTAAGAAACAACGAACCACCGAGGTCTAATTCTTCCTTGTTGGTTCAAGAATTTATCCCTCCAGAGGTCCTATTCAACAAGATCATCATGCACTAGTGTAATCTCTTGGTCAAGACAAACCAATCGAGCCTTACACCTCAACCTTTCGCGATGGTTGTTCATTTCCATCTAGGTCGTGAATGGCGTACTTATAGTTCTAAAGGGATGTTAATTTAATCTTTGTGATCGGGTATCACTAAATTAACTTTAGTGTAACACGCGTTTAATTATTGAACAGTTATAAAGAAATATATATAACATTCAATCATATTTAAAGCATCGGTGATAAACAATTTATTTCAATAAATAAGTGCGGAAATTAGGTTTTCGATTATACAAAGTAAAAAGCATACTTTTCAAAGATAATCCCCAATGATCTCCCACTTATACTCAAAGTCGCTTTTAAGTATACTACAACACGTCTCGAGTAGTCCGTGACATCTAATGTCACCTACACGAACCTAATAATTTCTCCCACTTATACTCAAAGCAGATTGGCAACGGTCTTGACACCCATTCCACTCACATGTCTCTCGAATGTATTCAGAGGCAGACGCTTTGTGAATGGAGCTGCTAGGCTGTCCTCAGACGTTATCTTTGCCATATCTATATCTCCTCTCTTAACGATTTCTCGTATAAGATGTCTTTCCTTTAATGTGTTTGTTTGACTTCGTGGACTCTTGGGTTCTCTTGAATTTGCAATCGCCCCTAGCATATATTGCTAGACAAATTGAGAACACCATCCAAGTCCACTAAGAAGATCTAGAGCCCAATCGGTTCTTTCACCGCTTCACAAGCAGCTACTTACCCGAGTCCCATGGTTGAGTCAGTGATGCATTTTTGCTTCACACTCATCCATTTGATGGCTACACTTCCCAAATGGAAACACACTAACTGAGGCAGATAATTTCTGGAATCTATATCTGATTGGAAATCCGAGTCCGTGTAGCCGATGGGGATTGGAGTATCTGACTGATAAATCAACATTCTATCCCGAGTTCTTTTCGGACACTTCGTATCGTTTTTAAGCGTCGTCCCAATGCGCTTTCCTCGGGTTACTTTGATATCTTGCTACCATGCCTACGACAAATCGGATATCCGGGTCTCGCATACGCAAGAATGCATACATAAGGTTTTCGACAGCCGAAGCACAAGGAATACCTTTCATGTCATCTATCTCCTTTTCGTCTTAGGGAACATTTTCTTGGATAGATGGATTCCAAGTCTGAAAGGTACGAATCCTTTCTTGGAATCTTGCATGCTGAATTGTTTCAAAACCAGTGTCTATGTATGAAACTTGCGATAACCCGACCATCCTTTTCTTGTGATCTTGATCCCAAGGATGTGTCCGGTTTTCCCTAAGTCTTTCATATCAAACTGTTTTGAAAAACATGCCCTTACGTCTGATCACACCTTCACATCGTTCCCGATGATCACAATGTGATCTACGTACAGTACTAAGAATACCAATGCAGTTCCGACACGCTTTTTATACACACAACTTTCAAACTCGTTTTGATCAAACCCATAAGACTTTATAACATGATCAAAACTTTGGTTCCAAGTTCTGGATGCCTGTTTGAGTCCGTAAATGGACCTCTTGAGCTTTTACAAACTGGGTGTTCTTGGCCTGTTTCAATGAAAACTAGGGGTTGTTGCATATGGATCTCTTTATCAAGACTTCCGTTAAGGAAAGCTGTCTTGATATCCATTTGCCAGATTCAAAGTCGAAAATGCGCAGCAATCGATAAGAGAATACGGATGGACTTAAGCATGGCTATGGGCGAAAAAGTTTCCTCATAATCGATCCCTTTCTTTCTGAGTATAACCTTTCGCCATTAGTCTTGCTTTAAAAGGTTTCAACTTTCCCGTCCGATCCTCTTTTCCTCTTATATACCCACTTGCATCTAATAGGTTTGACCCCATTAAGTGGTTCGACTAGCTCCCACACTCTATTATGAAAACATAGAACCCACTTCGGCTTTCATTGTTGTTTGCCAAGAATCTGCATCCATATCTTGGAGTGCCTCGTTATATGTCCATGGGTCTGATTCCGGGAAATCAAGTCCGAGGACTCTCCTATTCCCATGAATCTCTCGGGCTGTCAAACAACCCTCCCACTATAACGAGGCTCCGGTTGCCAGAAAACGATCGTTTGGTATATCATCTAGTACGATCGGCAAGAGGAGGTTTGCCCTCGAAGCTCATTTAAGGTAATCTCACTACGGGTTTTCTTTGGTTCTATAGTTTTCTTCCAAAATCTAAAGTGGTTGCGGATGTCCACCTTTTGATCTTTGGAACTATAGAACATTCAATTTTGTTCCTCGGGTATCCTATAAAACAACCCGTAATTACTCGATCGAGGATCCAATTTCTGGGTTTCCTTGTCCAACACGTAGGTAGGACACCCCAAAGTTCTCATGTGTCTCATACTAGACTTGCGCCCAAATCCACAATTCTTTGGGGTTCTAGGAACTGATTTGGATAGCACCAAGTTCAGAATGTAAGTCGCTGTTTTCCAAGGCATGACCCCAGAACGACTCGGCAAGATCCGTATAACTCATCATTGATCTAACCATTTCCAAAAGAATTATGTTGCTTCACTCTGCAAACCCCGTTTTGTTGAGGGGTTCCGGGTGCAGTGAGCTGGGATACAATCCCTTCATCAGATAAGTAGTTCAAAAACTCATCGTTGAGGTATTCGCCTCCACGATCAGATCGTAGAGACTTGATACGTTTTTCCACATGATTCTCTGGTTGAGCCTTAAATTCTTAGAATTTCTCAAAGGACTCAGATTCATGCTTCATAAGGAAAATGTACCTTGAGTAATCATCAATAAAATTACTCATAACCTCCTCTTGCTTTGGTTGACATTGAACTACGTACATCTATGTGAACGATCTCTAACACTTCTTTAGCCCCATTCCCCTTGGCTCCAAATGCCATCTTGGTCATATTACCCTCCAAACATGATTCGCAGGTTGGAATCGATTCAACTTGGAGACGCTCCAGTGAACCATCTTTTACCAACCTTTGGATCCTCTTTGGATTTATATGACCTAATCTTAGATGCCAAAGAAGTGTCTCGTTCACGTCTGATGAACGTTTTCTTTTCTCAGAAACAGTTGATGTGTTATAGGATACATTTCGTGAGTGGTGTGCACAGTTAATTGTATAGAGATTTTCCATCAATGTCCCATAACAGATACACTCATCATTTCAAAATGATGTCATTCTTATTAGAAGAAACTTAGTGTCCTTTAATCGAATTTTAGAAACTGAAAGTGAATTCTTTCTAAAACTGGGAACATAAAGATAATCTCAAAAAAAAACTTTATCTTCAAAAGATAGGCGGACTTCTCCCACTGCTTTAACTGCTACTCATGTAGCATTGCAATGTCTGCTACTTGCGTAGTATTGCAATAATCGTTACTAACGTAGCATTGCAATATCTGCCACTTACGTAGCATTGCAATGTCTTCTACTTTCGTAACGTTACCCAGTGTGATGAGGATCTCACTCCCACTATGTTGCCGGATCATTTAGAACCCGTGAAGCCAACATGATTAGTGGATCTCGTATCAACCACCCACGAATGAGAAGTATACGCCGCTAAACAAGTTTCAACAACAAGTGTATGAGAATTACCTTTCTTTCCGTCCCTTTTTGGGGTTGGAACAGGCAAGACCTCCATTGTCATCTCTCACCGCAGCTTAAGCACTTCCTCTTTGGATTTTCCTTGACACAACAAGCATTCCTCATCTTACCATTGCCCTTGGCAACAGTTGAGTTTTATTGCTTATGGAATTTGGTCCTCTTCTTTATCTTGCCTACCCTTGGCCTAGAAAATGAAGACGGACCACTGCCGTCAAAGCTTGAGTTTGGTGCTTCTTCATCATTTCTGCCGAGACCAAAAGCTTGCAACAAATTAGCTAGCGAGGCCAAAATGCTCAAAAACTTTTTGGGCTGAGAGTGAAGTACCAAATTCATTTGAGTCTCCAGATCATAATCTGCACTCAGAATCTCAAGTTTGTTCAGATGGGCCATCTATTTTGAGGATGTAATCCCTTACGGGTTTTTCCTCCACCATTTCAGCGATGACATCTCTCGCATGGTGATCTGACGAGTCCCGCATGTTTTGACTCGTCAGTTGGCTCATCTGATTTTTGTGTGTCAAAATCCACTTGTGCTTTTGTGCAGTTAGGACAATTATAATTTTCCAATCAATATAGTTTCCATACATATTGTATTTGACTTTAAGTATAATAACAGTGGATTAAAAGGTAACGACATGCTGAACTGAAATAAACAACTATATGCAATAGCACAAGTATATCACAAGGTTCGATCACATTTCATCATATTTTAAAATCTCAAAAAAAATATGAACATGGATCAGCCAACATCTCAAAACAGTTTAAATAAGCCACGTGGGGTGGGTCATTATTTAAACACATTCAAGCAGGTTACAAACAAGAACAGTTACAAACCTTTAATATCCAGATTAATAGTTGGCTCCCACTTGACCAATATAAAATTGACAGGGACTTCGGGGAAGTATATGCATATCAATTTTATACCTAAGTAATAACCATGATTAAATACAGGATTACTATTTCGCTTTGATCGAGCCTCGTGGGGAGGGTCATCGTCGCCACTAGTAATAACCCACAATCATCCGTTTGGAATTCATTCATGTGAAACCTATCTTTTGACCGTCCCGTGGGGGGAATTTCTCCAAAAGAATTCACAAATAAATAAATCATGGAGGTCAAAATTAATTCAATTTTATTATCCGGAATAAAATTGTCAATTAATTATTTAAAACATACTTAGTAATTTTGGAGTTGAGATTTTTCAATTTGGCAACCCTCATGCAAACACATTTAAACAAATTAAATAAAGCATAAGATAACACAAATAAATCAAGCATAACAGAAAAATAAACATATTGGGCACAAATTATCCAATTGTCATGGTTTGATTTTTCTTGGCTTGATCTTGAAGAAACACGTCTCGAATTTCTCCCACTCGTTCATCTCGAAAAAATACTTCGTCTCGAACCGCCACGCCAAGCAGCTCGCAGTCGGGATGCACCCCATCCATCCGGGCCGCTTGCTAGAGATGCCTTAGGTAACCTCGGCAGACCTGGCGAATACGCAAATGGGCTCAAGACGCTCCTAAGACAATCGGCACGAAGTCGGCAGAGTCGGCATCCTGCAGCGCATCAGCCTACATACAAGGCTTCGCCCATCAACCGCCAGCGACCTCGGCGTACACATGCGTCTCATGGCAGCGGCCGTACAAGGCTTCACAGGCACAACGCCCGTCCAAACTGGAGAAAGAGTACACTTTGTCTTGTAAGGCCACCCTCATAGCGCTCGTAGCCCAAACCCTGCGCCATGCGCTTATGTCGCGTGCATACCAGCGCCGCCTACGCTGGTTACGGATTTCGGTCCTTTAATTCTTCATCTCTTCGTTCCCATCCGGTTACAATTTATTTACAAAAATAAATAAACCAGATCTAGACTAGTCTATTACATTGATCAAATCAAACAAATCCTAGTCTGCTCGTGGATTTTCTCACGAGGCAAAAACAAATCGAACGAATCGATTAAAAAAAAACCACGGTTTATATGCATGCAAAATAAAACATTAAAATCCATGACAATTGGATACCGCGCAAAACAGATCTAACAGTTCTACTATCCGATTTCAAATTTAATGTCCACTTAATTAAATTACAATTTAAAAATTCAGAGTCTGAAAGCGGTGGCTCGATACCGGCTTGTTGGGGAATGAGTTGCACAGATCTATTCGGGGTGAATATTTAAATACAAATTTAATTCATTAATTATTACTAGCATGAATTAATCCTATATTAATTCAAATAATAATTACAACAACATATCATGCATATAAAAAGCCGGAGTAAAACCTACGACGCGGAATCTACGGGTTTTACGTGGAACGCGTACCTCTCGGGATGGCAGTGACTTCGGTCGGACGGACTAACCAAAAGGACTTCCCAAGTATTCCATTAGCCCTTGCTCGACAATCCGGTGGAAGGATACTCGCGAACAATTAACAAAAGGAAAAAATAAACTTTGTTGCACCACTTATGTGGATTTGCTAATATTTCCAGCACATGGAATTGTAATCATCCCCTATTTATAGGAGAGAGGGTGAACGAAATTTTAGTGAATTTTCAATGTGGGAAAAGACTTTTCTTGGTCACCAAGAAATCTTGAATATATCCCATATATTCTTTTTCCCATAATTAAAATATTCCACAAAAAATCCACCTCCTCTACAATATGGAATTTTCGAAAATATTAGTGCAAGAATCCAAGATTTGGATCTTCTTGAATTTATGAGATATTCTTGTATTTCAAGAAATACATATCTTCCATAATATCTTTTCAAGAAAATCAAGAAAATCTTTCTTGCCCTCTATTTTCCAAAAATTTCGAAAATCTCACTATGAATAACCAAGTGGGAGATTTCTTGAATTTAATGAGATAATCTTGTATTCCAAGAATACATATCTTCATTCCATAACAAAATTCAAAGAAAATCTTTCTCCCTCTTTTATCCATAATTTTCGAAAATTTGAGAGGAAATATAAGCAACAATATTTATTTTATTTTAATCACCTTTTCAGTTATTAGACTATATGTTGGGCTACTCAGGGGGCCTTTAGGAGAATTAAGATTTGACCTTCTAATGGATCTTGAATATCTAATATTGAGCCACAATATAATTCAAGCCCATAAATATTAATTAATCCCACTACATAATTAATATTGACTATCCATCTTAACCCATATTACGAGTCAATATGGCTCCGGTCATTATTTCCGTGTTTAAGATTATCTAGCCCATTAATTAATTCAAGCCCTTTGAAATAGCTTTCCATTAATTAATATCTTTTTGTCCTTGGTCAAGGAACGGTTCAACATTATTATCCATACCGGAAACAAATTCCACTTGCAAGATTTAGTATGATAAAGCTTATGAACCTCCCAAGGGGGCAAATCAAGCAAGCGTACTTGCACACGATTCTTCGTATTAAATCTTAGCAATCACATGTGACCAATAATATTGCCCAAGATAAAAAGTATTGAATCTCTCTCTTATTCGCTATCCATGATAAGTCAAAGCAATAGTTACCAATCCCACGTGATCCTATTTAAGGGACGAAGGTTAAGAAACAACGAACCACTGAGGTCTAATTCTTCCTTGTTCGGATTTCAAGAATTTATCCTCCCAGAGGTCCTATTCAAAGACATCAGTCATGCACTAGTGTAATCTCTTGGTCAAGACAAACCAATCCGAGCCTTACACCTCAACCTTTCACGATGGTTGTTCATTTCCATCTAGGTCGTGAATGGCGTACTTATAGTTACAAGGGACTGTTAATTTAATCTTCTGTGATCGGGTATCACTAAATTAACTCTGATGTAACACGTCATTTAATTATTGAACGATTATGCAAGAAATATATATAACATTCAATCATATTTAAAGCATCGTTGATAAACAATTTATTTCGATAAATAAGTCTCGAAATTGGTTTCGATTATACAAAGTAAAAAGCATACTTTTCAAGATAATCCCCAACAAAGGGTAATCTTGTGTCCCATTTAACAATTTGGAAAGCCCATTGATTTTTAGGTCTAAGGGCTCCTAGCTTAAAGATCCTTCAAGGCCCGTTCTCGCTCCACACTCCGAGACTCTAAAAGTGGCTTTCAGGATTCTAGAAGCTTCTCTGCGTCCCATGGGTCGGAGAGTCTGAGAGCATCAGCTTTTAAAATCTCTCTCTCCTTCCCTGCCTAGGGTTGTCTTAGGGCTTATGGTTTATGTATCGACCTCCGGGTCTTCTTGTACTTGTAATACCACTTGAAGATAAACATAGCATTTGTAGCTTTGTGATATCACTTGTAACTTGTAAATCTAACCTCCGGGTCCTTATCAATGAAAAACTTTGTTATTCCATTGCTGTGTTGTTTCTTCTGACTTATGCGATCTGTAGCTTTAAGCTTGACTTGCTTGTTGACTGCAGCTTAATCAAATTATAAAGTAATCTTCCAATCGTCGGCCCCCTTGTCGATATATCTTGAACTTATCGCGCCTTTGTCCGAACTTCGGACGGAAGCTACTTGTCCGACTTTCGACCGCTTCCTTATCTCGAACTGGGATCGGCTCCTCGTCCGTATTAAATCGATTAGTTGAGATTCCTAACTCAACCGATTCCACTTAACCTGGTTAGTCTTTTAACCAACTGGTTCTGGAGATCAGTCCTTCAACCTTATCTGGTGCATTTTCTCCGAGATCCAGAAGCCCTAGCTCGTTGCATAACTCTTTGAATCTGATCTCAGCTAGCGGCTTAATTAAGATATCGACTTTTATGCTTGTCAAGATGGATCTTTTTCCATCGATATTCTTCTTTTCAACGTGATCTCGATAAAATGGTGTCGACATCCACATGCTTTGCATCTTGTATGTAGAACGAGGATTCTGAGTGATTGCAATAACACTATTACTGTCACAGAATATAGGTACGTTCTTAGCTACGATGTTGTAAGCCCTCAACTGCTGACTTAGCCAGATCAGTTGGGAACAACAACTTCCTGCAGCCATATATTCTGCTTCAGTAGTAGATGTCGTGAATCGATGTCCGCTTTTCAAAAACCAAGAGATCGGTTTATTTCTTAAAATCGACATGATCCTCGAGGTTGACTTTCGCGTCGATTCGCAACCTCCGTGTCCCAGAATCAAAGAATACCCACTAAGCTCTAGATTGTCATCCGATGGGTAAAATAAACCAATATTTACAAATCCTTCAGATACTTGAGAATCCGCTTTACCGCTTCTAGGTGGCTTTGCATTGGATTTGCTTTGAAATCCGCACATACACCTCTTGCAAAAAGTAATGTCCGGTCTGGGCAATCAGTATAGTAGTGATCCAATCGAGCTCTATATTCTTTTCGATTCGTTTCGACCATCTTCATCCGATCCATCTTGAACCCGGTCATCATGGGAATTCGCTTCCTTGCAATGTTGAACTCCAAACTTGGCGATGAGATTCCTTGTGTATTTCGCCTTGCGAGATGAATATCCCTTCGTACTCGCTTGACTTGTAAACCCGTAAAAGTAATTCATCCGACCCATCATGGACATCTCGAACTTCCCTTGCATCAACTTCTGTGAACTTCTCACATAGCTTCTTGTTGGGAGATCCAAGATGATGTCGATCCACGAATCTGAACCATCGAATATCTTCTCCATCTTCTATTCTCGAATAAGGTTCTCATCCACTATTCCTTTAGTGAACTCATTTGTCTATCAAGAATCGAGAGAGTGTATCATACCAAGCTCGAGGAGCTTGTTTCACCGTCAGAAAGAGCTTTCCTTAAATCGGTACACTTGGTTGCCTTTTTTCAAAGCCCGGAGGTTGTTCGACATAAACTTCCTCTCGCTAGTACCCGTTTAAGAATACACTCTTTACATCCATCCGATACATGTGAACCCTCTCAGGCGACATATATAAAAAACTTGACCCGAATGGCTTTTAAGCAGCGGCGGTGCAAAGGTCTCATCATGATCAATTCTTCCGATTGTGAATACCCCTTAGCAAACAAGTCATGCCTTATTCACGGTTATGACATTTTTTCTCATCTCTCTTGTTCTTGAATACTCACTTCGTGCCGATTACGTCTTGATGAGTTGGTCTGTCCACCAATTTCCAAACTTGATTCCTCTCAAATTGTTCCAGTTCCTCTTGCATGGCTAGAATCCAGCTTGCGTCTTGTAGAGCTTCCTCTACAGTAGTTGGTTCCTTCAAAGATAGATAGCAACAGTACATGGAACTTTCACCAATCTGATGTCTAGTTTTGACTCTATCAGATGGGTCTCCGATAATCAGATCAGTTGGATGACTGGTAATCCAGGTCCTTCTGTTCTGATGTGCGTCTGTTTGGAGAACATCATCCATATCTGATAGTAGTTCATTACTAGTGATTGGGAGTGGTGCGGAATTATGATCCACTTGATAAGAACATGTCTCAGTTGATGTTGGACTCATCATGTGTCGATGTCCGTAGGAACTTCAGATTTCCCAACGAACGGATGGTTCGATTGATCTTTATCTCGGTATAATAACTTCTTCATCGGCGGGGCCATGCATACCTTAGGTCCGATTGACTGTTGAATCGCAAAGATTAAGTTTTGGGATGTACACTTTTACGTGTTCAAATTTTCTTTCTCCTTGATGCTTAGCCGATCCATTTTCCGCTGCGTGTCGTAGCGGTTGATCCTGCATACGACTTGTTCTCGAGGCGACTTTCTCTTGTTCGAAGATGTCTCATCAAAGACCACATGTGGTGTTTCTTCCACAACTAGGGTTCGTTTTGTTGTAAACTCGAAAAAGCCTTATTTGGATGAGGAATATCCTAAGAATATGCCCTCAAATCGACTTGGCCTCAAAAGTCTTCAACCCGACTTTTCCCATTGTTGTGAATGAAACACTTGCACCCAAAGACGTGGAAGTATGAAACACGAGGTTTTCGCCCTTCCACGGTTCATAAGGTGTTTTGAAGTGAGTCTTAGTCGAGAACATCTGGTCTCCGAGTATGGCATCAAGATGATTGATTTATACGCCTGAAAACGGCTTGGTGTGGCATGTTAAATTTAACATAGTGCGGCGGCTTCCTTGAGAGTTCTGTTTCTCCGATTCGCTACTCCATTTTGTTGTGGCGTTCTTGCGGTGACATTTCATGTTGTATACCAAACTCGATTAAAAAAATCAAGAATAAAGGAATTGGGGAACTGTACCTTTATCGATCGATTTTTACTATCTTGACACCCTTCTCATTTTGAAGTTTCTTTGCATTTCGGGTATCTTTTGTCGTTGTCTCGTTCTTCTTGAATAAGAATACAACCCAAGTAAACTTGGAATAATCATCCACGATTACTAGAGTATATTTTCGTCCCATCGAGATCGGTGGTGTAACCGGGTCCAAATAGATCCATATGGAGCGATTCAAGATTTCTTGGATGCCGGTCCGGTATTCCTTGAATGAGGCTTTAACTTGTTTTCCCTTCCGACATGCGGCACATGTCCGATCTTTGGAGAATATCTCATTCGAAGTCCCTCAACCAAAGACATCCTAGCTATCTTGTTAAGAGTCTTGAAGTTCGGGGATGACTCATTCTTTTTGTGAGAGCAAATCGCTACTTTTGGAACTCTTAACAATTAAGCATGTATTCCTTGGGAAACTGTTTCCAATCTCTTTGTGTAGATCGTCCTTTCCTTGAACAAATTAGCAAGGTTTGTTGAGTGACTCGATTCCTAATCGTACACTTGTCCCTCGAGAACTCAACACTGAATCCGTTGTCGTAGAATTGTGATACTGATAGTAGATTGTGCTTTAATCCTTCGACATACGAGACTCCAGTTACTTGTACATCATCATTCTCTAAGGTTAGAATCCTTTGGTAAAACCAAAGTTATCATCACCGAAGAGTACATGTGGGCCTTCTTGTTCTTTGTATGAGCTAAGGAGATGTTTGCTTCAAATATGTGCCTTGAGCATCCACTTATCGATGTACCCGGATAGTTGTTTGTACACCTCCTTTGTTGGTCGGTCCACGCAAACCCGCAATCGAATCGAAGCTTTAGGTACCCCTTTGGAATTAGGTCCGGGGGTTAGTGGTGGTTAGGGATCCACACAAAGCGAGCACTTCTATGAAAATCGGATAGATTAGAAGGTCTGATTTGTCTCCCATACATATCAACATAATCATACGTCTCTTCATATGCTTTCTGATTAGTATGATTATTCGTGTGAGCCTTGGGTGACTTAGAAGACTTGGGATTTTTCTTTATATTTTGTCTTCTTTTAATCCAATTGTGGCTCGGTGCGGTAGCCCTAGATCTTTGGTTATAAGGGTAGGTACATTCGCTACCATCAAAAGATTCTTATCTTCTTAGCATAGATGGTCTTTGCAGTTTACCTATAGCTTGCTTATTAGGCGGTGACCTTGATTGGGTCTCAGATTAGATTTTCTTCTTCTGTGTTGTCCTTTCGATACCTAATCACGATCAAAGTTGAGGTTTCTTGAAGAATCGGGTTCTTCTGTTGATTCTCTACGATGCTTAATCGATTAAGTCCATTTACATTTCCCTTCTCGATTAGGCACTTACCTTACTTGCTCAATGTGTCTTTTTTCCCTTATCGGATACATGTTTAGCTTTTTGTGTATCTTTATCGAGGAGACTCGTTTGATTACACCCTTCGAAGTGAATCAAAGCGGGGCTTTTTGAGGATGTAGAAGGGTTCTCATACCCAATTCCCTTCTTGTTAGTCGGCTGTTAAAATAGGTGTTCATATCTTGAACGGTTTTTGATGACTTTGTGAAATCCTCTATTTTTTTTTGCAGACTATCCTCGATAGAGATTTTAGACTCTCATGTAGTCGGAATAGCTCATCAAATTTAGCTTGAAGGATTTTGAAATCATCGACTTCTTTGTTTTTGTTGATTGCTTAAATGATCTTTGATCCGCTTCTCGATCGTAAGATTTAACTTTCGTAATGTTAAGTTCCTCGGTTACCTTCCGAACAATTTCAGCGATTTCATTCAAGAGCTTTATCGACAACGTTCTCTTTAACAAGCCGATTATTTCGATCCTTAGCTTGTCATTTTCGACTTCCACTATTGTATAAGTGTTCATCGCATCGAGAGATCATCAAGCAATTGCTCAGAATAGAGCTGCAAGTCAATCTCTCCAGCAGGCGTGCTAATAATAGCAGGTGTGGAAATTGAAAAAGCAGAAGGTTTGGAGGTTACCTCATATTGGTCTTCCTCCTTAGCCATCAGGCAGACTTCATCGTCATCATCAAGAGAATATCGATCTTCTGCCTTAGTGGAAGTCAACAAAGACTTTACTTATCGGTAAGTCTTTCTGGATGAGTAGCCAGAATCCTCGGAAGGTAGATAGGAATCATCAATTCCAGATGTGTCAACGACCATGGCTTTTTCTATGTCTGAGGCGTTGCTCTCTTCTTTCCGTTTCTCTTCCCTTTCTCGAGTCGGTCAGGCGGTCGTCTTTGTAGTGACTGGTTTCTCTAGATTGAAGCATGATCCTCGATCTTCTGCTTGACTCATTATGTTTCCAACAGGTTCAGTGGCCTTTGATCTGCTGCTGGTTACTTTAAACATAACTGATTTAGACGTTGAGGCTTCAGCATGCGTCTCATCTTCATCTGCTTGTCCTCTTTCGATTAAATCGAACTCGTGGGCATTAAGGCTTAGGAACAAGCTACTCGGCTTCATCTTGGAAATGTCTTGGCAATCCTTGATTACCGTGACTTTCATGTCCCATTTCTTGGTGAGAGATCTTAAGATCTTGTAGTTGATATCTTTGTCTGACATCTCTCTTCCAAGTTCTCGTAGCTTATTTACTGACATGGTGATCCTCCCATCGAATTCGTTGATGGTCTCGTTGGGCAACATCTTGAGCTTTTTGAACTTCACCAGTCAACTTTTGTAGAAATTTGTCTTTGATCGATCATTTCTTCAGATATCTCAAAAAAGAGTATCCCACATTTGTTTCGCAGTTTTGAGATACTTTATCTTCTCCTTTGTGACTTTATCCATCGTCTTCATGATTATATGCCTGGCGATTGTATCTAGAGTATACAACTTTCTTTCTTCTGCATCCATCAGGGTTGGGCTTTTTCGTACAAGACTTCCTGGTGCAAAATCTGGATCTCCTCCAACTGCTGGGTTGTCGTGATATATGATGAGGGGTCCTCGTTCAATGACTTCCATCATTCTGCCGCTTATCGATCCTAGATGGTTGCACATATATATGGCCCAATCTGCATACTCATCAATTGAAAATTTAGGCAAATCATGATACATGCCAGAGGTATTATCCATGCTGAGTGATTTTGAAAACGAATGTGTTTTGAAAAATGGTTTTTCAAGATCTGTTCAAATGACCACAAAGATTCTTCCTCAAGAATCGATGATACTCAAAGACAAAGGGTCCAGAGAACCACCGCTCGATACCGCTTTGTAGGGTTTAACGGGTTTTGTGAGGGTAGAAGTCTAGAGGGGAGGGTGAATAGGCTTCTAAAACTTTTTCGTATGGATCGGGTGTGATTTTGCAGATTACTGATCGAGTCTTTAGTGAGTCAAGAGGAGGCGATGTTCAATCTTATTGAGTGCCTGAGGGTAGATCAGTTTGATATCTGTCAGTCTAACTGAGAGTGTGGAAGCTTGTTTTTAACCCGTGTGAAAAACCAGTTTTATCAATTCAGATTCTTAAGTCAGTTTTCAACCAGCTGACTAAAGTGTCAACCCGATCGGATCGATTGTTTTGTGTGCATCGAGCTTAACTTAGAATATGTATGCAGTTTTAAACTCAGTTGTGTGAATAGTGTAAAGCAATAAGAAAGCAAGTAAATGCACACAAGACTTTTTATAGTGGTTCAGACGAAACCCGTCTTACGTCCACTCTTCCCTTAACACAGGGGAACCTTAACCGAACTTAACCGAACTTAACCGAACTTAACCTGTGGGACTTATATCCCTCACGGGATGGCCGAGATGTTTATTGAGTTCACACTCTACAAATGTTTATCGAGTTCACACTCAACCGAAACTAGAAATCGGAAAAACTAGAATCCCTAGATCGAAATCTTTTAGAACAAACTTAACCTAACTTGCGTTTGGGTGAAGAATGTTTGAGGGTTCCAACTGGAAATCTATCCTGGTATTTTAGGTAGCCAAAATGCTAGTGGATAAGATTTCTTGCTAAGAACTATGGGATGAACACTCTAAGAATAATCTTCAAATATGGTGTTCTTTGAGCGGAGATTTTGTTGTAGTTTTTGCTTCTTTTGCAGTGTCTCCGTGTTCGTTCTTTGCTAGTGCCTCTTTACTTCAATTGACAAGCAATCCCATTTTATAGACCTCGAAATCAAAGAGCCATTGGAGAGAAATTTGAATTTCGGGCTATATTAGGTAGGTTGTAGGATATGATTGTGACGTGCTCCGATTATCGGCGTGGCCGTAGGCATGATTAGCGCCGTTTTTGTCCGCAACGTCGTATCCCGCATTGTCAGCTCTTTTTGTGCACGTGTCGCTTTCTCCTTGACTTCGCGAGGCGGCACTTCAGTAATTTGTCCGTTAGACGATTGATATTCCTTTTGTAGAAGATTCGTCTTGTCTGGTGTATAATTTTGATTGTCACGGTGTGGTGACTTGATCGATGGCGATCGATCTACCTTATTTAGTCTTCGATGCATATTGTCTTAGCTCAATCGCAGACTCGTGATATAGGTCTTGTGTCTTGGTAGTCTTGATCTTGGTGACTCAGAGCCTCGATGTCTTGGTCATCTTGAGTCTTGAGTTTATTCTTCGAGTCTTGAGTTCATCCGAGTCTTGATGTCTTCTGTCTTCACCGATCTTGACTTCTTGTCTTGATTTGTTCTTAGTCTTGATCATCGACCTTATCTGGGTCATCGATACTTCGACGACCTATACATATTGAGTTCCCCCTCAATATGTGACCTATCTTTACATCGACTATCTATACATTTAAATTTGGTCATCTTAATCGATTCTAAGTCATCAAATCGACTAACGAATTTGTTGGTCTTATTACAACCTGTTTTGGAACTTCCATCAAAACTAAGATACAGATTTCCCAACAGATTCTATATCATTACTCTATATATATATATATATATATATATATATAATTTGGAAGCACTAACATGGATACGCAAGATTGGAATAAATTCACACCCCCAGGTAATGAAACTATTCCAGCTAATTTCATCATATTCCTAGCAAATCCCACCAACTATTACTACTTAATATTTATAAATACAATAGGCAAGTTTTACGATTCGAAAATGATAAATCGTCAAACATTATAATTAATTTTATAAATAAGTATTAAAAAGTAACAAAAACAAATATAAAAAATATATATATAGTAAACCTTAAATAAGATAAATTTGCAATTTTAGTAAATATTACTTGCAAAAGAAATCATTACACCAACATAAATTGTGTAAAATTCAAATAAATGAACATGAAACTATAAGTTTGATATGCAATGAAGAATACTTCATTTGCCAAAGAAACCATTAGATCAACACAAATTGTATAACAATCAAATAAATCAACGTAAGCTATAAGATTGATATATGGTGAAGAATATCCAACCTAATCATTAGATGTAAAATAAGAAACTGAAAACAAAAATCCTCAGAGAAGCACCTGACAAACTAAAATCCTCAGAGCAACACATAAATTAATCATCTTGTATGGAACACAACTATCAAGAATATCATCTAAGATATACATTAACTAAAATAGATCTGCAATTTTAGTAAGTGTTACCTGCAACAGAAATCATTAAACCAAAACAAATTATTTAGCAATCAAATAAATCAACATGAACTACTATATAACAATATAAATATATATTAAATTAAAATAAGTAATCAATTATTGTACGTACCCTAAACTTGTCGAAGTAGAATTGGCGTTGTTCTTCAGACACGTCTCTCCAACTGTGGGCCCCCATAGCAATTCCAACTCGCAAAACGGAGTTGGTGGCTAAACTGGAAGCCTCGCGACCGGGTATGATGCTGAAACATATTAAAAAATTAATAAGTATAATTAAATAATTAACTGTATAACTAAACAAATTAGTAAGTAAAAGTTATAACTTACCTTCCCGAGCTCAGATCGATCGACAATCGAGCAGTGGGGGCTGAGCCACAATGAACAGAGGTCGAGCCTGAGCTCGACCCTATTAGAGATGACCCTGTCGGGGGCGGGTTCTGCGAGCTGGACCCATTGCTGGCGGGTGGGTGCAGGTTCACCTGAGGTCTAAGGATCCTCTTCCTCCCAGTACTCTAAGGAATCGACCAGTTGCCCCCACCACCACCTTTGCCTCGACCATTGCCTCTGCCGCGACCGCTGTCACTGCCACGTCCACCTTGACTAGTACTCATCTGCATTATATAAAAAAAATTCATAACATTTTTTCGACATAAATTAATTAATTAAAATCGTGCCTAAATTTCGACAGAGTTTCGACTGTATTATTATAAACTCATCCTAGTCAACCAACAATCTAACAATTCTAATATATATATATATATATAACATAATAAAATAATTACATAAACATAATTTCATAATTTAACATGTACGTTAAATTGATATTATCTAACTAGACTAATCTAACATGCATATACGTAATTGACAAATTAAACTAACATAGATACATAATTAATCTAACAATAATCTAATAAAATATATATATATATATATATATATATATAATATACATTAATCTAATAATTTTGAATTGTACATATATATAATTTTGAATTATATATATATATATATATATGTGTGTGTGTGTGTGTGTGTGTGAGTAATGATATATAACCAACTATCTGGTTTTTTATGGAAACAGATTTATGTCCACATAATTAATTCTACTTAAATAAATTATAGAATGTTTTATAATATACTATACCCTAAACCATGAACCCTAAACCCTAAATCATGAATAATTCGGATCGGGTGAACCATGAACCACTCGGGCGCGGGTTCAGGTTTGGTCGGGTTGGGTCTGGGCCGGGTAAAAAAAAAGAACTGAACTAAAAAAAAACTAATTTATTTTTACCCTGTCCGGACCCAACGTGGCCAGACCCGAACCCGGCTCGAGTGGTTCATGGTTCACCCGACCCGAATGGTTCATGATTTAGGGTTTAGACTTCATGGTTTAGGGTATAGTATATTATAAAACATTCTATAATTATTTAAGTAGAATTAATTATGTGAATGATAAGTTGACATGACACCACATTAATTTGGTTTCATAAAAAACCAAATAGTGGGTTCTATATCACTACCGATATATATATATCACTACAAAAAATACGGGGTTTAACGACGGTTTTAGCGATGGAAAAAAACGTCGCTAATGACATTAGCGACGGTTTTGGCGATAGTAAAAAATTCGACGTTGAATCGAGGGTCGCTAACCGTGAGCGGCGGCAGGACCGCCAATCGACGATTATTAGCGACAGTTTAGTGACGATTTTTTTTTAATAATTTTTTAAAAATAATTTAATTTTTTTTTATTAAATTCGTCGCTAAAGCGTTAATTTACGAAAAAAAATGGCTCACGGTGGTTCGAACCCGAGCCCAGGGGGCGTCCAGATGGGTACCGAACCACCCGAACTACGGACCATGTCGAACCCAACCACAAAGCATATCATATATAAGCCACCAAGCCTCCCAACTAAATGAGGTAAATTTTCGCTCCCAAGGGAACAAAACAACAAGAATGTGGGCGCTGGCCGGGGATCAAACCGCTCAAGGCTTAACTTTCTTGTGTTTACTTAATGAAATTAATTCTATATGTCCTAAAAATCATTTTTTTTTTAATTTTTTTAAAATCATTTATTTCAATGATCTAATTTAATGATTTAACCACATTTTAATATAATAATTTTTATTTTTAATTTATTTATAAATTTAAATTAAATTGTATTATATTAAAATATATTTATTTAATTCATTTTTTTTACACTTTTTTATTTAATTTTTTTATTTCATTTATTTAATTTAACTATCTAATAATCTTTAAAATACTAATTATATATATTTTTTATATTATAAATTATAAATAAATGATTATATTCTTTTAAAATTGTATATGTCCTAAAAATTCATTTTTTAAACAAATACTACTATCTATTTAAAAAAAGTACTACTTTCTATTTAAACAAGTAATACTTTCTATTTAAACAAGTACTACTTTTCATTTAAACAAGCAATACTTTCTATTTAAATAAGTAATACTTTTAATTTAAATAAATAATGTTTTTCATTTAACCAAGTACTACTTTTCTATTTAAACAATTACTACTTTTCTATTTAAACAAGTAATACTTTTCTATTTAAACAAGTACTACTTTTCATTTAAACAAGTACTACTTTTCTATTTAAACAACTACTACTTTTCATTTAAACAAGTGATACTTTCTATTTAAACAAGCACTACTTTTCATTTAAACAAGTATTACTTTTCATTTTAACAAGTACTACTTCTCATTTAAACAAGTAATACCTTTCATTTAAATATATAATACCTTTCATTTAAACAAGTATTACTTTTCATTTAAACAAGTACTACTTTTCTATTTAAACAAGTACTACTTTTCTATTTAAACAAGTAATACTTTTAATTTAACAAGTAATACTTTTCATTTAAACAAGTACTACTTTTCTATTTAAAAAATTTATTACTTTCTATTTAAACAAGTAATACTTTTCTATTTAAACAAGTACTACTTTTCTATTTAAACAAGTAATACTTTTAATTTAACAAGTAATACTTTTCATTTAAACAAGTACTACTTTTCTATTTAAACAAGTATTACTTTTCATTTAAACAAGTACTAATTTTCTATTTAAACAAGTACTACTTTTTTATTTAAACAAGTAATACTTTTAATTTAACAAGTAATACTTTTCATTTAAACAAGTACTACTTTTCTATTTAAAAAAGTATTACTTTCTATTTAAACAAGTACTACTTTTCATTTAAACAAGTAATACTTTTCTATTTAAACAAGTACTACTTTTCTATTTAAACAAGTAAAAACTTTTCTATTTAAACAAGTACTACTTTTTATTTAAACAACTAGTACTTTTATATTTAAACAAGTACTACTTTTTATTTAACAAGTAATACTTTTCATTAAAACAAGTAATACCTTTCATTTAAACAAGTAATACTTTCTATTATTTAAACAATACTTTTAATTTAACCAAGTACTACTTTTCATTTAACCAAGTACTACTTTTCAATTTAAACAAGTAATACTTTTCTATTTAAACAAGTAGGAGTAATACTTTTCATTTAAACAAGTACTACTTTTCATTTAACAAGTAATATTTTTCATTTAAACAAGTAATACCTTTCATTTAAACAAGTAATACTTTCTATTATTTAAATAAGTAATACTTTTAATTTAAACAAGTAATACTTTTCTATTTAAACAAGTACTACTTTTCTATTTAAACAAGTAATACTTTGCATTTAAACAAGTATTACTTTTCATTTAAACAAGTACTACTTTTCATTTTAACAAGTACTACTTTTCATTTAAACAAGTAATACCTTTCATTTAAACAAATAATACTTTTCATTTAAACAAGTACTACTTTTCATTTAAACAAGTACTACTTTTCTATTTAAACAAGTAATACTTTTTCTATTTAAACAAGTAATACTTTTCATTTAAACAAGTACTACTTTTCATTTAAACAAGTACTACTTTTCTATTTAAACAACTACTACCTTTCTATTTAAACAAGTAATACTTTTCATTTAACTAGTAATACTTTTCATTTAAACAAGTAATACCTTTCATTTAAACAAGTAATACTTTCTATTATTTAAACAATACTTTTAATTTAAACAAGTAATACTTTTCAGTTAACCAAGTACTATTTTTCTATTTGAACAAGTACTACTTTTCTATTTAAACAAGTAATGTTTTTCTATTTAAACAAGTACTACTTTTCATTTAAACAAGTACTACCTCTGTCACCCAAAAGTATGCTCAGAGGGTTTAAACATATTTTACGGAAAGGTAGATTAAGTCCATTTATGAATTACATAATTAAATGTGAGTAAAGTATAATGATAACTTGAGTAATTAAGTGTTCATTGGACTATGAAGATAAAAAAATTGTGTTCATAGACGTATTTAATCTACCATTCCGTAAAACATGTTTCAGTCCTTTGAGCATACTTTTGGGTGACGCAGGGAGTACTACTTTTCTATTTAAACAAGTACTACTTTTCTATTTAAACTTAAGTAATATTTTTTTCATTTAACAAGTAATACTTTCATTTAAATAAGTACTATTTTTCTATTTAAACAAGTACTACTTTTTGTCAATATATATATATATATATATATATATATTTAAATATACTATGAATTTAATTTTATACCGTAAACTCCTCGAAATAAATCTGACTACGGTCAGGTGGAACCCTTCTCCAAGTGACTATAAATTAAATATATGGTAAGGTGCATTAAAAATATTTAAAAAATCTTGTATAATCCTGAAACATAAAAAAAAAATACATAATTAATATTTAAAAAAAATAAAAATCGTCGCTAATCCGTAGCTAAAACCGTCCCTAAAAAAACCATCACAAAAACTGTCGCTAATACCGTCGCTAAAGGGATTAGTCAAAAACGTTGCTAAAACCGTAGCTACAACCGTCGCTATTTGCGACGGTTCTCTAGACCGTCGCTAAAATTGTTGACTTTGACCATTTGACTGTAACCGTCGTAAAAGCCATCGCTATTTGCGACGGTTTTGTAACCGTCGCTAATTTTCGTCGGTAAAACGCGTGTTTTTGTAGTGAATATACACGTATGTACGTATATAAAACGAGAAAATAAATAGTTAAAAATTAAAAAAATTACCGTCAAACGGAAGAACGCAATGGAATGAAGTTTTTCCACGTGCACTGAATGCTCAGGACGGCGACAACGAACGGCGTACGGCGGCGGACGTACTATTTGCAGAAAAAACCGCGTCAGAATGTTGTGTGCACTGTTTATATAATTGGAATTTAGCGACGGATACTTAATGTTCGTCGCTAGTAGCGACGGCTCTTAGCCGTCGCTATATTCAAAAGACCGCCGCTAAACTCGGCCTGGGCGGTGGTCCAAGTGCCGAGATGCTTCGTGCCCCGGGTCCGACTTTAGCAACGAATTTAACCGTCGCTAATAACGGCAGTTACCAAAGACGTCGCTAAGTACCTCATCAGCTTTTGACAAGTGTCACTACTCTTTTCTTGCCAAGTGTTAACCTTAATATGATGACAAGTGTCTTCTTAAAAAAATTTATAAACAATAAACGATAAAAAATCACATTTCTCTACCTTAATTTAATTATTAATAGTCTTAATTGTATTAAAACTTCTCCACTAAATAGTCTCCACTAATTGTATTAAAACTTTTCCACTACCTGAAACATTAATAACGTTTCAATTCTTGCCTTTCTTTTCCCTCTCTCTCGGTATATCCCAAGTACCCTTCATGTGATTTCTCCCTCGCATAATTTATGTAGTGGCAAAGTTGATTAGATGTTATGCCGCCTTTTTGGGCTGTGATGTCGCGATTTTGCCCAACCACCGCAATGAGTTGCGCCCTTGGGTGTGCCGACCTGGAAAATAAAAGGCCACTGTGTAGCCTTTGTGAGACATCGTTATCACCGTACGTGTGCAGGTAACGAAAGGGATGCCTGCAGAATTGTGACTTGTCCGTGTTGGGAGATGAATTTAATAAAGAAAGATTTTGATTAGATCCCAAAACCCCTGAGTATGACATGTTCAGGATAATCTTGATAGTTGAGTCAGGATTCAGTTTTAGAGTGTTCAGGATATTATCTGCACCGTGTATAGTCAGCAGATATAGATTAGGATAGATTTCAAGACTCGTAAAAGTTTCTAAAGAAATCAAGTTTCAAAGATGAAATCAAGTTTCTAAAGTTTCAAGAAAATCGAGAAATCAAGACTCAAAGTGAGAAATCGAGAAATCAACACTCAAGATGAAGACTCAAAAGATATCACCAAGACATATCAGGAAGACTCGTAAGACTAAGACCTTCAAGACTCGTAAGACTCAAGACCTCAAGACTCGTAAGATACCAAGACTCAAGACTCAAGACACGTAAGATGTAAGACCAAGATCAAGATCAAGACAAAGGTTATCAAGGCACAAGAAGATCAAGACTCAAAGAATGCATCAATGCTCAAAGATAAAACCAATGTTCCGAGGCATCAAAATATTCATTCAAGGATACAATACTGAGAAAAATACGATTGCTTAAAAGAATAGATATTGCCCAAGATAATCCCATACAGACAAAAGGAACTAAGACAAAGTGTTGTTAAGGTTATATCACTTAGAGATATTGACCAAAAAGAGCCGTTGTGTATGTCTACATTAACTGAAGACAACAACCAATCAGAAGAAGACAACATCATCTTTTCATCGACCGAAAAGCGACAGTCCTTTGCATCATGTCGAGTAGTCTTATGTTCTGCATCGCAAAAAAAAGTGTTGAATGGCTGCAAGAAAAGGTTATTGCCTAAAACATGCTAGGGAGTTTCAAACCCTAATATAGCCGTTCATCACACACCATAAGAGGAAACTCATGGAGATATCTCTTCCAACGGATAGTTTTTCAAGAGTGACCTTGGTGCATGCCTATAAATACTTGTGACCATCTACATTGAAGGTTACGGGAAATTTGTAAGCAACTCAAGAGCTCAAACTTATTATTGCAATTTGTAAGCAACTCAAGAGCTCAAACTTGTTTTGTTATTTGCTTTTTGTTATTGCTTTGATTAACTGTTGCATATCTTTAAAACTAAAAGCATATTTTCACCGATACTCAGCTGGAATCAATCCACTGATATTGCATATAACTGAATCACAGCCTAATCACTATTCCATCAAAAGTAAGTTTTTAGCAAAGCATAAAACGAGTATAAACTTAGGGCCAACCATTCCGCACATCTTTGTAGCTTTTCAAGCAAGCTCAGTAACTCTGAAAACTCAGGATCAGTTGGGATTATCTGAGGTATCTAAAAGCAGCTCAGGATCACTGTCTCAAGTAGACTTTGACTCAGGGCGATTTTTGCTTCTCAGGACCAAATCTTCAGGACAACCTGACCCAATCTTACCTCAGTGAAGAAAAAGTTTTAAAATCACTGAACACGTGTATTCCCCCTCCATACACATGTAAGACTCGTTTGCACCGGGACCAACAACTGGTATCAGAGTAGTGGTTCAACTTGACCACCTGCTTTGTTGACCATAGTCTTATTTGCTAAAAGATTCTTGTGGTCTATCTGAACAGATCTTATTTGCTGATATCTTAAAAGGCTCAGACAAAATGCCTTCTAAGAAACTTCCCATGTTCTCTGTAGAGAGTTATGATTTGTGGAGATTGAGAATGTAGGCTCACCTGTATTCTAAGCATGAACGTATGTGGAGAGTGGTCTCTGAAGGACCATTCCAATTCATTGTGGTGAATCCCAGAGTTACAAAAAATGAGAGAAATGATCCCAGGACAGAATTTCCTAAGTCTGATGACCAACTTACTCCTGAGGAGAGGAAGTTAGTCAATCTAGACTATATTGCTAAAGACACACTATATAGCACAATTGATGATGGTGTGATGGGAATGATTTCTCACTGTAATACTGCTAAAGAAATATGGGATACACTAGCTGTAATGTGCCAAGGCACAGATCATATCAAGGAGAACAAACTTTCAGTTGCCATTGGAAAGTTTGACAATTTTGAAATGGAAGAAGGTGAATCTATTGACAGACTGGAAGTCAGATTCACTAGTATAATGAATGATCTAAATGCACTTGGAAAGAGATATCCACAAAGAGAAGTAACATTGAAAATTCTTAGAGGTCTTTCTAAGAAATGGGATATTCATGCAGTGGTGATTGAAAACGCCAAGAACATTGATTCAATGCCATACCAACAAGTCTTCTCTGAGCTGAAAGCTTATGAGTTTGTTATTGATAAGAAAACAAAGAAAGCTTACAGCAAAGATGATTCTTCATCTAGTAAAAATGTGGCTTTCAAAGCCAAGGATAAAACCTGTAAAACTAGAGAGTCTGAGAACTCCCTTGCTAAAAATCAGGATGAGCTAGAGGATAAGCTAGTACTGATGGCAAGGAGGTTTGAAAGGCGTAATAGTAGATATGGAAAATATTAAAACTATTACAGGAATCACAGGTACCAGAAGAAAGCTGAGGACAGATCCACTGAGAAGAGAAAAGACCTAAAAGCTGAAGGATCTTCATCCAAAAAGAAGGATTCCAAGTCTAAAGAAGAAAGTGATCAGGATGATGATGCCAATAGATGCTATAACTGCCAAAAGAAAGGTCATTTTCAGTATGACTGTCCAGACCTGAGTGCTAAGGAGAGAAAAGAAAGGCAAGCAAAGAGAGACAAGAAGTTCTCCAGCAAGAAAGCCATGATTGCAAAAGAAGAACACTCTGAGGAAGGTTCCAGCTCTTCAGAAGAAATGTTCTCAGACAATGACAGTGATGACCTCTGTCTAATGGCTGTGGAGGAGGTAAACTCTTCTATCTCTGTTGCTGCTCCTACACTAGCACAAGAGTTATCAAGTTCCACTGTAAACAGTCAATTTGACCTGATGGATTCTTTTGAGAGTCTTATGAAGGACTATGTTGTTTTACAAGAACTGCTGAATGAAACTAAAGAGCAGAGTAAAGAACTGATTGCTGAAAATCTTAAATGGAAAGGCTCTAGTAATACTGAAATCACTTCTCAATTAATGGGAACTACTGATGAACTGGATGTTCTGAAAGCACAACTCTCAGAGAAAGAGAAGCCGATAGAGACCCTAAATGGAAAACTAGAGAAATCCACTGAGGAGATTCAGCTGATCAGAACTAAGTTCAATGACCTCTCT
This sequence comes from Stenogyne calaminthoides, assembly GCA_037126765.1. Lineage (NCBI taxonomy): Eukaryota > Viridiplantae > Streptophyta > Magnoliopsida > Lamiales > Lamiaceae > Stenogyne > Stenogyne calaminthoides. Next base: position 13,154,772 of record JBBCBC010000018.1, read on the forward strand.
GAGAAGCATGAAACTCTACAAAAATGTGAGGATAGTGCGCAGAAGAAGCTAGCTCTATTGAATACTGCATCTAAAGTAATAGATGAAATTCAGAGTTATCAGAGACCTGCCACTATAAAATCTGGATTGGGATACATTCCAGGGGGAACCTCACAAGGTCATCTGAATGCTGCATCAAGTAGCACTAAGACAATCTTTGTTAAACAAGTGGCACCTACTCTTCGGACTGAAGAATTGCCCAAAGTTTTAGACAAGGGAAAAGGACCTATGGTTCCAGAAAAACTGAATGTTCAGGTAAGAAAGCCCAAACCTCAGGTGAAGGCTAGAAAACCTGACCACTCAGTAGGAAAATTTCAGGCAAGTACTTCGAAGCCTCAGGCTAAGAATGCAAACCTGAAAGGATCTGCACTGAACCAGCAGAGGAATTTTCAGAAGAGAAACACTCAGCAGAGACATTCTCAACTGAAAAGACCAAGTCCACAGATTACTGAAAGACCCCAATTTCAGTACAGGCAACCTAAGCCCCACTTGCCTAAGGGTAAAAGTTACCTGAACCCAAGTCAACAAAGATTCAGACTAGCTGCACAGAAGCCAAAGCAATGGAACAAAAGGCCTGTACCCAAGAAAAATTCTAAGGCTCATGTTCATGCCAAGGCTAGCACTCATACACAGGACACTGCTAAGGTACCTAGAGTGGTAAATGTGTATGTAGATGTTTATGGAAGACAGATCAGCCACTCTAAAGTGATTAGAGTTGTCGGGCAGATTTGGATTCCTAAAGGTACAGCTAACCTTGTAGGACCCTACACTAAATGGGTACCTAAGAATTGATCTGTTTTTCAGGAGAAAAACAAGGGCACTGAGCTGATTGAAGATCACATAGCACTGATGAGTGGAGATGAAATGGCCCCTGCTGTATGGTATCTTGACAATGGATGCTCAAGACATATGACAGGATTCAAGCAAATACTCAGTGATTATGTTGAACAAAGAGGCCCTCAGATCACATTTGGAGACAACTCCAAGGGACCGACTGAAGGATATGGAACTTTGGAAATCGATTCAGTTCATATCCATGGTGTTTCATATGTATCTGGATTGAAGCATAACTTGCTTTCAATAAGCCAATTCTGTGACAAGGGATTTAATGTTGACTTCTCTAAGAACTTATGTTTTGTGAAAGATGATACCTCACAGAAAATACTACTAACTGGTACAAGAAAAGGAAATGTGTATCTTGCTGATTGGAGTTCAACTCCTAAAGATACATGTTTGATTGCAAAAACTTCCACAGATACCAGTTGGCTATGGCACAAAAGGATGAATCACCTGAATTTCAAAACTCTTAATAAACTTGCAAGATTAGCTCTTGTGAGAGGATTACCAAATAAAGTGTTCAGTAAGGAACATGTTTGTGATGCATGCCAAAAAGGAAAACAAGTTAAATCATCATTTAAAAGCAAAGTAAAAGTTTCTACTGAAAGAATACTTCAATTGTTGCATATGGATCTTTTTGGTCCAGTAACACCAGTGAGCACTAATGGCAGGAAATATACACTTGTAATAGTTGATGACTACTCAAGATATACTTGGATCATATTCTTACTCAGTAAGAAAGAGACTCAGATAAAGCTGCCTGAACTACTGAAAATGTTCAGTATTGAAATGGACCTGAGTGTGGTCAAAATCAGATCTGATAAAGGAACTGAATTCATAAACCATATTATATCTGATTATTGTGCAGCAAATGGAATTACTCATGAAACATCAGCTGCAAGGACCCCTCAACAAAATGGTGTTGCTGAGAGAAGGAACAGGACTCTAAAAGAAGCTGCAAGAACAATGATAGCTGAAGCTGATATTCCTAAAAGATTTTGGGCTGAAGCTGTCAATACTACATGCTATTCTCAAAATAGATCCATGCTGACCAAGAGTCAAGGCAAAACACCATACGATATTTGAAATGAAAGGAAGCCTTTTGTTTCTTTCTTTCGTGTGTTTGGTTGCAAGTGTTTCATACACAATAATTGTAAAGATCAGTTGAAAACATTTGATAGCAAAGCTGATGAATGAATATTCTTAGGATATTCTGAAGTTAATAAAGCTTTCAGAGTTTACAACTGTAGGACTCTTATTGTGGAAGAAACACCTCATGTTGTTTTTGATGAATCTACTCGTGTGCAGAAGAAATAGGAACATGATGCAGAAGAACTGACCAAGAGAATCACTAGACTAAGCCTGAAAAAGAATGACAAATCATCCACTGAACCTGAAAAGAAGAAGTCAGTCACCTTCTATGAATGGAGTGACTCAGACTCAGACAAAGAAGTTCAGGATGGAACTCAGGATGGTGAGACTCAGGAAAGCCAACACACAAAAGCTGACCAATCTGAACAGATACCAGTTTAGACTCAGGTATGTGATGCCAATGAAGATTTGGGCACAACTGAGGCAATATCTGAATCTATCTACCAAAGGGGAACAAATGTCACTGACAATGTTCTGAATGGAATTTCCCCTGAGGAAGATGATTCCCTTTCTCCTTTTCTGTTGTTCCTTGAATTTACTGAACTGCCTGAACCTAACATTTCAAATGTTGAGGATATTATTGAAGGGGGAACATCTTGAATAAGTTGGTTAGATAGTCATCCTACAAGTCAGATTGTGGGTGATCTAACTGATGGTGTTAAGACAAGAAGGTTCCATGGTGAGAGTGCACTATTCTGCTGCTTCCTATCAGAGAAAGAGCAAACTGAGATTGAAGAAGCTCTACAAGATTCTTATTGGATTACTGCTATGCAAGAGGAGCTGAATCAATTCTCAAGGAATGGAGTATGGGAGTTAGTGGATAGGCCTGAAAGGCACAATGTTATTGGAACCAAGTGGGTATTCAAGAATAAAAGAGATGAAAACAACAATATTGTAAGAAACAAGGCAAGGCTAGTTGCACAAGGTTATTCCCAAGAAGAAGGCTTGGATTATGATGAAACCTTTGCTGTTGCAAGACTAGAAGCCATCGATTGTTTTGCATATACGCCCACATGAAGTTCACGATCTATCAAATGGATGTGAAAAGTGCATTTCGAGAGCGGTGTGCTTAAGGGCGAGGTTTATGTAGAACAACCTCCCGGTTTTGCATGAGAATGACCAAGTTTCTGTGCTCGAAGAAAAGCCTTGTATGGTCTTAAGCAAGCACACCCGAGCATGGTATGATACCCTTTTTCGGTTTCTTCTCGACCATGATTTTATCAAAGGAATGTTGATAGAACTTTGTTCGGGATAGAGGATCAAAGATATCTTACTAGTTAGGATATATGTAGATGACATCATTTTGGATTTCAAATAATCGGTTGTGTGAAAAGTTTTTCTACATCGATGAAAAGGCAAGTTTGAGATGTCATGATGGGGAGATGAATTTCTTTCTAGGACTTCAAGTGAAACAATCAAAGGAAGGAATCTTCATCAACCAAGCAAAGTACACCAAAGATCTGATTGCCAAGTATGGTGTACAAAATTGCAATGCAGTTAGAATTCCCATGAATACTAACTACAAGATGGATCGATCTCAAGGCAAATCGATGAAGTCACATTGATTATAGAGGGATCATTGGATCATTACTCTATCTCACAGCAAGTAGGCCGGATATAACATTTGCTGTTGGGATATGTGTTGGGGATTATACTGAAAAGTATGCTTTTTACTTTGTATAATCGAAACTGAATTTCCAGACTTATTAACTGAAATAAATTGTTTATCACTGATGCTTTAAATATGATTGAATGTTATATATATTTATTGCATAACTGTTCAATAATTAAATGCGTGTTACATCAGTAGTTAATTTAGTGATACCCGATCACGAGAAGATTAAATTAACAAGTCCTTGTAACTAAAAAAAGTACGCCATTCACGACCTAGATGGAAATGAACAACCATCGCGAAAGGTTGAGGTGTAAGGCTCAGATTGGTTTGTCTTGACCAAGAGATTACACTAGTGCATGGTGATCTTATTTGAATAGGACCTCTGAGGAGGATAAATTCTTTGAATCGAACAAGGAAGAATTAGACCCTCGATGGTTCGTTGTTTCTTAACCTTCGTCCCTTAAATAGGATCATGTGGGATCGGTAACTATTGCTTTGACTTATCATGGGTAGCGAATCAGAGAGAGATTCAATACGTACTTTATCTTGGGCAATATTATTGGTCACATGTGATTGCTAAGATTTAATACGAAGAATCGTGTGCAAGTACGCTTGCTTGATTTGCCCCCTTGGGAGGTTCATAAGCTTTATCATACTAAATCTTGCAAGTGGAATTTGTTTCCGGTATGGATAATAATGTTGAACCGTTCCTTGACCAAGGACAAAGATATTAATTAATGGAAAGCTATTTTAGTGGCTTAAATTAATTAATGGGCTAGATAATCTTAAACACGGGAAATAATGACCGGGAGCCATATTGACTGTAATATGGGTTAAGATGGATAGTGCAATATTAATTATGTAGTGGGATTAATTAATATTTATGGGCTTGAATTATATTGTGGCTCAATATTAGATATTCAAGATCCATTAGAAGGTCCAATCTTAATTCTCCTAAAGGCCCCCTGAGTAGCCCAACATATAGCCCAATAACTGAAAAGGTGATTAAAATAAAATAAATATTGTTGCTTATATTTCCTCAATTTTTTTCAAAAATTATGGATAAAAGAGGGAGAAAGATTTTCTTTGAATTTTGTTATGGAATGAAGATATGTATTCTTGGAATACAAGATTATCTCATTAAATTCAAGAAATCTCCCACTTGGTTATTCATTAAGAGATTTTCGAAATTTTTGGAAAATAGAGGGCAAGAAAGATTTTCTTGATTTTCTTGAAAATATATTATGGAAGATATGTATTTCTTGAAATACAAGAATATCTCATAAATTCAAGAAGATCCAAATCTTGGATTCTTGCACCTTAGATTTTTCGAAAATTCTCCATAATAGAGGAGGTGGATTTTTGTGGAATATTTTAATTATGGGAAAGAGAATATATGGGATATATTCAAGATTTCTTGGTGACCAAGAAAAGTCTTTTCCCACATTGAAAAACCACCAAAATTTCGTGCCCCTCCTCTCCTATAAATAGGGGATGATTAGTTCATTCCCAAGTACAATTCCATGTGCTGGAAATATTAGCAAATCCACATAAGTGGTGCAACAAAGTTTATTTTTTCCTTTTGTTAATTGTTCGCGAGTATCCTTCCACCGGATTGTCGAGCAAGGGCTAAGGGAATACTTGGGAAGTCCTTTTGGTTAGTCCGTCCGGCCAGAAGACACCGCCATCCCGAGGAGTGCGTTCACGTAAACCCGTAGATTCCCGATGCGTAGGTTTTACGTGGCTTTTTATATGCATGATATGTTGTTGCAATTATTATTTGAATTAATATAGGATTAATTCATGCTAGTAATAATTAATGAATTAAATTTGTATTTAAATATTCACCCCGAATAGATCTGTGCGAATCATTCCCCAACAATATGTGCAAGATACCAAGCTAATCCTAAGGCTAGTCACATCGAGGCTGCCAAAAAGATACTGAAGTATCTTAAGGGCACAGTGAATAGAGGATTATGGTATCCAGCTGATGATAACGTTGAATTAAGCGGGTTATTGGATCTTTGACTATGGAGGTCGTAGAATTGTGTGAAGTCCACTACGAGGAACTTATCAATTTCTTGGAAAAGGCGATATCCCGGTTTTCAAAGAACAGACCTCGATAGCAACCCGATCTACTCTGGTTGAATACATGGTGCGAGGAAGCTGCTGTGCACAAATTCTTTGGCTCAGACAACAATTAAGGGATTACAAGGTTGTGGCCAATGAAGTACCAATATTTTGTGACAATAATAGTGCTATTGCTATTTCACAAAATCCGGTATTGCACACCAGATGCAAGCATGTGGATATCAAACATCACTTCATCAGAGATCATGTAGAGAAAAAGGACATCAGGATGGAGAAGATTCATACTGATAAGCAGAGAGCTGATATCTTGACTAAACCATTGGCTGATTCAAGATTTCAGGAACTATCAGTTGAATTAGGGATGTTGTATCCAGGTGTATAGAGAATATGAAAAATTGAAGGTGTTGGGAAATTTATAGTTTTGATGAAAGTTCCGAAAACACATGTAATAGGACCAGTCAGACATGTTAGCTGACTGATGTTTATATTACCTGCATAGGAGACCAGTTGATAATTACTGTATAGAACAACTGATGTAATAGATAGGTCACATATTAAGGGGGAACCCAATATGCGAAGGTCAGATCTGAAGACTCAAAAGCGGTGATGATATCAAGCGGGCGGAATCTTTAGAAAAGAACAGAAGATCAGATTGATCGATCCGGTCGATATCTCGGCCAGGTCATGAAGCTCAAAGTCGAATCTGGGAAGATCGGACGGAAGACCTACATCACCGAGTACGCTAGTTGAAGCTAAGTCAACCAAAGACCGAAGACTCCATCAGGTAGACTGATCAGTTCAGACTTATCAGGTCAACTCACCAGGTGAAATCTGATGTCTCACCTAATCATACGTCGATGATCTGAACAAGAAGAACATCAAGCTTAGTTGGAAGAACATCACTGAAAAGTGAGTCTGCTATCCAATAAGAACAAGACACGTATGATCGGAGCCGATTCAATGGATTTGACGCTTCTTCTCAGAAGCTTGGCTACAAAGTACAAACGCACACTTTCGGCCATGCCGTTCCTGAAGCTCGTCACATCAAGCCTGCAAGCCTACCAAATATAGCCTGAAATTCAAATTGCTCTCCAACGGCTCTTTTGATTTCAAGGTCTATATATATGGGATTACACTTCTGAGTGAAAAACGGAAATTATAACGAAAATTTGAACAATCAAGAAGCTCAAGCTAATTTTGATTTCCGCACAAGAACACGATCAAGAAGATTATCTTTTATTAAGTGTTCATCCCATAAGTTCTTAGCATAGAAATCTTTTTCATCTAGCTATTAGGTCGCTTATATCAAGAAAAGATTTCATAGTTGGGAACCACAAAACAATCTTACCCAAACCCCCAAGTTAGGATAAGTTGTTTAGCAAGATTTCAGACTAGGGTTTCTAGCTCTGATTTCTGGGATCGGTTGAGTGTGAACTCCTTAAACATCTAGTCGATTATCTTGTGTTGGACTAACACATAAAACTAAGTCCATTTGTTAAGTCGGTTAAGTCGGTGCCCCTTGTGAAAGGGAAGAGTGGACGTGGGGATTTGGTTGTCGAACCACTATAAATCTTGTGTGCCTCTCTTTGCTTTGATTAACTGTTTTTACACAATCGCACACAACCTTTTAAACGATACATATTCAAGTTGAGATCAGCTAGCACCAAGCTTCCGATCGATCTTACCCGACAATTGATCTAATGATTAAAAGATTAACTTTGGAATCGATTTATCAAAACCGGTTTTTTCACGGGTAAAACTTTAAGCTTCCGTGACACATCAGTTAAACCGATAGTTACCGAATCGATCCGCTTGGGTGATCGAAGAAGTTGGTTATCAGCCCAAACCGATTCACTTTCGACTCTGATCAAAGTTAATCGCCCTCACACGATCTGACAAAAGTTTTCAGAAGTCTATTCACCCCTCCCCTCTAGACTTCTGCCCTCACTAAAACCCGTTCGGGACCTACAAGTGGTATCAGAGCAGTTGGTTCTACAGACCACTGACTCTGTGTATCATCGATTCTTAGGGAAGAATCTTTGTGGTCAAATTGAATCGATCGAAAAACCGTTTTAAAACTCATTCATTTTCCAAAATCACTCAAAGATGGATAACACCTCGGTATGTATCATGATCTGCCGAAGTTCTCAATCGATGAGTATGCAGATTGGGCAATATATATGGCCAACCATTTAGGCTCGATCAGTGGCAGAATGATGGAAGTCATCGAAAGAGGACCCATCATCATTTATTATGACAACCCTGCAGTCGGAGGAGATCCAGATTTTGCCCCGGGAAGTCGTATACGAAAAAGCCCAGCCTTGATGGATACAGAGGAAAGGAAACTGCATACTCTAGACACTATTGCAAGGCATATTATCATGAAAACAATGGATAAGGTCACAAAAGAAAAGATTAAGTATCTCAAATCTGCGAAAGCAATGTGGGATACATTTGAAATATCGAGGGAAATGAAGCAGGATAAAAGACGGTAGTCTATGTTTAACCTGGTAAAGTTCGAAAAACTCAAGATGTCGCCAACTAAAACCATCAACGAACTCGATGGAAGAATTACAATGTCTATAAACAAGCGAGAACTTGGTAGAGAGATGTCTGATAAAGATATCAACTACAAAATCCTAAGGTCTCTCACCAAGAAGTGGGATATGAAGGTCACGGTGATCAAGGATTGCCAAGACATTTCAAAAATGAAGCCAAGCAACTTGTTCTTGAGCCTTAAAGCTCATGAGTTCGATTTGATTGAGAGAGGACAAATTTGATGAAGATGAGGTGCCCATTGAAGCCTCAACTTCAAAATCGGTTTGCTTTTAAGGCAACCAAAAGAAGAACGAAAGCCAACCGAACTGTTGGGAATATAATGAGTCGCAGAACAGTCGCTCGCTTATATGTAAAGTTTGAAAAATCAAACATCCAACTTGGTAAGTATCGAAGATTTTATAAGGACTATCAACATAGTCGAGGGAGAGATAGGAGATCAGCCAACAGATCTCCAGAAAGAACCAGATCTGATGATCGGAAGGATCATAGAGATGAAAAGAAGAGAGATAATCGATCGAGGAAAGAAGAGATAACCAATCGGATGAAGAAGCTCGGGGATTACTATCAAAAAGGAAGTCACCGATAGGTCATACAGACGGAGTGATTCACCGGAAGGAAAGGTACGGTGGATCAAGGAGGCGCGGCTTCAACCTAGTGAGAAGCTCAGTCACTATACAGACCGCCGGACTGACGCCAAGAGAAAGGGAAGAAAAGAGGAACAGAAGAGAGCAACGTTATAGGGACAGAAAAGCCATGGTTGCTGATACGTCAGAAATTGACGATTCCTATCTACCCTCTGAGGACTCTGGATACTCCTCTGTAGAAGACTTACCGACAAGAAGAAGGTCACGACTTCTATGAAGATGAAGATCTAATATTCTCTTCAGACGATGATGAGATCTGCCTGATGGCCAAGGAGGACCAATCTGAGGTAACCTCCAAACCCGCTTGCTCGCTTTACTACACTTTTTATCATTAGCACACCTGCTGGGGAGATTGACCTGCAGCTCTACTCGGAGCAATTGCTTGAGGATCTCTCCAATGCAGTAGACACTTATGCTATAGTGGAAGCTGAAAATGATAAGCTGAGGACCAGAAATAATCAGCTTGCTAAAGAAAATGATTTATGTAAAGCATCTGAACTTAGATCAGCTGAAACTGCTCAGAAGGCAACTGAGGAATTTAAAATTCTCGAAGTTAAAGCTTCGATCGGAGAAGCAGATCAAAGATCATTGGCAATTAACAAAAAAACAAGTCGATGACTTCAAAATCCTCGCAAGCAAAATTCGATGAGTCATTCTAAAAGCATGAAAGTCTAAAATCATCTGAGGACAATCTGCGTAAGAAAATAGAGGTCTTTTCAAAATCATCTAAAACCGTTCAAGACATGAACGCCTATTTTCGAACAACGATTAATAAGAAGGGACTTGGCTATGACAACCCTTCCACATCCTCAAAAGCCCCGGCTGATTCATCTCAAAAAGGTGTAATCGATTTAATTTTAAACAAAGATACACCAAAAGCCAAATATGTATCTAATAAGGAAAAGGACCGGTTGAAGCGAGTAAAGGCGGATGCTCAAACGAAAAAGGAACATAAATGGACCCCAACTGGTAAAGCATCAGCCGAGGAATCAACAGAAGAACCCAGTGCTTCTGAAGAAACCTCAACCTAATCAACAGATCAGGAATCAGAAAAGACAACCTGTAAAAGGGAAGTACAATCTGAGACCCAATCAAGGTCAGCTGCCTAATAAGCATGCTTCAGGTAAACTGCAAAAACCACCTATGCCTAAAAGATATGAATCTTTTAATGGTAGCAGTCGAACCTACCCCTATAATCAGAAATCTAGGCCTGCTGCACCAGAACCACACTGGATAAAAAGAAGACAAACAGAAAAGATAAATCCCAAGTCTTCTAAGTCATCCAAGGTTCACACTAATAATCATACAAAACAGAAAGCATATGAAGAGACGTATGATTATGTTGACAGGTATGGGAGACAAATCAGGCCTTCTGATCTAACTGGTCACAATAGAAGTGCTCTGTTTGTATGGATTCCCAAGACTAAAACTAACCCCTCAGGACCCAATCCAAAAGGGGTACCTAAAGCCTGATCTGATTGCAGGATCGCGTGGGTCTGGCCAACAAAGGAGGTGTGCAAGCAACTATCTGGTACATCGATAGTGGATGCTCAAGGCACATGACTGGAAGCAAACACCTTCTCAGCTCATACATAGAACAGAAAGGCCCGCGTGTACTCTTCGGTGATGATAACTTTGGTTATACCAAAGGATTGAACCTTAGAGAATGATGATGTACAAATGGCGGAGTCTCGTATGTCGAAGGTCCGAAGCACAACCTATTATCGGTTTCACAATTCGCGACAACGGATTCGGTGTTGAGTTCTCGAATCGATCAATGCACTATCAAGAATCGAGCCACTCAGCAGATTTTTTGCTAATTGGTTCAAGGAAAGGAACGATCTACGGTAAGTGGAGCAGTTGCCCAAGAAATGCATGCACGATTGTCAAGAGTTCCAAAAGTAGCGATTGGCTCTCGCACAAAAGAATGAGCCATCCGAACTTTAAAACTCTTAACAAGATTGCAAGGATGTCTCTAGTGGAAGGACTTAGAATGAAGTATTTTCAAAGGATCGGACATGTCTTTGCATGTCAAGGAAAACAGTCAAAGCTTCATTCAAAGGAATTCGGACCAACATCCACTGAGTAATCAAGAATCGCTCCATATGGATCTATTTGGACCCGATTACACCGGTCGATCTCAACGGTTGAAATATACTCGTAATCGTGGATGACTATTCCAAGTTTACAGGTTATATTCTTACATAAGAAGAATGAGGCGATAAACGAAGATACCCGAGCCGCTAAAAAGATTACAAAATGAGAAGGGTATCAAAGATAGTAAAAAATCGAATCGGATGAGAGGTATGAAATTTACGAACTCTTTTATTCTTGATTTTTGCTCTAAGTTTGGTATCTGAGATGAAACATCACCGCAAGGACGCCCACAACAAAACAAAATGGAGTGGTGAGAAACAGAACTCTCAAGGAAAGCTCGCCGCACGATGTTAATTGAACATGCAATACCAAGCCGTTTAAAAGCGTATAATCAACACCGCATGCCATACTCAACAGATGTCTCGATTAAGGCTCACTACAAAACACCCTATGAACTATGGAAGGACGAGAAAACCTCGTGTCTCTTACTTCCGTTTTTTGGTGTAAGTGTTTCATACACAACAATGGGAAGAGTCGGGTTGAAGACTTTTGAGGCCAAGTCGGATGAGGGTATATTTCTAGGATATTCCTCATCTAGCAAGGCTTTCGGGGTTTCAATGAGCGAACCCTACTTGTGGAAGAAACACCCCATGTAGTCTTTGATGAAGCATCTTACGAACAAGAGAAACTTTGCCCATGAGAACAAGATGTACACGATCAACAAGAACACGATGTTAGGAAAATGGATCAGCTAACGATCAAGGAAAAAAGAATCGAAGAATAAATATACATTCCGGATCTAGTGATTCACGGATCATTCGAGATCCTAAGGTGCGATCAACTGTCGATGAAGAAACGTCTGGTGAGGCAGTTATCAACCGAACCATCCGGTTCAGGGGGAACATCTGAAGTTCCCACGAACAGACATCAGCACATGATGAGTCCAACATCAGTTGAGACTTGTTCTTATCAAGTGGATCATAACTCTGCACCACTCCCAATCACTAGTAATGAAATTTTTATCGAAAGCGGACGATGTTCTCAAAACCGTTTAAATCGAGCAGGAGGACTGGATAACCGATCATCAACCGATCGATGTCGGAGACCCATCCGATAAAGTTAAAACTAGACATCGATTGGTGAAAGTGCCATGTATAGTTTGTTATCGTCTATGAAGGAACCAACAACAATAGAGGAAGCTCTACAAGGCGCCAAAAGTGGATTCTAGCCATGCAAGAAGATTTGAAGCGATTCGACAAAAATCAAGTTTGGGAGGCGGTAGATGAGACCAAGTCATCAAGACGTTATTGGCACAAAGTGGGTATTCAAGAACAAAGAGATGAGAAAAATGTCATCACGAAACAAAGGCAAGACTTGTTGCTGGGGGGTATTCACAATCGAAGGAATTGATTATGATGAGACCTTCGCACCGATCGCTCGCCTAGAAGCCATTCATTTGTTTTTTGCATATGCTTCCCTACGAAGGGTTCATCGTGTATCGGATGGATGTAAAGAGTGCTTTCTTAAGCGGGGGTACTAGCAGAGGAAGTTTATGTTGAACAACCTCGGGCTTTGAAAAGGGCAACCAAGTGTACCGTTTAAGAAAAAGCTCTTTATGGCCTAAAACAAGCCCCTCGAGCTTGGTATGATACACTCTCTCGGTTCTTGATCGACGGTGGGTTCACTAAAGGGCAATGGGACGAGAACCTTATTGAGAATAGAAGATGGAGAAGATATTACGATGGTTCGGATCTCGTGGGCGACATCATCTTCGGATCTCCTAACAAGAGTCTATGTGAAAGATTGAAAGAACCGATGCAAGGGAAGTTCGAGATGTCCATGATGGGTCGGATGAATTACTTTACGGGTCTTCAAGTAAAAGCAAAGTCTGAAGGGATATTCATCCGCCAAAAAAAGTACACTAGAATTTATTGGCTAAGTTTGGAGTTCAAAATTGTAAGGAAGCCAAAATTCCTATGATGATTTGGATTCAAGATGGATCGAGATGAGGATGGTCGGAAAAACAAATCGGAAGGAATATAGGGCTCTCATTGGATCTTTACTATTTGTTGCGCCGGCCAGACCGGATATAACCTTCGCGAAGAGGTGTATGTGCGATTCGGGAAATCAATGATAAGCCACCTAGAAGCGACTAAGCGGATTCTTAAGTATCTGAAGGGGCGGTAAATCTTGGTTTATTTTACCCATCGGATGATAATCTAGAGCTTAGTGGGTATTACGATTCGATTATGGAGGTTGCAAGATCGTGAAAAAATCCACCTCGAGAACTTGTCGGTTTTTAGGAAGTAAAACCGATCTCGTGGTTTTCAAAAAGCGGAACATCGATTTGCAACATCTACTTGAAAGGAGAATATATGGGCTGAGGAAGTTGTTGTTCCTAAGCCGCTCGCTTAGTCATCGGTGAGGATTATAACATTGAAGCTAACAATGTACCTATTTTCTGTGATAGTAATAGTCCTTATTGCAATCACTCGAATCCCGTTCTACATACAAGATGCAAGCATGTGGATGTCAGACACCATTTTATAAGAGATCATGTTGAAAAGAAGAATATCGAGAATGGAAAAGATTCATCTTGATATCTGAAAAAGTCGATATTCTAACCAAGCCACCATTTGAGATCGATTCGAGAGAATTATGCAATGAGCTAGGACTTACGGATCTTGGAGAAAAAGCACCAAAAATGTTTGTGGAATGATCTCGAGACGAACCGGGTTAAGAGACTAACAAAAGTTGAAAGGAATCAGTTGAGTTTGGTATCTCAATCGATCGTAAGATCGATCAAGGAATGTGAAAAATCGATCAGATTTACAAGATTATCAGATTAAAGGAACTGATCAGATTTAAGGTTTATCAGATTAAAGGAAACGCTCTTTTTAAAAGGATTATCTGATTAAATCAAGTTGGGTTATTTTACATCTTTGTGAGTCGATTAAGCTGATATTCAAACAAGCAAGATTTACAAGTGCTGTGTATTCACAAGATTAAAGCTTAAAATCGCATAAAGATACAAGAATTTTACACAACGATGGAATAATAGAACTTTTCATTGATAAAGACCCGAAGGTCAGGTTACATTACAAGATACAAGTACAAAGGACCCGGAGGTCAGTACATCAGTGATAACCAAAAACCCTTAACTCTAAACCCTAACCCCAAGCCATAACCCTAAACCTTCATCCAAACCCAAACCCGATCTACATGGTAGTGATTAAGAGGAGGAAAGAGAGAGATTTTAAGATCTCATGCTCTCATTTTCCCCTACTTAACAGGGTGTGGGAGGCTTGAAAGGTAATCCTATCTCAAGAAATCGATGGACTCTCCAATGGGTGAGAGCGGCCTTGATAGGATTTTTAAGCCAGGAGCCCCAAGAAGGAGTCAGTGGGGTCTCCAGCTGTTAAATGGTGAGTTGATATAGGAAGATTAGATGTTGTCTGATCAAGACCGTATATCAAACTCACGTTCATTTTCAGACTAAGTCTGTTGATGGTAGTCACGTCATAACGATAGACACACAAGGTGCATCTGAGTTAGGAGAAGTGTCTTCTCGATTTGCAACAAAGAGAAAACGCCGCCATGGTGGTAGAGAGCTTTTGCAACAATCAGATGTGAAATCTTTGGCGATGATTTAAAAATGATATAAGGGACACAAATGGTTGATTTGAGAAGTGAAATCATTGAAAAAAAGGGGTAAAGGTATTTCAGGAAGTTTAACTTAGGAAATAAGGGTTCACCAGGATACATGATTATACAAAAGAAGATAAGTATGGTGAATGGGTTATGTTGTGTAAAAACAATTGGTCCAATTTATAGAGGCCAAACAAGGGTGCAAATGCAAATACAAGTTCTCAAAACCTTTTAGAGAAATGCACCAAGACCAAGAGGACGTGTAGGAATCGCTGATCGATAATTGGATAAATTTCTACGGATTGACATATCGAAAGATTTAGACGATAAATACGCATGTCAAATCGCGCCAACTTAGGGAATAGAGCCTACTATTCTAGACTAAGTTTTGGCGGTAACATTTATTCCAAGAATTGGATTGACTTGAGAAGTATCAGATCAGGTCAACCAAAATCTGATACATACGAAGCTGATCAGATGAGGAAGATCAGCTGAACTTGAAACTCCAACAAATCAGATACATCAGTCTATGAGTAAAACAAGAAATATCAGTTGAAGGGGGAACCTCAACTGATCAAGGAGGATCAGAAGGGAAATCAGACATATTGAGGAAAGATCGGTTGAGCTTGAAACCTCAACAGATCGAGATCAAGTGAAGATCGATACTAAAAGGATCGGTTGGGAAATTTCAAGGCTTTAGGAGAATACTAAGATCAACAAGTGAAATCAACATGGACAAGTGGTATTGACTGATTACAATATCAGTCAACCAGATACGCCTTCTTTTCTCTTGTTATTTACTTATTTATCAGATCTTATCTGATATTATTTGCCTTACTGTACCCATTATCCTTGTGACGTATTCCCTGCAATTCATTTAATGCGGACGTGGGGAACATGTATTAACTGCCATTAAACGTGCTTTTAAATCCAAAAGTTTTTTTAAATGCGTGCTCTTCGACCTACGATCAAAACCGCTTAACTGGGCGTTTAATCTTTTCAAACGGTTGATCTTCAAAATCGTGTCTTCTCTTTCCCTCCTCGTCTTTATAAAGTTCATCAAAAACCTTACCAGAGTTTTCTATTTCAAAAAACTTGCTATTTATTCTCTGAAAACTCCAGATTACTTTTCTCAGATTCAAAGTGTTTTTCCTAAGTTTCAAAATCACCTTTCCGAAAAGCAGAATCTGGTAATTTATGCTTATTTGATGTAGCTTTATAAAATTCATTGATCTTAAATGCTCTTATTCTGTGTTATGACTTATTGTTTCTTAGTTTAAAACTTGTGATATTCTTTTACATTAATGCACAACCCTTTAACCGAATCTACCTTATCTATAGATTGTGGATGATCACTTACGGTATGGGCAAAATTATGTGCAACTATGCGGAACTGGCAAAAAGGATTGTGGATGATAAGTTCGTACAATTCAATATCACTCGGGATCCGGAACCCATGGAGGTCGAGCAAATTCTTCAAAAGCGAGCCTTGAGAAATTCATACGCTTTCACTTTGCAATCGGTGATGCAAAAGATGAAGCACTAAATTCCTAAGGAATTTAAGAGTGGATACGGATGTTCAGAGACGAACTACTTTCGGCGATCCTGAAAAGAAATCGGTGTCGAATGAGGATATAACCCGTCTGTTCGGCCTACCCAAAGGGCCGGATCTACTTTGCTCATTCTGAGGAGAACGAAGACGAAAGTGATCGAAAAAAGAGCTCTTCAGAGAGGCTGACAAACATCATACTTTAGGTTTTGTCAGGCCAATGCTCAAGAGAAAATACCGATTGTTGTTTGACATTTTGTCAAAAACAATAATGGGTATTGCATTCAGCCCAGATGCAATTACATCTGTCAAACTGTACAGATGGCTGCAATAATTGATGAAGCGAAAAACATCAATTGGCACGGGTTTCTGAAGGCCATTCTGCTCCAAGAACATGAGAAATTTGGAGTTGATGAGTGGAGGCAGGTATGTCTGATGAAGAAGATCAGCAATCTCAACAAGGTTGCAGTTATCCTTCAAGATAAAATGCCAAAGGCCAAATGGGAACAGAATGGACTGAAGTCCTATAAAGCTTTTCTCTCAACCACTTCAGTCATCTTTGGGCCACCAGACGAAGATATGCGGCCAACCCCCCCAAAGTCCAAGAAAGGAAAAGGCAAGAAGGCAACTCATACGCACCAGATCTTGGCGAATCGGCTCAAAAGTTGGTGAAGGACCCCTCAAGGCCCACAGCTGCCCTAAAAAGAAGAAAAAAAAACCGTGAAGGCCTGGGAGAAGAGGTCAAGAAGGAAGCAAGCTCCTACGACTGGATGCTTGAAGATGAGTCAGATGAAGAAGGAGCGCCAGAACAGCCTGTTGCACCACAAGAATCAGGTGAAGCATCAGAAAGGCAGGCCCCTCAATCTGAGAGCTCGCCAGATCATTCTGAGGAAGAAGCACAAGACGATCGATCTTCTTCTCCTCCGACCCACAATTTTGTTTCACCATCGATTAATTAACGGCCGAAAGCATGTTCTCCGTTCTTCCACCTCGCTTGCATGAACTCTGACGCTGCGGAACCGGAAAGTTTACTGCTAGGAACGTATAATTGCTTCCAAAGTGAGAACCTCTCGCAGTCGAACCGATCACCAACTTCCACCTACTCAAGCACAACGTAACCTTCCACATCTCATCAAATTGAATCTCGACAGAAAAATTTCGAGTCCAGATCAACAAAGATCATAACTGGGAAAGTGATCGAATGAGAATCGAAGAGAAATTGATGAGTTATATCCGGGAACCGGGTCGCCCAACTGCCATAAGAGAAGAAGTCATGGAGATCCTCACGGAGAGATCTTCGACTAAAAACTTCTCGGACTTTATAATCATTATTGAACGGATGGGCGGTGCGGATGAGTTTGCAGACTTCGACTTCGACATGAGGAAATCTGCTAAAGTGGGATCACCGGTGAGTGATATCGATAAATCACAAAGCTCGATCCACGAGGAAGCTAGGATTTGCGGAACATGAAGAATGAAATCGGCGACAAGACTCAAGCGGATACCATCGTGAAGGATCTGGGGAGTTGCCGATGATAGTGGGCCGGTCTTTGCGATTCATGACCAACCCTTTGGAGGCACAAACAATCGAACGGATCAAGTGACACTCAACATTCCAACTTCACATGTCACCACCGATCAACCCGAGGAGATCGGATCGTGTCTCAAAGATCTCTGAAAAGAAGAAGTTGAGGGATCGATAGTTGATCAAAGGACGCCATCAAGGAAATAAAAGATGAAAGGGAAATGGCTATTTCCCAGTTAGAACAATCAAAGATCGGTTTTTCCCCAAATCTGTGTCCACTCGTCGGTGACCGAATCGATAAAGACCGTCGATGCTAAACCGACTCGGTGGATAAACAAACAAGTTTCTTTTTCGATGCTCAGCGACAAGCTAGAATTGACAAAAGAGAAACTTGACAAATTTGATTACCACACTCTCTTCGCCATGGAATCTGCCAAGCGGAAATGATATCAACAATTCAAAATCTAAGCGCTCAAAATCAAGGCATATCTCATTGCGAGATCTCAACAAAGGCGATCGCGATCAACTTTGGTTCTCGACCTCCCATCTCACTACTCTTTTGATCAAACCAAAAGGGGAAGGACAGTGAGAAACCAATGACAAAAGCAGATGCGAGGGACATCACAGAGAGTCACAAGAAAAAAGCGGCCCGACCGGTCTACAAAAAGATAAGATCTTGGTGAAAAAAGATGTCAAAAGAACAGATAGCGAAGAAGCCCGGAAAAGCCAAGAAGAAAGGGAAAAAAAAAATGGCAGAGAAAATCCGAACAGAAATTGATTGAGAGTGAAGAAAGGAAGAAATTTGGAAAATCCGCACTGTAACCTAAGTCGCCAAAGAAGAGTTGATGAGATCATCCCAAAAAGCTGCTAGCATCTTAAGAAATTTGAGGAATGGAATAAGATTAGGAGTGAATGGCTTCGGATGCCTTTGTTCTTAATCTTGTTCCCAAGAAGAATCTCTCGATGAAGAATTCCTCAATTTGGGTTGCAAAATAAATATCCGGATTTTTCTAAAGTATCTCGGAAAATGAGGCCAAGGTGATCAATGCCAAAATAACTCGCCAAGAGTATGATCATCCGAGTACTCGAAGAAGGCAGACGGCTCATTTGTGATGGCATTTCAAAGATTCTATTTTGACATCTTGCTTGCAGCATAAATAATCGATCTGAAAGCGGTCGATGATGTCAAATGGAAACTTTATCGGATCTTCAACGTTCCTAAAATCAAAGAGAGATGCGAAGGATACAAGCCAAAAAGAGTGAAGAATCGAAGACTACTAAGGATCGGTTGCTTTTTATTTTCAAACTTTTCTCGATGTAACATGTAATCATCATCTTTAATGAGAAAAGTTTATCTTTTCGATCCTAAGACAAAGTCTCATTGTCTTCGATTATATGCTCTTAATCGTGTTCTATTTTTTATCATTTTTTTTGGTTTCTCAAAGTGTTTTGGTTTCATCAAAAAGGAAATTGTTGGGAAATTTATAGTTTTGATGAAAGTTAGAAAAAACATGTAATAGGACCATCGGACATGTTAGCCGATCGATGTTTATATTACGTGATAGGAGACCGATTGATAATTATCAGTATAGAACAACCGATGTAATAGATAGGTCACATATTAAGGGGGAACCCATATCACGAAGGTCGATCCAAGACTCAAAGAAAAAATTGACATCCGCCGGTGCCGTAATGCTAGAAAAGAACAGAAGATCGATTGATCCGATCCAACAGATATCTCGCCAGGTCATGGCTCAAAGTCGTAATACCGGAAGATCGCATGAAGACCTACATCACCGAGTCCGCTAGTTGAAGCTTAAGTCAACCAAAGACCGAAGACTCCATCGTAGATCGATCATTCCGGATCGACAGGTCAACTCACCAGTGAAATTGATGTCTCACCTAATCATACGCCGATGATCCGAACAAGAAGAACATCGTTTAGTTGGAAGAACATCACGAAAAAGTGAGTCTCGCTATCCAATAAGAACAAGACACGATGATCGAGCCGCAGAATTGCGTGGATTTGACGCTACTTCTCTCCGTGAACGGGCCAAAGCATAAACGCGACGCCGCCATGCCGCCCTCAAGCTCGTCACATCAAGCTCCGCAAGCCTACCAAATATAGCTGAAATTCAAATTGCTCTCCAATGGCTCTTTTGATTTCAAGGTCTATATATATGGGATTACACTTCGAGTGAAAAATGGAAATTATAACTAAAAATTTGAACAATCAAGAAGCTCAAGCTAATTTGATTTCAAGACAAGAACACGATCAAGAAGATTATCTTTTATTAAGTGTTCATCCCATAAGTTCTTAGCATAGAAATCTTTTCATCTAGCTATTAGGAACGCTTATATGTTAAAGAAAAGATTTCATAGTTGGAACCACAAAACAATCTTACCCAAACCCCCAAGTTAGGATAAGTTGTTTAGCAAGATTCACTAGGGTTTCTAGCTCGATTTACGGGATCGGTTGAGTGTGAACTCCTTAAACATCTAGTCGATTATCTTTGTGTTGGACTAACACATAAAACTAAGTCCAATTGGTTAAGTCGGGGTTAAGTCGGTGCCCCTTGTGAAAGGGAAGAGTGGGCGTGGGGATTTGGTTGTCCGAACCACTATAAATCTTGTGTGCCTCTCTTTGCTTTGATTAACTGTGTTTTACATAATCGCACACAACCTTTTAAACGCATACATATTCCAAGTTGAGATCGGTAGCACCAAGCCGACCGATCTTACCGACAATTGATCAAGCGATTAAAAAGATTAACTTTGGAATCGATTTATCAAAACCGGTTTTTCACGGGTAAAACTTAAGCTTCCGCGACACATCAGTTAAACCGATAGTTACCGAATCGACCGCTTTTAAGCGTCGATAAGTTGGTTATCAGCCCAAACCGATTCATTTTGCACTCTGATCAGACTAAGCGCCCTCACACGATCTGCACAAAAAGTTTTCGGAAGTCTATTCACCTCCCCTAGGGGACTACGCCCTCACTAAACCCGATTCGGGACCTCATGAAAGGTTTTCGGATGCATGAAGTTGTCTCGAGATTCTCTTGAGAAACTCGAGGGATAAAATTGAAATCTTGAATCGAAGTCTTGGGAAACTCGGGTGTCTTGAAGGTCAAGATCAAGATATTATCTTGAACCTATTCAATTTTCTCATTATCATAACCGACATTTTTATCAAGGTCAATACTCAGTAAGACTGATACGAAAATTAGTCTGAAGAAGTAAAGACTCATACATATCATTTATTGCTTAATTGAAACTCAGTAATCATTTGCAATAAATACAACACCTGAAGGAATGTTTTTGGGTGGGACCTTTGAAATGCCAAAGAAGGTCAACAGTCATTAATTGCTCTGTTTCAATTAATCACCAATAAGGTTAAAATGGCGGCGAACTTTTCGTGAGATCGTCCTTTCGCATACCCGATTAGTCGGTGGATCAATCTTAACCGTTGATTTCAATTAATCACACGATCTTCTCACCATCCCACTCTATATATTCATTTGAGAAGCCACTCAAGTCCATTTTATTACCTTCGTCTTCCAGAAACACTCTGCAACTAAAAACCCCTTTTACCCAAAAATCTTCATCATCCCAAAACCCTACCTTCAAAAATTTCTCAAAATGACTTACACAATATACGATAAACTGACTGCTTCTAACAAGCCATGTTATGAGTATGTGGTTTCACTAGAGAGTACATCCAACGCGGCTCATGAAGAAGGGGCGCTACACATGATCCGATTGGCAAAACTGACAAATCTCGTCGCTAGCCAACCAGAGGCCGAATACTCGAAAGAGGTAATAGAGTTCGTCTCTAATCTGGAAATAGATGAGGAAGATCGCATTGATTCCAAAATTTCCGTTTCTCATTTAGAACATACCTCTAAGTATGTAGATTTTGTACTGGAGCTGTATATAGTCCCTAGAAATTTGAATGATGTTTTTGAGTTGTGTGATAGAGGAGAGGATCCCACAACTTATATGTTAGGACGGGAGCAAGAATACCTTGATAGGATAACTGAGCATCCTATTAAGTTTGAGGCAACTTTACATAAACGGCATTTGAAGCCGAAATATAGCGTTTTGTTAGATATTGTTAGCAAATGTATTATGAGTAGATCAGGGAGTTTTGAGCAGATAAGCACTCCCAAGCTTCCATTAATGGCGGCAATCGAAGATTCACCCACCAAGGATTTCAACTGGCTGAAATATCTGATCAAAGTGGTGAGTGACCAGGCCAAGTTAATCTAGAAGGAGGATGGATCTATCTCAATAAAAGGCAAGATACTCCATGCAATCAAAATAGCATTTATTTTGGAGATGTGTCGAGAATAGGAGGATATCTTTGCCGACTCCACTCCGTTCCCAAAGTCTAAGGTGATGTTCAAGCCTGTTGCTACAAAGAAGACTTTAAAAGGGAAGAAAGAGAAGAAAGTGGAACCATCTGCTGCTGCTGCTGATGAAGAAGCCCATCAAGCCAGGGGGAAGGCTTTGATGGAGGTTAAGAGAGAGAAGGGTGAAGCAATGAAGAAGAAGACCCTTGCTCCAAAGCGAAGAAGATTGGTTATTGCCACTGAGGAGGAGGAGAGTGAGCCTGAGGAGGTGCAACCTGAGGGCCAAAAAGCTCAGAAATCGCCTTTGCAGGTACTGGCACAGGTTGTAACCACGGCACAGGAGCAAACTGAGGAGCAAGTCTTCTGTGAGGTTCTTGAGACGTCACTGAGCTCAGACAAGTTTTCTCAAGAAATATTCAAAGGACCTCAGACCTCAGAGATTGCTCAGATTCCTGCTGAGAAAGTGCCAGCTCAATCCTCAGAGCCAATTCAGATCCAGACTGAGGAGTTGCCTGTACAATCCTCAGATTTTGCTGAGCCTCAGGAGCTGCTGAACATTGATGAGCTCCTGAGTGATCCATTCCTTGATCCTTCAACAGATTTTTCCACTGAACCTGAGAGCCCGAAGCTAAAGAAGGGCGAAGCTGAAGAGACTGAGTGGCGAAGCAAGGGGGAACGGTTCATTCTAGACCGGTACCCTGAGCTGAGCACATTCCCTGACCTCCAAGATCTCTTCTTCAGATTGAGGTCAACTGTCTACATCCTCAACCAGACCCTGCCTGAAATTCTCAACATCGCTTCATTCAGAGGTGAAGACTGGTGGAATGAGGAGACAACTGTGCTTACTGAATTTTTTGGGTTCAGAAACACCAAGCTCAGGATGAAAACTTCTGACTTTGATGAGCTGGTGAAGAGGAAGATTGCTGAGAGGATGGATGCTGAGGTTGGTGCCCCGAGCTCCAAAGACAAATCTCAAGATGGGGACCAACAAGGGGATGATGAGAGTCAATCTCAGAAGGAGAAAGATAATACTGATGCTGGAGAGGCTGCTGTCAAACATCCTCACACTGAAGTTAGCCTTTAGGTAACTTTTGGCACTATTAAAAATTACGCCAGGGCTACTAAAGTATCTATCTTTAATTCTGTAATGTCTGATATGCAGACTGAGGCTCAGGTGGACACCCAAGCTCAGGTGGAAACCCAGACTCAGACTGAGTCTGAAACTCAGATTCAGACTGAAGCTCAGGTTCAGACTGAGACTCAGGCTGAACAACCGGCTCAGGAAAAACAACAGATCACATATGCTCCTGAGATTGATCTCACCCCAATTATGGAGAAGCTGAAGAAGGTTGGGCCAATCATGAACAAAGTCACTCAGATTGAGGAGGTATTGGCCAACCAAGATCAGAAGATGGAAAGTCTGAGTTCTTCTTCAGATCTGTTGCAACTTCAGAACACTCTGACTGAGAAGCTGACCTCCATGGAAGGAAAGATGGAAGAGAAGATGGATGGGGTCAAAGCTGAAATAAGTGCAGAGCTGAAGAAGAAGCATCAGGAAAGAACTGAATATATTGAAGCCAAATTGGTGGAGAAGAATGAGATGCTAGTGAAAAATGTTGTTGAGGAAATGAGCTCCATGCTCATGGCCAAGATGACAGACTTGTTCAAAGAGGCTCTCTCCAACCAATTTGCCCAAATGTCTGAAGAGTTCTCCATGGCGAAGAACCACCTGATGAGATTACAAGAGGAGCAAGATCAATTGGCGGGAGAAGTGCGTAGTGTCAGCAAGGAGCAGTATCATATGGACACAACACTATTCAGACTTCTGCCAAGGTATAGTTCTAAGAAGGGGGAAAGACCCGGAGCTGATCTGAGAAAGTTATTGGAACATACCTTAGGAAGAAAGGCAGAAAAAGAGGCAGAAAAGAAGAGCATATCTGAAGCCTTGAAAGAAGTCGAAGCCACTGAGAAGCTGAAATTCAAGATGGTGGAGAAGCCAGTCTACACTCAAGTTTCTGAGGAAACCATGCAAGAAGTAGTTGCAGAGAAGCTGAGTGCTAGAGGAAGAATTGGTACAAGCCAAGACGGAGCTAAATTGCCCATCAAAAGGAAGGCTGTGACATTTGTTGAGCCTGAAGGGAAAAGAGCTAAGGCTTCTAAGCTAATTCAGAGGAAGCTGATATTGGAATCAGAAGAGTCTGAGGAGGAGCCTCAAAAGAAAGTCTTCAATACAAGAAGTGCTCTGAGATCACTCCAAGTTGAAAAAGCCAAGAAAACTGCTGCTTCGGTTTCTGGAGCTCCATTGATCAAGAAAAAGAAGGAAGAAGAGCAGAGGAGAAGGATTGGTTTCAAAAAGTTCGCGAGCAAGAGGAGAGGGACAGCCAAAGCACATAAATGGCTGAACGTTGACAAGTGGATGCCAATCAAGTTCAACGATGCGTGGGAAGAAATCAAAAGAACATTCTGGTTCTATTATGATGTGCTAAGAGAATGGAGAGGGGAGAGCTCAGATCCCAATGAGGCTTTCATTCACTATCTACTGACCTTCTATCCAAATTATCTTCAAAGCTGGATCAATCTTGCGGATGAAGGAAATGTTGAGATAACAGCCCCTGGTCCATATACTTACCCTCCTCCTAGGCTGGAGAATGGCTTGGGGAATGAAACAGCCCTTTCTCAGGGGATTGCTCAGTACGCCATTCAGTTGGGCCTGACAGGGAACAATCCTGATATCATCAAGGAGAGAGATGCGCTGAAAAGGAGATATTATGGAATGTTCAACCTTGAAGTGCCTGCTGATGAGGTAGAAGAAGAGAACTGAAGAGCAGAGCTGAAGAGCAAAAGAAGACTGAAGATCAAGACTCAGAAGACTCTTGTAATTCCTATCTTTTTGTCTTTTTGTTTTTGTTTCTCTGATAAGTTCATTGTAATTTGTAATTGTCTACCATTCGTAAATGAAACTTTATCATTTTTGCTCAAAAAGATAATATCTCATTATCTTACTTTACATGTCTTTACTTTTGATATGCCTGAATGTTGTTTGGTGAGGAAATTGTCGGGAAATTCATTATTGATGAAATTATTTGTGAAATTTGTTGGGAGATATACCAATCTTGTAATAGGAAAAATTGAAACCTGAGCATAGGTTAAGTATTTTGTAACAAGATGATTTTGGCATCATCAAAAAGGGGGAAGTTGTTGGGAGATGGATTTAATAAAGAAAGATTTTGATTAGATCCCAAAACCCCTGACTATGACAT
Source organism: Stenogyne calaminthoides (assembly GCA_037126765.1). NCBI lineage: Eukaryota > Viridiplantae > Streptophyta > Magnoliopsida > Lamiales > Lamiaceae > Stenogyne > Stenogyne calaminthoides. The sequence continues at coordinate 13,180,143 of JBBCBC010000018.1, forward strand.
GTTCAGGATAATCTTGATAGTTGAGTCAGGATTCATTTTTAGAGTGTTCAGGATATTATCTGCACCGTGTATAGTCAGCAAATATAGATTAGGATAGATTCTGAAGACTCAGAAAGTTTCTAAAGAAACTGAAGTTTCAGTAAGAAACTGAGAAACTGAAGACTCAGTGAGAAACTGAGAAACTGAAGACTCAGCATGAAGACTCAGTATATCAGTCAGTACATCTGTGAAGACTCAGAAGACTCTGAAGACTCAGAAGACCCTGAAGACTCAGAAGACTCTGAAGACCCTGAAGACACCGAAGACTCTGAAGACACAGAAGACAGAAGAGAAGACAAAGGTTACTGAAGGCACAGTAATTACTGAAGACTCAGTAATCTACTGAATGCTCAGAATAAACCTGAATGTTCCGAGGCACTGAAAATATCTATCTGAAGGATACAATACTGAGAAAAACACGATTGCTTAGAAGAATAGATATTGCCCAAGACAATCCCATGCAGACAACAGGAACTAAGACAAAGTGTTGTTAAGGTTATATCACTCAGAGATATTGACCAAAAAGAGCCGTTGTGTATGTCTACATTAACTGAAGACAACAACCAATCAGAAGAAGACAACACTGTACTTTACTGACACTGAAAGCGACATGTCACTGAAGCATGTCAGTAGTACTATGTTCCAGACTGCAAATAGTGTTGAATGGCTGCAAGAAAAGGTTATTGCCTAAAACATGCTAGGGAGTTTCAAACCCTAATATAGCCGTTCATCACACACCATAAGAGGAAACTCATGGAGCTATCTCTTCCAACGGATAGTTTTTCAAGAGTGACCTTGGTGTATGCCTATAAATACTTGTGACCATCTACATTGAAGGTTACGGGAAATTTGTAAGCAACTCAAGAGCTCAAACTTATTATTTCAAGTTGAAGCACTCGAAAAACCCAAGAATTTCCCAAGTGCTTTATATCGAAGAGAGCTCAATCACTAAGCCTAGCTTGATAAGTTATATCCAAAGCTTAGTAGAGATATCCTAGCATTTGCATTGTTCTTAATTGTAAAGGATTTCTCATCCTAGTTGGAAACCAACCAAGAAACCCCAAACCCTTTGTAAGGTAGTTTGAGTGTGTTTGTTGATGAGATTGGAGTTGTAAAGAGTTAGTAAACTACATTGAGGTAGTCAGAAAGCTCTAGAGAAGAAGTGAGTAAACTATCTTGGATAGTCAGAAAGCTTGTGTGTGTTTGAGTGAGTAAACTACAGAGGTAGTCAGAAAGCTCAAATTAGAAAGGTTAGTAAACTACAGAGGTAGTCAGAAAACCTTAGGAAGTGATTAGTGAATTTCTCTGAAGAGATCAGAGAGAGTGGACGTAGGAGCTTGAGTCTCTGAACCACTATAACTTGCTGTGTTATTTGCTTTCTGTTATTGCTTTGATTAACTGTTGCATATCTTTAAAACTGAAAGCTTATTTTCACTGATACTCAGCTGGAATCAATCCACTGATATTGCATATAACTGAATCACAGCCTAATCACTATTCCATCAAAAGGAAGTTTTTAGCAAAGCATAAAACGAGTATAAACTTAGGGCCAACCATTCCGCACATCTGAGTAGCTTTTCAAGCAAGCTCAGTAACTCTGAAAACTCAGGATCAGTTGGGATTATCTGAGATATCTGAAAGCAGCTCAGGATCACTGTCTCAAGTAGACTTTGACTCAGGGCGATTTGTGCTTCTCAGGACCAAATCTTCAGGACAACCTGACCCAATCTTACCTCAGTGAAGAAAAAGTTTTAAAATCACTGAACACGTGTATTCCCCCTCATACACATGTAAGACTCGTTTGCACCGGGACCAATAGTCCGATTCATGAAAATTGAGGTGTGACTGAAAAGCTTCATCTTCGTCAGTGTGTCTTTGTGGGTGATTGGATGGAAGAGAGTGGTTCACCATTGCTGGAATCTACACGTCATGGCCGACGACTGTAAGCAGTTTCCCGTACCACCATCGAATCCTGTCTACAGGTAAGTCAGTTTTGATTCTTCTACTCTTTTTATTGGTGGAATTTTACGATTTTATAATACGTGTTTCAATAATTTTTTAACATCTCAATTTTGTTCTTTATCTATTTGTCCGTGTCGAATTTGCCTACTTCTATTGATATTGCTTGGTAGGTTTGATACATCGGTAATGGGAATAAAAGTAAGCAATTGATTGTCCTCACCAACTCAACTCACCTCACATGATACCCATTGTTGATGTTGTAACCAAGCAATAACAATGCAATCAATAACCCTTAGTGATTGACCCTCAATGATACCCATTTCCATTACCATTCCCTAGTCATACCAAGCGGACTCTTAGTTTTGATTATTTTGAATAGAGTTATTATTAAATAGATCTGTAACAAAAACCCAATTGAGGCTATATTTGTTTGTTTGAATAGAGTTATTACTATATAGATTTAATTTATATTTAACTGTTTGGAGTTGTTTGTTTGAAAATCATTGAAGCATGCATAATTTTAGGCCACTTTGCAGGCACTCCTTAGTGGTAGGTGTTGGAATTTAGAGGCACGTAAACACGTAATACATGCGCAACGAAAATAAACAGGTCATCAATAACGAACAATTAATTGCATAATTAAATACGAGTAAACGTAAACAGAATTCTTATAGTAATTCGTATGCAGTTTTCTCTATTATGGTATCCACGTAATCCCCAATCACGGACTTGCACGAATTTGCCAGCGTTGAATCCCGATATGAATTTGCTAGGAAAATTCTAACTCTAAATCTTATGGAGAGAATAATAAATTAACGTTGTTTGTGAATTCCCAAGAGTTCATATATATAGGGAAGACCCAGCTTAAATCTTAATCTAACCTGATTAGGAAATAAAATCCCTAATCTTATAAAGTAAATCTCTTAGATTTACTTCCCATATATAAAATCTCTACGGATTTAATTTCCATGTGTATTAATCTCTACATAGATTTGATTCCATATATATTATATCCTATAATAATATTACATATATTATTATTGGGAATCCTATTTAATTAAATCTAATTTAATTAAATATTAATAATAATTAATTCCAAATTAATCTATTATTAATTAATTCTCCATAAATTAAATATTAAATCCAATTTAACATTTAATCAACCAACTATAATCCGTAAAAGAGAACTACTTGTTGTGTGACCCATAGGCCCTCATATATCGAACGATTAGTCAAACTAACGGTCTTAATTGAACCCTAGACAATAAATCAGACATTTTCAATATATGAGGTACGTTGCGAGAAACATGCAACTACATGTAACTGAAACATGGGCTATTACGATTTCCTCCTTTCATTCGCGAATACTCGATTAAGTCTTGAATATGATGAAGTGTCTATTCAAATAACTTAATCATATTATCTCTAATCACTAATTGATCATGTATATCACACTTAGCCACAAAGTCTAAGTTGACGTGCATCGACCAATGACTTTGATCCAATTATGATGAGAAGATGAGTATTCTCTCTAAATCCACATTGAGGAATGAATCCTATTCTTGGTTCAACTACCACGCACATGCACTTCATGAAGAATCCAATCCAAGCCATATCTACCCATAGACGGGTGCAAGCGTCGGTCATGGTCAAAGTTCATCACTCCACACATGTCGTGCCTATTGACATCAAGTCAAAGGAGTATCGCATCGCTCCCACTAACCGAGACACTCGTAGACACATATTGTGGACTTACATCAAATGGTTTCTCGGATGGGTATACCAATACCCTCTAAGGTATTTGTGCATCCATCATGAGATACCTAGTATCTCGTAGTAAGTGAGATCTTACTACACTCTCTAAGAGTATGATGCAGAGCGCACACCAATATCTACTGCATCATCAATATCCCATTCTGGATGATCTTTGATCGGGGCCATTTGAGAATCATGCTTAAGTCATCTGAGTTCTCACAACCTCAATGACAACAATGACTCATGGGAACACTTGCATGAATAAATGCAAACAATCAAACATAATATTCAAACAAGTGTATTGCCATACATTAATATTAAATGAACTATATATTAAATCAAACTGAATATCATCGAGAATTATGTCCTTACAATAGATTGTCTCTAGGACACTAACACTAACAATCTCCCACTTAGACTAGAGTCAATCACCTACATGTCTAACCCCTAGACCATCAAATATCTAGTGTGTACATGAACACTCAGTGTTTTGGTGAAAGGATCTGTCAAATTAAATATGTGGGAATATGTTTTAATTCTATTTCACCTATCGTTATGATCTCTCGGATCAAATGATAAGTTTGGGGTACATGCTTGCTTCAGTTTGTTGATCTCGGTTCCTTTGCTTGTGCAATCGCACCAGCGTTGTCTCAATACAACTTTATTAGACAACTGGCACTTGGAACTACCCCTAGTTCTCTTAAGAACTATAAAATCCAGACAGCCTCCTTGAGGCCTCTGATACAGCAATGTACTCAACTTCGGTTGTTGAATCTACGGTCGACTTGCTTGGAACTATTCCAACTGACCGCCTCATCATTGAGAGTGAAACGTAACCTGACTGTGGTTTGTAATCATCACAGTCGGATTGGAAACTTGCGTCAGCATAACCAGTGACTACGAGTTCTGACTGTTGGGGTTATACTGAAAAGTATGCTTTTACTTTGTATAATCAAACTGAATTTCTTATTTATTTTACTAAAATAAATTATTTATCACATGTTGCATTAAATATGAATGAATGTTATATATATTTACTGCATACCCGTTCGATAAAGTCAGTATGTGTTACGTTGTAGTTAATTTGGTGATACCAGATCACAGAATATCAAATTAACAGTTCCTCGTGACTAAGTACAAATTCACAACCCAGATGGAAACGAACAACCCATCATGAAAGGTTGAAGTGTAAGGCTCAGATTGGCTTGTCTTGACCAAGGGATTACACTAGTGCATTATGATGCGCTGAAAAGGACCTACAGGAGGATAAATTCTTCGTTACTGAATATACAAGAATTAGACCTCAGTGGTTCGTTATTTCTTAATCTTCGTCCCTTAAATAGGATCGTGTGAAATTAATAACTATTGCTTTGACTTATGATGGGAAGAGAATCAATGTGATTCGATACCTTGTATCTTGTGCAATATTATTAATTACATGACGATTACAAATATTTAATACAGAGAATCGCGTGCAAGTACGGCTTGCTTGATTTGTCCCCTTGGTGGGCTCAGAATCTTTATCATACCAAATCTTGCAAGTGGAAATTTATTTCCGGTATGGATAATAATGTTGAGCTGTCTTTACTCCAAGGACAAAGATATTAATTAATATAAAGTCTGTTCAGTGACTTAATTAATTAATGGACTAAGATAATCTTAAACGCGGGAAATAATGACCGGGAGCCACATTATTGTGAAGTCGTAATGTGGGTTAAGATGGATAGTTCAATATTAATTTTATAGTGGAGTAAATTAATATTAATGGGCTTGAATAATATTTTGGCTAAATATTAAAGCTTCATAGCCAATTGGAGGTCCAATCTTAATTCTCCTAAAGGCCCCTCAAATAGCCCAAATTAAAGTCCAATTAATGAAAAGGAGAAGAAAATATTTTGCCTATTTTTCCTAATTATTTTCGGAAAAAAATGAGTAGGAGAGAGGATAGATTTTTTTCTTAATTTTCTTGGAAAGATCTTATGGAATAAGTATTCTTGAGATACAAGTTTATCCCATAAATTCAAGAAAGGAAAAAGATCTTATTTCTTCCTATTTGATATGATATTTTTGAAAATAATGGACAAGAAAGGAGGAGGTAATTTTGTTGGGAGATATTTTGGGAAATAGAATATATTGGATATATTCTAGATTGTGTCTTGAGGAAGAAGCAAGAAAAATTCCCAATGACCAAGAAAGCCCTAATTTTTGTCCCCCCTAGTCCTATAAATATGGGATGAATTTTTCATCCCCAATTGCAATTCCATGTGTTGGAAAAATTAGAAATCCACAGAGGTGGTGGCCAAATATTTTATTTTTTCCTTTAAAATTAAAATCGTTCGTTGATAATCCTCCCACCGGATCACGTTCGTGGACGTGGGACATATTTGAGAAGGCACTTTGGGTTGAACCATCGTCTCAACGGTTGTCTCTACAAAAGGTACGTAATCTCGTAATTCCTAGATTCCGCATGCTTAGGATTTACGTGAATTAAAAAATTACGATATGATGTTTATTTGCTTATTAATTATTATGTTGAATGGACTTAGGATTAATTCATGTTAGTAATTAATTAATTAATTTAAATATGTATTTAAATTCATCTCGAATAGATCCGGGCACCCCTAATTTCCCAACAACTAGTATCAGAGCCTCGGTTTCGAGCTCTGTATTTAAATTGTTATTTAAATTATGTTGGCCATTAAATTTTATTAAAAATTGGATAGTAGAATTGTTAGATGTTTTTGCAAGTATCCAATTGTCATGATATTTAATGTGTTTATTTATTTCATTGGTGATGAATGGTTTTTTAATTCACTGCTCAATTTGTTTTGCTCGCGAGAAAATCCACCAGCAGATTAGTTATTTGATTTGTTCAATATAATAGACTACCAGTTTATTTATTTTGTAAAAATAAATCAGAACCCGATCAAGACGTAAGACGCGAGGCAAAAAATTAAACGATCCGTAACAGATTGATGAGCGATGCGGGTAATCGCACGAACATTTAAGCGGCACGCTGCGCGATGCGACGCCGCCAGTGAGATGGGCACTACACCAGCCATGATCAGAAGTGAACGCCAAGAGCGGGCGCGGGCGCGGGCTGGCGAAGCGCGGCGGCAAGGCATCGCCATCGATGCGGCACTGACGCGGTTAGCGGACGGGCGGCGGCAGACGGGCGAACGCAGGCGCAAGTGCCAAGACGGGCGATCGCCGCCGCCGCCGAGGTCGCCGAGTCATATAAGGGCGATGCCGCGCTTAATAGGCACATGGGCGTGGTGGTCGCTCGGCATAAGGGCGGCGGATCGGGGCGTGCATCCCGACTGCGAGCTACTTGGCGTGGCGTTTCGAGACGGAGTTCTTTTCGAGACGAACGAGTGGGAGAAATTCAAGATGGCGTTTCTTCAAAATCAAGCCAAGAAAAATTAAACCATGACAATTGAATAATTTGTGCTCAATATGTTTATTTTTCTGCTTTGCTTGATTTATTGTTGTATTTTCTTATGCTTTATTTAATTTGTTTAAATGTGTTTGCATGAGAATTGTCCAACGAAAAATTTCAAATTCAAAAATTACTAAGTATGTTTCAAATAATTAATTTGGTTTTGAATCAAATTAATTTTGACCTCCATGATTTATTTATTTGTGAAATCTTTTGGAGAAATTCTCCTAAGGGACGGCCAAAAGAAAGCTTTCACATGAATAAATTCTCAAAAGGATGATTGTGAATTATTATTAGTGGCGACGATGACCCTCCCAAGAGGCTCGATCAAAACGAAGTAGTAATTCTGTATTTAATCATGGTTATTACTTAGGTATAAAATTGATATGCATATACTTCACCGAAGTCCTTGTCAATTTTATATTGGTCAAGTGGGAGCTAACTATTAATTTTTTAATTAAAGGTTTGTAACTGTTCTTATTTGTAACCTGTTTGAATGTGATTTAAATGATGACCCTCCCAAGAGGCTCATTTAAAACTGTTTTGAGATGTTGGCTGATGCATGTTCATATTTTTTTGAGATTTCAATATGAATCATGTGATCGAATTATGTGATTTTCTTTGTGTTGATTCGGATATTGACACAAGATGTATGTTTATTTCAGTTCAGCATGTTGCAACCTTTTAATCCACTGTTCAATATACTAAAAGACAATTTGCTTACTGGAGATAACTATTTTGTTTGGAAACTTAACCTTATGAATGCCCTCACTTCACATGAATCCAAATGGGTACTTAATGCACCAAAACCCGAAAAACCAGCTAAGGGTGCTAGTATATGGGAAGAGATGGAATATAATGAATGGGAGCTGACAAATGAATTGATAAAGGACATAATCTTGGCACACATGTTGAATTTGTTAAAACGCCTTCATCAAAGATTTGCATCAGCTGCAGACATTATGGGAAACCTCGAAGTGTTGTTTGCACGTTCGGCCCATATAGTAATCCAAAGCATTAAACATGATTTGGTCAAGCTGAAAATGGAAGAAGGAATGACTGCAAAAGAACACATTCTTAGGGTTATGGTTCTCTTTGAAGAATTGGCATAACTTGGCGAAAAATATGACTTCAAAACCAAAATTGATATCATACTCAGTTCTCTGCCAAAGAGCTACAATCATCCTTATGTAACGTATCTAATGGAAGATATGGATTTTACTATGGATGAACTTGTAAGAGCCCTAACATTGGTCGAAGAGGACAATGAGCGCAAGAAAGTGAACATGGTTACAAAAGGGTCTTCTTCTTTTTCTAGGCCAATTGGTGGTAAGATAAATGAAGAGATAAAAGGGATAAACTAGTTCTATTCAAACTTCAAAGATGAAAGTTTAAGTACAAGGATCTATTTGGAGTGTGGAGAAAGAGGACATTGGAGGTGGGCCTGTTCCAATCCCAAGCGGAATGGAAAGATAGGTAATTCTCTCGCACTAGTTGTTGAAACTTGTTTAGCGGCGTATGCTACCCATTCGTGGGTAATGGATACGGGATCCACTGATCATGTTTGTTTCACATTACAGGGGTTCAAGCGGACCTGACAACTTAGTGGAAGAGAGATCCTCGTCACGCTGGGCGATGCTACGAGAGTGGCAGCTAAAGCAGTGGGACACGTGCACCTATCTTTTGAAGACAAGAGTTTAATTTTAAGAGATGTTCTATATGTTCCTGTTTTTCGCAAAAACCTTATTTCCGTTTCAAAACTATTTGCTGATGGATATTCTGTTCGTTTTAATAAACATGTTACTGTTTTTCGTAATGATGTGGTTATCTATCATGGAACATTACAGAACAATCTCTACATTATTAACTGTGCACATCACACACACAATGCATCCTATAATACATCTACTATTTCAAGTAAAAGGAAACGTTTGACCAACGTGAACGAGACACTTCTTTGGCACCTAAGATTAGGTCATATTAATCCAAAAAGGATATAAAGGTTGGTCCAAGATGGTTCATTGGAGTCCCTCCTGATTGAACCATTTCCAACTTGCGAATCATGTTTGGAGGGTAAGATGACCAAGAGGGCATTTGGAGCCAAGGGGCTTAGAGCTAAAGAAGTGTTGGAGATCGTTCACACCGATGTATGTGGTTCAATGCAAATCAAAGCAAGAGGTGGCTACGAGTATTTCGTTACGTTTATCGATGATTACTCACGCTATGGGTACGTTTTCCTAATGAAGCATAAATTTGAGACCTTTGATAAATTCAAAGAATTTAAGGCTCAAGCAGATAATCATAAGGAAAAGAGTATCAAGTTTCTACGATCTGATCGTGGAGGCGAATACCTCAGCGATGAATTCTTGAACTACCTGTCGGATGAAGGGATTGCATCCCAGTTGACTGCACCCGGTACCCCTCAACAAAACGGGGTTGCAGAACCAAGAAACAAAACGCTTCTAGAAATGGTAAGGTCAATTATGAGTTATGCGGATTTACCAAAATCATTTTGGGGTTATGCCTTGCAAACACCAGCTTACATTCTGAAGTTAGTGCCATCCAAATCGGTTCCAAAAACCCCTAGGGAATTGTGGACGGGGCGCAAGCCCAGCTTAGGACACATGAGGATCTGGGGGTGTCCGACATACGTGTTGGATAAGGAAGCTGGGAAATTGGATGCACGTTCGGAGTTAAGGTTGTTTATAGGGTACCCCGAAGGAACGAAGGGATGCATGTTCTATGGTCCCGAAGATCAAAAGGTCGTAATTAGTACGCACTTTAGATTCTTGGAAGAAGACTATATGAATGATAAAAATCCTAGAAGCGAGATTACCTTAGAAGAACTTAAGAGGCCAACTCCGTTGCCAACTGTGCAAGACGACATACCACGTGTCACACCTACACAACCGGAACCTCATCGTAGTGGGAGGGTTGTTAGATAACCCGAGCGATTCTTAGGGATAGGAGAGTCCTCGGACTTGATCTCAGGAGAAGAATCAGATCCATGGTCCTACAACAAGGCGATCCAGGACAAGGATGCGACATCTTGGCAAACAACAATGGAAGTCGAGATGGGTTCAATGGATCACAATAAAGTGCGGAAGCTAGTCGAACCACTTAATGGGGGTAAAACCCATTGGATGCAAGTGGGTATACAAGAGAAAAAGGGGACCGGACGGAAAGGTTGAAACCTTTAAAGCAAGACTTGTGGCGAAAGGGTACACTCAGAAAGAAGGGATCGACAATGAGGAAACTTTTTCACCCATAGCCATGATCAAGTCCATCCGAATTCTCTTGTCAATTGCTGCGCACCTAGATTTTGAGATCTGGCAAATGGATGTCAAGACAGCTTTCCTCAACGGAAGTCTTCACGAGGAAATCTATATGCAACAACCCGAATGCTTCATTGAAAAAGGCCAAGAGCATATGGTTTGCAAGATAAAGAAGTTCATTTATGGGCTAAAGTAAGTGTTGGGAGATGAATTTAATAAAGAAGTTTTGATTAGATCCCAAAACCCCTGAGTATGACATGTTCAGGATAATCTTGATAGACTGTGTCAGGATTCAGTATAGATTGTTCAGGAAGTTACCTGAACCATATATAGTCAGCAGATATAGATCAGGTTAGATTTTGAAGTTACTAAAGAATCAGTAGAACTGAAGACTCAGAAGATACTGAAGAACTGAAGACTCAGAAGATACTGAAAGACTGAAGACTCAGAAGATACTGAAGAACTGAAGAAGACTCAGAAGATACTGAAGAACCGAAGACTCTGAAGAATTAGTGGAACTGAAAACTCAGTAAGCTACTGAAGAGTCAGAGAACCTGAATGTTCAGAGGCACTGAAGAAATATCTATCTGAATTCATACAAAACTGAGGAAAACACATATTTTCAAAAGGATAGATATTACCCAAACATTCAAAGGCAAACAAAAGGAACTAAGTCTAAGTGTTGTTTAAGGTTGTCTCATTCAGAGAGATTGACCTAAAAAAGAGCCATTTTGTTTGTCTACATTTACTGAAGACTCTCAATCAGAGGAAGACAACACTGTACTTCACTGACACTGAAAGCAACAGGACCCTGAATTTTGTCAGTAGTACTATGTTCCAGACTGCAAAAAATTGGTGATTGGCTACATGGCTGCATAATTCCTAAAACATGCAAGGGAGTGTTCAAACCCTAAAAATAGTCGTTCACCAATAACTAGAAGAGGAAACTCATGAAACTATCTCCTCCAACGGATAGTTTTTTAAAGAGTGACCTTGGTGAAAGTTGCCTATAAATACCAGTGACCTTCTACATTGTGAGGTTACGGGAAATATCAAAGCAACTCAAGAGCTCATTCGTATTCTTGCAAATTGAAGCACTCGAAAAACCCTAGAATTTCCTAAGTGTTTCACATTGGAGAGAGCTCACTATACTAAGCCTAGATTGATAGAAATATCCAAAGCTTAGTAAAGATATCCTAGCCTTTGCATTTTTTCTTATTGTAAAGGATATCTCACCCTAGTTGAAAACCAACCCAAACCCGAACCCTTTGTTAAGGTAGTTTGTGTGTGATTTGTTGGTGAGTTAGAGTTGTAAAGAGTTAGTAAGCTGCAGTGAGTCAGCCAGAAAACTCTAGAGAAGAAGTTAGTAAGATACTTGTGGTAGTCTTAACACTTGTGTGTGTTTGAGTTAGTAAGCTGCAGTGAGTCAGCCACAAAACTCAAGGTAGAAAAGTGAGTAAGCTACATTGAGTTAGCCTGAAAGCTTTAGGAAGTGGTTAAGGAATTTCTCTGAGAGAGTGGACGTAGGAGCTTGAGTCTCTGAACCACTATAAATTGCTGTGTTGTTTGTTTTATGTACTGCATTTTATTGTTGCATGTTTTTCACTGAAAGCTGGTTTTATTGATACTCAGTTGGAATAGATCCACTGAATTTGCATTAATTTGATCACATCCTTAATCACTGTTTCAGTAAAAGGAAGAAAGAATTTTAGCAAAGCTAAAACGAGTATAAACTTAGGGCCAACCATTCCGTACACTTGAGTAGCTAGAACAGATAGTTACCAAACTGAACTAACTCTACTGAGTGTTCAGTAAGATAATTATCTAATTCAAGCTCCTCAGGATCTCTGGTAAATTCAGGTTCAGTTGGGCTAATCTGAAGCTTCTGAAAGTAGCTCAGAATCATTGTCTCAGTAGACTCTGACTCAGGGCGATCTGTGCTTCTCAGGGCAAAAATATCAGGACAACCTGACCCATCTGACCTCAGTGAAAGAAAAGTTTTAAAAATCACTGAACACGTGTATTCCCCCCCCATACACGTGTGAGACTCGTTAGCACCGGGACCAACAAGTGGTATCAGAGCAGTGGTTCATTTTGACCACTTGCTTTGGTAGCCATAGTCTACTGAATAGATCTGTTTGCTGATATCTTACAAGGCTCAGTCATCATTCCTTCTAAGAAACTTCCTATGTTCTTTGTTGAGAGCTATGACCTATGGAGACTGAGAATGCAGGCTCATCTGTATTCCAAACATGAAAGAATGTGGAGAGTGGTTTCTGAAGGACCATTCAAATTTACTGTTGTGAATCCCAGAATCACTGATACTGAGAGGAATGATCCCAGAGATGAATTTCCAAAGCCTGATGACCAACTTACATATGATGAGAGAAAGTTAGTCAGTCTGGACTACATTGCTAAAGATACTTTGTATAGCACTATTGATGATGGTGTTATGGGGATGATCTCTCATTGTGAAACTGCAAAGGAAATATGGGACACACTTGGTGTTATGTGTCAAGGCACATATCATATTAAGGAAAACAAATTTTCTGTTGCTATTGGAAAGTTTGATAGCTTTGAGATGAAAGATGGTGAATCCATTGACAAACTTGAGGTCAGATTCACTAGCATTATGAATGATCTGAATGCTCTTGGGAAGAGATACCCACAGAGAGAAGTGGCATTGAAAATTCTTAGAGGATTATCTAAGAAATGGGATATACATGTTGTGGTGATTGAAAACACCAAAAATATTGATTCCATGCCATACCAACAAGTTTTCTCTGAACTGAAAGCTTATGAGTTTGTGATTGACATGAAAACTAAGAAATCTGATAGCAAAGATGATTCTTCATCTAGCAAGAATGTGGCTTTCAAAGCCAAAGAGAAATCCTGTAAATCTAGAGAGTCCGAGAACTCACTTGCCAAAAAATCGGGATGAAAGCGAGGAGGATAAGCTAATCTTGATGGCAAGGAGGTTTGAAAGACTTAATAGCAGAATATGGGAAATATAAGAAATATTACAGAACCTATTGTGTACAAGAGCGTGAATAACTTCAAAGAAATTGAGGACAGATCCATCGAGAAAAGAAAGGATCACAAAAGTCAAGGATCCTCATCCAAAAGAAGGACTCCAAGACCAAGGAGGAAAGTGATCGGGATGATGATACCTAAGAGATCTACAATTTGTCGAGAAGAAAGGTCACTTTCAATATGATCCCCCGAAATGAAAAGCAAAGAAAGAAAAGGAGAGACAAGCCAAGAGAGAAAGAAGATTTCGGCAAAGAAGAAGGCTATGATTCTTTGAGGAAGAAGAACAATCAAGAATGATCCAGTTCTTGGATGAGATATTCTCGATAATAGTGAGCGATGATGATGTCTGCCTTGTTGCTATGGAGGAGGTAAATTCTTCTATCTCTGTTGTTGCTCCTACACAAGCACATGAGTTCTCAAGTTCAACTGTAAACAGTAATTTTGACCTGATGGATTCTTTTGAGAATCTTATGAAGGACTATTCAGTTTACAAGAATCGCCATCGAAACTCAAGAGAGCGTAAGGCGAACCGATCACGAGAATCGAAGTGGAAAGACTCTAAAAATGCTGAGATCACTTCTCAATTGATGGGAACTACTGATGAACTGGATGTTCTGAAAGTACAACTCTCAGAAAAAGAGAAGGTGATAGAAATCCTGAATGGAAAATTAGAAAATTCACTGAGGAAATTCAACTTATTAGAACTGAGTTCAATGACCTCTTTGAGAAGCATGAGACTCTAAAGAAATGTGAGGATAGTGCGCAGAGAAAGTTAGCTCTATTGAATTTTGCATCTAAAGTAATAGATGAAATTCAGAGTTATCAAAGACCTGCAACTATAAAGGCTGGATTGGGTTATAATCCAGGGGGAACCTCACAAGGTCTTCTGAATGCTGCTTCTAGTAGCACCAAGACTGTCTTTGTTAAACCAGTGGCATCAAATCTTCTTACTGAAGAACAACCTAGAGTTTTAGACAAGGGTAAAGGACCTATGGTTTCAGAAAAACTGAAGGTTCAGGGAAGAAAGCCCAAACCTCAGGAAAAAGCTAGAAAACCCGAACACTCAGTAGGAAATTTTCAGGCCAGTACTTCAAAGCCTCAGGCTAAGAATACCAACCTGAAGAGATCTGCACTGAACCATCAGAGGAATTTTCAGAAGAGAAACACTCAACATAGATATTCTCAACTGAAAAGACCAAGTCCACAGATTACTGAAGGACCACAATTTCAGTACAGGCAACCTAAACCCCACTTGCCTAAGTGTAAAAGTTTCCTGAACCCAAGTCAGCGGACACAGAGACCAGCTGCACCAAGGCCAAATCATTTGGAACAAGAGGCCTGAACCCAAGAAGAACTCAAAGGCTCATGTTCATGCTAAGGCTGACACTCATACACAGGGTACTGCCAAGGCATCTAGGGTGGTGAATGTGTATGTAGATGTTTGTGGAAGACAAATCAGCCACTCTAAAGTAATTAGAGTTGTCCGGAAGATTTGGGTTCCAAAAGGTACAACTAACCTCCTGGTAGGACCCTACACCAAATGGGTACATAAGAGCTGATCTATTTTTCAGGTAAAGGAAAAAGGCACTGAGCTGAATGAAGACAACATAGCCCTGATGAGTGGAAATGATTTGGTTCCTGATGTATGGTATCTGGACAGTGGATGTTCAAGACATATGACAGGATATAAGCAATCACTCACTGACTATGTTGAGCAAAAAAGCCCTCAGATCACATTTGCAGACAACTCAAAAGGACAAACTGGAGGATATGGAACTCTTGAAGTTGATTCTGTTCATATCCATGGTGTTTAATATGTGTCTGGTTTATAGCATAACTTGCTTTCTATCAGTCAATTTTTTGACAAAGGATTCAGTGTTGAGTTCTCAAAGAACTTATGTTATGTGAAAAACAATGCTTCACAGAAAATTCTACTGACTGTTACTAGAAAAGGAAATGTGTATCTTGCTGATTGGAGTTCAACTCCTAAAGAAACATGTTTGGTTGCAAAAAGTTCCACTGATACCTGTTGGTTGTGGCACAAAAGGCTGAACCACTTAAACTTCAAAACCTTGAACAAACTTGCCAGATTAGCACATGTGAGGGGGTTACCATATGAAGTATTCACTAACGATCATGTATGTGATGCCTGTCAGAAAGGAAAGCAAATCAGAGCATCATTCAAAAGCAAAGTAGATGTTTCTACTGACAGAATACTGCAATTGTTACATATGGATCTCTTTGGTCCAGTAACACCTGTGAGCACAAATGCCAGGAAATATACACTTGTGGTAGTTTATGACTACTCTAGATACACATGTGTCATATTCTTACTCAGTAAGAAGGAGACTCAGACAAAACTGCCTGAACTACTGAAAAGGCTCAGTACAGAAAAGAATCTGAGTGTGGTCAAAATCAGATCACATAAAGGAACTGAATTTGTCAATCATATCATATCTGATTATTGAGCAGTAAATGGAATAACTCATGAAACGTCAGCTGCAAGGACCCCACAACAGAATGGTGTTGCTGAAAGAAGAAATAGGACTCTGAAAGAAGCTGCAAGAACCATGATTGCTGAAGCTGATATTCCTAAGAGATTTTGGGCTGAAGCTATCAACACTGCATGCTACTCTCAGAACAGATCCATGCTGACCAAGAATCAAGGAAAAACTCCATATGAGTTGTGGAATGAAAGGAAGCCTCTTGTTTCTTTCTTTCGTGTGTTTGGTTGCAAGTGTTTCATACACAATAATGGTAAAGATCAATTGAAAACTTTTGATAGCAAAGCTGATGAAGGAATATTCTTAGGATATTCTGAAGTCAGTAAAGCCTTCAGAGTTTACAACTGTAGGACTCTTATTGGGGAAGAAACACCTCATGTTGTTTTTGATGAATCTACTTGTGTTCAGAAGAAACAGGAACACGACTCAGGAGAACTGACCAAGAGAATCACCAGACTTAGCCTGAAAAAGAATGATAGAACATCCTCTGAACCTGAAAAGAAGAAGTCAGTCACTTTCAATGAATGGAGTGAATCAGACTCAGACAAAGAAGTTCAGGATGGTGAGACTCAAGATGAAAATTCTCCACTGAAAGAAAGCCAACACACTGAAGCTGACCAATATGAACATACACCAGTTCAGACTCAGGTATGTAATGCCGATGAAGATGTGGTCACAGCTGAGGCAAACTCTGAATCTATCAACCAAGGGAGAACAAATGTCTCTGACAATGTTTTGAATGGAATTTTCCCTGAGGAAGGTGATTCTCTTTCTCCTTTTCTGTTTTTCCCTGAATTTGATGAACTGCCTGAACCTAACATTTCTAATGTTGAGGATACTACTGAAGGGGGAACATCCAGGAGAAAATGGTTGGATAGTCATCCTACAAGTCAGATTGTGGGAGATCTATCAGAAGGTGTCAAAATAAGAAGGTTCCATGGAGAAAGTGCTTTGTTCTGCTGCTTCCTATCTTAAAAAGAACCAACTGAGATTGATGAAGCTCTTCAAGATTCAAACTGGATTGTTGCTATGAAAGAAGAATTAAATCAGTTCACAAGGAATGAAATTTGGGAGCTAGTGGACAGACCCCAGAGACACAATATGATTGGAACTAAGTGTGTGTTCAAGAATAAGAGAGATGAAAACAACAACATTGTGAGAAACAAGGGAAGGCTAGTTGCACAAGGTTATTCCCAAGAAGAAGCCTTGGATTATGATGAAACTTTTGCACCTGTTGCAAGACTAGAAGCCATCACATTGTTTCTTGCATATGCCGCCCACATGAAATTCACAGTCTATCAGATGGATGTGAAAAATGCATTTCTGAATGGTGTGCTTAAGGAAGAGGTTTATGTGGAACAACCTCCTGGTTTTAGATAGAAGGACCAAGTTTACAGGCTCAGGAAAGCCTTGTATGGTCTTAAGCAAGCACCCAGAGCATGGTATGATACCCTTTCTCAGTTTCTCACTGACCATGGTTTTATCAAATGAACTGTTGATAGAACTTTGTTCAGGAAAGAAGATGGGAAGGATATTTTACTTGTTCAGATTTATGTGGATGACATCATATTTAGATCTCCGAATCATCAGTTGTGTGAAAAGTTTTCTACTCTGATGAAAGGAAAGTTTGAGATGTCTATGATGGGGGAGATGAATTTCTTTCTTGGACTTCAAGTGAAACAAACTAAGGAAGGAATTTTCATTAATCAAGCAAAATACACCAGAGATCTGATTGCAAAGTATGGTGTACAGAATCGCAATGCAGTTAGAATTCCCATGAATACTAACTACAAGATGGATCCTGATCCTGAAGGCAAATCAGTAAATCACACTGATTATAGAGGAATCATTGGATCACTGCTATATCTCACTGCAAGTAGGCCTGATATAACATTTGCTGTTAGGATATGTGCAAGATACCAAGCTAATCCTAAGGCTAGTCACATTGAGGCTGCCAAGAAGATTTTGAAATATCTAAAAGGCATTGTGAATAGAGGATTATGGTATCCAACTGATGATAACCTTGAATTAACTGGTTATTCAGATGCTGAGTATGGAGGATGTAGAATTGACAGGAAGTCTACCACATGAACTTGTCAATTTCTTGGAAGTAAACTTATATCATGGTTTTCAAAGAAACAGACCTCAGTAGCAACCAGTACTACTGAAGCTGAATACATGGTTGCAGGAAGCTGTTGTGCACAAATTCTTTGGCTCAGACAAAAATTGAGGTATTATAAGATTATAGCCAATAAAGTACCTATATTTTGTGATAATAATAGTGCAATTGCTATTACACAAAATCTAGTATTGCACACCAGATGTAAGCATGTTGATATCAGACATCACTTCATTAGAGATCATGTTGAGAAGAAGGATATCAGAATGGAGAAAATTCATACTGATAAACAGAAAGCTGATATCTTGACTAAACCTTTGGCTGAATCAAGATTTCAGGAACTATCAGTTCTTATTAGGCATGTTGGATCCAGGGGAATAAGGCAAATCTGAAAAATTGAAGGTTTTCAGATGCATGAAGATTTTCAGGTTTTTACTGAAAAACTCAGGATAAATTTGATAATCTTGAACACTGAGTTTTGGGAAACTCAGAAATTTTGAAGTTCAGTACTCAGTATTATACTGACATATTATCAAGGTCAAAACTCAGTAAGACTGATGGAGAAAATTAGTCTGAAGAAGTACTGACTCATGCACTTCATTTATTGTTTAAACTGAATCTCCGTAATCATTTGCAATAAATGACAAAACACCTGAAGGAATAATTGGGCGGGACGTTTGAAAATTTCTAGGAAATTCAATGATCTGCAGGAACAGTAATTAAATGCACTGTTCATTAATCACCAAAAAGGATAAATTGGCGGTTAAGTACTTGCAAAATCGTCCTTTCAATTACCTGTTTTAGCCAGTTTTTAATCTTGACCATCAAAACCTTCATCTATTCGATTTTCCATAAATCAAAATCCTATATCCCTTGCAAAGACTTCATTCAAACCTTATTTCTAAAACGCCTTTGTCTTCTCAAACACTCTGCTTCGAAACCCTCGATTACCCAGAATTCTAATATCTCAACAACCCTTCACAAAAATCACCAAAAATGACACTCTCTGTACACGACAAACTCGCCATTTCCAACAAACTCTGGAAAGCACATCCAATGCAACTCACGAGGAGGAGGCGTTGCATATGCTTCGTTTGGCAAAACTTACATGTCTGGTCGCAAATCAACCAGATGCCGAATACGCCAAAGAGGTAATTGAGTTTGTTGCCAATATGCAAGTAGATGATGAGAATTGCATAGAGTCTAAGATTACAGTCTCGCATTTGGAGCATGGTTCAAAATCTGTGAATTTTGTTAGGGAGTTGTATATTATCCCTAAAAATCTAAATGCCATATATTAGTTAAATTAAAGAGGGGAAGACCCTACGGTGTACATGATGGGTAGGGAACAAGATTATTTGGATCAAATTGCTGAGCATCCGGTAAAATTTGAAGCTACTTTGAATAAGAAGCATTTGAAGCCTAAATATCAAGTATTGCTGGAGATTGTAAGCAAATGCATCATGAGTTGGTCTGGTAGCTTCGAACAGATAAGCAAGCCTAAGTTGAGGTTAATGGCTACGATTGAAGATTCACCTATTAAATCTTTTAATTGACTGCACTATTTGATCAAAGTGGTAAGTGATCAAGCCAAACACATACAGAAGGTGAATGGCTCTGTTGTTGTCAAAGGAAGAATTCAACATGCAACCAAGATTGCATTTATCTTGGTAACATGCGGAGAAGAGGAGGACATTTTTGCCGATTCAACTTCCTTTCCAAAGTCAAAAATCATGTTAAAACCAACGAAGAAGACTTTGAGAGGAAAGAAAGAGAAAATTACTGAGTCTCAGGAGGAGACTGCCGAAGAGGAAACTGAGGAAGATACAACAGTGGTGGATCAAATCAGAGAAACAAGACAGACTTCTCAGAAATCCACTGAGACAGCTGAGGAAGAAGCCAAACAAGCCAGGGGGAAAGCCTTGATGAAAATCAAAAGGGAGAAAGGTGAAAAACTTAAGAAGAAAACATTGACCCCTCAGAAGACTCCAAACTATTGCTGAGAAGGAGGCCAGTGAAACTGAAGAAACTCAACCTGAAGGCCAGCAAGGGTTGAAATCTCCACTTCAGGTTCTTGCTCAGGTGGTGACAAATGTACAAGATCAAGAAACTGAGGAACAAGTTTTTTCTGAGGTACTCGAAACCTCCCTGAGTTCAGACAAAATTTCTCTGGAAATTTTCAAGGGACCTCAGATATCTACTGAAGCAAGGCCAACTCAGACTTCAGATCAATCTGAACCTCAGGATTTACTGAATTTGGATGCACTCCTGAATGAACCCTTTCTCGATCCATCAGCATTACAAATGATACAATCTGAGTCTACTATTCCTGATAGCCCAGAATTGAAGAAGGGAGAGGCCGAAGAAACTGAATGGCGCAGCAAGGGGGAACGTTTTATTCTTGATAGATACCCTGAGCTGAGAGCATATCCTGACCTTCAGGATCTTTTCTTCCGACTCAGAACCACTGTGTATATTCAGAATCAATCACTTCCTGAAATGCTGAATATTGCCTCCTTCAGAGGAGAGGACTGGTGGAACACTGCAACTGCTGTGTTGACAGTTTTCAGGCTTCCGAAAGACAAAGCTCAGAATGAAAGCTGCTGATTTTGATGAACTGGTAAAAGGAAGATAGCTGAGAAAAAGAATGCTGAGGCTGGTGAATCCAGTGCTCATAATCAGGAAGAGGAAAGTGATCAAGGAGGAGAAAAGGGAACTGAGGAAGCATCTGAACCTGAGAAAGAGAAGGAATCTGAACAAGAAAAGAAAACTCAGGATGATGCAGAAAGATGCTAACACTGAGCAGACTGATACCAGACAACCTCAGACTAAAGTTAACACTCTTCAGGTACATTTTTGCACTATTGTAAATTATGCCAAAGTTACTGAAGTCCCTATCTTTAAATTTGTTGTCTATGGTATGCAGACTGAGGCTCAATTGGAACATCCAACTCAGTTGGAACACGTTGTCCAAAATCCAGTGGTTGATCTAACCCCAATCGTGGATGAGTTCAAGAAGATAGAGCCAATGGTGGAAAAGTTCACTCTGTTGGAAGTCATATTGGCAGGCCAAAATCAAAAGATGGACAACATGAGGTCTTCATCTGATATGCTGCAACTACAAAATACTCTTTCAGATAAGATGGTCGTTTTAGAAGGAAAGATCGATGGAGTAAAAATTGAGCTCAAGGCCGAGATGGAGCAAAGGTACAACGAAAGAACTGCCTATCTTGACACCAAACTGATTGAGAAGAATGATCAAAACAGCTGTTGAGGAAATGGGCTCCCTGCTCATGACCAAAATAACAAATATGATGCATGAGGCCTTCTCAAAGCAGTTTGCTCCGCTCTCAGATGAGTTCTCAATGGCCAAGAACTATATGATGCGATTAGAATATGAGCATGATCAGTTGGCAGGGGAAGTACGCAGCTTAGGCAAAGAACAATATCTTATGGATAATGCATTGACCCAACTTCTCCCATGGTATGATGCCAAAAAGGGGGAAAGACCAAGTTCAAAAGGTCAGTTAGACAAGTTGTTGGCACAGACCTTGGAGAAGAAGGCCAGAGAAGAGGCTGGTGCAAAGAAGATTCTTGATGCTCTGAGTGAGGTTGAGGCCACTAAAAAACTGAAGTTCACTGAAGCTGTAGAACCTGGACATACTCAGACATCAGAACAAACAACTCAACAAGTTATTGAGGAGAAAATGGCTGGAAGAAGAAGAGTTGAGACAAGCAAAGCCGGTGAAGATCAAGTCAGACCTGAGAAGAGAAAGTGTTGGTCCCGGTGCTAACGAGCCTCACACGTGTATGGGGGGGGAATACACGTGTTCAGTGATTTTAAAAACTTTTCTTTTACTGAGGTCAGATGGGTTAGGTTATCCTGATGATTTGGCCCTGAGAAGCACAGATTGCCCTGAGTCAAAGTCTACTGAGACAATGATCCTGAGCTGCTTTCAGAAGCTTCAGATTAGCCCAACTGAGCCCGAGTTTATCTGAGATCCTGAGCCGCTTGGATCAGATAACTATCTTACTGAACCCTCAGTAGAGTTAGTTCAGTTTGGTAACTATCTGTTCTAGCTACTCAAGTATGCGGAATGGTTGGCCCTAAGTTTATACTCGTTTTTAGTTTTGCTGAAAATCTTCCTTTTAATGAAACAGTGATTAAGGCTGTGATTAGTTAGATGCAAGTTCAGTAGATTGGTTCTAACTGAATATCAGTGAATTATGCTTTCAGTGGAAAACATGCAACAGATAATAATGCAGTACAGAAAGCAAAGCAACACAGCAATTATAGTGGTTCAGAGACTCAAGCTCCTACATCCATTCTCTCTGACCTTCAGAGAAATTCCTTAACCACTTCCTAAAGCTTTCTGGCTAACTCACTGTAGCTTACTCACTTTTCTACTTTGAGTTTTCTGGCTGACTCATTGCAGCTTACTAACTCAACACACACAAGTGTTCAGACTACCACAAGTAGCTTACTAACTTCTTCTCTAGAGTTTTCTGGCTAACTCACTGTAGCTTACTAACTCTTTACAACTCCAACTCACCAACAAAACACACACAAACTACCTTACAAAGGGTTTGGGTTTCTGGTTGGTTTCCAACTAGGATGAGATATCCTTTACAATAAGAACAATGCAAAGGCTAGGATATCTCTACTAAGCTTTGGATATATCTTATCAATCTAGGCTTAGTGAATGAGCTCTCTTCAATGTGAAACACTTGGGAAATTCTTGGTTTTTCGAGTGCTTCAATTTGCAGTAATAGGAATGAGCTCTTGAGTTGCTTACAAATTTTCCGTAACCTCTCAATGTAAAGGGTCACTAGTATTTATAGGCAACTTCACCAAGGTCACTCTTGAAAAACTATCCGTTGGAGGAGATAGCTTCATGAGTTTCCTCTTATGGTGTTTGATGAACGACTATTTTTAGGGTTTGAATACTCCCTTGCACGTTTTAGGAAATATGCATTCATGTAGCCAATAACCACTTTTTTGCAGTCTGGAACATAGTACTACTGACATGCTTCAGTGACCTGTCGCTTTCAGTGTTAGTAAAGTACAGTGTTGTCTTCCTCTGATTGGTTCTTGTCTTCAGTAAATGTAGACAAACATAACGACTCTTTTTGGTCAATCTCTTTGAGTGAGATAACCTTAAACAACACTTAGACTTAGTTCCTTTTGTCTGTATATGAATGTCTGGAGCAATATCTATTTTTCTGAATATCCGCGTTTTTCTCAATTTTGTAGTCTTCAGATAGATATTATTCAGTGCCTCGGAACATTCAGGTTATACTGAGTATTCAGTATCTTACTGAGTCTTCAGTAACTACTGGGTCTTCAGTGTCTTCTGAGTCTTCAGTGTCTTCTGTGACTTACTGAGTCTTCAGTGTCTTCAGTGACATACTGTCTTATGAGTCTTCAGTGTCTTCAGTGACTTACTGAGTCTTCAGTGTCTTTAGTGACATACTGAGTCTTCAGTGACATACTGAGTCTTCAGTGTCATGCTGAGTCTTCAGTGAAATACCGAGTCTTCAGTGTCTTCAGTGACATACTGAGTCTTCAGTTTCTTCAGTTACTTACTGAGTCTTCAGTTTCTCACTGAGTCTTCAGATTCTTCAGAAACTTACTGAGTCTTCAGTTTCTTCAGAAACTTATTGAGTCTTCAGTTTCTTCAGAAACTTACTGAGTCTTCGGTTTCTTCAGAAACTTACTGAGTCTTCAGTTTCTTCAGAAACTTACTGAGTCTTCAGAATCTTCAAAATCTAACCTGATCTATATCTGCAGACTATACATGGTGCAGATAACTTCCTGAACACTCTATACTGAATCCTGACTCAGTCTATCAAGATTATCCTGAACATGTCATACTCAAGGGTTTTGGGATCTAATCAAAATATCTTTATTAAATTCATCTCCCAACAATTTCCCTCTTTTTGATGATGCCAAAACCATCTTGTTACAATAACCTAACCTATGCTCAGGTTTCGGTTTTGTCTATTACAATCCAAAATGGCAAATTCCAACAATTCAAAACATAAGGCATATCAAACATAAAAGACATGTAAAAAGATAATGAGATATTATCTTTGGGCATAGATAAATTTTCATTGATGTAAAATCAGAGTTACAAATTACAATGAAAATCAAAAACAAAAACAGAAGTACAAAAAGTCTTCAGTCTTCATCATCTTCAGTCTTCATCAACTTCATTCTTCATCAACTTCATCCTCAGGCACTTCCAGGTTGAACATCCCATAGTATCTTTTCTTCAGATCATCCCTTGCTTTGATGATATCTGGGTTGTTTCCTGTTAGGCCTAGCTGGATGGCATACTGAGCAATCTCCTGAGAAATGGCTGTCTCATTCACATAGCCATTCTCAAGTCTTGGAGCTGGGTAAGTATATGGACCAGGGGCAACAATCTGAGTATTACCTTCATCTGCCAAGTTGATCCAACTTTGTAGGTACTTGGGATAGAATGTCAATAAGTATTCAATGAAGGCTTCATTCATATCTGAGCTAGTCCCCCTCCATTCCCTCAGAATCTCATAGTAGAACCAGAAGGTTCTCTTGATTTCCTCCCACGCATCATTGAATTGAATAGGCATCCATTTGTCAATGTGCGGCCATTTCTGAGCTTTCTCTATACCCCTCCTCATGCTCAAAAACTTTTTGAAACCACTTCTTCTTTTCTGCTCTTCTTCTTTATTTTTCCTGATTACAGGTACACCTGATACAGAAGCAGCAATTTTCTTCTCTTTTTCAACTTGAAGGGTTTTCAGAGCTTTCTTAGTGTTGAAGACTTCTTTTTCAGCTTCTTCCTCAGATTCTTCAAAATCAATAATCAATTTCCTCTGAGTAGAAGCTTTAGCTCTTTTCTTCTTCTCCTGCTCTACAAATGCCACAGCCTTTCTCTTTACAGGTTTGACTTGTTCTTCACCGACTTGGCTTGTTTCCACCATCCTTCTACCACTCAGTTTCTCATAAATTGCTTCCTGAATAGTCTGCTCGAATACTTGAGTGTAGATAGGTTCTTCAGCTTCTTTGAATTTGAGCTTTTCAGTGCTTCCACTTCTTTTAAGGCATCAGCAATTAATTTCTCTTCAGCTTCTTTATCAGCCTTTATCTTCAAGGTTTATGCCAACAACTCACTAAGTTTTCCACCAGGCCTTTCCCCCTTTTTGGCACCATACCTTGGAAGAAGTTGAGAAAGTGCAGTATCCATATGATATTGCTCTTTGCTTATACTGCGCACTTCCCCTGCCAACTGATCGTGCTCATCTTCCAGCCTTCTCATATGATTCTTAGCTACTGAGAACTCTTCAGAAAGAGGTGCAAACTGATTTGAGAAGACATTGTGCACCATCTCTGTCATCTTGTTCATGAGCATAGAGCCCATTTCCTCAACAGCTGTCTTGATCATCAGATCATTCTTCTCAACCAGCTTGGCTTCAAGATATGTTGTTCTTTCCTGATACATCTGCTTCATCTCTGCATTGAGCTCAACTTTGACTCCATCAACCTTTCCCTCTAGAGTAGTCATTTTATCAGCAAGAGATGTTTGAAGCTGCATCATGTCTGAAGATGAACTCAGTGTTTCCAGCTTCTGAGATTGGCTTGCCAAGTTTTCTTCTATTTGGGTCACTTTATCCACCATTGGCACCACCTTCTCTAATTTGTCCAAGATAGGACTTAGATCAATCTCTGGAGTATGTGCAACTTTTTCCACCTGAGCTGGGTGCTCCACCTGAGCCTCAGTCTGCATATCAGACATAACAGATTTAAAAATAGGAACTTCAGTAGCTTTGGCATAATGTTTAATAGTGCCAAAAGATACGAAGAGTCTTAACTTCCGATCGAGGATGTGAGATATCGATCGACCGACGTCGATTTCCTTCTCCTTCTGAGATTGTTTTTCAGGATCCTCTTGTTGGTCACCCTCTTTATCTTGATCCTTAGAACCGGAGGCATCACCAACAACTTCCCTTCTCTCAGCCATCTCCTTCTTGACTAGCTCATCAAAATCAGCATTTTCATCCTGAGCTTTGTCTTCCTGAATCCAGAGAACTCACAAAGACAAATGATCTCAACATTCCACGATCCCTCTCCCGAGGAGGCAATATTTAGCATCTCTGGAAGAGTCGATTTAGGATATATTTGTGGTTACGAGTCGAAGAAGAGATCCGAAGGTGGGATATGAGCTCATTTCGGTATATCATCCCGAATGAACCGTTCCACCTTCTTCGCACCATTCGGTTTCTTTGCCTCTCCCTTCTCTTGACTTTGGGCTCTCGGGTTCGATGAGGATCAGATTGAATGAGTTAGTCTTGAGGGATTGAGAAAAAAGGTTCTTTCGGAGAGCGATCTAAATTCGGTAGCTCTCGAGGTTGATTGATCCGAGGTCCGAGCAGTATCTCCTCGAGGGAACACGAGGTCCCTTGAATATTTCCCCGAGAAATTTTATGCGAGCTCGAGAGAAGTTCCGAGAACCTCGGAGAAAACACATTCTCGGTTTCTTCTGTACAATTGTCACAACCTGAGCCAGAACTTGCAGTGGAGATTTTAGTCCTTGCTGGCCTTCAGGTTGGACTTCCTCAGTGTCACTGACCTCCTCCTCAGTAATAGTTTGAAGTTTTCTGCGTTCGAGGGCGTTGTTTTCTTCTTGAGTTTCTCCCTTTTCTCTTTTCACCTCCATCGGGCTTTCCCCGGCTTGTTGGGCTTCACTTGGCTCCTCCTTCTTATTGGTCTCCTCCTGAGACTTCGAGCTTTTCTCCTTCCTTCCTTTCAAAGTCTTCTTAGTTGTTGTTGGCTTGAACATAATTTTTTACTTTGGAAAGGGTGAGGAATTGGCGAAGATATATTCTTCTTCTCTACACATTTCCAATATAAATGCAATCTTGGTTGCATGTAGAATCTTCCCTTTGATAACAATAGATCCATTCACCTTCTGAACTTGCTTAGCTTGATCACTCACCACTTTGATTAAATAATGTAACCAGTTGAATGCAGTGGTGGGTGAATCTTCAATCGCCGCCATTAACCTCAACTTCGGCGTGCTAATTTGTTCAAAGCTGCCGGACCTACTCATTATGCATTTGCTCACAATGTCCAGCAATACTCTATACTTAGGCTTTAAATACCTTTTATTCAGAGTTGCTTCGAACTTAACTGGATGCTCTGCAATCCTATCCATATACTCTTGCTCCCTACCCATCATATAAACCGTAGGGTCTTCTCCTCTATCGCTCAATTCGTATATGGCATTAAGATTCTTAGGAATGATATACAATTCCCTAACAAAATCCACATACTTTGAACTCTGTTCTAAATGTGATACAATTATCTGCGATTCTATACAATCCTCCTCATCTAATTTCAAATTCGAGATTAACTCAATTACCTCTTTTGTGTATTCTGCCTCTGGTTGATTCGCAACCAGGCAAGTAAGCTTTACCAATCGAATCATATGCAACACTTCTTCTTCGTGAGTTGCATTTGATGAGCTTTTGAGAGGAATGATGTATTCATACCAAGGTTTGTTGGAGATGGCAAGCTTGTTGTATACAGAGAACGTCATTTTTGAAGAATTTTTGTGAAGGGTTTTGAGAAAGATGATAATTTCTGGGCAATCGAGAGGTTTTTGAAGTAGAGTGTTTTGAAGATGAAGGTTATTTGGAATTGGGCTTTGAAGGAATTCTTCAATAGATATATAGAATTTGATTTATTGAAAATCATATAGATGAAGAAATCGACGATCGAGATTAAACACCGACTAAATCGGGTATATGAAAGGATGATTTTACAAATATTAAGCCACCAATTTAACCTTATTGGTGATTAATGAACAGTGCATTTAATTACTGTTCCTGCAGACCATTGATTTTCTTCGTGTATTTCAAAGGTCCTTTAAATATTCTTCCGAGGTGTTATGTTATTTATTGCCAATGATTACCGAGATTCCGGTTAGACAATAAATGTGTTGCATGAGTCAATACTTATTCAGACTAATTTCCTCCACCAGTCTTACTGAGTTTTGACCTTGATAAAATGTCGATTATAATCTCGAAGTCTTGAAATAGGTCGAGAAAAATCGAAAAGTCTGGGTCAATATAGAATCGATATAATCGAAATCTTTGAAATAGGTCGATATAAGTCTTGATCTTGATCTTCAGGATATCTGAGTTTCCCAAGACTCAGAGTTCAGTACCTTAAATTTTATCCTGAGTTTCTCAGAAAAAACCTGAGAAAACTTTATGCATCTGAAAACCTTCAATTTTTCAGATTTGCTTCATTCACCTGGATCCAACATACCTAATTCAAGTGACGGTTCACGAAATCTTGATTGACCAAAGGTTTAGTCAAGATATCGGCTCTTTTGTTTATCGATTATGAATTTTCTCCATTTCGATCTCTTTCTTCTCAACATGATCTACGATGAAGTGATGTCTGATATCAACATGCTTACATCTGGTGTACAATACCGGATTTTGTGTAATAGCAATTTCACTATTATTATCACAAAATATAGGTACTTCAATGGCTATAACCTTATAATCCCTCAATTGTTGTCCAAGCCAAAGAATCTGTGCACAACAACTTCATGACCATGTATTTAGCTCAAAAATCTTTGGTTGCTCTCGATGTTTGTTTCTTTGAAAACCATGATATCAGTTTACTTCCAAGAAATTGACAAGTTCCTGTGGTAGACTTCCTGTCAATTATACATCCTCCATAACCAGCATCTGAATAACCAGTTAATTCAAGGTTATCATCAGCTGGATACCCTAATCCTCTATTCACAGTGCCTTTAAGATATTTTAGAATCTTTTTGGCAGCCTCCATGTGACTAGCCTTAGGATTAGCGGTATCTTGCACATATCCCAACAAACAAATGTTATATCGGGCCTACTTGTTTGTGAGATATAGCGGTGATCCAATGATCCTCTATAATCGATTGTGATTTCTTGATTTGCCTTGAGGATCGGGATCCATCTTGTAGTTAGTATTCATAGGAATTTAAGCGCATTGCAAGTCTGTACACCATACTTTGCAATCGGATCTACGGTGTATTTTGCTTGATTGATGAAAATTCATTCCTTAGTTTGTTTCACCGAAGTCCAAGAAAGAAATTCATCTCCCCATCATCGACAAACTTAAACTTTCCTTTCATCAGGGTAGAAAACTTTTTCACACAACCGATGATTTGGAGATCCAAATATGATGTCATCTACATAAATCTGAACAAGTAAGATGTATTTCCCATCTTCTACCTTGAACAAAGTCCTATCAACAGTTCCTTTGATAAAACCATGGTCAGTAAGAAACTGAGAAAGGGTATCATACCATGCTCGGGGTGCTTGCTTAAGACCATACAAGGCTTTCTGAGCACAGTAAACTTGGTCACTCTGTGCAAAACTAGGAGGTTGTTCCACATAAACCTCTTCCTTAAGCACACCATTGAAATGCACTTTTCACATCCATCGATAGGCTATGAATTTCATGTGGGTAGAGATATGCAAGAAACAATCGATGGCTTTTAATCTTGCAACAGTGCAAAGGTTTCATCATAATCCAAGCATTTTTCTTGGGAATAACCTTGTGCAACTAGCCTTGCCTTGTTTCTCACAATGTTGTTGTTTTCATCTCTCTTATTCTTGAACAC
Source organism: Stenogyne calaminthoides (assembly GCA_037126765.1). Lineage (NCBI taxonomy): Eukaryota > Viridiplantae > Streptophyta > Magnoliopsida > Lamiales > Lamiaceae > Stenogyne > Stenogyne calaminthoides. Next base: position 13,209,938 of record JBBCBC010000018.1, read on the forward strand.
CCACTTAGTTCCAATCACATTGTGCCTCTTAGGTCTATCCATTAGCTCCCAAACTTCATTCCTAGAGAACTAATTCAGCTCTTCTTGCATAGCAGTAATCCAAAATGAATCTTGTAGAGCTTCTTCAATCTCAGTAGATTCTTTTTCAGATAGGAAGCAGCAGAACAAAGCACTTTCTCCATGGAACCTTTTTGTTTTGACACCATCTGATAGATCACCCACAATCTGACTTTTAGGTTCCCCCTTCAGTAGTATCCCCCTATTTGTTTTTCTCCTGGATGTTCCCCCTTCAGTAGTATCCCCATTTTTGTTTTTCTCCTGGATGTTCCCCCTTCAGTAGTATCCTCAACATCAGAAATGTTAGGTTCGGGTAGTTCATTAAATTTAGGGAACAACAGAAAACGAGAAAGAGAATCATCTTCCTCAGGGGAAATTCCATTCAGAACATTGTCAGAGACATTTGTTCCCCTTTGGTTAATAGATTCAGAGTTTGCCTCAGCTGTGACCACATCTTCATCGGCATTACATACCTGAGTCTGAACTGGTGTATGTTCAGATTGGTCAGCTTCAGTGTGTTGGCTTTCCTTCAGTGGAGAATTTCCATCCTGAGTCTCACCATCCTGAGTTTTTCCATCCTGAACTTCTTTGTCTGAGTTTGATTCACTCCATTCATAGAAAGTGACTGACTTTTTTTTTCAGGTTCGAGGATGTTTTATCATTCTTTTTCAGGCTAAGTTTGGTGATCCTCTTGATCAGTTCTCCTGAGTCATGTTCCTATTTCTTCTGAACACAAGTAGATTCATCAAAAACAACATGAGGTGTTTCTTCCACAATAAGAGTCCTACAATTGTAAACTCTGAAGGCTTTACTGATTTCAGAATATCCTAAGAATATCCCTTCATCAGCTTTGCTATCAAAAGTTTTCAACCGATCTTTACCATTATTGTGTATGAAACACTTGGAACCAAACACACGAAAGAAAGAAACAAGAGGCTTCCTTTCATTCCATAACTCATAAGGAGTTTTTCCTTGATTCTTGGTCAGCATGGATCTGTTCTGAGAGTAGCATGCAGTGTTGATAGCTTCAGCCCAAAATCTTTTAGGAATATCAGCTTCAGCAATCATTTTCCTTGCAGCTTCTTTCAGAGTCCTATTTCTTCTTTCAGCAACACCATTCTGTTGTGGGGTCCTTGCAACTGATGTTTCATGAGCTATTCTATTTGCTGCACAATAATCAGATATAATATGATTGATAAACTCAGTTCCTTTATCTGATCTGATTTTGACCACACTCAGATTCTTTTCAGTACTGAGCCTTTTCAGTAGTTCAGGCAGCTTTGTCTGAGTCTCTTTCTTACTGAGTAAGAATATGACCCATGTGTATCTAGAGTAGCAATCAACTACCACAAGTGTGTATTTTCTGCCATTAGTGCTCACAGGTGTTACTGGACCAAAGAGATCCATATGTAATAGTTGTAGTATTCTTTCAGTAGAGACATCTACTTTGTTTTTGAAAGATACTCTGATTTGTTTTCCTTTCTGACAAACATCACATACATGTTCTTTACTGAACACTTCATTGGGTAACCCCCTCACAAGTGCTAATCTTGAAAGTTTGTTCAGGGTTTTGATGTTTAAGTGATTTATTCTTTTGTGCCACAACCAACTGGTATCAGTGGAACTTTTTGCAACCAAATATGTATCTTTAGGAGTTGAACTCCAATTAGCAAGATACACATTCCTTTTCTAGTACCAGTCAGTAGAATTTTCTGTGAAGTATTGTCTTTCACATAACATAAGTTCTTTGAGAACTCAACATTGAATCCTTTGTCACATAATTGACTGATAGAAAGCAAGTTATGCTTTAGACCAGACACATATGAAACACCATGGATATGAACAGAGTCAACTTCAAGAGTTCCATATCCTTAAGTTTGTCCTTTGAAATTGTCTCCAAATGTGATCTGAGGGCCTTTTTGCTCAATATAGTCAGTGATTAGTTGCTTATATCCTGTCATATATCTTGAACATCCACTATCCAGATACCATACAGCAGGAGCCAAGTAATTTCCACTCATCAGTGCTATGTTGTATTCATTCAGCTAAGTGTCGTTTTCCTTCACCTTAAAAATAGATAAGTTCTTAGGTACCCATTTGGTGTAGGGTCCTACCAGGTTAGCTGTACCTTTTGGAACCCAAATCTGCCTAACAACTCTAATTACTTTAGACTGGCTGATTTGTCTCCCATAAACATCTACATACACATTCACCACCCTAGGTGCATTGGCAATATCCTGTGTATGAGTGCCAGCCTTAGCATGAACATGAGCCTTAGAGTTCTTCTTGGGTTCAGGCCTCTTGTTCAAGTGCCTTGGCTTTTGTGTAACTGGTCTCTGTCTCTGCTGACTTGGGTTCAGGAAACCTTTACCCTTAGGCAAGTGGATTTTGGGTTACTGTCTTGAAATTGGGGTCTTTTCGTAATGTCGAGGACTTGGTCTTTTCAGGTTGAGAATATCTCTGTTTGAGTGTTTCTCTTACGAAAATTCCTCGATGGTTCAAAGTCAGATCTCTTTAGGTTGGTATTCTTAGCTTTGAGGCTTTGAAATCTTGGCAAGATTTTCCCTCTTTTGAGTGGTTAGGTTTTCTAGCCTTTTCACGAGGTGCAGGCTTTCTTTCACGAACCTTGAGTTTTTTTTACGAAACCATAGGTCCTTTACCCTTGTCTAAAACTCAAGGCGGTTCTTGAAGAAGATTAGGTGACCTTTGGTTTAACAAAGACAGTCTTGGTGCTACTAGAAGCAGCATTCAGAAGACCTTGTGAGGTTCCCCTGGAATGTATCCCAATCCAGCTTTTATAGTTGTAGGTCTTTGATAACTCTGAATTTCATCTATCACTTTAGATGCGAGAATTCAATAGAGCTAACTTTCTCGTGCACTATCCTCACATTTCTTTAGAGTTTCATGCTTCTCAAAGAGGCCATTGGGCGAGTTACGATAAAATTTGAATCTCTTTAGTGGATTTCTCTAATTTTCCATTGAGGTCTCTATCACCTTCTCTTTTTTCGAGAGTTGTACTTTTCAGAACATCTAGTTCATCGATTGTTCCCATCAATTGAGAAGTGATCTCAAAGCATTTTTAGAGTCTTTCCACTTGATTCTCGTGATCGGTTCCTTGTTACGCTCTTGAGTTTCGATGGCAGATTCTTATAACACGAATAGTCCTTCATAAGATTCTCAAATGAATCCATCAGGTCAAAATTCTTTATTTTCTGATTGAACTTGAGAACTTCGTGTGCTTGTGTAGGAGCAACAACAGAGATAAAAGAATTTACCTCCTCTGACCATAAAGCAGATATCATCAACATCACTATCCGAAAAAATCTCATCGAGGAAGCTGGAACCTTCTTGAATGTTCTTCTTCCTCGCAATAATAACTTTCTTCTTTGGAGAACTTCTTGTCTCTCTTGGCTTGTCTTTTTTTTTCTTTCTTTTGCTTTTCATTTCGGGGCAGTCATATTGAAAGTGACCTTTTTTTTGTGATTTAGTAGCATCTGTTAGCATCATCATCCCGATCACTTTCCTCCTTGGTCTTGGAGTCCTTCTTTTTGGATGAAGATCCTTGACTTCGGGTCCTTTCTTTTCTCGATTAATATCTCATCCTCGACTTTTGAGTCTCTTTTTGTACACTGCATGATTCTGTAATATTTCTTATATTTCCCATATCTCTGCTATTGAGTCTTTCAAACCTCCTTGCCATCGATCTTAGCTTATCCTCCTGCTCATCGATTTTTGGCAAGTGAGTTCTCGAACTCTCTAGTCTTCTGAGATTTGTCTTTGGCTTTGAAAGCCACATTCTTGCTAGATGAAGAATCATCTTTTCTTTGTCGACTTTCTTAGTTTTCTTGTCAATCACAAACTCATAAGCTTTTGGGTTCGGAGAAAACTTGTTGATATGGCATGGAATCAATATTTTTGGTGTTTTCAATCACCACAAAGATGTATATCTCATTTCTTAGATAAACCTCTAAGAATTTTCGGTGCCACTTCTCTCTGTGGGTATCTTTTCCCAAGAGCATTCAAATCATTCATGATCTTTAGTGAATCGACCTCAAGTTTGTCAATGGATTCACTATCTTCCATTTCAAAGCTATCAAACTTTCCAATAGCAAATGCGAAAGTTTGTTTTCCTTAATATGATGCAGGCCTTGACACATAACAACAAGTGTGTCCCATATTTCTTTTGCGGTTTCAGGTGAGAAATCATCCCCATAACACCATCATCATCAATAGTGTTATACAAAGTATCTTTAGCAATGTAGTCAAGATTGACTAACTTTCTCTCATCAGGAGTAAGTTGATCATCAGACTTTGGAAATTCATCTCTGGGATCATTCCTCTCAGTACCAGTGATTCTAGGATTCACAATAGTAAATTTGAATGGTCCTTCAGAAACTACTCTCCACATTTTTCATGTTTTGAATACAGATGAGACTACATTCTCAATCTCCATAGATCATAGCTCTCAACAGAGTACATAGGATTTTTCTTAGAAGGCATGATGACTGAGCCTTGTAAGATATTAGCAAACAGATCTATTCAGTAGACCATCAAAGTCTTCAGCAAATTAGACTATGGCTACAAAAGTAAGTGGTCAAATTGAACCACTGCTCTGATACCACTTGTTGGTCCCGGTGCTAACGAGTCTCACACGCGTATGGGGGGGGAATACACGTGTTCAGTGATTTTAAAAACTTTTTTTTTCTTTGAGGTCGGATGGGTGGGTTATCGATGATTTGTACGAGAAGCATAGATTGCCACTGAGTCAAAGTCTACTGAGACAATGATCCTGAGCTGCTTTCAGAAGCTTCAGATTAGCCCAACTGAGCCTGAGTTTATCAGAGATCCTGAGGTTCTTGGATCAGATAACTATCTTACTGAACCCTCAATAGAGTTAGTATAGTTTGGTAACTATCTGTTCTAGCTACTCAAGTATGCGGAATGGTTGGCCCTAAGTTTATACTCATTTTTAGTTTTACTGAAAATCTTCCTTTTAATGAAACAGTGATTAAGGTTGTGATCAGTTAGATGCAAGTTCAGTGTATTAGTTCCAACTGAATATCAGTGAATTATGCTTTCAGTGAAAAACATGCAACAGATAATAATGTAGTATAGAAAACAAAACAACACAGCAATTATAGTGGTTCAGAGACTCAAGCTCCTACATCCACTCTCTCTGACCTTCAGAGAAATTCCTTAACCACTTCCTAAAGCTTTCTGGCTAACTCACTGTAGCTTACTCACTTTTCTACTTTGAGTTTTACAGGCCGACTCACTGCGACTTACTAACTCAACACACAAGTGTTGGGACTACCAAAAGTAGCTTACTAACTTCTTCTCTAGAGTTTTCTGGCTCACTCACTGTAGCTTACTAACTCTTTACAACTCCAACTCACCAACAAAACACACACAAACTACCTTATAAAGGGTTTGGGTTTCTGGTTGGTTTCCAACTAGGATGAGATATCCTTTACAATAAGAACAATGCAAAGGTTAGGATATCTCTACTAAGCTTTGGATATATCTTATCAATCTGGAAGCTTAGTGAATGAGCTCTCTTCAATGTGAAACACTTGGGAAACTCTTGGTTTTTCGAAGTACTTCAATTTCTTGATATCTGAATGAGCTCTTGAGTTGCTTTCAAATTTCCCGTAACCTCTCAATGTAAAGGGTCACTAGTATTTATAGGCAACTTCACCAAGGTCACTCTTGAAAAACTATCAGATTGGAGGTGATAGCTTCATGAGTTTCCTCTTATGGTGTTTGATGAGCGACTATTTTAGGGTTTGAATACTCCCTTGCATGTTTTAGGAAATATGCATTCATGTAGCCAATCACCACTTTTTTGTAGTGGGAACATAGTACTCTTGACATACTTGATGACCTATCGCTTTTCGATTGTCGATAAAATCTGAGTGTTGTCTTCCTCTCGATTAGTTCTTGTCTTGATAAATGTAGACAAACATACTTGGCTCTTTTTGGTCAATCTCTACGAGTGAGATAACCTTAAACAACTTAAACTTAGTTTCTAACATGCGTATATGAATGTGCGGGGCAATATCTATTTTTACGAATATCCACATTTTTCTCGGTTTTGTAGTCTTGAGATAGATATTATTCGGTTCCTCGGAACATTAGGGTTATCTTGAGTATTGATATCTTCTTGAGTCTTCACTAACTCTTGGGTCTTTAGTGTCTTACGAGTCTTGATGTCTTACGAGTCTTGATGTCTTCCGAGTCTTGATGTCTTCGAGTCTTGATCTCTTGATGACTTCTTGAGTCTTGATGTCTTGATGACATCTTGAGTCTTGATGACTTATCTTGAGTCTTGATGTCATCTTGAGTCTTCGGTGACATCTTGAGTCTTGATGTCATCTTGAGTCTTGGTGTCTTGATGATATCTTGAGTCTTGATTTCTTGATTATTCTTGAGTATTGATTTCTTCTTGAGTCTTTAGATTCTTGAAACTTTTTGAGTCTTGGTTTCTTGAAACTTTAGGAGTCTTTAGTTTCTTGAAACTTCTTGAGTCTTGATTTCTTCTTGAGTCTTGATTCTTGAAACTTCTTTGAGTCTTGATTTCTTTAGAAACTTCTTGAGTCTTCGGTTTCTTGAAACTTCTTTGAGTCTTGATTTCTTGAAACTTCTTTGAGTCTTGAGAATCTTCAAAATCTAACTTTGATCTATATCTGCGGGCTATACATACATGCGAGATAACTTCTGACACTCTACCTTTGAATAATGACTCAGTCTATCAAGATTATCCTGAACATGTCATACTCAGGGGTTTTGGGATCTAATCAAAATCTCTTTATTAAATTCATCTCCCAACAGAATGGCTGTTGCATTTATGGAGCAAGAAAAGAAAAAAAAAAGCAAAGGTTTCAAAATGTACTCAAAGGAAGCTGATTGTGGACTTTGAAGAATCAGAGGAAGAACAAGAAAATGAAGGAACTGAAACTCAGAAAATAGCCTTCGATACCAAGAAAACTCTGAAAGCCCTGCAGATTGAAAAGGAAAAAAAGCTGCTGCGTCCGGTTTGGTGCTCCAATCGATCGGAAAAGAAGAAAGAAGAAAGAAGCGAAAAAGAAGAGGTGGATTTCAAAAGTTTCTAGGTAAAAGGAGGGGTACGGAAAAGACTCAGAAGTGGCCGCACATTGATAAGTGGATGCCTCTACAGTTCAATGATGCATGGGAAGAAATCAAGAGAACCTTCTGGTTCTATTATGAGATTCTGAGAGAATGGAGGGAGCTCGGATAAGAATGAAACCTTCATTGAGTACTTCTCGACATTCTATCCTAAGTACCTGCAAAGTTGGATCAACATGGCAGATGAAGGAAATACTCAGATAGTAGCCCCTGGTCCATACATGTACCCAGCTCCTAGGTTTGAGAATGGCTATTTAAATGAGGCAGCCATTTCTCAGGAAATAGCCCAGTATGCTATTCAGTTAGGCTTAACAGAAACAAACCTTAAAACTATCAAGGGAAGAGATGAAAGAAAAAAAGAGTACTTATGGGATGTTCAACCTGGAAGTCCCAGAGGATGAGGTGGAAGAAGACTGAAGACTATGTACTTCTGTTTTGAATTCAGTTTTTGACTCTTCATTGTATTACGTAACTCTTATCTTACATCTATTAAAATTTTACCTTCTGCACTCAAAGATAATATCTCATTATCTTCTTACATGTCTATTAATTATGTGATATGCCTTATATTTTTGAAATTGTTTGGAGAAATACCATTTTGGTTTGTAATAGATAAACTGAAACCTGAGAATAGGTTAGGTTTTCTCAAATGTAACAAGATGGTTTTGGCATCATCAAAAAGGAGGAAATTGTTGGGAGATGAATTTAATAAAGAAGTTTTGATTAGATCCCAAAACCCCTGAGTATGACATGTTCAGGATAATCTTGATAGACTATGTCAGGATTCATTATAGATTGTTCATGAAGTTATCTGCACCATGTATAGTCAGCAGATATAGATCAGGTTAGATTTTGAAGTTACTAAAGAATCGAGAGGGGCGAAGACTCGTAAGAAGATCTTGAAGCGAAGACTCAAGATCTTCAAGAACTAAAGACTCGAAGATCTTGAAAGACCAAGACTCGGAAGATCTTGAAGAGCGAAGACTCAGAAGATACTAAAGAATCGAAGACTCTAAAGAATCAGTAGAACTGAAAACTCAGAGTGTTAGGAAATTTGTATTAAGTTTTGATGGAAGTTCCAAAACAAGTTGTAATAGGATTTAGAATCAGATTAAGATGACCAGCTGAAATGTATAGATAGCTGATGTAAAAGATAGGTCACATATTGAGGGGGAACTCAATATGTATAGGTCAGGTCAAATTATCAGATGACCAGATAAGGTCAGATGATCAGAAGACTAAACAAGTCAGAAGACAAGAAGAAGTCAGATGATCAGGTGAAGACATAAAGCTCAAGTTAGGAAGACACAAGATCGGATATTTCGAAGACGGAAGACCTACATCACCCGAAATCGCAAATTGTGTTAAGACAATGCGCATCGAGAATACTCTATCAGTGGTGATCGGTTATCGTCGGTCGACTCCTTTGAAGTGTTAACCAAATGTCACACCAGATCATACGAATATTCTACAAGAAGAATGTCAAACTTTAGTTGGTAGAACAAACACTGAAGTGCTGTACTTATGAAACCAATGAGAGAGCGACACATACGCAAAAAGGTCTGACACTGCAGGATTCGGCGCTGCAAAGTCAAAACGGCTACAAAAGACACTATTCACGCTTTCGGCCATGCCGCCCCTGAGCACGTCAAATCAATCCTGTAAATCTATCAAATATAGCCGGAAATTCAAATTGATCTCCAAAGGCTCTTTGATTTCGAGGTCTATAATTATGGGATTACTCTTCAGAGTAAATACGACGAAAATTATCAAGAAGCTCATACTATAGCGAAATTTCTGCACGAAGAACAAAACCTTGAAGATTATTTTTCTAAGTGTTCATCCCATAGTTCTTAGCAAATAAATCTTATCCTCTAGCTTCTAGGCTACTTAAATACTAGGATAGATTTCAAAGTTGGAACAAACAACAAATCTTACCCAAAACCCAAAGTTAGGTTAAGTTTGTTTAGCAAGATTTCAGACTAGGGTTTCTAGTTCTGATTTCTGTGATCGGTTGAGTGAGAGCTCTATAAATATCTGTTGGTGTAATGTGTTGGACTAACACAATAATCTAAGTCCAGTTGTTTAAGTTGGTTAAGTTGGTGCCCCTTGTGATAGGGAATAGTGGACGTAGGACTGGTTGTCCGAACCACTATAAATCTTGTGTGCATTTACCTGATTGATTAATTGCTTTACACTATTGCACACAACTTGATTAAATATGCATACATATTCGAAAGTTAGGATCATTAGCACCAAGTTCTTGATCCGTCGATTGACTCCATAGTCATCCGATTGAAAACGACCGGAATCGATTTGTTATAAAGCGGTTTTTAACACGGTATAAACTAACCCGTACAATCGGTTAAAATGATAGATATCGATCAAACCGATTCACTTGCACTCTGATCAACAAACCTTTTTGATCTGCATAAAAAGTTTTTGAAGTCTATTCACCTCTCCCCTCTAGACTTCTGCCCTCATGAAACCCATTCGGGACCTCCAAGTGGTATCAGAGCAGTGGTTCTACGGACCACTGGCTTTGAATATCATCGGTTCTTGAGGAAGAACCTTTGTGGTCACTTGAACCGATCTTGAAAAACCTTTTTCAAATCTCATTTGTTTTCAAACTCACGATCAACATGGATAATACTTGGGTATGTATCATGATTTGCCTAAATTTTCCATTGATGAGTATATGCAGACCGGACGATATACATGAGCAACCATCGGGATCAATAAGCAGCAGGATGTGGAAGTTCTTGAACGAGGACCCATCATCATCTACTATGACAACCCAGCTGTAGGAGGTGATCCAGACTATCCAGTTGGAAGCCTTGTCGAGAAAAGAGTCCTTACGATGGATCTTTGAAGAGAAAATTTCAGACACTCTAGAATCGATAGCAGCACATAATCATGAAGACCATGGACAAGATAACTAGAAAAAAAGATAAAGTATCTCAAGACGACCCAAACCGAGATGTGGGATACGCTGCTTTGAAAAATGTGTAGGAAATGATCGATTAAAGATAGCGGTCATAAAATTTGAACTCGTGAAATTTGAAAAACTTAAGATGCTACCAAATGAAACCATCAATGAGCTCGATGGAAGAATCACCATGTCAGTCAAAAAGCTACGGGAACTTGGACAAGAAATGACAGATAAAGATATCAACTACAAAATCTTGAGATCTCTGACTAAGAAGTGGGATATGAAAGTCACAGTAATAAAGGATTGTCAAGATATTGCTAAGATGAAGCCAACAACATGTTCGAGACTTAAAGCCCATGAGTTGATTTGATCGAAAAGAGGGCAAGAAGAAGAAGGCAGTCGCTTTCTTTGAAGCCACATCGCCACATCAAAATCTGTTGCAAAGCGGACCGGTGACAACTCAAAGTCTCTTGAACTGTTGGAAATATTATAAGCCAGCGGTGAGCAGTTTGCTTTTGCTAACGAGAAAAACTTGAACATCGACTTGGTAAGTATCGTTGATTTCTGAGGGATTATCAAAAGCAATGAGAGGAAGAGATAGGAGGCCGGTGACGGATCTCGAAAGGACCAGAATCGATGATCGTAGAGAAGATCGCGAGAGAAGATAAGAAAAGAGATGATCGGTTCGATGAAAGAAGAGACAACAGATCTTAGAGAAGAAACTCGGATTATAATCGGGCGATTCTATAGGCGAAATGACTCTTTTGGCAAAAGGAGTTAAAGTGGATCGTGGAGCATGTTTCAATTTGTGGAGAAACCGAGGTCATTAAAATAAATTGCGGACTTGACTCCAAAAGAAAAGAAGACAAAAGCGGAACACACGAGAACAAAGATCTGAGAGCGAGGAAAAAGCCATGGTTGTTTCGATACATCCGAGATCGATGATTCTTATCGCTTTTCCGAGGATTCTAGCTACTCATCAAGAGAGAACTTTTGTCCGATAAACAATGGCCGATGATTTCTATCACTACGATGATCGATGTTCTCATCGATGAAGACATCATCTCATGGCTAGGAGAAGACCAATCTGAGGTAACCTCTAAACCTTCGTTTTTCGGTTTCCACACCAACTATGATTAGCACTTTCGGCCGGAGAGATTGACTTGCGGCTCTATTCGAGCAATTGCTTGATGATCTCTCTACGCAGTGATGACACTTATCACGATAGTGGAAGCCAAAAACCATAAGCTAAGGATTGAAAATACTCACTTTGTTAAGGAAAATCTTTGTCGATAAAAGCGGTGAACTAAAATCCTTCATTGCTTTCGGAAGATAAGCGGAAGAACCGAAAGTTCGAAAGATAATTCTTCCGATTAGGAGAAATGATTATGAACGACTAGCTATCAATAAAAATCAAGCTGATGATTTTAAAATTTTACAAGCTAAGTTTGATGAACTCTTCTGACTACATGAGAGTTTGAAACTAACTGAGGATAGTTTACGTAAGAAAATACAGGTTTTCACAAAATCTTCTAACAGATTCGGGATATGAACAACTATTTTAACGACGACAACTAATAAGAAGGGTATTGGGTATGAAAACCCTTCTACATCATCAAAAGCTCCGTCTGATTCACTTCAAAAAGGTGTAATCAAACGAGTTTTTGATATAGATACACACAAAAGCAAAATATGTATCGATAAAGGAAAGAGACTCTTTGAACAAGTAAAGGCAAGTGCCCAATCGGAAAGAAAGGAGCGAAATGGACCCCAATCGTTAAGCATCGGTAGGAATCAATGAAGAACCCGGTTCTTACGAAGAGACCTCAACAACGATCGCCAGATTAGGTATCAAAAAAAGACTTTGTCAAAGGGAAATCTAATCGAAACCTAATCGAGGTCAATTTGCCTAACAAAGCAAGCTAAAAGGTAAAGCTGCTAAGACCATTTATGCCAAAAAAGATATGAATCTTTTAATGGTAGCGATCATACCTACCCTTACAATCGAAACCTAGGTCATTGCTTGCTTTGAGCCCCATTTGGGTTAAAAAGACAATCAACAAAGAAAAATCCCAAGTCTTACGATTCACTCAAGGCTCTCGCACAAATAATCATCTTGATCGGAATGCATATGAAGAGATGTATGATTATGTAGATGTTTATGGGAGACAAATCAGGCCTTCTGATCTATCTGATTAAAATAGAAGTGCCCTGTTTGTATGGATCCCTAAAACCAACTCTAATCCCTCAGGACCCAATCCTAAAGGGATACCTAAAGCCTGATTTAATTGCAGGTTCGCATGGGTTTGTCCAACAAAGGAGGTGTACAAGCAACTATCTGGTACATCGATAGTAGATGCTCAAGTTACATGACTGGAAGCAAACATCTCCTTAGCTCTTACACAGAACAAAAAGGCCCGTGTATACTCTTTGGTGATGATAACTTTGGTTTTACCAGAGGATTCGGAACCTTAGAGAATGATGATGTACAGGTTACTGGAATCTCGTATGTCGAAGGTTTAAAACATAACCTGTTATCTTGTTAACAGGTCGACTGATCAGTGTACTATCAAGAATCGAGCTACTCAACAGATCTTGTTAACTGGTTCAACGAAATGTACGATTGATACAGCAGATTGGAACAGTTGTCCAAGAAATGTATGCCTGATTGTTAAGAGTTCAAAAGGTAGCAGTTGGCTCTGGCACAAGAGAATGAGTCATCTGAACTTTAAAACTCTTAACAAGATAGCAAGGATGTCTTTGGTTGAGGGTCTTCCGAATGAGGTATTCTCTAAGGATCGGACATGTGTCGCATGTCGAGGAAGGAAAAACAGTTAAAGCCTCATTCAAGGGAATCAAAGACCGGCATCGATGTATTGAAACTGCTCCATATGGACTTATTTGGACCCGATTACACGATCGATCTCGTGAGACATAAATATACTCTGGTAATCGTGGATGATTATTCCAAGTTTACAGGTTGTATTCTTGTATAAGAAGAATGAGACAACAACAAAGATACCGAAGTTGCTCAAGAAATTCTGAGAATGAGAAGGGTGTCGATTATAGTGAAAATCAAATCGGATAAAGTCTGAAATTTAAAATTCTTTTATTACTAATTTTTGCACTAAGTTTTGTATACAACATGAGACATCATTTTTAAGAACGCCTATGAGAATGGTGTAGCGGCGAGAAAGCAGAACACTCAAAGAAAGCTTTCGCCCGCACTATGTTGGTGAACATGCAACACCAAGCCGTTTAAAGGCGTGAAGCCATCAATACTACATGCCACACTCGAAGCAGGATGTTCTCGACTAAGGCTCACTACAAAACACCCTATGAAGCGTGGAAGTGCGAGAAAACCTCGTGTTTCTTACTTCCGTTTTTTTGGGTGCAAATGTTTCATACACAACAATGGGAAGCCGGTTGAAAACTTTTGAGGCCAAGTCGGATGAGGGTATATTCTTTGGATATTCCTCATCCGGCAAAGGCCTTTAGGGTTTCAACAAAAGCGAACCCTAGTTGTGGAAGAAACACCTCACGTGAGGTCTTTGATGAGACATCTTACGAACAAGAAAAAGCCTCTCGAACAAGCGATGCAGATCAGCCGTTGCACGATGCAAGAAAATGGATCGACTAAGTATCAATGAAAAAGGATCGAGAACACGTAGCATTGTATATTCCGAACTTGATCTTGGCGATTCACCAGTCAATCGGGACCCTAAGGTACGCACCTGTTGTCGATGAAGAAATTTGGTACAACTGATACTATATCAACTGAACCATGTGGTTCAGGGGGAACACCTGAAGTACCTACGGACAGACATCAACGCATGATGAGTCCAACATCAGCTGAGTCCATGTCAAGTGGATCATAATTCTGCACCACTCCCAATCACTAGTAATGAACTACTATCAAAAGAGGATGATGTTCTCCAAACCGATGCAAATCGAGAAAAAGAAGGACACAGGTAACGGTCATCCAACTGATCTGATCATCGGAGACCCATCTGATAGAGTTAAAACTAGACATCAGATCGATAAAAGTTCCTTGTATTGTTGTTATCTGTCTTTGAAGGAACCAACTGAATTAGAAGAAGTTCTACAAGATGCAAACTGGATTCTAGTCATGCAAGAGGGCTCGAAGCAGTTTGAGAGGAATCGAGTTTGGAAGGCGGTGGGACAGAACAAACCCATCAAGATGTGATTGGCACAAAGTGGGTATTCAAGAACAAGAGAATTGAGAATAATGTAATAACGGAAATAAAAGGCAAGACTTGTTGCTAAGGGCTATTCCAATCGGAAGAATTGATTATGAAGAGACCTTTGCACCGATTTGCTCTTCCGGAAGCCATTAAATTTATTTTCGGCATATCTTTTGCCCTGAGAGGGTTTATTGTGTATCAGATGGATGTTAAGAGTGCATTCTTAAACGGGGTACTAGCTGAGGAAGTTTATGTTAAACAACCTCCAGACTTTGAAAAAGGCGACCAGGTGTATCGTTTAAGAAAAGCTCTTTATGGTATGAAACAAGCTCCTCGAGCTTGGTATGATACACTCTCTCAGTTCTTGATAGACAGTGGTTTCACTAAAGGAATAGTAGACATAACCTTATTCAGAATAAAAGATGGAGAAGATATTCTGATGGTTCAGATTTATGTGGATGACATCATCTTCGGATCTCCCAACAAGAGTTTATGTGATAAATTCAGCAAGCTGATGCAAGGGAAGTTCGAGATGTCCATGATGGGTCAGATGAATTACTTTATGGGTTTACAAGTTAGGCAAAGTACAGAAGGGATATTCATCTGTTAGGCGAAGTACACTAGGAGTTTATTGGCTATGTTTGGAGTTCAAAATTGTAAGGAAGCCAGAATTCCTATGATGACTGGATTCAAGATGGATCCAGATGAGAATGGTAAGAAAACTAATCTGAAAGAATATAGGGCTCTCATTGGATATCTACTATACATTTGCCCGGCCGGACGGATATCACTTTTCTGCGATGAGTGTATATGTGCGATTTGTGCAAATCAATGCAAAAGCCACAGGGAAGCGACTAAAAGCGGATTCTTAAGTATCTGAAGGGACGATAAACCTTGGTTTATTTTACCCATCAGATGATAATCTAAAGCTTAGTGGGTATTCTGATTCTGATTATGGAGGTTGCAGAATTGACAGGAAGTCAACCTCAGGTACATGTCATCTTTTAGGTAGTAAACTGATCACTTGGTTTTCAAAGAAGCAGACATCAGTTGCGACATCTACTACTGAAGCAGAATATATGGGTCATAGGAAGCTATTGCTCCCCAAGCGCTCGGCTTAGTCGGTGAGGGATTATAACATTATAGCTTCTGAGCATTACCTATATTACGTGATGATAATAGTGTTATTGTAATCACTTTCGAAATCTCGTTCTACATACAAGATGCAAGCATGTGGATGTCAGACACCATTTTATAAGAGTTCATGTTGAAAAGAAGAATATCAGAATGGAAAAGATCCATCTTGATAAAATGTAAAGTCGATATTTTAACCAAGCCACTAAGTGAGATTAGATTCGAGAGAATTATGAATGATTTAGGGCTTACGGATCTCGGAGAAAGTGCACGAAATATTTGGTGGACTAGTCTCCAAGACCAGTTAGTTAAGAGATGACGAGAATAGAAAGAGTCAGTTGAGGAAGGTACCTCAATGATCGGATCGATCGAGAAAAGAATTATCGCATTAAGGGGAACTGTCGATTGGAAGGTTATACTTTGTAAGTCGATTAAGCTATGTTCAACAAGCGAGTGGTATAAGATTAAGGCTACAAATCGCATAAGTAGAAACAACACAACAATGGAATAATAGAAATTTACATTGATAAAGACCGGAGGTCGATTTACGTTACAAGTTAGAAATGCGAAAGGACTGGGAGGTCGGTCTAATAAACCCTAAACCATAAACCCTAAGCCTAACCTAGAAAGGGGAGAGAGGCTTTGAATATTTTAGAGCCCTGATGTTCCCATTTTTCCCCAACCCTAAAAGGGGTGTGAGAGGCTTTGAAATAATCCTAAAGCCACCCTCGAGCTTGGAGTGAGGGGAGAGGAGAGGCATTGAAGGATTTCTAAGCCGAGCCCCTAGTCCTAAAAATCAATGGGCTCTCCCATTTGTTAAATGGGACACAAGTGCCAAAGATGTGGTGCATAGACCATATGGCCACAAGTGTCACATGCAAATATTGAGTTTGATATACGATGATCAGCTGTTGTCTGATCAAGATCGTATACCAAACTCATGTTTTGTATCAGACTGAGTCTGTTGATGTTAATTCCATCATCTCGATAGGCATACAAGGTGCATACGGTTAGGAGAAGTGTCTTCTCATTTGTGAGAGCAGATCCCCCGCCTCGGTGGTAGAGAAGCTTAGCAATAATCGTATGTGTAATCTTGATGACAAAAGCGAAATAATAAAGGGGCCTTTTATTGGGGTTGATTTGAGAATTTGAAATAATTTGAAAAGGGTTAAAGGTTTTTGCCGGAAGTTTCACCGGAAATAAGGGTTTATGTTGTGTTGTTTGCCTAAAACCCCAGAAAAACAGGGGTATAGGTGTAAATTTAATTTCTCAAGACCTTTAAGAGAAATTTGCACCGCAAGGCAGCGCGTAAGAAACACGCGACTGATGGTTGGATGAGTTGACGGTGTGAGTTATCACAATGTATTCATACCATCATTACAGAGTGTCACATCACGAGGACTTAGGGAATCGAGGCGACCTTTTGACTCCCCGAAGTAAAAGCTTTGGCGGGAGTATGACACAAATCCCTAGGAAACGTGGCCTGAATAGAAGAAGACTGAAGTTCAAAAGCAATTTGAACATCGAATGCTTCGAACAAAAGAAATCGAAATCCCGAGTTCGAAATCTTGAATTTCAGAATGTTGAAGAGGATCAGATAAGTTGATCAGATAAGTTGATCATATAAGAGGATCAGATAAGTATAAGATTGGATCAAATAGGAATCTGATTAGATGAGTGGAATATTGTTGGGAAATGCTAAGGGATAGGCTACCATCAAGAAGGTCAAGCGATAATCAAGCCAACCGGATCGGATCACGGTGGTAAGCGATTGATTACAATATCAATTAGTCAGATACGCTTCTTATTTATCTCTTTCTGATCATTTTATATGTCTTATTTAAATAAATTGGCTTTTACTACTGTTCTCTTTAACTTTTGATTGAAACCACCGCCAAAACATTAAAAGCGGACATGGGAATATGTATTTAATGCGGTTAATTGCGAGTTTTCGCGTCCAAATTATGAGAAGACTACTTTTCTCAACCGTGCGATTAAAATACTTTACGGCCGACTAATCTCAGCCATTGATTTCAAAAAAACACGGACACTTGAGTACTTATGGGAAGTTGTGCAAAGAGGTTTCCCTCGCATAATATAAACCCAAATCTTTCTCCGAAAACCTCTTTCCACTCCTTCTTATCAGTTTCTTAAAAGATCAAACTCTCAAAATCTTGAAATTATTTTCCAAAATCGATTGATTCTATTTTCACGTTTATTCAAACCTCGAATCAATATCTGGTAATTTTTTTTTAAATCTTGCATAAATTCACTCATAGTGGTTATTAGGTTTACAAATCGTCTTTGTTGTGTGTCTCGTAATTTATATCTCATCATATGCTTTGTTGGTCCGGTGAAAACGAGTCTTACACGTGTATGGGGGAATCTGCGTGTTCGATTGATTTTAAAACTTTTTCTTCGAGGTCGGCTTGGGTGAGATAATCTCAAGATTAGGTTCGAGAAGCACAGATCGCTCTGAGTCAAAAGTCTCTTGAGATGTGATCTGAGGCTGCCAGATACCTCGAGATAATCCCAAGCCCGAGTCACGAGTGTCGAGATCCTGAGTTGCTTGGATCGAGATAACTCAAACTACTTGAATCCTCGGAAGAGTTCGATTCGGTAACTATCCTGTTCTAGCTACTCGATCTTCTTGGAATGGTTGGCCCTTAGTTTATACTCGTTTTAAGCTTTTGCTAAAACCTTCCCTTTATGAAATAGTGATTAAATTTGTGATTTACTTAAGCAACTTGATTGGATTGATTCAACCTGAATATCGATTGAAAAAGTATGCTTCAAAATCAAGTTAATGCAAGCGAGTTAAGCCTGAGATAAAAAGCGATAAAAAAACACAGAGATTATAGTGGTTCGGAGACTCAAGCTCCTACATCCACTCTCACGACTCTTGAGAGAAATTCACTATCAACTTTTGAGCTTTTTCGACTACCTCGTAGTTTACTTACTCTTTCGCCCTGAGTTTTCGACTACTCCGCGTAGTTTACTTACTCAACCCGACCTTGAGTTTTTACGACTACCTCGGAAGGTTTACTTACTCAATCAATCACACAAGCTTTGAGACTACCCTGTAGAGCTTACTAACTTCTTCTCTAGAGTTTTTCGACTACTCGCGTAGTTTACTAACTCTTTACAACTCTACTCACCAACAAACACACTCAACTACCTTCTCGAGGGTTTGGGGGTTTCTTGGTTGGTTTTCAACTAGGATGAGATATCCTTTACAATGAAGCACAATGCAAAGGGTTAGGATATCTCGACTAAGCTTTGGATAAATCTTATCAAGCTAGGCTTAGTAAAGTGAGCTCTCTTCAATATAGAAGCACTTGGGAAATTCAAGGTATTTCGAGTGCTTTAACTTTTTGCAAGAATAAGTTTGAGCTCTTGAGTTGCGTATAAATTTCCGTAACCTTACAATGTAGAGGGTCACCGGTATTTATAGGCATACACCAAGGTTACTTTTGAAAACTATCCGTTGGAGAGATAGCCGTGAGTTCCCTCTTATGGTGTGTGAAAGCTTGGTATATTTAGTGTTTGAAACTCCCTAACACCTTTTTTAGGCAATAACCTTTCATGTAGCCGGTCTTCACTTTTTGCGATGATCTGGAACTTTTCGTACATCGACATCTTTTTTCGATTGGCACATCCTTTGTCGATGTCGATATGGTGCGATGTCGTCTTCCTCTTTTTTGACTTTCGTCTCGGTAAAAAGGTAGACACTTTCAGCAGCTCTTTTGGTTACAAACTCGAGTTTGATATAACCTTAACAACACGCCGACTTAGTTCCTTTTATGCGCATTTGAATGTCTTGGCAATATCTAACTTTCTAAGGTATCGCGTTTCTCTCGATATTGCAATCTTCGGATAGATATGTTTAGTGCCTCGGAACATTCAGGTTCATACTGAGCATTCAGTACATTCTTTGAGTCTTGATAATTCTTGTGTCATCGATATTCTTTGATCTTGAGATACTCGATCTTGATCTTGCGTCTTGAGAATCTTCGAGTTCTTGAAAAGTCTTACGAGTCTTGAGTCTTACGAGTCTTGATGTCTTGAGTCTTGAGTCTTTCGAGTCTTGAGTCTTCTCGAGTCTTTAGATTTATCTTGTTGAATATTACGAGTCTTCATCTTTGAGTCTTGATTTCTCGATTTCCATCTGAGTCTTGAGACTTGATTTCATCTTGAAACCCGATATCTTGAAACATCTTGAGTTCTTGAATCTTGAACTTATCCTGAACTATACCTGCTGACTATACATTTTGCAGATATCATCCTGAATACTCTAAAACTGAATCCTGACTCAACTATCAAGATCATTCTGAACATGTCATACTTAGGGGTTTTGGGATCTCAATCAAAATCATATAATCTTTTATTTAATTCTTCTCCCAACAATTTCCCCCTTTTTGATGATGCCAAAGCCATCTTGTTACAAACATATAACCTATACTCAGGTTTCAGTTTATCCTATTACAAGATTGGTTATATCTTAATAATTACTTCAGCAATGAATCTCACAACAATTCCATCACCAAACAGTAATCAGGCATATCAAATATAAAGACATGTAACTAAGATAATGAGATATTATCTTTTGAGCATAATGATAAATCTTCATTGATGATAAGTATATCTTTACAGATTACAATGAATTTATCAAACAAAATCAAAAAGACAAAAAAAATTTAAAGAATACAAAATCCTCTGAGTCTTCAGTCTTTTAGTCTTCAGATTCGGCTCTTCAGTTTGCTTCATTCTCGACTTCATCAGTGGGCACTTCCAGACCAAACATTCCGAAGTATCTTTTCTTCAGCTCATTTCTTTCCCTGATGATGTCCGGATTTGTTTCGATTAGGCCCAAGCCCAACAGTCTTGAAAGCAATTTCTTGCGTAATGGTCTTTTCATTTACCAAACCATTACCAAGCATCGGAGGAGGGTAGGAATATGGACCGGGGGCTACTATCTGTACTCCACCTTCATCCGCAAGGTTAATCCAGCTTTGTAGATACTTTGGATAAAAGTTGAGAAGATATTCAATGAAAGCTTCGTTCTGATCTGAGCCTTCCCCTCTCCATTCCCTGAGAACATCATAATTGAACCAGAAGGTTCTCTTCACTTCTTCCCACATGTCGTTGAGTTTAATGGGCATCCATTTATCAACATGGGGAGCCCTTGGCGCTTTTCGATGTTCCCTTCCTCTTGCTCGCAAACCTTCTGAAGTCACTCCTTCGCTTCTGCTCTTCATCGATCTTCTTTCTGATCATAGAAGTTCCTGAGACTGAAGCAGCAGTTTTCTTGGCTTGTTCTTTTTGGAGTCTCATCAGAGCCTCTCTGGTGTTGAAGACTTTCTTCTGAGGTTGAGACTCAGATTCTTCTGCATCTTCATCATCCAGAATTAGCTTTCTCTGGATTGGCTTAAAAGCCTTCACACGCTTGCTTTGCGAGTTGAAAACGCCCAAGGCTTTCCTCTTCATAGGCGATTCGGCACCGGCACAGCTTGTTCAACCTTAGTTCTAGCAAAGATTTCTCTCTTGCAACCTCAAGCTTGGTTTGCTCAAACTTCGAATGTAGGCGAACTTCTCCACTTGAGCAAATTTCAACTTCTCAGTAGCTCCGACTTCTTTAAAGGCTTGTGCTAGATTGTACATTTCAGCATCTTTCTGAGCCTTCTTTTCCAAAGTACGTGCCATGAACTTCCTGAGGTCTGCACCTTCCCTTTCCCCCTTCTTGGCACCGTAGTTTGGAAGAAGTCCGGAGAGAATTTGTGTCCCATGTGATCTTGTTTGTTTTTGCTCACACAGGGATCTCTCCTGCTAGCTGTTCTTGCTCATCTTCCATTCTCCTAATGTAGTTCTTAGCCACAGACAGTTCTTCAGATATGTGGCCAAACTTACTAGAGAGTGCATCTTTAAGCATCTCTGTCATCTTGGTCATGAGCTCTGAGCTCATTTCCTCAACAGCAGATTTTATCAGCACCTCATTTTTCTCTGTCAGTTTCGCCTCTAAAGATTCAGTCGATTCATGGTGCTTTTGTTTCATTTCAGCACTTAACTCTGCGTTGACTCCCTCCAGCTTTTCATTCAGCTTTTCTTTCATGGAGGTCATCTGAGTGGTCAGAGTGTTTTGCATCTGCACCAGTTCTGAAGAATGGCTAAGCCCTTCCATTGTCTGAGCTTGACTGGCCAACGTTGCTTCCATCTGAGCAATTCTGATCGACATTGGCTCAATCTTCTCGAGTTTCTCCATGACGGGAGTGAGATCAATCTCGTGACCTTTACAGACAATACATCTTTGTTTGATCATCGAGCTCCGGGTCTCAATTGAGGTTGATCGCCGAAGCGAGAAGTCTCTTTTTACATTTGAGGATGATCCTCGGCTTCTCCCTGTTGGTCCCCATCTCCATCTCTGGATTTGTCTCCATTGCTTTCGGGCACTCAACCTTAGTTCTTTTACGCTCGGTGAGCTTCCTCGAACGACTCATCAAAATCGGAGTTTTTCATCACGAGCTTTGTCATACGAACCCTGAGAAGTCGGTTAGGAAAAGGCTGTCTCCTCATTCCTTGATCTTCCCCTGCGAATGCGGCAATATCAAGCATCTCGGG
The DNA here is from genome assembly GCA_037126765.1 of Stenogyne calaminthoides. NCBI lineage: Eukaryota > Viridiplantae > Streptophyta > Magnoliopsida > Lamiales > Lamiaceae > Stenogyne > Stenogyne calaminthoides. Next base: position 13,232,027 of record JBBCBC010000018.1, read on the forward strand.
AAGAGTCGATTGAGGATATATCTTTGTCGTCATAATCGAAGAATATGTCTTGCGAGATCACGGTATGAAATTTGAGCTCGAGTGCCGGTCAGGATGAACCGTTCCCCCTTGCTCCTCCACTCGCGCCTTCTTGACCTCGCCCTTCTTCCATCTCGGGCTCTCGGGTTGATAACCTGCTAAGGGATCAAGTAGTAGGTCACTTTCGGGAGCTCATCAAGTACATTATGCTCCCGAGCCTCGTGATATCTGAAGCTTGTGCATTCAGTCCTCGGTTTGCATCTGAGTGGGTTCGAGGGCTGGTGGCATTTCCTCGGTGTGAGTGCGAGTTGGCTCGTCGATCTGAGCACTGCACATCTTGATTGACTCTGGGCTGGCTCTTGATCTGAGCACCTTATCTGAGGTAGGCATCTCGAGGTCTGAGCTCCTTTGAAAATTTTGAGAAATTTTATCTCGGGAACTGAGTGATGTCTCGAGCACCTCAGAGAAGATCTGCTCCTCAGTCTGATCTTGTGTCCTTGAGATAACCTGAGCCAACACTTGTAATGGTGAACTTTGAACAGTTTGGCCCTCAGGTTATCTCTCCTCAGAATCACTGCTACCTTCATCGGTGAGGACCACCAATCTTCTGCGTTTTGGAGCAAGGTCCTTCTGCTTCATCAGTTTTGCTCCTTGCTCCATTTTTGCCTCCAACAGAACCTTCCCCCTGGTTTGTTGGGTCTCTTTTTCAGCAGCCGCAGAAGGTGATTCTACCTTCTTTTCTCTTTTCCCACGAATGGTCTGCTTCTTCACAGCAGTGGGCTTGAAGAGAATTTTGGTTTTGGGGAATGGGTTTGAATTGGCGAAGATATCCTCCTCCTCTCTGCACATTTCCAAAATATAGGCAATTTTGGTGGCATGGTGGATCTTGCCTTTCATCGTGATTTCCCCATTGACTCTTTTTATGATCTTGGCTTGCTCCGACACCATCTGGACTAAAAATTTCAGCCAGTTGAAGTCAGTGGTGGGAGATGCCTCGATCGCCGCCATCAATCTGAGCTTCGGGGTACTAATCTGCTCAAAACTCCCCGCAAGACTCATGACACTCTTGGTCACAATATCCATCAGCACACGATATTGTGGCTTTAGATGCCTCTTGTGCAAAGTTGCCTCAAACTTTACAGGATTCTCAGCAATCCTATCTAGGTATTCCTGCTCTCTACCCAACATATACATTGCAGGATCCTCTCCTCTATCACATAACTCAAACACATCATTCAGATCTTTAGGAATAATGTACAACTCCCTCTTAAAATCAACGAATTTTGAAGAGTGCTCTAGATGAGATACGGTAATCGAAGAATGCATACAATCTTCTTCATCCATTTTCAAATTGCAAATGAATTCGATTACCTCTTTTGCAAACTCCTGGTCTGGTCGGCTTGACTAGATGTGTGAGTTTAGCCAGTCGGATCATATGTAGAGCTTCCTCTTCAGGCTTTGAGTTGGATGTGTTTTCAAGTGACACAGAGAACTCGTACCATGGCTTATTGGTTATGGCTAATCTCTCGAATATGTTTGGGGCCATTTTAGAGTGTGATTGAAGAATGTGAAGCTTTTAGGGTTTTGCGATTTCTGGGCAAAGGGAATTTGGGAACGAAGGGTTTGATAAAGTTTTGGCTTGAATGGCTTGAAGAAGTATAAATAGCTTTGAGATCGTGGGGAATCGTGTTGGTTAGGTGAAAAGCAACGGTTGAGATTAATCGGGTATATGAACCAACGATCTCCGAAAAGTAAGCCGCCAAAATGTCCTCATTGGTCAATAATGTGGCAGAGCATTAAATGACTGTTGACCTTCTTCGGAATTTAAAACAATCCCGCCCAAAAACATTCCTCAGGTGTTTTGTATTTATTGCGAATGATTACTGAGTTTTACTTGAGCAATAAATGGGTCACATGAGTCATTACTTCTTCAGACTAATTTCCCTCTATCAGTCCTACTGAGTACTGACCTTGATAAAATGTCGATTATAATCTCGAAAATCTTGAAAGGGTTGAGATGCTCTTGATCTTGACTTTCGATGAATCGAGTTTCGACACTTTCGATTCGATATTTCCATTTTATCTGAGTTTCTCAAGAGAGTTCGAGAAAGCTTCATGTATCGAAAATCTTCAATTTTTGATTTACCTATACACTGGTTCTAACATTCCTAATTCAATCGAAAGTTCACGAAATCTTGATTGACCAAAGGTTTAGTCAAGATATCGGCTCTTTTGCCTATCGGTATGAATTTTTTCCATCTTTATGTCCTTTTTCTCGACATGATCTCGATGAAGTGATGTCGATATCCACATGCTTGCATCGGTGTGTGCAATGGGATTTTGTGAAATAGCAATGGCACTATTATTGTCACAAAATATTGGTACTTCATTGCCACAACTTTATAATCCCTTAATTGTTATGCAGGCCAAAGAATTTTAGATGCAATGACTTCACTGACCATGTATTATTTTTGATAATCTTGGTTATTCTTGAGGTATGTTTCTTTGAAAACCAAGATATCGGTTTGCTTCCTAGAAATTGACAAGTTCTGTTGTGGACTTCATCAATTCTGCAACCTCCATAGTCAACATCCCGAGTAACCGGTTAATTCAAAGGTTATCATCATTTGGATACCATAATCCTCTATTCACTTTGTGCCCTTAAGATATCTCGGTATCTTTTTGGCGACCTCCATGTGACTAGTGTTAGGATTAGCTTGGTATCTTGCACATATCCCAACAACAAATGTTATATCGGCACGCTTTGTCATTAGATAGAGCAATGATCAATGATTCTCTATAATCAAAGTATGACTCAGCGATTTGCCTTCCGAATCGAGGATCCATCTTATAGTTAGTATTCATAGGAATCCTAAGCGCATTGCAGTCTGTACACCATATTTGGCAATCGGATCTACGGTGTACTTTGCACGGTTGATGAATATTCCTTTCTTTGATTGTTTCACTTGAAGACCTAGAAAGAAATTCATCTCTCCCCATCATTGACATCTCAAACTTGCCTTTAATCGGTGTTGAAAACTTTTCACCACGGTGATGATTTGGAGATCAAAAATGATGTCATCAACATATATCTGAACGAGAAGATATCTTCCCCATCCTCTATCACGAACAAAGTTCTATCAATAGTTCCTTTTGACAAAACCATGGTCGAAGAAAGCGAGAAAAAAAGAGTATCATACCATGCTCACGGGTGCTTTGCTTGAGACCATACAAGGCTTTTTCCGAGCACATCAACTTGGTCGTCATTCTGTTTGAAGCCGGAGGTTGTTCCACATAAACCTCTTCTTTAAGCACACCGTTCAGAAATGCACTTTTCACATCCATTTGATAGTATGAACTTCATGTGGCAGCATATGAAAGAAACAATCTAATGGCTTCTAGTCTTGCAACAGTGCAAAAGTTTCATCATAATCAAGCCTTCTTCTTGGGAATAACCTTGTGCAACTAGCCTTGCCTTGTTTCTTTACAGCGTTGTTGTTTTCATCTCTTTTATTCTTGAAAACCCACTTGGTTCCAATGACATTGTGCCTTTCGGTCTATCTACCAACTCCCATACTTCATTCCTTGAGAATTGATTGACTCATCTTGCATAGCAAGAAATCAATCTGAATCTTGTAGAGCTTCACCAATCTTTGAGTTCTTTCTCCGATAGGAAGCGGTGAGAATAGTGCACTCTCACCATGGAACCTTCTTATCTTAACACCTTGGTTAGATCACCCTGTCGACTTGTAGGATGACTATCTAACCATTTCCTTCTTGATGTTCCCCTTCAATAGTATCCTCAACATTTGAAATGTTAGGTTCGATTATATCGATAAACTTCGGGAACAACGAGAAAAGGAGAAAGAGAATCATCTTCCTTATAGGAAATTCTATTCGAGAACATTATCGAGACATTTGTTCCCCTTTGGTTGATAGATTGAGAATTTGCCTCATTTGTGACCACATCACATGGCATCACGAGTGCGAGGCGGTGTTTGTTGATTGGTCACCATTGGGTGTTGGTTTTCCGAGTTTCACCATCCACGATTTCCATCCTGAACTTCTTTATTCGAAGTCCGAGTCACTCCAATCGTAGAATGGTGGTGACTTCTTCTTTTCGGTTCGATTGGATGATTTATCCTTTTGTTTGAGGGCTTAATCTGGTGATCCTCTTAGTCGGTTCATCTGCATCATGTTCTGTTTCTTTGGACACAAGTAGTTTCATCAAAAACAACATGAGGTGTTTCCTCCACAATAAGAGTCCTCTACGGTTGTAAACTCTGAAAGCTTTCTTGACTTGAGAATATCCTAAGAATATTCCTTCATCGACTTTACTATCAAAAGTTTTCAACCGATCTTTACCATTATTGTGTATGAAACACTTGCAACCAAACACGAAAAAAAGAAAAAAACAAGAGGCTTCCTTTTTTCATTCCAAAGCTCATAAGGTGTTTTGCCTTGACTCTTAGTCAAGCATGGATCTATTCGTGAGTAGCATGCGGTGTTGATGCCGACCCAAAATCTTTTAGGAATATCGACCTCGGCTATCATTGTCCTTGCGAACTTCTTTTGAGTCCTGTTCCTTCTTTCAAAGAACACCATTTTGTTGAGGGTCCTTGCGGTGATGTTTCATGAGAAATTCCATTTCTTTGCACAATAATCGATATAATATGATTTATAAATTGAGTTCCTTTGTCGGATCGATTTTGACCACACACTCGATTCTTCTCAATACTGAGCCTTTTCAGTAGCTCTGGCAGTTTTATCTGAGTCTCTTTCTTACTGAGTAAGAATATGACCCAAGTATATCTAGAGTAGTCATCAACTACTACCAATGTATATTTCCTGCCATTAGTGCTCACAGGTGTTATAGGACCAAAAGATCCATATGAAGTAACTGAAGTATTCTTTCAGTAGAAACCTCAACTTTACTTTTGAATGATGCTCTTATCTGTTTGCCTTTCTAACACGCATCACAAATATGTTCCTTACTGAACACTTCGTTAGGTAACCCTCTCACAAGATCTAATCTTGCAAGCTTGTTCAGGGTTTTGAAGTTTAGGTGATTCATTCTTTTATGCCATCACCAACTAGTATCTGTGGAACTTTTGGCAACTAAACATGTATCTTTAGGAGTTGAACTCCAATCAGCACGATACACATTCCCTTTTCTTGTACCAGTCAGTAGTACTTTCTATGATGTATCATCTTTCACAAAACATAAGTTCTTGGAGAACTCAACATTAAAACCTTTATCACAGAATTGACTAATTGAAAGCAAGTTATGCTTCAATCCAGATACATATGAAACACCATGGATATAAACTGAGTCGATTTTCAAAGTTCCATATCCTTCAGTCTGTCCCTTGGAGTTATCTCCAAAAGTGATCTGTGGGCCTCTTTGTTCAACATAGTCACTGAGTATCTTCTTATATCCTGTCATATGTCTTGAACATCCACTGTCAAGATACCATATATCAGGAACATTTTCATCTCTGCTCATCAGTGCCATGTGATCTTTAGTCAGTTCAGTGCCCTTGTTTTCCTCCTGAAAAACAAATTAATTCTTAGGTACCCAATTTGTGTAGGGTCCTACAAGGTTAGCTGTACTTTTAGGGATCCAAATCTGCCTAACAACTCTAATCACTTTAGAGTGGCTGATCTGTCTTCCATAAACATCTACATACACATTTACTACTCTAGGTGCCTTAGCAGTTTCCTGTGTATGAGTGCTGGCCTTAGCATGAACATGGGCTTTTGAATTCTTCTTTGGTTCAAGCCTTTTGTTCCATTGCTTTGGCTTCTGTGCAACTGGTCTGAATCTTTGTTGACTTGGGTTCAGGTAACCTTTACCCTTAGGCAAGTTGGGTTTAGGCTGCCTGTACTGAAATATGGGTCTTTTCAAGATATCTTGAGGACTTGGTCTCTTCAGTTGAGAATATCTCTGATGAGTGTTTCTCTTCTGAAGATTCCTCTGATGGTTCAATGTAGATCCTTTCAGGTTTGCATTCTTAGCCTGAGGCTTTGAAGTACTTCCCTGAAATTTTCCAACTGATTGCTCAGGTTTTCTCGCCTTCACCTTAGGTTTGGGCTTTCTAACCTGATCATTCAGTTTTGTTGAAACCATAGGTCCTTTTCCCTTGTCTACAATTTTGGGCATTACTTCAACTTGAAGTGTAGGTGCCACTGATTTAACAAAGATTGTCTTCTTGCTACTTGATGCAGCATTCAGATGACCTTGTGAGGTTCCCCCTGGAATGTATCCCAATCCAGATTTTATAGTGGCAGATCTCTGGTAACTCTGAATTTCATCTATTACTTTAGATGCGATTATTCAATAGAGTTAACTCTTACATGCACTATCCTCACGATTCTGTAGAGAGTTTCATGCTTCTCGAGAGGTCATTGAACTTAGTTACGATTAATTTGAATCTCTTGATTGGATTTCTCTAGCTTTTTGATTAGGGTCACTATCAACTTCTCTTTCTACGAGAGTTGTACTTTCGAGAACATCCAGTTCATCGGTAGCTCCCATTAATTGAGAAGTGATTTCGGTTTTTGCTAGAGTCTTTCCATTTTAGATTTTCAAAGATTCGATTCCTTATTACGCTCTTGAGTTTTATTTAGCGATCCTTAAAAAAAACATAGTCCTTCATCGATTCTCAAAAGAATCCATCGAGTCAAAAATGCATTTTTTCGGTGGAACTTGAAAACTCTTGTGCTAGTGTAGGAGCAATAATGAGACGAAGAGTTTACCTCCTCAATGGCCATCGGACAGATGTCATCACTTTCCTTTGTGCGAGAATATCTCATCTGAAGAGCTAGATTCCTCCTCGAGTGTTCTTCTTACGCAACCATGGCCTTTTTGCTTGAGAACCGGTCTCTTTTAGCTTGTCTTTCTCTTCTCTCCTTAGCACTCAACTCACGGACAATCATCTTTGGAAGTGACCTTTCTTACGCAATTATAGCATCTGTTGGCATCATCATCCCGATCATTTTCTTCTTTGGACTTGGAGTCCTTCTTTACGGATGAAGATCCTTCGGCTTTTTCAGTCCTTCTTCTTTTCGGTTGATCGTCCTCGGGTTTCTTTTTGGTACTGTGGTTCTGTAAAAGCTTTTTGTATTTTCCATATCTACTTTATTAAGTCTGTCAAACCTCCTTGCCATCGATCTGCTAGCTTTTCCTCAAGCTCATCGATGTTTGGCATGGGAGTTCTCGAGACTCTTTAGTTTCTGAGGTTTTATCTTTGGCTTTTTTAAAGCCACATTCTTACTTGATGGAGAATCATCTTTCTTTGTCGACCTTTTTGGATTTCTTATCAATTACTTAATTCATAGGCTTTCAATTTCGAGAGAAGACTTGTTGGTATGGCATTGAACTAATGTTCTTGGTGTTTTCAATCACCACTTTGCATGAATATCCCATTTCTTAGAGACCTCTAAGTATTTTCAATGCCACTTCTCTTTGTGGATATTTCTTTCCAAGTGCATTTAGATCATTCATGATCTTTAGTGAATCGACTTCCAATTTGTCTATTGATTCACCATCATCCATTTCAAAACTGTCAAACTTTCCAATTGCCACTGAAAGTTTGTTTTCTTTTATATGATATGTGCCTTGGCACATAATAGCTAGTGTATCACATATCTCTTTAGCGATATTACGTTGAGAGATCATTCCCATCACACCATTATCAATTGATCTTTGTATAGTGTGTCTTTTTGCAATGTAGTCTAGATTGACTAACTTTCTCTCCTCAGGAGTTAGTTGGTCATCAGACTTAGGAAATTCTTCTCTAGGATCAATTCTCTCATCTTCTGTACTTCTGGGATTCACTACAGTAAATATGAATGGTCCTTGAGAAACCACTCTCCACATACGCTCATGTTTGGAATACTGGTGTGCTGCATTCTCGATCTCCATAGATCATAGTTCTCTCTCGAGAACATGGGAAGTTTTTAGAAGACATTTTTACGATCTTTTGAAAAAAAAAAAAATTTCAAACAAATAAGATCGATTCGGATAGACCACAAGTATTTTTGAAAATAAAACTGGTCAACACAAAGAGTGGTCAAGTTGAACCCCGCTTTCGATACCACTTGTTGGTCGGTGAAAATGAGTCTTACACGTGTATGGGGGGAATACACGTGTTGATTGATTTTAAAACTTTTTTTTTCTTCGAGGTCGACTTGGGTCGATAATCCCGAAGATTAGGTTTTGAGAAGCCTGAGATCGCTCTCGAGTCAAAGTCTCTTGAGACGGTGATCTGGCCGCTTTTCGGATACCTCGGATAATCCCAACCGAGTCACGAGTGTCGAGAGATCTGAGTTGCTTGGATCGGATAACTAGCTTCTTGAATCCTCGGAAGAGAGTTCGATTCAGGTAACTATCTGTTCTAGCTACTCGATCTTCTTGGAATGGTTGGCCCTTAGTTTATACTCGTTTTAAGCTTTCTTTGAAAACCTTCCCTTTATGAAATAGTGATTAGGTTGTGATTTACTTAAGCAACCCGGTGGATTGATTCAACGAATATCGGTGAAAAAAATACGCTTTCAAAATCAAGTTAATGCAGCGATTAAGCCTGAGATAAGGAAAGCAATAAAGAACACAAAGCGATTATAGTGGTTCGGAGACTCAAGCTCCTACATCCACTCTCGCGACTCTTGGAGAAATTCACTATCAACTTTTGAGCTTTCGACTACCTCGTAGTTTACTTACTCAACTCGGCCGAGTTTTTTCGACTACTCACGTAGTTTACTTACTCAACCCGACCTTGAGTTTTCGACTACCTCGGCGGTTTACTTACTCAATCACACACAAGCTTTCGGTCTACCCTCAGAAGCTTACTAACTTCTTCTCTAGAGTTTTTCGACTACTCCGCGTAGTTTACTAACTCTTTACAACTCTACTCACCAACAAACACACTCCAACTACCTTCTCAAGGGTTTGGGGTTTCTTGGTTGGTTTCAACTAGGATGAGATATCCTTTACAATGAAGCACAATGCAAAGGGTTAGGATATCTCGACTAAGCTTTGGATAAATCTTATCAAGCTAGGCTTAGTAAAGTGAGCTCTCTTCAATATAGAAGCACTTGGGAAATTCAAGGTATTTGAGTGCTTTAACTTTTTGCAAGAATAAGTTTGAGCTCTTGAGTTGCGTATAAATTTCCGTAACCTTACAATGTAGAGGGTCACAAGATTTATAGGCATACACCAAGGTTACTTTTGAAAACTATCCGTTGGAGAGATAGCCGTGAGTTCCCTCTTATGGTGTGTGAGAAACGGCTATATTTAGGGTTTGAAACTCCCTAACACCTTTTTAGGCAATAGCCTTTCATGTAGCCGGTCTTCACTTTTTGCAGTCTGGAACTTTCGTACATCTGACATCTTTTTCAAATGGCTTTTATCCTTTGTCGATGTCGATATGGCACGATGTAAATCTTCCTCTTTTTGACTTTTCGTCTCGGTAAAAAGGTAGACACTTTCAGCGGCTCTTTTGGTTACAAACTCGAGTTTGATATAACCTTAACAACATACGACTTAGTTCCTTTTGTCTGCATTTGAATGTCTTGGCAATATCTAACTTTCTAAGGTATCGTGTTTCTCTCAGTATTGCATCCTTCAGATAGATATATTTAGTGCCTCGGAACATTCAGGTTCATCTTGAGCATTGATTACATTCTTCGAAGTCTTGATAATTCTTGTGTCATCGATATTCTTTGATCTTCGAGATCTCGGTCTTGATCTTGCGTCTTGAGAATCTTCTCGAGTTCTTGAGAGTCTTGAGTCTTGAGTCTTGAGTCTTGGTGTCTTGAGTCTTGAGTCTTCTTGAGTCTTGAGTCTTCTGAGTCTTTAGATTTATCTTGTTGAATATTACGAGTCTTCATCTTTGAGTCTTGATTTCTCGGTTTCCATCTGAGTCTTGAGACTTGATTTCATCTTTGAAACTTCAAAGTATCTTGAAACATCTTTGAGTTCTTCAGAATCTTCAGAACTTATCCTGAACTATACCTGCTGACTATACATTTTGCAGATATCATCCTGAATACTCTAAAACTGAATCCTGACTCAACTATCAAGATCATTCTGAACATGTCATACTTAGGGGTTTTGGGATCTCAATCAAAATCATATAATCTTTTATTTAATTCTTCTCCCAACATGCACTGATCTATATGTTTATTTGATTAATTCATGCTTAGATTGTTGGTTTGACTGAGTTTATTGAAATAGTTTACTCAAACTAATATCAGTTTGCATATCATACAGAAATGACACATCTTATTGCACGAAAGGGCCAAGGCAAAAAGATCTGCAATTTCGCATCAATGAAGAAGGATATCATTGATGAGAAATATGTGGTATTTTTTGGTCACCTCAGATCCTAAATCGTTGGAAATTATGGAGTGCCAGCGAGCGTGTGGTCTTGAACAATACTGCTATAGACATCAAAACATAGTCCACACTCATGAAGCCCTATAATTTTTATATAACCTACAGAAGGTCGAGGATATTGATGCTGATTTGATTTCTCCCGTTGGAGGATTGGAAGTAAGAGTCACGAATGATGATCTTCAGAGAATCTTTGGTCTCACTAGAGGAAGCATCAACCCAGAAACCTTCACAACTGATGTAGGAGAGAAGGATTTTCTTGAAGCCAAGTTATTGAGGCCAGTAAATAATTATCATACACTGAATGTCAAAGCTCCTTACCTGAAGAGGAAATATCGCCTACTCCTTGAGATTGTGCAGAAGGTGATTCCGTGCTCAACCTACAGACTTGATGTTGTCACCTCTTATAAGATCAGTGTCATGACTGCAGTCATCAAGAAAGCATCTGATATGGATTGGTTGGGTATGTTCAAGTCAAGACTGCGGAAACACTCAGGGAAGTTCGATCTGAACGAGAGGAATGAAGTTTACTTATCCTCCAAGTGCTCTTTCATGCACAAAGTATCAATCATTCTATCAGGCAAGCTGCCGAACAATTATGAATGGAATGAGAATGGTACAAAGGTGTATTTAGCCAAGCACAAGGCCATCTTGGGCAGGAATGAGTCTCTGCCTTGCCAGTGTGATGAGGATCCTACTCCCTATGTGCCCAAACAAAAGGGAGAAAAGAAGGCACCAGAAAAGGCAACTGCGTCTTCGATACAATCAGAAGAACAGGGAACGGCCATCCCAGAGAAGAGGTTGAAGAGGAAGGACCTGGCCAAGAAACTAGCTACTCAACAGAAATGTCAGAAGAGAGTCACTTCTCCTCTGAAGACTGTTCCTAGTCTTGCTCAGCAAGTTCACAGAACGGAGGAGCTGATTCAGGTTTAATCAGAAGAGGAGATTGCAGTCAGTTCTGAGCACACTGCAAGTGGAGTTAGGGACGAGCAGATGCTCGAAGGAAAAGGAGAAGGAGAAGGAGAAGGAGAAGGAGAGAGAACTGTTGAAGGAACTGAAGTGGAGCACTCTGAGGGAGAATCACCATATGATTCTCTGCCTCTCAGCAAAATCTTCCAGAAAGAAAGATCACCTACACCCACTTCCAAATCACCATCACCCTCTCCTCAAAAATCATTATCACCACCACTCTCTCCCCACAAAACATTCTCACCCTCACCCTCACCCTCACCCTCACCCTCACCCTCACCAGTCAGACCACCCCCTTCACCCAAATCTCCCACTCCCCCAACCATTGAACCTGAACAAACTGAATCCCCTCAGACATCAATTGTTGAAACTGAACCCCCTCAACCTTCTGTTATTGAAACTGAACCCCTTCAACCAGTGGTAAAAGAACCTGAACCTCAACAACCTACTGCCAGTGAACCACATATATCCCCACCTCACCCCCAATCCCCAGAAAAGATACCAGAACCTGAGAGATCTGACAAACGTATGTCCATCTCTCACAATCCTTTCAATACCAGAACCGTGATTGCTTCACCTGATTCAGAAAGCCCTATTATAAAAATCATGAAGCAACACATAAAGGAGTATCTGCTGGACCTGTGCCCTGAGTTGGATCAATACCCTGGCATCCAGCACCAGATAGAAGAGATTGTGTTCTGGAGATATATCATATTGAAGAGCATAGAGGAGTTTCTGATCCTCATGAAATCTCTAGGCTCTGACTTTTTTGTAGATCTGGAGATGAAGTGTTTGGAGAGTGCTGGGATTGATAGTGTTGTTGAGTTGGCCTCTGAAGATGATATCAGATGGTTAATTCATGATAGGTTTGGGATTGCTGAAAATAAGGAGGAGACTGTAGAACCTCCTTCTCATACAAATCTTGAGGGAGCTGCCGATGAACCAAGAGTGGGTGCTGCAGATGAGACCCAGCTTGGCAAGGCATCAACATCTGACCAGACTGCTATGCTAAGCTCCGATACCCTAAATCTTAGTTCTGAGAAAATTCAGGATGGGGTAAAGGCTGCCATTGAAGAGAAATTCACAACTCTCACAGCAGATCTGATGAAGCATTTTGAAGAAGAGCAAACAAATCTGGTTGACAGAGAACGGAAGCTCACAGTTGAGAAGCTCACACAGATGCATAATGCCATCCTTTCTGATGTGATGCAACTGGTTAACCCTCTTGCTGAGAAGCTCACTCTCCAGTCTGATAAACTCAAAATTCAGACGGACATGCTTAGTGAAACATAGATTCTACTGAAAAGTGTCTGGGCATCCCTGGAGAAGACTGACACTCACATGGATATGGGTTGGAAGCATTTTGTGGCTTTTACAGAACATGCCAGGAAGGATATTGAATTTGCTCTTAGAAGATTTTTGGCTCCCGCACCTTCTGCAACCACTCAGATCACTCCTCTTGCTGTTGAGGAACTCAGGGAGGAGATGACAAGGTAGTTTAGTGCTCTGAATCACAGGCTGTCCAAAATTTTTGATGAAACCAAAAAGGGGGAAGGACAAGAGAAAGAAGAAAAACAGATACAGATGGTAACCATTGCGTCTTTACCAGAAGCCACTGTATCTGACTTGCCTGAAGCCACTCCATCTACTGATCTTGTTACTCAACCTGATGTTGCTGAACTAAAAGAGACTGTGGAGCAACATAGCAAAGAGCTCAAGGTTAAAGGGAAGGAGATCACTGAGCAGAAGATTGCTCTTTCTGATGTTACTGTCAGAGTGGATAAGATTGAAGACTTCTCTTATTCTGTACAGCAAAGGATGGATTCTGATGATCAGGCCAAGAGCCTTGAACTTGCGAAGAAACTTGCAGAAGAAGATGAACCTGAGCAGACTCTGAAGAGAAAGAAAGGTAGGGGCAAAATGACGAAATCTACTGCTGAAATTCAGAGACAAGGACAAATATCCTCTACCAAGAGCCAGATGTCTCCTGGACAAATTCAAGAGCAAAATAGACTGAGAGTAAGAGAAGCTGCAATTAAGAAGCAGAAGTTGGCAGAAGCTAAAGGACTAAACATCGCATACATTCGAAGGAAGAGAAAGAAGGAAGCTGCAGCAGAGGATATTGCTTGGGAAGAGAAAGCCTTTCCGGCACCAGTTAAAGACATCCTCTGTGCCTGGCTAGATCTGCTTCCAGAATGGGATCAGATCAGAGCAGAATGGTTGTGTGACGTGTACATCTTGGAGATAATTCCGATTCATCAAGACCAGGCTAAAAATGATGACGAATTCCGGAACTGGTTAGAAACGAAGTACCCAGACTTCTACCAGATTGTGATGAAGGAAGGGAAGATCATGACATTGATACCTGAAGCTCCTCCCTTCGAACAAATTCTTCCACCTATGCGTCCACATAACAAGCTCGATACTCTCAAATTCAAGGATTCTTACTATGGATTTGCCGACAAAGGAGGGATTCACAGAAGTGAAGATCTGGACAAGCTGATGCAAAGGATGTACAAGATGTTTGGTATTCCCAAAGAACTTCAAAAGTTCAAATACTCTTGAAGAAGACAACTTGGAATCAGATGATAGGTACATTTTATGTAATCTGTAATGCTCACACCTATCTGAATAAAATATTCTATCTTTTTGATTCTAAGACAACATCTCATTGTCATCTGAAGTGTGCACTGTTTTAGATTATCTGCAATTCTATTTATGTTATCTGTTTTTCTGATTAAGTGTTTTGGTTCCATCAAAAAGGGGGAAATTGTTGGGAAATTTGTATTAATTTTTTATGGAAGTTCCAAAACAGGTTGTAATAGGACCAGTCAGATCTGTTAGCTGACTGATGATTTAGAATCATATTAATATGACCAGCTGAAATGTATAGATAGCTGATGTAAAAGATAGGTCACATATTGAGGGGGAACTCAATATGTATAGGTCAGGTCAAATTATCAGATGACCAGATAAGGTCAGATGATCAGAAGACTAAACAAGTCAGAAGACAAGAAGAAGTCAGATGATCAGGTGAAGACATAAAGCTCAAGTTCAGAAGACCTGAAGATCAGATGACTCAAGAAGACCAGAAGACCTACATCAGCTGAGTCTGCAAATTGTGTTAAGACAATCTGCATCAGAAAACTCTATCAGGTAGACTGATCAGTTATCTGATCAGGTCAGCTCACACCTGGTGTTAACCAAATGTTACACCAGATCATACGAATCTTCTACAAGAAGAATGTCAAACTTTAGTTGGTAGAACAAACACTGAAGTGTTGTACTTCTGAAACCAATGAGAGAGCGACATGTACGCAAAAAGGGCTGACACTGCGGGATTCGGCGCTGCAAAGTCAAAACGGCTACAAAAGACACTATTCACTCTTTCGGCCATGCCGCCCCTGAGCACGTCAAATCAATCTTGCAAATCTACCAAATATAGCCAGAAAATCAAATTGTTCTCCAACGGCTCTTTGATTTCGAGGTCTATAAATATGGGATTACTCTTCAGAGTAAATACGACGTAAATTATCAAGAACCTCATACTATAGCCAAATTTCCGCATGAAGCACACAACCTTGAAGATTATTTTTCTAAGTGTTCATCCCATAGTTCTTAGCACAGAAATCTTATCCTCTAGCTGCTAGGCTACTTAAATACTAGGATAGATTTCAAAGTTGGAACAAACAACAAATCTTACCCAAAACCCAAAGTTAGGTTAAGTTTGTTTAGCAAGATTTCAGACTAGGGTTTCTAGTTCTGTTTTCTGGGATCGGTTGAGTGAGAGCTCATAAATATCTGTTGGTGTAATGTGTTGGACTAACACAATAATCTAAGTCCAGTTGGTTAAGATGGTTAAGTTGGTGCCCCTTGTGATAGGGAAGAGTGGACGTAGGACTGGTTGTCCGAACCACTATAAATCTTGTGTGCATTTACCTCTGATTGATTAACTGCTTTACACTATTGCACACAACTTGATTAAATCTGCATACATATTCTGAGTTAGGATCAGCTAGCACCAAGCTACTGATGTTATCAGATTGACTCCATAGTCATCTGATTGAAAACAGCTTCGGAATCTGATTTGTTATAAACTGGTTTTTCACGCGGGTATAAACTAGCTTCCGCACAATCAGTTAAACTGATTGATACCAAACTGATCTGCCCTCAGGCGATCAGTAAGTTGGATATCAGTCCAAACTGATTCACTTGCACTCTAATCAGGCAAATTGCAATCACACCTGATCTGCACGAAAAAGTTTTCAGAAGTCTATTCACCCCTCCCCTCTAGACTTCTGCCCTCACAAAACCCGTTCGGGACCTCCACAGAGAACCTGAATGTTCAGAGGCACTGGATAAATATCTATCTGAATTCATACAAAACTGAGGAAAACACATATTTTCAAAAGGATAGATATTGCCCAAACATTCAAAGGCAGATAAAAGGAACTAAGTCTATGTGTTGTTTAAGGTTGTCTCATTCAGAGAGATTGACCTAAAAAAGAGCCATTTTGTTTGTCTACATTTACTGAAGACAAGAACCAATCAGAGGAAGACAACACTGTACTTCACTGACACTGAAAGCGACAGGACCTTGAATTTTGTCAGTAGTACTATGTTCCAGACTGCAAAAAATTGATGATTGGCTACATGGCTGCATAATTCCTAAAACATGCAAGGGAGTGTTCAAACCCTAAAAATAGTCGTTCATCAATAACCAGAAGAGGAAACTCATGAAACTATCTCCTCCAACGGATAGTTTTTTAAAGAGTGACCTTGGTGAAAGTTGCCTATAAATACCAGTGACCTTCTACATTGAGAGGTTACGGGAAATTTCAAAGCAACTCAAGGGCTCATTCGTATTCTTGCAAATTGAAGCACTCAAAAAACCCTAGAATTTCCCAAGTGTTTCACATTGGAGAGAGCTCACTATACTAAGCCTAGATTGATAGAAATATCCAAAGCTTAGTAAAGATATCCTAGCCTTTGCATTTGTTCTTATTGTAAAGGATATCTCACCCTAGTTGAAAACCAACCCAAACCCAAACCCTTTGTTAAGGTAGTTTGTGTGTGATTTGTTGGTGAGTTAGAGTTTTAAAGAGTTAATAAGCTGCAGTGAGTCAGCCAGAAAACTATAGAGAAGAAGTTAGTAAGCTACTTGCGGTAGTCTGAACACTTGTCTGTGTTTGAGTTAGTAAGCTGCAGTGAGTCAGCCAGAAAACTCAAGGTAGAAAAGTGAGTAAGCTACAGTGAGTTAGCCTGAAAGCTTTAGGAAGTGGTTAAGGAATTTCTCTGAAGATCAGAGAGAGTGGACATAGGAGCTTGAGTCTCTGAACCACTATAAATTGCTGTATTGTTTGCTTTTTGTACTGCATTTTATTGTTGCATGTTTTACACTGAAAGCTAATTTTATTGTTACTCATTTGGAATCAATCCACTGAACTTGCATTAATTTGATCACAGCCTTAATCACTGTTTCAGTAAAAGGAAGAAAGAATTTCAGCAAAGCTAAAACGAGTATAAACTTAGGGCCAACCATTCCGCACACTTGAGTAGCTAGAACAGATAGTTATCAAACTGAACTAACTCTACTGAGTGTTCAGTAAGATAATTATCTGATCCAAGCTCCTCTGGATCTCTGATAAATTCAGGTTCAATTGGGCTGACCTGAAGCTTCTGAAAGCAGCTCAGAATCATTGTCTCAGTAGACTCTGACTCAGGGCGATCTGTGCTTCTCAGGGCAAAAAATATCAGGACAACCTAACCCATCTGACCTCAGTGAAAGAAAAGTTTTAAAAATCACTGAACACGTGTATTCCCCCCCATACACGTGTAAGACTCGTTAGCACCGGGACCAACAACAAGCATCCCGTGCTTGGAATCAGTGTTTTGATCAAGTTATAAAATCCTACGGTTTTGATCAAAACAATTTTGAAAGTTGTGTGTATAAAAAGAGTGACGGAACTGCCTTGGTATTCTTCGTACTATACGTAGACGACATTCTGCACATCGGGAACGATGTAAAGATGTTGTCAGAAGTAAGGGCATGGCTGTCAAAACAGTTTGATATGAAGGACTTGGGAGAAGCCGATCACATCCTAGGGATCAAGATCACTCGAGATCGCAAGAAAATGATGATCGGGCTTTCGCAAGCTTCGTACATAGACACCGTTTTGAAGCGACTCAGCATGCAAGATTCCAAGAAAGGTTTTGTACCTTTCAGACACGGAATCCATCTATCCAAGGAAATGTGTCCCAAGACACAAAAGGAAATAGATGACATGAAGGGCATTCCTTATGCTTCGGCTCCAGGAAGCCTCATGCATGCAATGCTGTGCACGAGACCGGATATCTGCTTCGCCGTAGGAATGGTGGCAAGATATCAAAGTAACCCTGGGAAAGAGCATTGGACGGCGTTTAAGAACATTCGGAAGTATCTGAAGAGGACACGGGATAGAATGTTAGTTTATCAATCAGACAGTCTAATCCCCATCGGTTATACGGACTCAGATTTCCAATCAGACATAGACTCTAGAAAGTCAACATCGGGTAGTGTGTTTTGCATGGGGGGAGGAGCCATGACATGGAGAAGCGTTAAACAGAAATGCATCGACGATTCTACCATGGAAGCCGAATATGTAGCTGCTTGTGATGCATAAAAAGAAGCGGTTTGGCTCAAGAACTTCTTGGTGGACTTGGACGTCGTTCCGGATTTGCCTAGCACGATCACAGTTTACTGAGATAACGCCGGAGCTGTTGCAAATTCTAGGGAACCGAGAGCCCACAA
Organism: Stenogyne calaminthoides; assembly: GCA_037126765.1. NCBI lineage: Eukaryota > Viridiplantae > Streptophyta > Magnoliopsida > Lamiales > Lamiaceae > Stenogyne > Stenogyne calaminthoides. The sequence goes on from JBBCBC010000018.1 coordinate 13,250,200, forward strand.
GGCCAGCAAACACATAGAAAGAAAATACCATCTTATACGAGAAATCGTTAAGAGAGGAGACATAGAGGTCGCAAAGATTACGTCTGAAGAAAACCTAACAGATCCATTCACAAAGGGTCTACCTCAGAGTACATTAGAGAGACATGTGGAAGGAATGGGTGTCAAGAGCATTGCCAATCTACTTTGAGTATAAGTGGGATAAATATTATTAGGTTCGTGTAGGGTGACATTAGATGTCACATAGAACACGAGACATGTTGTAGTATACTTAAAAGCAGACTTTGAGTATAAGTGGGAGATTGTTGGGGTTATACTGAAAAGTATGCTTTTACTTTGTATAACCAAACTGAATTTCTTATTTATTTTACTGAAATAAATTATTTATCACATGTTGCATTAAATATGAATGAATGTTATATATATTTACTGCATACTCGTTCGATAAAGTCAGTACGTGTTACGTTGTAGTTAATTTGGTGATACTAGATCACAGAAGATCAAATTAACAGTTCCTCGTGACTAAGTACAAATTCACAACCCAGATGGAAATGAACAACCCATCATGAAAGTTTGAAGTAAGGCTCAGATTGACTTGTCTTGACCAAGGCATTACACTAGTGCATTATGATGCGCTGAAAAGGACCTACAAGAGGATAAATTCTTGGGTACTGAATATACAAGAATTAGACCTCAGTGGTTCATTATTTCTTAATCTTCGTCCCTTAAATAGGATCGTGTGAAATTAATAACTATTGCTTTGACTTATGATGGGAAGAGAATCAATGTGATTCGATACCTTGTATCTTGGGCAATATTATTAATTACATGACGATTGCTATGATTTAATACGGAGAATCGCGTGCAAGTACGGCTTGCTTGATTTGTCCCCTTGGTGGGCTCTGAATCTTTATCATACCAAATCTTTCAAGTGGAAATTTATTTCCGGTATGGATAATAATGTTGAGTTGTCTTTACTCCAAGGATAAAGATATTAATTAATATAAAGTCTGTTCAGTGGCTTAATTAATTAATGGACTAAGATAATCTTAAACGCGGGAAATAATGACCGGGAGCCATATTATTGTGAAGTCGTAATGTGGGTTAAGATGGATAGTTCAATATTAATATTATAGTAGAGTAAATTAATATTAATGGGCTTGAATAATATTTTGGCTAAATATTAAAGCTTCATAGCCCATTGGAGGTCCAATATTAATTATCCTAAAGGCCCCTCAAATAGCCCAAATTAAAGTCTAATTAATGAAAAGGAGAAGAAAATATTTTGCCTATTTTTCCTAATTATTTTCGAAAAAAATGAGTAGGAGAGAGGATAGATTTTTTTCTTGATTTTCTTGGAAATATCTTATGGAATAAGTATTCTTGAGATACAAGTTTATCCCATAAATTCAAGAAAGGAAAGAGATCTTATTTCTTCCTATTTGATATGATATTTTCGAAAATAATGGACAAGAAAGGAGGAGGAAATTTGTTGGGAGATAGTTTGGGAAATAGAATATATTGGATATATTTTAGATTGTGTCTTGAGGAAGAAGCAAGGAAATTTCCCCAATGACGAACAAAGCCCTAATTTTCATCCCCCCTAGTCCTATAAATAGGGGATGAATTTTTCATCCCCAATTGCAATTCCATGTGTTGGAAAAATTAGAAATCTACAAAGGTGGTGGCCAAATATTTTATTTTCTCCATTAAAATTAAAATTGTTTGTTGATAATCCTCCCACCGGATTACGTTCGTGGACGTGGGACGTATTTGAGAAGGCACTTTGGGTTGAACCATCGTCTCAACGGTTGTCTCTACAAAAGGTACGTAATCTCGTAATTCCTAGATTCCGCATGCTTAGGATTTACGTGAATTACGTGTACGCATGATGTTTATTTGCTTATTAATTATTATGTTGAATTGACTTAGGATTAATTCATGTTAGTAATTAATTAATTAATTTAAATATGTATTTAAATTCATCTCGAATAGATCCGGGCACCCCTAATTTCCCAACACTGACTGTCCACCATAGACAAGGAAACATTTTTTAGTTCGTCTAAGATACTTTAGAATGGTCTTGACAGCAATCCAGTGAGACTCACCTAAATTCTGTTGGTATCTACCAATGATGTTGATTGCGTAGGCCACGTTTAGCCTAATGCAAGTCATGGAGTACATGATTGACCCAATGCATATGCATATGGGACATCTTTCATGTCCTTGATATCAGCTTCAACAGAAGGACAATCCTTCTTTGATAGCTTTATCCCATGATTTGCCGGTAGGGACCCTCTCTTAGAGTTCTCTATCACAAAACGCTTCAACACCTTGTCTACATAGGTGGACTGTGACAGCCTCAACATCTGTTGGATCTATCCCTGTGGATCTTGATCCCTAGGATTTAGCAGACTTCACAAGGATCCTTCATCACGAAGGTCTTTGACAACCAATCTTTAAGGGACTGCATTAACGGGATATTGGTTCTCAAAATCAATATGTCATCGACATATATGATTATAAAACAACATTCTTCCCGCTGCGTTTACGATAAACGCAAGGATCTTTCGAGTTTCTGATGAAGTAAAAAAGACTTGATGGCTTCATCAAATCGGATATTCCAACTCCTAGAAGCTTGCTTCAATCCATAGATGGATCTCTTTAGCTTGGATACTAGATTAGAATTCGACTTAGATATAAAACCTTTTGGTTGAGTCATAAACACTTCCTTATCAATGTTTCCATTGATGAAAGTTGTTTTGACATCCATCTGCCAAATCTCATAATCACAGTGTGCTGCTATCACAAGTAAAATTCGAATGAACTTGATCTTTGCAACTGGTGAGAAGGTCTCGTCATAGTCAATGTCTTCGCGTTGACTAGAACCCTTCGCCACCAACCTAGCTTTAGGTTTGTACTTTGCTATTTGCATCAGTCTTACGCTTGAAGACCCAATTTTAACTTATGGGTCTAACCCCTTTAGGCAACTCAACCAAGTCCCATACTTGATTGGTGTACATCGAGCCCATGGCTTAATGCCACTTCCCTGAATTAATATCTGGTATTGCTTCAAAAAAATCAATTAGGATCGTCCTTATCCGATATGTCCATACTATCGAGTTCCTCCAAGAGGTAACTGTATCTAGTGGATGGATTACGATTCCTTATTGACTTACGGAGCTGTGGTTGTGCAGGTTGTACATTCTGATTGTGAAAATTTTGTGGTGCATCGATTTCATCAATGTCCGGAGAGTCCTCAAGAGCTACACTTTCAGATGCCTTTTGGGTGGGAGTTTGAACTATGTTGTTCTCATTCAGCCCACTTGGAGGTTCTTGCACTGACAAGCTTACTCCAATTACACTCCCACTGGTTGAAAAATGATCACCTAGTGAAAGACTCACACCGTGAAAGTCGCTGAATGCTCCCATTGATTCTTTGTCATGTTTCTTTGACAAATCATCAGTCTCTAGGTTAAGCTGTTGTTCTTGAATTTCTTCAAGTTCTATCATCTTACGACCTTGTTCCTTAAAGACATAATCTTCTTCGAGGAACCTGGCCTGCCTAGAAACAATCACTGTTTGTTTCTCAGGTAGATATAAGTAATATCCTCTAGTTTCCTTAGGATATTCCACAAGGTAACCCTTTTTACCTTTGGATTCCAACTTATCGGTAAGCATCTTTTTCACAATCACGGGGCAACCCCATGTTTTGATATGTGTAAAAGTTGGCTTCTTGCCACACCATAGTTCATATGGCCTATGCTCAACTGATTTAGATGGAATCCTATTCAGAATGTAAATTGAGGTTTGTAACGCGTATCCCCATGAGAATGTCGGAAGAGAGGAAAAGCTCATCATGGACCTTACCATGTCTAACAAGATTCGGTTTCTCCTTTCGGACACACCGTTCATTTGTGGTGTTCCGCGAGGAGTCCACTGTGATTGGATTCCATGTACCTTCAAGTAATCAGTGAATTCATTGCTAAGGTATGCACCTCCTCGATCTGATCATAGAGTGTTGGTCCCGAAAACCCGATTTAAAACTCGTAAAATCTCAATGGGAGGTGACTTTAAATTTTTTGCTTCAAATGTGTTATGCAGATTTGCTAAAGTATGTATGTTAGTTGATATGAAAGCAAGTAAGAACACAAGTATTTTTATAGTGGTTCGGAGTCCAACTCCTACATCCACTCTTCCCTTCATGGGGCACCAACTAAACCAACAGATGTTTAACGACTTCTCACTCAACGGGACTTATCACCCTCACGGGATCGCCTATAGATGTTTAATGAGTTCTCACTCTCACGGGACTTATCTCCCTTATGGGATTGCCTACTGGACTTATCTCCCTTACGGGATCGCCTATTAACTACCTTACTTAACCACTAATTCTCTCTCAAGAAAGGGTTTGGGTTTGGAGTTATTTCTAACTAGGTGAGATTTTCCCTTACATTGTTTTAGCCATTAAGCTAAGGTTGGGAAAATCTCTCTAAGCTTAGGATATGGTATTTTTTCTTAGATACAATGAAGAACACTCTTAGGTAAATTTGGATATTTAATGCTCTGAGTTCTTGAATGGAGATACTTGAATATTTGGCTTTAATCTTCACTTTGCAGATCCTCCATTATTTTCTTTTGAAGATAGTGCAATGTATTTATAGTGTGAATTTGAATATTACCGTTGGAGAGTAAATTCAAATCCATACTAATAGTCTTCCAGTTTCTCTTTGTCCTTTTGCACTGTTGTTTGAAGCTTTATGTCACATCCATATATGTGTTGTCATCCTCTCATTGGACAAATTTTTGTGTGTCTAACGGATCTAATTTATTTCGCACGATTCTTTATTCGACTCTTACGATTTTGGTCACGATTTACGGTCGCCGATTCGATCCGCTCACTGATCGGATCGACAACAGATCAGTCGCCTTGCATCGGGCTTCTTCTTGCATCGTAAAAAGCTTCTAAATAACTACATCGAAAGTCCCCCTCAATATGTGACCGCACGGCGCATGCCGGTTTACGACGTCGATTAACTTTCGGAACTCATCCTTCTCATCGATCTCGTCGGCCTCGTCTGCTTTTGACCTTTTGTCATCGATCTCGATCATCTTAAATGCGATTTCATGAGTTCCCCTTAACTTGTTCTCTCGTTCCCCCTCAACTTGTTATCTGTAGATTAACTTAAATAACACAAGTTGATAATGTTTTGGCATAATTAATCAAAACTAAAATATCCCAACAATTTCCCCTTTTTGATAATGATGCCAAAACTAACTACAAAAAAATATATATATACGAGAAAAACGGTGTTAGTTAAACAAGTGAAATGATGAAGAATGTTGTATGTATTTAAAAAAAATGATGAGAAGATGATTATCAACCTCCATGAATTTTATAAAATTTATGCATTTTACACTAAATGGGTTTTAACAAAAAAAGATCAGTTCAGGTGGTCACATTAAAAGCTTGTGAACTTTTGAACTCCTGCTCTGATACCACTTGTTGGTCCCGAAAACCCGATTTAAAACTCGTAAAATCTCAATGGGAGGTGACTTTAAATTTTTTTGCTTCGAATGTGTTATGCAGATTTGCTAAAGTATGTACGTCAGTTAATATGAAAGCAAGTAAGAACACAAGTATTTTTATAGTGGTTCGGAGTCCAACTCCTACATCCACTCTTCCCTTCATGGGGCACCAACTAAACCAACAGATGTTTAACGAGTTCTCACTCAACGGGACTTATCTCCCTCACGGGATCGCCTATAGATGTTTAATGAATTCTCACTCTCACGGGACTTATCTCCCTCACGGGATCGCCTATTAACTACCTTACTTAACCACTAATTCTCTCCCAAGAAAGGGTTTGGGTTTGGAGTTATTTCCAACTAGGTGAGATTTTCCCTTACATTGTTTTAGCCTTTAAGCTAAGGTTGGGAAAATCTCTCTAAGCTTAGGATATGGCATTTTTGCTTAGATACAATGAAGAACACTTTTGGGTAAATTTGGATATTTAATGCTCTGTGTTCTTGAATGGAGATGCTTGAATATTTGACTTTAATCTTCACTTTGCAGATCCTCCATTATTTTCTTTTGAAGGTAGTGCAATGTATTTATAGTGTGGATTTGAATATTACCGTTGGAGAGTAAATTCAAATCCACACTAATAGTCTTCCAACTTCTCTTTGTCCTTTTGCACTGTTGTTTGCAGCTTTATGTCACATCCATATATATGTTGTCATCTTCTCATTGGACAGCTTTTTTGTGTGTCTAACGGATCTGATTTCAGCTCGCCTGATTACTGTTCATCTATTCTGATTCTGGTCACTTGATTTCTGGTCACTTGATCTGATCAGCACACCTGATCAGATCAGCACAGCAGATCAGGTCCGCACTGCATCTGGACTGCATCAGCAAACTGCATCAGAAAACTGCTACAGTAAATTGCATCGGAAAACTGCTACAGTAAACTGCATCAGAAACCGCTACAGTACTGCTACAGTAAACTGCTACAATAACTGCATCAGAAAACTGCTACAGTAACTGCATCAGAAAACTACACGGCAGGTCAGTTTCTGCACGTCAGTTAACTCGGAACTCATCCTTCTCATCTGATCTCGATGATCATCTTCGTCTGATTTCATGAGTTCCCCCTTAACTTGTTCTCTCGTTCCCCCTCAACTTGTTATATGTAGATTAACTTAAATAACACAAGTTGATAATGTTTTGGCATAATTCATCAAAACTAAAATTTCCCAACAAAGAGTCTTAATACTCTTACCAAGGTACTTCTCTACTTTAACTTTGTACTCCTTGAATTTCTCAAAAGATTCAGATTTGTGTCTCATAAAATACACATGTCTGTTTCTCGAGAAATTGCCAGTAAAAGTGATGAAGTATCCAAAGTGACCCCCAGCTAGAGTGGGCAATGGTCCACATACGTCACTGTGGATCAATTCTAGAACTTCTTTGGCATGCACGTCTTTCTCATTAAGGGTTTATCGATCATCTTGCCCATGAGACAAGATTCACAATCTCCATAAGGCTCATAGTCGAATGGGGTTAAGTAGTCTAACTTTCTTAACCTTGCAATTCTTTTCTCGTTTACATGACCAAGTTCTACAATGCCACAAGTAAGTTGGGTTTTCCTGATTACTAAGTTTGAGTCTTTTATTTTGTATATTAAGAGCATTATATCCACAACTCAACAAACATAAATCATTCTATAAAGGGATTTCCCATAAAGCACGCCATTTAACGTGAAATAACAATTATTATCACTAAAATGGAAGGAAAAACTCTCAATGTCTAGCATAGGAATGAAATAATATTGCGAGTAATAGAAGGAACAAAATGACAATCATTAAGTTCTCATCTAAAACCAATTAAGGGTAAGTCTAACACATAAGTCCTCACACGTTCAGTAGAAACTCTTGTTGCATTTCCACGTGTAAGGCGACTTCACCCGGCCTAACTGCCCTAAGACACATGAGCCCCTTCACATTCGTACAAATGTGTGAGCCACGTCTGGTATCTAATACCTAGCAGTTAGCTATTTGTGGACATGTTTATCTTAATAACAAACATGCATGTTCTAGTGCCAGAAACACCTAGTGCATTCCTTTTAGCAACTAGAACCTTATAGTCCTTCTTCCAGTGCCCTCTTCTACTTATAGTAGAGGCACACATTCTTGTCTACCCGCTCCTTCTTTTGAACACAATCATAGTGGTAGTGAACTCAAAAGTCTTGAGCATGTTATGAAGCTAGAATATTAATCCGGGATCGACTGGAGGATAGCATAAATGGAGACGTTGGTCTTTTAGCTCAATGCCTAAATTACCAAGTTTATCAATCAGGCCTATCATCTTAAGCACATGAGGTTAAATCTTATCTCCTTTAGCTAATCGGCATTTAAACAGATCTCTCATCACTTCATAAATCTCATAACGAGATTCAGAATCAAAGAGATCCTTCAGATGCTTGAGCATTTAGAAGGGACCCATTTTCTCATGTTGCCTTAAGCAATTCGGGAGTCATGCCGAACAACATCACACACTGCGTCTGGAAAGCATCCTTTTGATGCTTATTCTGAGTTGCTACGTCAAACGTAGTTGTCTCAAGAAACCAGCTGCAGGGGTAACAGGGATTGGTGTGTCCAACACGTACTCAATCTTTTCTTGCCTTAGCACCAAACACACGTTTAGGTGAAAGTCCAAAAATTTTGGCCTAGCCAATTTAGTTTGTTTCCAAAACATATCTCAATAACAGTTATACATTTCAACTAACCAAGAGAAAAAAAATAAAATTGGAATTAAACACATAATTTATATAATCAATATTCAGCAATCAAAATAAACATGGCCTTTCTTTTGTGTTTATTTTGCCTCCATTATTTTCACATACTTGACGACCTCATCGAAAAAGTACGAATTTATATCAAATATAAATTATAATGGATTAGGATCCACATTACTACTATCATAATCCCAGCGAGGGCTGATCATTATAATAGCATAACTGATAGGTCTCCAAACCAATTGCAAAATTGCAATTCCTAGTTTGTCGAACCTAGTTCGATTGATGTCCCTTAACTTTTTGTTCCTCGCGAGGGCTAGCGAAACAAAATTAAGTTGGTTTACAACCATCAAACGGCGATATTACATGTCCCTATAAAAATCCCGTTAGATGTAGATCCGAGCAAAAGACGAGGATCTTTAAGTACTCATTGGAACGAAATCTCCGGTTTACTTTTAATTTTGATGGAAGACATCTTATCAAATTAATGAGAAAGCCATATTTTAGTGATGATCATTTTTAAAGGTGGGGTATTAATAGCTTAATCGAGATCTAACATGTTAATCTATATCACATTTGAGCAATTATTGGGTGTCGCCTACCCAAACATGATTTCATACGGACTAACACTTATATGGGAGCCGTGTACCCAAACAATTAATACGGTCCAATAATTATTGGGCGCCGCCTACCCAAATAGTTATAATGTGGACTATAAAAGCATTAACGAATGAATTAAAATCAATTAAACAAGTGGGATTTAATAATTCCTTTTAAATCGAATTTCAAAATCCAATTTAAATTTGATTTTAAATTATTAAACTTCAATAATTAATCCAATTAATTATAAAATTCCAACTCTTATTACTAATTTTAAAAATAATCTTATTAAATTTTAAAATTAGATTTTTATTTATTTATTTGCCAACGGCTCAAGTGCAATTTCCAAAATTTGCATGGAGGGGTCCATTAGAAATACAATTTGCAAAATGACCCCCCTCTCATCAACGCCCACATTCCGTCAATACCGATCGGGACAACCAAAACCAACAATTATAACCTCAGTTCATTCACAATAATCCAATTAATCGTATGAACAGTTAATATTGGTCAAGTTTTCATCATTCAATCCAATTGAAAAAGGACAGAGAACAGTATACGAGCAAGCCCCAAACGAACGAAAAATAGTAGGTGCAAACTCAAAAATTAACGAATCCCAGAAATGTCAAATTTCAGAAGCAAACCAAATAGGAAACGAACGAGACCGGGATGAAAAACGAACCCAGAAATCGAACTCCAGAAACGCAAAATGCAACTGGAAATGAAGAAACTGGAATGAAGACGAACCCAGATGAACGAAAAACGGACCGGCGCGAGTTGCTGCCGCCGCTCATCGAGTGCGGGCGACTCGCCGCCACGTATCGAGAAAGCCGGTGGGGGGAGCGCGTGGAGCCGCGGCCCCCAAATCGAAACTGGTTCGATAAACATCGTGAGGAGGAAGACGAACGAATCGGCGGTGCGCTGCCACTGATTCGTTTCGATTCCGGTGGCGCCCCTCCTTGAAACGTATCTAGGGTGCACCGCCGAGAAAAGATATGAAACCAGAGGCGGGGCTACGAAGACGACGGCGGTGAAATCACCACGGGCCAGGCCACGAGCTCCCGCACGAGTCGCGAGGCCACGGCGCCAGCCTCGAGTGACGTGGTGTAGCGTCGCAAGCCATGGATGAAGGGGAGGTTTGCAGCGGTGGGATGTGCAGCAAACCCTAAATTGGGGCATCAATTTATTTTTTTTTGGGGGATATGGGCAAGTCAAGCAAGACAATCAAATAAGGGGTGTGGTTTTCTTAACAAAATCGTGCCCCACATTTTATAAAAAAAATTAATTTTAATTTATAAAACCAATTTTAATCACACAATTAAAACGAGAGTCTGCAGCTCTGATACCACTGTTGGAATTTAGAGGCATGTAAAGACGTAATACATGTGCAGCGGAAATAAACAGTTCACCAACAACGAACAATTAATTGCATAATTAAATACGAATAAACTTAAACATAATTCTTACAGTAATTCGTATACAGTTTTCTCTACTATTGTATCCACGTAATCCCCAATCACGGACTTGCACGGATTTGTAATTGTTGAATCCCGAGATTAATTTGCTAGGAAAATTCTAACTCTAGATCTTATGGAGAGAATAATGAATTAACGTTGTTTGTGAATTCCCAAGAGCTCATATATATAGGGAAAGCCCAGCTTAAATCTTAAGCTAACCTGATTAGGAAATAAAATCCCATATATAAAATCCCTAAAGATTTAATTCCCATGTATATCAAATCTCTACGGATTTGATTCCATATATATTAAATCCTATAATAATATTCCATATATTATTATTGGGAATCCTATTTAATTAAATCCAATTTAATGAAATATTAATAATAATTAATTCCAAATTAATCTATTATTAATTAATTCTCCATAAATTAATATGAAATCCAATTTAACATTTAATCAACCAACTATAATCCATAAAAGGGAACTACTTGTTGTGTGACCCATAGGCCCTCATATATCGAGTGATTAGTTAAACTAACGGTCTTAATTGAACCCTAGACAATAAATCAGACATTCTTAATATATGAGGTACGTTGCGAGAAACATGCAACTACCTGTAACTGAAACATGGGCTATTACAATTTCCTCATTTCATTCGCGAATACTCGCACTACTACACATTTTAGCTTGGACAGCTCTACTTGGACAGCCCTTTTAGAAAGAGCTCTCCAAAATCGACCTTGGAGAGCGGTTTTTAATAAAATAAAATAAAATTAAAAAGCGGTTCGAAACCGCTCTCCAAGAGAGAGCGGTTCAGAACCGCTCTGCAAGCTCATTTGTAATGCGGTTTATAACCGCTCTACAAGATAGGCGCTTGGAATGCGGTTCAGAACCGCTCTGCAAGAGAGAGAGGTTCTGAACCGCTCTGTAAGCGGCCGTTGCCCTATATCCAGCGCGCCCCATATCGCCTTTTTTTTCCACACACTGCACATTTTTCCTCATCTCTTCTTCCTCGTCCAATATTCCTCCTCCTCCCTTCTCCATTTTTTCCGGTGAAAGACCGTCGCCACCGCTGTGCATTGTCGCCACGGGTCGCCCTCCTCCTTCCCTACCGTCGTGCGTCGCCCTCCACCTCCTTACCGTGCCGTGCGTCGCCCTGCACCTCCTCCTCCCCTACCGCGCCGTCGCCTCCTCCTCCTCCTCCTCCCTACCGCCGCCGCCATCTCCTCCTCCTCCTCCTCCCCTATCACCGCCGCCGCCGCCTTCCTCTATATATAGGTAATTTAAATTATTTTATTTAATGTTTATATATATATATATGTATATATCTGTATATATATATATATATATATTTATATATATCTATATATGTTAGGATATATATAGTGTTAGATTAATTAATTGGTTAATTGGCTTGGTTTTAATTGTTGTTTGTTTGAATATTGGATTGTTTAATTTAGTTTAATTGTTCTATATGTTAGAATTAATTGTTATTTGATTAGATTGTGGTTAATTGGTTGTCAATTTGTGTGTTGTTTCACTCAAAAGTATTATTTGTTTCATTTAAAGGTATTAGTTGTTTCATTTAAAAGTATTAGGTGTTTCATTAAAAGGTAATATTAGTTTTTTCATAAAAAAGTATTAGGTGTTTCATTGATAGGTATTAGTTATTACATTCAAAGGTATTAGTTGTTTCATAATAAGGTATTAGGTGTTTATTCAAAGGTATTAGTTGTTTCATTAATAAAAAAGTATTAGGTGTTTCATTCAAAGGTATTAGTTATTTCATTAAAAGGTATAAGTTATTTCATAATAAGATATTAGGTGTTCCATTCAAAGGTATTAGTTGTTTCTTTAAAAAGTATTAGACGTTTCATTCAAAGGTATTAGTTGTTTCATTCAAAAGTATTGTTGTTAGTGTGTGATTAATGTTGGTTAATTTATATTGTTGTTAGTAGCTTGGATTAATTGTTGTTAGTACGTGGCTTGAATTAATTTTTGTGTGTTTCTTTAATTAGAGGATTATTGATGGTACATTAGAATTCATTAGGAAATTAAAATGAATGTAGATTAAGTATAGTTAGGTATGCTTTTAGGTTTAATACTTTAAGATACATTGTCTTGAGAAACAGTCTTCATATTGTCTTTCCTATAGGCTTTTGTAGCTAGTTCTATATGGATCGAAAGTGCGTTCGAGCAGATCGATTATCATATTAGTATAAGAATGGGGTGGAAGAATTTTGTAATCATGCAATTAGACACTGCACCGACCCTCGGTACATTCCTTGTCCGTGTTGGAAATGTATGAATGGAAAAATCGTTAGTGGTCGAGAAAGTCTGTTTCACCACTTGATGATTCATGGTATTGATAAAACATATACCCTTTGGACATATCATGGTGAGAGAAGAGATGGATGTAGCTCAAGCAACCTAGAAACTGACTTTAGGTTTGAAGATACAGTGGATGTGGATATTTTGGATGTGGATATTTTTTCGATGATGTACGATGATTGTTGATACATCGAGTGGGGATGACGATGATCTGCGAGATCACCCTTATATGTCAAAGAAGTTAAGGGATTCTATTTGGATTACCACCGTGGGTCGGGTGTAAAAGCAAACAAAACCGTGGGTTTGTGTTGATATTGTTCAACCTATTGTATCTTATTTTCACACGGTTGTCCGATTAGTGCTTTACAAGTATCTTTGGAAAAATTTAGTGGTCTACTACCTGATGGAAATGTACTGCCTAAGAGAGCATATGATGCTAAACAAATGCTCAAGTCCATCGGGTTAACACATCAGAAAATTCATGCTTGTCCGGGTGATTGTATCTTATTTTGGAAGGAGTATGCAGACCTTGATGAATGTCCCAAGTGTGGGCTAAAGCGATATAAGAAAAATAAATCTCCCGCGAAGGTGTTTTGGTACTTTCCAATAATACCAAGATTCAGGAGAATGTATAGTATCGTTGTGGATGCTAGAAATTTAACTTGGCATCATGATGATAGGATCAAAGATGGAATGCTAAGACACCCTCATTCGATTCACCCATAAATTGGAAGACATTCGATGTCGCATTGAATTTGGCACCGAACCCACGACACTTGCATCTTGCACTCTCAACTGACGGAATGAATCCGTTCGGTATCCAAAGTACCAACCACAGTACATGGCCAGTGATTCTGTTAGTTTATAACCTTTCACCCGAGTTGTGCATGAAGAGCACTTACATGATGTTGTCCATGTTGATATCAGGACCCAAACAACCTGGTAACGACATAGATGTATATCTGGCTCCTTTGATAGAGGACTTGAAGCTCCTGTGGGATGAGGGTTTTGATGTGTATGATGCTTGTAGAAAGGAGAATTTCAAGTTGAAGGTCATCTTTGTTTTGGAACTATCAATGACTTGAATAGGACCCTCTACGAGGAATCTATCTGGATATAGTGTGAAGGGGGCGATTGCATTTCCTTGTTGTACCAAGAAGACACATCACATTCGCTATGAGTCATTGTAGGAAGACCGTTTATATGGGACATAGGAGGTGGTTGGACCCAACACATAAGTTTCGCAGAACAATAATGTTGATGCATTCGATGGCATTAATCGAGAGGCATTTGAAGCACCACGTTTATTGTTAGGTTCGGATGTATTGAATGAGATAAAGAATATCGACATGTAGTGGGATACGGATAAGAGGGCTTGAAAAGATTGTCCCTAATATTCAAGATCCATTAGAAGCGGTTGGAAGAAGGAATCAATTTTCTTTCAATTGCCCTATTGAAAAGAGTTGTATGTTAGACACATTAAATTCGTTGATCTAATGCACGTTGAGAAGAGCATTAATTTGTGCAAGCTTGCTCAATACTCTCCTAGCTAATAAGAAGTCCAAGGATGGTTACAATGCAAGAATGTATATGATTTTATATGGAAAATGGGATATAATTTCTTGGTGACCAATTAAAACTTGTGCCTAGAGAAATGGGTCAACCGTTCTTACCTCCTGCTACACACACCTTGTACAAGAATGAGAGAAAAGAGTTACTTCAGGTGCTAAAGGATGTGAAAGTTCCAGAGGGTTATTCGTCCAACCTCCCAGAGACTTCGTAGATCGTCGTGGGATGTGGGCATGATATGTTGTTGTAATTATTATTTGAATTAATATAGATTAATTCCGATGAATGAAATTGTATTTAAATATTGACTATCGGTCATCATGGAGACTTTCTTGCCCATTCGAAATCGCACGTTCTATCTTGCACGAAAATGTGTGCATAACCATAACAAAGTTATGTTGGTTCTTCAAGGCAATGAGTAGCAAGGTCATAGATCCTAGAAAATTGTTTGGTTTTCAAAGACAGATTGTGGGGACGCTCTGTGAGCTTGAGATGTATTTCCCTCCATCATTTTTTGATATAATGGTTTACCTAACCGTTCATTTGGTACACGAGACAAGGATGTGTGGTCCTGCTCGTATGCGATGGATGTATGGTGTAGAGAGATATATGAAAGTGCTCAAAGGATATGTGATGAATATGTCAAGGCCGGAGGGATGCATTGCAGAACACTATTTAGTAGAAGAAGCAGTCGAGTACTGGTTTGAATTCATTCCGAATGTCGATGCAATTGGACTTTCAATTACTCGGTACACCAATAGGATGGATGGTGAAGGCATTATCGGTGGTTAATTTGTAAGTGTTAGTATGGAGGAACTAACACGAATGCACTTGTGCATACTTCACAACACGGTTGATGTGTTTCCTTTTATTGACCCGCACATGCAAGCACTTGTTGAGACATTTCCCACCAGAGATAGATCATGGATTGAAGTTGAGCACAATCGCACGTTTGTTGACTGGTTCAATGGTTATGTAGCAAATATGTTGTCACGGGATAAAGAATCAGTGAATGAAAGATTTAAGTGGTTATCTAGAATGCCTAATAGACATGTGTATTCGTACAAGTGTTATCTTATTAACGGATACACATTTTATACCAAAGATCATGATGCCACAAGTACAATGCAGAATAGTGGGGTGTCCATTACTGCAATTGCAGGGGATCAATCGAATACTACTTACTTTGGATAGATGTCAACATTTGGGAACTCGACTATGTTGTTCACCGACAACCAATCTTCGAGTGCAGTTGGGTCAGGATCCCTAACGGGGTCCAAGTTGAAATATCTGGGTTCGTACGAGTTGATTTGAAGAATGTGGGATACAGAGATGGCCCTTACATAATGGCCAGTCAAGCTCAACAAATTTTCTATGTCCCCGACCCAGTTAATAAGAAATGATGCATCATGGTTCTGTCAAACAAATTTAACAGTAGTTACCAGATTAGCGACCACGTCGATGAAGATGTTGACACTATCGATGATCCTTTTCAGAACTTCACTCATTTTGTACCCTCTTTCGATGATCTATCAAATCCACGCTCATACCAGAGAATAATTATCGATGAGGATGAATATGACAATCCGGATCTTGTTAACATTTATGGTCATGAACGAGAAAAGTCAACCAAAAAATGAAAAAGAAAAACAAGTGCTAAAAATAAATGTACGACTTTATTGCATGTTTTTGATTCTGCTTTATTAAATGTTGTTTCTTTTTCTTTATTGAATGTTATTTCTTCTGCTTCCTTAAATATTGTTTGTTTTTTGTTTATTAAATGTTGTTTCTTCGCTTTTACGAGGATCATGTCCTATCCGCCACATCCCGAAGATGATGGATGATGATGGAGTACATTTAGGAGATCATGGTGGAGATTATGATGGAGATCATAGGTTTGATGATCGACATCATATCGATGACAGGGGGACGGTGACACTGACTGCTCCCACCACTAGCGACTCTGGGGATAAGCACAAGAGAGGTATAGTCACGATGTCTTCATTAAGAGGGCTCGTAGCAAGGGAAAAAAGTGCGAGGTAATTTTATTACAATTGAACAGTTCAAATTTTAATTATATTGATTGATCGTTGAATCTAATTAAATAATATGTTATTACAGTTATCATTAAATGAGTATGGGCAAGCAATCGGTAAACAGAGTGAGACGTTGTCTTTCTACCTTGAGCCGCGATCGGCGTATAATCCCCCTATCGTCTTTGCCATCCAAGGTTTGGCGTGATGACAAAACCGACTTCTTTGAAAGAAAGATTATGGGATGAACTTTCGGTATGTTAATTATATATATGCTTATTGAAAGTTATTGTATGATTACTAAATTTACTACATTGTTATGTTATATGCGTACAGAGTACATTTCTCGGCCTTGATTATTCAAAGAAGAAGCAAATAATGTCGCAAGCTGGAGTATTGTCCAAGAATTTTCGGGCTTGGCTGAGAAGTCAAGCACGAGATCCGGATACTGGTCTTTACTCGGCTAGTCCCTCTGAGGCGTATCAGAATTGCCCTGCGGTGGCCCCATACTGGGAGGAGTTTGTGCGACGATCTATGGATGATGAGTTCCAGGTAAAATTGATCAATATCATTTGCCCTATGCTTTTTAGTGTTTATCGTATTTCTATTACACTATAGTTACGAAGTGAAAAAAATTGCCAACAAGCCAAATCGATGGAGGCGCGATATCGTGGCTCGAACAAAGGTTATGCACGCATAAGAGAAAATCTGGTGAGATCAAAATCCTAACATTTATTTTGTTTATATATTCACTTTTAATATATCTAATAAGGGGACATGTTAATGACTATCGTAGAAAGAAGAAAAAAAGAAAGTTGGAGAGAATGAGCATGTTGTTACCCGTTTCGAGTTATTTCAAACTATCAGAAAGACTCTAAACGGGAATATTCCCGATTCCAATGCACATCGTATCATCGAAGAAGGGGTAAGCTATCCATTAATTTGTCTTTGAATTACAAACTATTATTTCTAAACAAATTAATAAATAATAATCTTTTGTAATTCAGGAGCGTATATCTCAACCCATGACGCCCGAAGATATCTGCTTTGTCGGTACCGATGATCTACTTGGACGGGCTACAGGTCGTCAGGAGCATTTCGGCCGCTTACGGAGTGTTGGATATGGCGTCACGAAGTCATCATTGGCCATGTTACCTACTCTTCAAGCCATGAATATGGTGGGTATACTTTCAGAACAGGTTGCCCAGATGGCTAAAGAGTTGGAACAGATGAGGTCCGAGAGACGGTCACATCACATAATGTCCTCGAGTGGAGCAAGCTATGAAAATAGTGTCGCTGATGCTATGTTTTCGGCTAATGCTAGGGACGATTTTATTGAGGCACTTCAAAATGATGTCCCGCAGGTATCAGATGTGTCTCACATTTATTTTAATTAAAGACTAGTATATATATTAAAATTTTCTAACTAAATATCTTATTCGAACAGTCACCGACCTCATGCTACCTTTATTTGGAGGATCCTACTCGGTTGGTGGCTACAAGAACATTGCTCAATAACTCCGATGGAGTTATTCATTGTAGTCCCCATCACTCCTGGTTTCGTGATGGTCACGTTCGATGTACCCATAATCGGAAAAGAGGATTCACCGGTGCCTAAACCAATTGATGAAGTTGTCACAGTCGGAACAAAAGTCGGGCATTCATCGAATGGCCGGCCAACTTGGTCTCTCTCACCATGAAGGTAAATTTAATATATGTTATTAAAGTTCATTATCTTATTTGTCATTCTAAATTATGTTGCAAATTGATTGTAGAAACTGCCGACACCACAAAAGCCTAAACAGAAATCAAAGGGTGTCACAACCAGTCAGAAGGAGATAACGAGGGACTCCACTATTGGTGATCGCAGACTTGGTTATCCCTTGCCTGGAGACTTAGATCACGACTACACCGTACAGAATACGGTGCAAGTGATAGTGGAGTCCTCTGATTTCGATATGATCACAGTTCCTATGAATGCTTACTTTCATCGGAATTCTATTGAAGAATACATCGCTCGGGAGCATATGATTGAAGTCGTGAATGACCAGTGGTTGAGTGCAACGAGCATAGCCTTTTATCTCAGGTATGTGTTTACTAATTAATTCTCAGTATTTACTTTCTATATAGTTTAATTTTCAAATTAAATATTAATTAGCATATATATGTTGGTTAAAGATATTTGGACGGTGTATATCTCTCCAGAGATCCTCGAGCATGTGGAATGCATTCCTTTGTCTCCCCCCAAGTGTCTTGTTTAATGGATGATAGGGCGCATACCATGGAGTGGTTAGTTTCTCATATGCTGAGTTATACTGACAGAGATCATCTCATTTTTTGGCCACAAATGTGGTGTGAGTACAATAAACATTTTGTTAAAATTTATATTCATAATATATATATTATTTGCACATGTGCTAAATTTACAGTTAATTTTAATATTCTTAATATAATATAGGAATCATTGGCTGCTGGTCGCCATAAATATGATCACATTAAGTGTGTAGTTTATCCAACTGCGAATGGGTTGTGTTGGGAGATGAATTTAATAAAGAGTTTTGATTAGATCCCAAAACCCCTGAGTATAACATTTTCAGGATAATCTTAAAAGTCTGAGTCAGGTTTCAGTATAAAATAGTTAAGGAAGATATCTGCACCATGTATAGTCCGCAGATATTAATTAGGGTTTTTACATCAAGACTCGTAAGATAAGAAGAATCAAGACTCGGAGGATACTAAAACTCGGAAGATATCAAGATTCTATGAAGACTCGGTAGCTATCAAATGTTCAGGAGGAATGTCAATCGAAGAAATATCTTTCTGAATATATGCAAAATTGAGGAAAACGCACATTTACAAAAAGATTAGATATTGCCCAAAACATTCAAGAGCAGACAAAAGGAACTAAGTCTAAGTGTTGTTTAAGGTTGTCTCATTTAGAAAGATTGACCTAAAAAGAACCGTTTTATTTGTTTACATTCCCTGAAGACAAGAACCAATCAGAGGAAGACAACACAACACTTTTCTTGACCTTAATCGAAAATCGACATGACTTTGAATTTTGTCAAGTAGTACTATGTTCGCATCGCAAAAAATTGGTGATTGGCTACATGGTTACATATTACCTAAAACATGCAAGGGAGTGTTCAAACCCTAAAAATAGTTGTTCATCAATAACCAGAAGAGGAAACTCTTGATGTTATCTCTTCCAACGGATAATTTTTCAAAGAGTGACCATTGGTGAAGTTGTCTATAAATACCAGTGATCTCCAGCATTGAGAGGTTACGGGAAATTACAGCAACTCAAGAGCTCATTCGTATTCTTGCAAATTGAAGCATTCGAAAACTCTAGAATTTCCCAAGTATTTCACATTGGAGAGAGCTCATTCACTTAGCCTAGATTTGATAGATATATCCTAAGCTTAGAGAGATATCCTAGTCTTTGTATTTGTACTCATTGTAAAAGGATATCTCACCCTAGTTGGAAACCAACCCAAACCCAAACCCTTTGATAAGGTAGTTTGAGTGTGTGTGATTTGTTGGTGAGTTAGAGTTGTAAAGAGTGAGTAAGCTGCAGGTTAGTCAGCCAGAAAACTCTAGAGGAGAAGTTAGTAAGCTACTTGTGGTAGTCTGAAAACTTGTGTGTGTTGAGTTAGTAAAGCTGCAGTGAGTCACCAGAAAACTCAAGGTAGAAAAGTGAGTAAGCTGCAGTGAGTCAGCCTGAAAGCTTTAGGAAGTGTGTTAAGGAATTTCTCTGAAGATCAGAGAGAGTGGATGTAGAAGCTTGAGTCTCTGAACCACTATAATTGTTGTGTTGTTTGCTTTCTGTACTGGATACTATCTACTGCATATTTTTACTGAAAGCATACTGATTTTACTAATATTCAGTTGGAATCAATCCACTAAATGTGCATTAACTGAATCACAGCCTTAACCACTATTTTACTAAGGAAGAGATTTTCAGCAAGCTAAAATAAGTATAAGGGCCAAACATTCCGCACTCTTGATTAGCTAGAACAGATAGTTACCAAACTAAACTAACTCTACTGAGTATTCAGTAATATAATTATCTGATCCAAGCTTCTCAGGATCTCTGATAAAATTCAGGATCAGTTGGGCTAATCTGAAGCTTCTGAAAGCTACTCAGGATCATTGTCTCAGTAGACTTTGACTCAGGGCTATTTGTGCTACTCATGGCAAAATTCTCAGGACATCCTGACCCATCTGATCTCAGTGAAGAATTTTTTTTGAAAATCATTGAACACGTGTATTCCCCCCCCCCCATACACGTGTGAGACTCGTTTGCACCGGGACCAATAGGTTGGCTTCAAATCGACCAAATCTCACTTCGTACATGGAAGCGTAAGTTCATTTTTAATATTATAATATAATGATTTGTTTTATTTATTAAAATTATGCATATTTAATCTAACTTTATTTTTTAATTCTAATAATAATAGTGTGATGACGATGTATCGGAGGCGCCTTCCTAATCAAGGTTCAAGAGCTAAATTCAATAAAGTGAGCTGGAACAATGTTGAGGTAAATTTAATTTATTAAGTTATCAAATTAATATAAAATAATTATAATTGTAATACGTGATTATATTGCTAATCAACAGGTACCGAGGCAACGAGATAATGATCACTATGGACATTTTGTGTGTTGTTATATTGAAGATATAATACGCGCTTCTCAAACGGCGATTCCTATCAACGTAAGTCAATTTATCGATTTATTTAAATTATTATTAATTGAATAAAAATTCATACTATATATCTAACTATATTGATTAATTGATCGTTGTTTGCGGTTTGTCTATGATCATCCGGTCAAGTCTTACTCCAATCAAAGAATGAACAAATGGAAAATGGATTCGACAGGGTACCTTTACAATCGATTCTTGTATAATTATAGATAGAGTGGGATAACTTTTGATAGCATATTAGTTAAATATATATTTGTATTGATATACTTCATGCATGTTTTAATTTGTTGTATTGGACGGATATTTATTTCATGATGTGTATGCGTTTATTAATTTATTTGATGTTTTGATATTGGACGTAAATATATTATCGTGTGGTATAAAATTTTGTTTTTAGTTTTGGTTTTGGTTTTGATTTTATATAAACAGGATTTTAAAAATATAAATTAAAAGTAAAAAAATATATATATACCGTTGTCCAAGTGTATTTATATATATAAAAAAAAATTAAAAAAAGGGTTAGGACAGTGGTTGTAAACCGCTGTCCAAGTGAATATTCTTGGACAGCGATTACAAACCGTTGTCTAAGTGTAAAACATGCAGTGCGGTTAAAAACTGTTGTCTTAGTGCAATATCTTGGACAACGGTTTTTTATCAGCTGTCCAAGCTTGGACAATTGTTACTTGGAGAGCTGTTATAACCGCTCTTCAAGGTCATTTTTAACAGCTTTCCAAGCCCAAATCTGTATTAGTGTCGATTAAGTCTTGAACATGATGAAGTGTCTATTCAAATAACTTAATCATATTATCTCTAATCACTAATTGATCATGTATGTCACACTTAGCCACAAAGTCTAAGTTGACGTGCGGCCGATGACTTTGATCCAATTATGATGACAAGATGAGTATTCTCTCTAAATCCACATTGAGGAATGAATCATATTCTTGGCTCAACTACCACGCACATGCACTTCGTGATGAACCCAATCCAAGCCATATCTACACATAGACGGATGCAAGCGTCGGTCATGGTCAAAGTTCATCACTTTACACATGTCGTGCGTATTGACCTCAAGTCAAAGGAGTATCGCATCGCTCCCACTAACCGAGACACCCGTAGACACATATTGTGGACTTACATCAAACGGTTTCTCGGATGGGTATACCAATACCCTCCAAGGTATTTGTGCATCCATCATGAGATACCTAGTATCTCTTAGTAAGTGAGATCTTACTACACTCTCTAAGAGTATGATGCAGATCACACACCAATCTCAATTGCATCATCAATATCCCATTCTTGATGATCCTTGATCGGGGCCATTTGAGAATCATGCTTAAGTCATCTGAGTTCTCACAACCTCAATGACAGCAATGACTCATGGGAACACTTGCATGAATAAATGCAAACAATCAAACATAATATTCAAACAAGTGTATTGTCATACATTAATATTAAATGAACTATAATATTAAATCAAACTGAATATCATCGAACATTATGTCCTTACAATAGATTATCTCTAGGACACTAACACTAACAGTAGGTTCCTACTAAATGATGGATTGGTGTTGGATTGGATACCATCTTCAGTGGCTGCAATTGAATTTGGTTTGCTGAGGGCCTTAAGCAAAGGTATATAGTTTCTGACAACAAAGTGATTTTATAAATCACAACTTTGATGTCCTGACATGATTGAGTTTTTTATAACAATTGTAATTGCATTTCTTATAGTGCTTCATACCATCTATCTCTTTAGTTCTCAGAGGAATGTATGCATCGTACTCTTCAAATGCGAGATGGCTGAGAAGAGGACCCATTGTTCCAGCTAGAGTCCGTGTTGAAGAAATATAAACAAAATGAGGAATGGTCTTTGGCAAAGAATTAGGAGCTTCGAACTGTGAAGGAAAACAAAGCTGCAAACAACAAGTTGATTTTCAAAAGTGCTAAGCAGCATGATAAGGAATACGCACATCAGGTGAAGTTGAAGTCTTTATCTTCTATGAATTTTGGTAATATCGCTACATAATTGTGTATATGCGTTATATTTTGGCTGTTTTGGTCTGCAGGAAAAAAATTGTTTCAATAAAAGATTGATTTTTTTTTTCCACTTAATGCTTATGAAGACATATTCGATTGTAGGGATGTATGTATTTCCATGCTTATATCTTAAAGGTTGTTTATGCCCTTTGATTTCACCCTTAAAATCCACTTAGTATCAAATACATGAGTTTTCACATCTCACTTGGTTTGGAGCCTCTAGGCAGAAAAAAGGAAATATATATGGGTAACTTCCATTGGTTGCTTTGATCAAAAGTCACTGATAACCTGAGGAAAGAGACCAATTAGGCAAGTTAATTGGAATGACATCAAGTCCTCCAGTACCACTTTATCAACTTTTTGGTTTCTTGATTATCAATAAATGTTAATCTCAAGAGCATGTGTATACATCTAATGAGATTAAGGAACTTGAATTTTTTTAATAAGTATTCTCTACAAAATAAGCCCATATAGTATTTAGCAGCTCATGAGTTTTTTTTTTTTTTTTAAATATGTTATGAAACAACAGAGTTGTCGACCTACACCATGTTTAGTTATTATCTTGTGTGCTTTATTATTCTCAATCTTCATTAACAAGTTATATTGGGTATTATCAACTTGCTGATTGATCTAGAAAATGAGATCTCTATTCTCTATTGCCTTACCCTGGTCTCAAAAATAAATATTCTGATGGAGGTTGCGGAATTTTTAAAATTATGATACAAAAAAGAACAGATGAATTACCTGATTTAAAAAAAAATATATTATACGAAAAAGAACAAATGAATTACCTGATTTTTTTAACCAAGATCCCGCCACAACAGGTTTTCTATAAAATGAAATACTTAAACCACTTTTAACACATTTGTCCTTTACTTAATTTATTATTGTTTAAAGAGGTGCGGATCATCTTCACACTGCCATTATCGAAGTAAAATATTTATTTTTGGTTATATTTGTAAGTGTATTACAGTTTCCAGAGTTCAGTTGTATGCTTATGCAACTATTCTAAAAATATTTAATCATGAGGGTGTTCAAGTGCATGGAATGACACAAGTACCCGTAAATGATGTTTGTGGTTGGTCACTATATTATGATTCTATGTCAAATATATAACAGGATTTTGTTCAAATTGATGCCATAAAATGAGATAAACAACTCTCTGTTCAAACTTTTTTAAAAGAGTGTTGAAAGCTGATTGAAAGATACAAAATTGTTTCTGTTTTGGTTTCAGTACTTGAATTATTTTTTAAACATTGCATATGTTAGGGGATTCATATATATTATCATTTTTTGGTTAGTAAATTAACTCAATAAGATCTAATTTCTAATGAGAATTGCCTATTACATTCTTCACCGATTAGACTGCTTTTTATTTGTTAATATTCAAACTCTCTGGACCAATGAGGGATGTACGTTAACAGGGATGGGGGCATGTTCCCCCACAAAAAAATTCTTTAGCACTACTATTTTTTACATATATATAATTATAATTAGTATATTTCGTTATATTATACTAATAAATTAGTAATTTAAATGTTTTCCCAATTCTCAGTCTCAACTACAACTTATAATTAAAAGTAGTATTAGCTGTGATAGTATTGATAATATTTTATTTCATGAAAATTCCTAAATTTCAATTGTAATAGATTTAAATTGTTACTTAGGAAGAATTAATTAATACTATATTTTATATGAGTAGATCATCAGATGCATTGTGCAACTCAAATGTAATTTGTAAGATACAACTATTTCACATTAAAACATGCAATTTGTTACATGTTTTAGTACAAATAAATTGCATGTTTTAGTGAAATAAGTTGCATGTTTAAAAATGCACTTGAGTTGTACAATGCACCTGATGCATACAAGACATTGCCATTTTTTTGTTTCCGCCATGAAAAATTCCTTGATTCGTCCTTGCTCTGGACAGCCTAGAAGATTTCTATCACAGGGCTCCAAGGGGCAATGATTTTTGCACTTGCCCGACAATCAGCACATGATCTTCCATCAGGACATGGTCAGACTATATTCTGTAAGTAACCAATTCATCTAAAAGTTAACTAATTCATGGTGGAATTATGATGGAATATAAAGCAACATTTGTATATTTAAGGGAGAAAAAGTCAACTCCGTTATTCTAATTTTAATACTAAACAATTCTTCAAGTGCTCCTTGGATTACTCAGAAATTTCAGAGATCTAATATTTAGCTTATTTTCAGAAATTGAAATATAGTACTCGATTGTGCTTTATTATTATTATTATTTTTTAATTTCACGGAGTACTATTGAAAATTTAGATCTATTGAGACTAAGTTGCAATTTGATAAATAGAAATTAGTAAAACATGTCAGTGGTCTTCAAAAAAGTTGCATGGTTTCTTATTATTGGTCATTGTGAACCATTGTATATTTCCATATGAAAGGAGTGCTCAACAATCATGGAATATTCCTCATTTTCTGTCCAGGAGATAAGTGATATTACGTGTATGTCTATTGTGAAATGCTATAGTATATGTTTCATTGTGATCGTTTGCATTAATTTCTTCAAGATTTTTTATAATATATTTGCCTTGCTTTTGATTGTCATACAATATATGTTTTTTTTAAAAAGGGATCTTAATGTTAAATCTACGTTGATCTCTCGCTAGATGATGAATATGACTTCTTAGTGTCTGATAAAACAAAAGAAAAGATCAAGGTGGAACTTGAAGTTGAAAAGAAAGAAAACATTGAAAAAGGAGTAAAAACACAAAAAATGGTGAAGAAAAACACGAGAAAGAAGGTTCCGACAAGAAAAAAGAAACACTAGAAAGAAGAGTGATGATCGAAGATGTAGAGCATATGTAGAGAAGGACGAAGATAAGGAGGATAAAAATAGGTTGAAGAAGAAAGGTGAGGAAGATGATAAAGAGAAGAAGTCATTTCTACATAATACTTATGATAAATATAGAGCGAGAATAAGACATTGATATTGAAAATTCCTTCAAAGAGAGAACCAAGTTTTTTTTCCAATTCTGTCATATATCCACAAACGTTTAATATTTCATGCAAACCATAGGTCAATTACAAAAGTTAAAACAGTACCAAGGTTCAATATTGTCGAACATAATATTTACAACAAACCCGTGCATCGCACGGGCAAAAATCTAGTAATCATCTAGTTCTCAAAATTAAAATTTGTGTTTATTGATTGTGAAAATGAAAGTGATCAATAATACAAGGTGTTGGGAAATTTAGAGTTTTGATGAAAGTTCCGAAACACATATAATAGGACCAGTCAGACCTGTTAGTTGACTGATGTTTTTAAATACCTGTTATAAGATGATCAGTTGATAATTATTGTATAGAACAACTGATGTATAAGATAGGTCACATATATGTATAGGTCAGGTTCGGAGATCAGAAGACAAGATAAGGTCAGAAGATCAGACGAGAAGACAGTCACATGATCAGGTGAAGTCAATAAAGATCAAATAATGAAGAACTGAAGATCAGATGACTACCAGAAGATCAGAAGAACTAAGGACCAAAAGACCTACATCAGCTGAGTCTGCTAGTTGAGCTAAGACAACTGGCACCAGAAGACTCAATCAGGTAGACTGATTACATCAGATATCAACTGATGTTTCACAAGTCATACGTTGTTAATCTGGACAAGAAGAATGTCAACTTTAGTTGGTGAACAAACACTGAAATGCTGTACTTGTTAACCAATGAAAGCAAGACACATATGAACGGAGCCGACAATACAGGATTTGGTGTTGCTTAGTCAAACGGCTAGAAAGGACAACTATTCATGCTTTCGGCCATGCTGTCCCTGAAGCACGTCACATCAAATCCTGGATATCTACCAAATATAGCCGGAAATTCAAATTGCTCTCCAACGGCTCTTTGATTTCGAGGTCTATAAATATGGGATTGCTCTTCAGAGTGAAAGACGGAAATTATCAAGAAGCTCATACCATAGCAATATTTCCACACGAAGAACACAAACTTGAAGATTATTTGTAAGTGTTCATCCCATTGTTCTTAGCATAGAAATCTCATCCTTTAGCTTTTAGGCTACACAAATACTAGGGTAGATTTCCAGTTGGAACAACAACAAACCTTACCCAAACCCAAAGTTAGGTTAAGTTTGTTTAGCAAGATTTCAGACTAGGGTTTCTAGTTCTGATTTCTGGGATCGGTTGAGTGAGAACTCTATAAATCTGTTGGTTGTAATGTGTTGGACTAACACAATAAACTAAGTCCAAGTCGGTTAAGTTGGTGCCCCTTGTGATAGGGAAGAGTGGACGTAGGACTGGTTGTCCGAACCACTATAAATCTTGTGTGTATTTATCTGCTCTTAACTGCTTTACACTATCGCACACGACCTTGCTTAAGATCTCATACATATTCTGAGTTAGGATCAGTTCGCATCAAGCCACTGATCTGATCAGTTTGACTCCTTGGTCAGCTGACTGAAAACAGACTCTAGAATCTGATTTGTTAAAACTGGTTTTTCACACGGATATAAACTAGCTTCCGCACAATCAGTTAAACTGATAGACACCAAACTGATAAGCCATCAGGCGATCAGTAAGTTGGATATCAGTCCATACTGACTCACTCGCACTCTGATCAGGAAACCTGCTTTCACACCTGATCCACACGAAAAGTTTTTCAAAAGTCTATTCACCCCTCCCCTCTAGACTTCTGCTCCCACGAAACCCGTTCGGGACCTACAAGTGGTATCAGAGTAGTGGTTCTACGGACCACTGGCTTTGAATATCATGGGTTCTTGAGGAAGAACCTTTGTGGTCACTTGAACTGATCTTGAAAAACCGTTTTAAAACTTCATCTGTTTTCTAAAACTCACTCGGCATGGATAACACATCCGGCATGTACCATGATCTTCCAAAGTTTACTATTGATGATTATGCAGATTGGGCCATAATCATGAGCAACCACTTGGGAGCCATCAGGAACAGGATGATGGAAGTTCTAGAACAAGGACCAATCCTCATCTACCACAACAATCCAGCTGAAGGTGGTGACCCAGATTTTCCAGTTGGCGCTCGGATCAGAAAGAGTCCAGTTCTGATGGACGTTGAAGAAAGGAAGCTGTCAACTCTGGATACGGCTGCGCGACACATAATCATAAAAACAATGGATAAGATCACACGTGAAAAGATCAAGTATCTCAAGACAGCCAAACAGATGTGGGATACACTTGCTGAAATGTGTGAAGGAAATGATCTGATTAAAGAGAGCAGACTGCAAGCCGAACTGGTTAAGTTCGAGAAACTTAAGATGCTGCCAAATGAAACCATCAATCAGCTCGATGGGAGAATCACTATGTCAGTCAACAAGCTACGGGAACTTGGACGAGAAATGTCAGACAAAGATATTAACTACAAGATCTTGAGATCTCTGACAAAGAAGTGGGATATGAAAGTCACAGTAATAAAGGATTGTCAAGATATTGCTAAGATGAAGCCAAGCAACCTGTTCCTGAGCCTTAAAGCCCATAAGTTTGATCTGATCGAAAGAGGGCAAGAAGAAGAAGACGAGTCGCCTGCCGAAGCCACTCCTGCCACATCAAAATCAGTTGCATTCAAAGCACCCAGCAGCAACTCAAAGTCTACTGAACCTGTTGGAAATATTATAAGCCAAACTGAACAGATTGCTTTGCTAACCAGAAAACTTAAAAAATCTAACATTCAACTTGGTAAGTATCGTGAGATTTTCTGGGGATTATCGAACAAATGAGAGGAAGAGATAGGAGGCGGTGATGGATCTCCGAAAGGACCAGATCGATGTGGGAGAAATGATCATAGAGAAGATCGCAGAGAAGATAAGAAAAGAGATGATCGATCTGATGAAAGGAGAGACAACAATCGTCGAAGGAGAAACTCAGACTACAATCGACCGGGTAAGTCACCGACATATTCTCTAATGACGGAATGACTCACCTGGCAGAAGAAGTTCCGTGGATCGTGGAGCGTGTTTCAACTGTGAGAAACCAGGTCATTACAACGCAGATTGCCCAGACCTGACACCGAAAGAAAGAGAAGAGAAGCGGAATAGAAGAGATCAACGTTATAGAGACAGGAAAGCCATGGTTGCTGATACATCTGGGATTGATGATTCTTATCTGCCTTTTGAGGAATGCTGACGATTTCTACCACTACGATGATTTGATATTCTCTTCTGATGATGAAATCTGTCTGATGGCAAATGAAGAAGACCAATCTGAGGTAACTTCTAAATCTTCTATGTTTTCTAATTCCACACCAGCTATGATTAGCACACCTGCTGGAGAGATTGACTTGCAGCTCTATTCTGAGCAATTGCTTGATGAACTCTCTACTGCAGTAGACACTTATACAATAGTGGAAGCTGAAAACGATAAACTAAGGATTAAGAATATTCAGCTTGTTAAGGAAAATGATATCAGAAAAGCTGTTGAATCGAAATCACCAAATCTATTCGTAAGATGATCAAGAACTGGAAGTTCTGAAAGTCAGTTCTTCTGATCAGGATAAACTGATCAAGGACCAGCTAGGTATTAATAAACAACAAGATGATGATCTTAAAATCCTCCAGGCTAAGTTTGATGAACTCTTCCGAATGCATGAGAGTCTGAAAATAACTGAGGATAGTTTACGTAAGAAAATACAGGTTTTCACGAAATCCTCTAAAACTGTTCAGGATATGAATAACTATTTTCGTACGACAACTAATAAGAAGGGAATTGGGTATGAAACCCTTCTACATCCTCAAAAGCCCCGTCTGATTCACTTCCGAAAAGTGTAATCAAACGAATTTCTGATAAAGATACACATAAAGAAAAATTTGTATCTGATAAGGGAAAGAGACCTGTTGAACAAGTAAGGCAAGTGCCTAATCTGAAAGGGAACAGAAATGGACCCCAATTGATCAAGCATCAGCCGAGGAATCAACAGAAGAACCCAGTTCTTCTGAAGAGACCTCAACCTGATTAGGTATCAGAAAAGACAACCTCCCAAAGGGAAATCTGATCTGAAACCTAATCAGGGTCAGCTGCCTAACAAGAAAGCTAAAGGTAAACTGCTAAGACCATCTATGTCAAAAAGATACGAATCTTTTAATGGTAGCAGTCGTACCTACCCTTACAATCAGAAATCTAGGGTGCTGCACCTGAGCCCCACTGGATCAAAAGAAGACATATATCAATGAAAAAACTCAAGTCTTCTGAGTCATCCAAGGCTCACACTCATAATCATACCAATCACAATGCATATGAAGAGACGTATGAATATGTAGATGTTACAATAGAAGTGTCCTGTTTGTATGGATCCCTAAAACCAACTCTAACCCCTCAGGACCCAATCCTAAAAGGGTACCTAAAGCCTGATTTGATTGTAGGTTCGCGTGGGTTTGGCCAACAAGGGAGGTGTACAAGCAACTATCTGGTACATCGATAGTGGATGCTCAAGGCACATGACTGGAAGCAAACATCTCCTTAGCTCTTACACAGAACAAGAAGGCCCACATGTACTCTTTGGTGATGATAACTTTGGTTTTACCAAAGGATTCAGAACCTTAGAGAATGATGATGTACAGGTTACCGGAGTCTCGTATGTCGAAGGTTTAAAGCATAATCTGTTATCAGTTTCACAATTCTGGGACAACGGATTCTGTGTTGAGTTCTCCACTGATCAGTGTACTATCAAGAATCGAGCTACTCAACAGATTTTGTTAATTGGTTCAAGGAAAGGAACGATATATACAACAGATTGGAACAGTTGTCCAAGAAATGCATGCCTGATTGTTAAGAGTTCCAAAAGCAACAGTTGGCTCTGGCATAAGAGAATGAGCCATCTGAACTTTAAGACTCTTAACAAGATAGCAAGGATGTCTTTAGTTGAGGGTCTTCCGAATGAGGAATTCTCTAAGGATCAGACATGTGTCACATGTCAGAAGGGAAAACAGGTAAAAGCCTCATTCAAGGGAATCTCTGGACCAGCATCCAGTAGAGTACTGCAACTGCTCCATATGGATCTATTTGGACCAGTTACACTAGTTAGTCTCAGTGGATGCAAATATACTCTGGTAATCGTGGATGATTCCAAATTTACCTGGGTTGTATTCTTGTATAAGAAGAATGAGACAACAACAAAGATACCCGAGCTGCTCAAGAAACTACAGAATGAGAAGAGTGTCAGTATAGTGAAAATCAGATCAGATAAAGGTACATAATTTTTGAACTCTTTTATTACTGATTTTTGCACTAAGTTTGGAATACAACATGAGACATCAGCTGCAAGAACACCACAACAAAATGGAGTAGCAGAACGAAGAAACAGAACACTCAAAGAAGCTGCTAGAACTATGTTAGCTGAACATGCAACTCCAAGCCGTTTCTAGGCAGAAGCCATCAACACTGCATGCCATACTCAGAACAGATGTTCTCTGACTAAGGCTCATTTCAAAACACCCTATGAACTGTGGAAGGGCAGAAAACCTCGTGTTTCTTACTTCCATGTTTTTGGGTGCAAGTGTTTCATACACAACAATGGGAAGAGCCAGTTGAAAACTTTTGAGGCCAAGTCAGTTGAGGGTATATTCTTAGGATATTCCTCATCCAGCAAGGCTTTCAGGGTCTACAACAGGCAAACCCTAGTTGTGGAAGAAACACCACATGTGGTCTTTGATGAGACATCTTCTGAACAAGAGAAATCTGCCTCAGAACAAGCAGTACCAGATCAACCGGTACCTGATGCACATAATATGGATCAGCTAAGTATCAAGGAAAAAGGATCAGATCACGTAACAGTGTATGTTCCAGAACTTGATCTTACTGATTCACCGGATCAATCAGGCCTACGTACAACTGTCAATGAAGAAGTTGGTACAACTAGTAACAACTGAACAATCTAGTTCAGGGGGAACACCTGAAGTTCCTACGGACAGACATCAGCACATGATGAGTCCAACATCAGCTGAGACTTGTCCATGTCAAGTGGATCGTAATTCTGCACCACTCCCAATCACTAGTGATGAACTACTATCAGAAGAGGATGATGTTCTCAAAACTGATGAAAATCATAAAAGAAGGACCTGGATAACCAATCATCCAACTGATCTGATCATCGGAGACCCATCTGATAGAGTTAAAACTAGACATCAAATTGGTGAAAGTGCCATGTATTGTTGTTATCTGTCTTTGAAGGAACCAACCGAAGTAGAAGAAACTCTACAAGATGCAAACTGGATTCAAGCCATGCAAGAAGAACTGGAACAGTTTGAAAGGAATCAGGTTTGGAAACTGGTGGACAGACCAACCCATCAAGATGTGATAGGCACAAAGTGGGTATTCAAGAACAAGAGAGATGAGAATAATGTCATAACCAGAAATAAGGCAAGACTTGTTGCTAAGGGGTATTCACAATCAGAAGGAATTGATTATGATGAGACCTTTGCACCAGTCGCTCGCCTGGAAGCCATTCGGCTGTTTCTGGCATATTCTGCCCACAGAGGGTTTATTGTGTATCAGATGGATGTAAAGAGTGCATTCTTAAACGGGGTACTAGCTGAGGAAGTTTATGTTGAACAACCTCCTGGCTTTGAAAAAGGCAACCAGGTGTACCGTTTAAGAAAAGCTCTTTATGGCCTGAAACAAGCTCCCCGAGCTTGGTATGATACACTCTCTCAGTTCTTGATAGACAGTGATTTCACTAAAGGAATAGTGGACATAACCTTATTCAGAATAGAAGATGGAGAAGATATTCTGATGGTTTAGATTTATGTGGACGACATCATCTTCGGATCTCCCAACAAGAGTTTATGTGATAAATTCAGCAAGATGATGAAAGGGAAGTTCGAGATGTCCATGATGGGTCAGATGAGTTACTTTCTGGGTCTACAAGTTAAGCAAAGTACATAAGGGATATTCATCTGCCAGGCAAAGTACACTAGGAGTTTGTTGGCTAAGTTTGGAGTTCAAAACTGTAAGGAAGCCAGAATTCCTATGATGACTGGATTCAAGATGGATCCAGATGAGAATTGTCAGAAAACTAATCAGAAAGAATTCAGGGCTCTCATTGGATCTCTACTATACTTGACTGCCAGCAGACCAGATATCACTTTTGCAGTAGGTGTATGTGCCAGATTTCAGGCAAATCCAATGCAAAGCCACCTGGAAGCAGCTAAGCGGATTCTTAAGTATCTGAAGAGGACAGTAAACCATGGTTTATTTTACCCATCAGATGATAATCTAGAGCTTAGTGGGTATTTTGATTCTGATTATGGAGGTTGCAGAATTGACAGGAAGTCAACCTCAGGTACATGTCTGTTTTTAGGTAGTAAACCGATCTCTTGGTTTTCAAAAAGCGGACATCGATTCGCGACATCTACTCTGAGCGTAATATATGGCTGCGAGGAAGTTTATTGTTCCCAATCGCTCTGGGCCGAAGTCGGCGGTGAGGATTACAACATTGTAGCTAAGAACGTACCTATATTCTCGTGGACGATAATAGTCTTTATTGCAATAACTTTCGAGAATCTGTTCTACATACAAGATGCAAGCATGTGGATGTCAGACACCATTTTATAAGAGATCATGTTGAAAAGACGAATATCAGAATGGAAAAGATCCATACTGATAAACAGAAAGCTGATATTTTAACCAAGCCACTAGCTGAGATCAGATTCAAAGAATTATGCAATGAGCTAGGGCTTCTAGATCTCGGAGAAAGTGCACCAGAAATGTTTGGTGGACTGGTCTCCAGAACCAGTTGGTTAAGCGACTAACCAGGTTAAGAAGGATCAATTGAGTTAGATATCTCAACTGATCAGAAGATCAGTCAAGGAACTGATAAGAAAAGGCTTTATCAGATCAGTCAAGGAACTGATCAGAAAAAAGGCATATCAGATTAAAAGGAACTGATCCGATTGGTTGTTTCATATTTTGTAAGTCGATTAAGCTAATGTTCAACAAGCAAGTTACATAAGATTAAAGCTTCAATCGTATAAGGAAACATAAACCACACAACAATGAAATAAAAGAACTTTTCAATAATAAAGACCCGGAGGTTGAATTTTCATTACAAGTTACAAGTACAAAAGACCCGGAGGTCAGTACATAAACCCTAAACCATAAACCCTAACCCTAGAGGGGGTGAGAGAGGCTTTAAAGATTTTAAAGCCAGATGCCCCTAAAACCCAATCCTCAAAGCTTCGGAGTCGGGAGCGAGAGCTGCATTGAAGGATTTCTAAGCCAGAATCCCCAAGTCCTAAGATCAATGGGTTCTCTAGCTGTTAAATGGACACAAGTGCCAGACATGTGGTGCAAAAACCACATGGACACAAGTGTCACATGTAAATATTGGGTTTTGTCTGATCAAGATTGTTGGGAGATGAATTTAATAAAGAAGATTTTGATTAGATCCCAAAACCCCAGAGTGTGACATGTTCAGGATAATCTTGAGAGTCTGAGTCAGGATTAAGTATAGAGTGTTCAGGAAGTTATCTGCACTATGTATAGTCAGCAGATATAGATCAAGTTATATTTTGAAGATTCTGAAGACTCAGTAAGTTTATGAAGAAACTGAAGACTCAATGTTTTTCAAGAAAGTTTCGAAGAAGACTCAAAGAAGTTTCAAGAAATCAAGACTCAAGAAGTAATCAGAGACTCAAGAAGTTATCAAGAAACTAAAGACTCAAGATGACATCAAGACTCAAGATGACATCAAGACTCAAGATGTCATCAAGACATCAAGACTCAAGATGTCATCAAGACATCAAGTCAAGATGTCAAGATGTCATCAAGATACTAAAAAATCAAAAGACACTAAAGACATCAAGAGACATCAAGACTCGAAGACATCAAGACTCTAGACAGTCACTAAAGAGTCATTGAAGAAGAAAATATCGAATACTCAAAGATAACCTCGAATGTTCCGAGGCAATCAATAATATCTACCCCAAGACTACAAAACCGAGAAAAAACGCTAATATTCGAAAAAATAGATATTGCCCAAGACATTCATATGCAGACAAAAGGAACTAAGTCCAAGTGTTGTTTAAGGTTATCTCACTCAGAAAGGTTGACAAAAAAGAGTCGTTATGTTTGTCTACATTTACTGAAGACAAGAACCAATCAGAGCAAAACAACACTGTACAACACTATACTTTATTGACACTGAAACCGACAGGTCACTGAAGCTTGTCAGTAGTACTATGTTCCAGACTGCAAAAAGTGGTGATTGGCTACATGAAAGCATATTTCCTAAAACATGCAAGGGAGTATTCAAACCCTAAAAATAGCTGTTCATCAAACACCATAAGAGAAAACTCATGAAGCTATATCCTCCAACGGATAGTTTTTCAAGAGTGACCTTGGTGAAGTTGCCTATAAATAATAGTGACCCTTCACATTGAGAGGTCACGGGAAATTTGAAAGCAACTCAAGAGCTCATTCGTATTATTACAAATTGAAGCACTCGAAAAACCTAAAATTTCCCAAGTGTTTCACATTGAAGAGAGCTCATTCACTAAGCCTAGATTGATAAGATATATCCAAAGCTTAGTAGAGATATCCTAGCCTTTGCATTATTCTTATTGTAAAGGATATCTCATCCTAGTTGGAAACCAATCAGAAACCCAAACCCTTTGTAAGGTAGTTTGAGTGTGTTTGTTGGTGAGTTGGAGTTGTAAAGAGTTAGTAAGCTATAGTGAGTTAGCCAGAAAACTCTAGAGAAGAAGTTAGTAAGCTACTTGTGGTAGTCTGAACACTTGTGTGTGTTGAGTTAGTAAGTTGCAGTGAGTCAGCCAGAAAACTCAAAGTAGAAAAGTGAGTCTGCCAGAAAGCTTTAGGAAGTGGTTAAGGAATTTCTCTGAAGGTCAGAGAGAGTGGACGTAGGAGCTTGAGTCTCTGAACCACTATAATTGCTGTGTTGTTTTTTTTACCAGACCGCATTATTATCTGTTGCATGTTTTTCACTGAAAGCATAATTCACTGATATTCAGTTGGATCCAATCCACTGAACTTGCATCAACTGATCACAGCCTTAATAACTGTTTCATTACAAGGAAGATTTTTAGCAAAGCTAAAACGAGTATAAACTTAGGGCCAACCATTCCGCACACTTGAGTAGCTAGAACAGATAGTTACCAAACTGAACTAACACTACTGAGGGTTCAGTAAGATAGTTATCTGATCCAAGCGGCTCAGGATCTCTGATAAAACTCAGGCTCGGTTGGGCTAATCTGAAGCTTCTGAAAGCAGCTCAGGATCATTTTCTCAATAGACTTTGACTCAAGGCGATCTGTGGTTCTCAGGGCCAAATCATCAGGACAACCTGACCCATCTGACCTCAGTGAAAGAAAAGTTTTAAAAATCACTGAACACGTGTATTCCCCCCCCATACACGTGTGAGACTCGTTAGCACCGGGACCAACAAGTGGTATCAGAGAAGACCACTTGTTTTGGTGGCCATAATCTAATTTGCTAAAAGACTCAGGTGGTCTACTGAAGAGATCTGTTTGCTGATATCTTACAAGGCTCAGTCATCATGCCTTCTAAGAAACTTCCTATGTTCTCTGTTGAGAGCTATGATCTATGGAGATTGAGAATGCAGGCTCATCTGTATTCAAAACATGAAAGAATGTGGAGAGTGGTTTCTGAAGGACCATTCAAATTTACTGTTGTGAATCCCAGAATCACTGATACTGAGAGGAATGATCCCAGAGATGAATTTCCAAAGTCTTATGATCAACTTACTCCTGATGAGAGAAAGTTAGTCAATCTTGACTACATTGCTAAAGATACTCTATATAGCACTATTGATGATGGTGTTATGGGGATTATTTCTCACTGTGAAACTACAAAAGAAATATGGGACACACTTGCTATTATGTGTCAAGGCACAAATCATATTAAGGAAAATAAACTTTATGTTGCTATTGGAAAGTTTGATAGCTTTGAAATGGAAGAAAGTGAATCCATTGACAAACTTGAGGTCAGATTCACTAGCATCATGAATTATCTGAATGCTCTTGGGAATAGATACCCGCAGAGAGAAGTGGCACTGAAAATTCTTAAAGGATTATCTAAGAAATGGGATATACATGCCGTGGTGATTGAAAACACCAAAAATATTGATTCCATGTCATATCAACAAGTTTTCTCTGAACTGAAAGCTTATGAGTTTGTGATTGACAAGAAAGCTAAGAAATCTGACAGCAAAGATGATTCTTCATCTAGCAAGAATGTGGTTTTCAAAGCCAAAGAGAAATCCAGTAAGTCTAGAGAGTTTGAGAACTCACTTGCCAAAAATCAGGATGAGCAGGAGGATAAGCTAGTACTGATGGCAAGGAGTTTTGAAAGACTCAATAGCAAATATGGGAAATATAAAAAATATTATAGGAATCACAGGTACAAGAGAGACTCAAAAGCTGAGGACAAATACACTGAGAAAAGAAAGGACCAGAAAGCTGAAGGATCTTCATCCAAAAAAAGGACTCCAAGACCAAGGAGGATAGTGATCAGGATGATGATGCCAATAGATGTTACAACTGTCAGAAGAAAGGTCACTTTCAATATGACTGTCCTGAGCTAAGTGCTAAAGAAAGAAAAGAAAGACAAGCTAAGAGAGACAAGAAGTTCTCCAGCAAGAAAGCTATGATTGCTGAGGAAGAAGAACATTCTGAAGAAGGTTCCAGTTCCTCAGATGAGATTTTCTCAGATAGTGACAATGATGATATCTATCTTATGGCTGTAGAGGAGGTAAATTCTTCTATCTCTGTTGTTGCTCCTACACAAGCACATGAGTTCTCAAGTTCAACTGTAAACAATAACTTTGACCTGATGGATTCATTTGAGAATCATATGAAGGACTATTCTTTGTTACAAGAACTGCTCACTGAAACTCAAGAGCAGAACAAGGAACTGACTGCTGAGAATCTAAAGTGGAAAGACTCTAAAAATGCTGAGATCACTTCTCAATTGATGGGAACTACTAATGAACTAGATGTTCTGAAAGTACAACCCTCAGAAAAAGAGAAGGTGATAGAGATCCTGAATGAAAAATTAGAGAAATCCCTTCGAGGAGATTCAAATTTTATCGTAATCGAAGTTCAATGACCTCTTTGAGAAGCATGAAACTCTAAAGAAATGTGAGGATAGTGCATAGAGAAAGTTAGCTCTATTGAATTCTGCATCTAAAGTGATAGATGAAATTCAGAGTTATCAAAGACCTGCAACTATAAAAACTGGATTGGGATACATTCCAGGGGGAACCTCACAAGGTCTTTTGAATGCTGCTTCTAGTAGCACCAAGACTGTTTTTGTTAAACAAGTGGCACCTAATCTTCTTACTAAAGAACTGCCCAGAGTTTTAGACAAGGGTAAAGGACCTATGGTTTCAAAAAAACTGAAGGTTCAGGGAAGAAAGCCCAGACCTCAGGAAAAGGCTAGAAAACCTGACCACTCAGTAGGAAATCTTCAGGACAGTACTTCAAAGCCTCAGGCTAAGAATACAAACCTGAAGAGATCTACACTGAACCATCAGAGGAATTTTCAGAAGAGAAACACTCAGCAGAGATATTCTCAATTGAAAAGACCAAGTCCTCAGATTACTGAAAGACCCCAATTTCAGTACAGGCAACCCAAACCCCACTTGCCTAAGGGTAAAGGTTTCCTGAACCCAAGTCAGCAGAGACAAAGACCAGCTGCACAAAAGCCAAGGCACTTGAACAAAAGGCCTGAACCCAAGAAGAACTCTAAGGCTCATGTTCATGCTAAGGTTGGCACTCATACACATGATACTGTCAAGGCACCTAGGGTGGTGAATGTGTGTGTAGATGTTTATGGGAGACAAATCAGCCACTAAAAATGTAGGTCCCGAACGGGCTTTGTGAGGGCAGAAGTCTAGAGGGGAGGGGTGAATAGACTTCTGAAAACTTTTTGTGCAGATCAGGTGTGATTGCAGTTAGCCTGATCAGAGTGCAAGTGAATCAGTTTGGACTGATATCTAACTTACTAATCGCCTGAAGGTAGATCAGTTTGGTATCTATCAGTTTAACTGATTGGGCGGAAGCTAAGTTTTACCCGCGTGAAAAACCAGTTTTTATAAAATCAGATTCCAAAGTCAGTCTTTCAACCAGTTGACTAAAGTTTCAAACTTGATCAGATCAGAAGCTTGGTGCTAGCTAATCTTAACTTAGAATATGTATGCAACTTTAATTAAGTTGTGTGCGATTGTGTAAAACAGTTAATCAAAGCAGGTAAATGCACACAAGATTTATAGTGGTTCGGACAAACCAGTCCTACGTCCACTCTTCCCTATCACAAGGGGCACCAACTAAACCAACTGGACTTAGATTATAGTGTTAGTCCAACACAGTACACCAACAGATATTTAAAGAGTTCTCACTCAACCGATCCCAGAAATCAGAACTAGAAACCCTAGTCTGAAATCTTGCTAAACAACTTAACCTAACTTTGGGTTTTGGGTAAGATTGTTTTGGTTCCAACTTTGAAATCTTTCCTAGTTTTTAAGTAGCCTATCAGCTAGATGAAAAGATTTATGTGCTAAGAA
Organism: Stenogyne calaminthoides; assembly: GCA_037126765.1. Taxonomy (NCBI): domain Eukaryota; kingdom Viridiplantae; phylum Streptophyta; class Magnoliopsida; order Lamiales; family Lamiaceae; genus Stenogyne; species Stenogyne calaminthoides. The sequence goes on from JBBCBC010000018.1 coordinate 13,289,803, forward strand.
CTATGGGATGAACACTTAAAAAATAATTATCAAGTTTGTGTTCTTCGTGCGGAAATTTGATTATAGCTTGAGCTTCTTGATAGTTTCCGTGTCTTCACTTTGAAGAGTAATCCCATATTTACAGACCTCAAAATCAAAGAGCCGTTGGAGAGCAATTTGAATTTTCGGCTATATTTGGTAGACTTGCAGGATTGATGTGGCGTCTTGAGAACGGCATGGCGAAAAGCGTGAATAGTGTCTTTTATAGCCGTTGAGAAAGCAAAGACCAAATCCCAGAATTGCGGCTCCGATCATACGTGTCTTGTTCTTATTGGTTAATGAAGCACTTTTTCGCAATTGTTGTTCTACCAACTAAGGTTGACATTCTTCTTGTTCAGATCATCGACGTATGATTTGGTGAAACATCGATTTTTCACTGGTGGTGACAAATTTGATCGATCACCCGATCGATCTACTGATAGAGATTGCAGGGGCCGCTTGTCTTAGCTTCAACTAGCAGACTTGGCTGATGTAGGTCTTCTGGTCTGATCTTCTCGAAGTCATCTGATCTTCAAGTCTTCTAAATTTGAGCTTCATGACTTCAGCTGAGATATCTGACTTGATCAGATCGATCTGATCTTTTGTCCTTCTCTAGCCTTCTGGCCTATCGGATATCAGCTGTTCTTTTGATCTGACCTATACATATTGAGGTTCCCCCTCAATATGTGACCTATCTTCTACATCAGTTGTTCTATACAATAATTATCAACCGGTATTCTATAACCGGTAATAAAAAACATCAATACCTAATGAGATCCGATCGGGTCCTATTACATGTGTTTTAGAACTTTCATCAAAACTCTAAATTTCCCAACAATTTCCCCCTTTTTGATGAAACCAAAACACTTGAGAAACCAAGCACAGTTGATAAGTATAAAACAATAAAGAGCATATAATCTGAAGACAATGAGATTTTGTCTTAGGATCAGAAAATAAACTTTTCTTTCATTAGATTTATCGATTACATATTACATCAGAAAAGTTTGAGTTTAAAAACAGCTGATCCTAAGTAGTCTTCGATTCTTTCTCTTCGCTTGTGTATCATCGCATTTCTCTTTGATCTTGAGGGATGTTGAAAATCTGGTATAGTTTCCATTTGACATCATTGATCTGTTGAGGATCAGTTATGCGCGCTTTGCTCAGGATGTCAAAATAGAACCTTTGAAATGCCAGTCTGTCAAATGAGCCATCTGCCTTCTTCAAGTAATCCATCACATCATACTCTTGGCGAGATATTTTTACATTGATTATTTTGGCCTCATTTTCCAGATACTTCAGAAAATCTGGATATTTGTTTTCCAACCGGTTGAGGAATTACAGATCCGGAGATTCTTCTTGTGGAACAAGATCTAGAACGAAAAGCATCCAGAAGCCATTCACTTCTGATCTTATTCCATTCCTCAAACCTATCAGCATGTGCAGCAGTTTTCGGAATGATCTCATCAATTCTTGCTGGCAGCTAAGGTTCTGGTCCAGATTTTCCAACTTTTCCTTTCTTTGCCCTCGATCTGTATTTCTTTTTCAGATCTTCTGCCTCTGCCAATTTTTCTGCCCTTCTTTCTTCTTCACTTATTCGGGCTTCTTCAGCAATCTGCTCTTTGGACAGTTTCTCAGCTAGTTTCTTATCGGCGGGTTGTATTTGGCTAGCTGTGCTTCTTGTGGCTTTCTTAGTCTGAGTGACTAGTACAAGTTGTGATGTCCCAAAGACACCATACGACAGCCTAACTTTCTTGCCTTTGACTTTTTCCATCTTTTTTGAAATTTCGATTAGCAAAGAGATCCGGATGGTCTAGTCTTTGTCCATAGGATTCAACCGTGCGAATCGGGTCTTACATTGTTTCGATAGTGTCAGTTGGTTTCTCAATCTGTCCTTCCCCCTTTTTGGTTTGATCAAAAAGAGCAGTGAGGTGGGATGTCAGAGATCCAAAGCTGACTGATATTGCCTTGTTAAGATTTTCAACAGATAAACCTTGAGCTTGAGCAGATAGACTTTGAATCTTCGAGATCAGCTCAGTCTTAACAGATTCCACGGCAGTAGAGAGGGTAAGAATTAGTTTGTCAAGTTTCTCTTCATTCATTTCTAGCTTTTCAGTGACCATCAGAAGAGAAACTTGTTGTTGATCAACCTGGACTAGCTTGTCATCAACTTTCTTCTTAAATTCAGCAGTCAGGTTGGTCACAACTTGAGAGAACTGGTCTTTGATTGCCTCAATCTGGGAAATAGCCAATTCCCGTTGATCCGTTATTTCTTTGAGGCCAATCGCCTCGATCGCCTATTGTGTTGCTAAGTTGATTAGCCAACACTCCCTCAACTTCTTCTTTTCGGGAGATCTTTTAAAACACGATCGATCTCCGAAGTTGATCAAATGATGATGTGAGTTGTAGGAATATTTTGCGTCACTTGATCTCTTTCAGTTGTTTGCGCCTCCAGTGGCTGGTCATGAACTGCAGCATCAGTTCCACTATCATCGGCAGCTCCCACATCCTTCATATGATCATCTGCTTTAGGAGTTTCTTGGCTCGACCTCGATTCACCTTGTTCATCAATCCGGCTTCACGTGGATCGAGCTTTGATCGACTTCGGCGATTATCGGCTCAATTTGGTGATCCCACTTGAAGATTTCTTCATGTTGAAATCAAAATATGTGAATTCATCAAAGACCTCCCATCCGTTCTATAATGATCATAAAATCGGAGGTTTCTTTAATAGAGGAGATCTTTCCGGTGAGGATCTCCATTACTTCCTCTCGAATAACGGGATGGGCTACGGAGGTCTTGAGAAATTAGAATCTGGATCTGACTCATCAATATCTCGTTCAATTTGCATTCGACCATTTTCCGTTGATGGTCTTGGATTATCTGAGTTTTCAAGAATTATCTGTTCGAGATCGACCAGATTAGGTTGATGAGATGTAGAGGGTTCTCCGTGGTGGTCCGAGTAGGCGGAAGTGGATAAATTTCGATCACGGTTTTTGAATCTGCAGAGGTTACTTCATTGTCGAAGCAATTATGTTATGATATTGCTCTGATGATGGGTGATCTTTTTTTCGGTTCGCGAATCGATGAACTTTCGTGTGAATGTTGAGGGTGAAGGAGAAGGAGAAATATGTTCAGGGAATTTTTAAGAAGTCTCGATTGAATGGTGAATCATTTCGAGATTGAGGAGAAGGAGATCGTTCGCTCTTGCTTCTTCCCTCGAAATTAAATGTTGCATCCTCGCGAAATCTCAACTTGAAAAAAATCAATTTGAACCCGAAATACGGTTTCCCCGATTTTACTAATCGATTTTCGATTGGTTTTGTCATATTTTCTCCATTGATCCAAGTGAATCAAATGGTTCTTAGGTTGTTCGGCACTCCTTCCTCATCCGATGATCTTTCGTCTTCCGAAAAAATGAGTCATTGTGGCCTGTTAAAAATCTTTTGCCTTCTTGACCTCTTCTCCGAGCCTTTTCTCTTCTTCTTCTTTTGGGGAGCATCCGGTGCGAGACGGGGTTGTTAAATTGCCTCCTTGGTCTTTCCTTTCTTCACTTTTTTTAGGGGTGGGCGCGATATCATCATCACGTGGCCCATATATAACCCGATGTGGTTGTGAGGAAGGCCTTGTAGGACTTGATCCATTCTCGATCCCATTCGGCATTTGGCATTTTGTCCTTTGAGAATAATCGCAACCTTGTTGAGATTTTGATTCTCTTCTTCATAAAGAATTTTTCCTCACGATCATTTACTCAAATTTTTCATGTTCTTGGAGTATAATGGCCTCGCGAAGCCATGCCAATTGATATTCTTGGCTTCATCGATTATCTTGATCATCTTTGTACATTTTTACGGATGTTAGAGCATCACTTGTTAGGAAATTTTGAACGAAATACCCATGATTATTTTTGACGATTATGTCAAACAACAAATCGGTATTTCCTTTTTAACATAGGTCCGACAAAACCTGCGGTGCGGTGTTTGTTTGCCTCTCTCAAGAGTTCATTTCGATCAATTCTTTCATCTTCATTCTCCTCAGTAGCGCATGAGAGATTCTTCCTTTGGGCAAAATTTTGAACAGACGAGTTATGTCAAGATTTGACAATCGATCTCCTCTCCAGATTAATCAAGAAGAAATGGGTTCATCTCCAGATTTGTCCCAGATCCACCTTCAAATTCCTTAAAAATTCGGTGCTTCATCTTGACATTCTTTGGATTGCGAAAAGAAGAAAGACAAGATTTTCAAGACCTCCCTTCTTCAGAATTTGTTCCACCTCCATTGACTCCGGATCCCTCGTGACACCAAACTTTACAAATTTGTCATCGACAATTTTTGTTGCAGATCCGCATAGTTGCACATAATCTTTCCCATTCCGTGAGTGGCCATCTACAACAAGATAGACTCGATTATAATTGTGCATAATCATAAAGATATCATATATTGATTATCAGACCTATTCTCAGGCCTAGTAATCGATTAACACATACGAATATCAAGAAATGATAAGGCATATCACAGGATAACATATATAGACATAATCTATGTGATATATGGATTTTAGAAAAGAAATTCATCAAATAACCAGAAATTACCAGATTCTGTTTTTCGGAAAGATAAGTTTGAATCGCAAGAAAAACACTTTGAATCACAGAAAAGTAATTTTGAGTTTTCAGAGAATAAATCGCAAGAATTTTGAGGATAAGAAAACTCTGGTAGGGTTTTGATGAAACTTATAAGAAGGAGGAGGGAAAATCGAGATTAGAAGATCAACCGTTTGAAAAGGTTAAACGAACCAGATTGAGCGGTTTTGATCGTGTGGTCAGGAAAAGCACGTACGATTGCCTTTTGGATTTAAAAGCACATTTTGTGGCAATTAATACAAATACCCCACGTCCGCATTAAATATTTTGCAGGATATACATCACAAAAGTAGTGTGTACAGTAAAGGCAAATATTATCAGATAATATCAGATAAGTAAGCAATAAACAAGGAAACATAAATGCGATGTATCTGGTTAATCGATATTTATGTCGATCAATACCACTCGTGAGATGTTGATTCCACTTGTTGATCTTAGTTTTTCGCATGGTGTTTAATTCTTATAATTTCCCCAACCGTCCTTTTCAACCGATCCCCTTCAATTTGTTAAATGCGATTTTTCCTTTTCGATCCTCCTCGATTGGGTTGAAGTTCCCCCTTCAAGCAAATTATTTCGATTTCTTATTGACCGATAAATCTAATTTGTTGAGGTATAATACTCAACTGATTTTCCTCATCTGATCAGTCTCTTATCTAATCAGATTTCAGTTGACCTAATCTGATTCTACTCAGACCAAGCCAATTCTTGGGATAAGTGTTACCGCCAAAACTTAGTTCTTGAAGAATTGAATAGTAGTCTCGATTCCCTAAGTCGGCACGATTTGACATTTGTAATAAAGGTCTGGATACTTCGTAATGTCAAATCGCCAGAATTTATCTAATTATCGGATTTTCGTGTTTCCTACCTAAGGGTTTCAAGTTTGTCCTTGTGATGCAAATTTCTCTAAAAGGCTTTGAGAAATCAAATTTGCATTTGCATCCTTGCTTGACCTCTATAAATTGGACCAATGATTTACACAACATAACCCAGTCACCATACTTATCTTCTTTGTAAATCATGTATTCTGGTGAACCCTTATTTGAAGGTGATTCCTAAAAAACCTTTACCCCTTTTTCAATGATTTCAACTTCTCAAATCAACCATGTGTGTTCCTTATTGCTGCTTTCGTCGTCATCAAAGATTACACATACAATTATAAAGACAAAAACTTCTCTATCACCGAGAAGGCGGCGGATCTGCTATATCAAAATCGAGAAGACACTTCTCCTAACAAGTATGCACCTTGTGTGTCTATCGAGATGACGGAATTAGCATCAAATGGACTCGATCGATATCAAACATGAGTTTGGTATATGGTCTTGATCGGACAATAAGCTGATCTTATTAAGAAGATATCAAACTCGATTTTTGCATGCGACACATGTGGCCATATGATCTTTGGATCACTTTCTTGGCACTTGTGTCCCATTTAATCAGATGAAATGTTGGAACATTTGAAGATTGGAGAGCCCATTGATTTGTGTCTAAGGGCTCGGCTTAGAAATCCTTTCAACGCCGCTCTCGCTCCTAACTCGAGGAAGCTCTGGAGGGTGGCTTTAGGATTATTTCAAAGCCTTGTTAAGTGGGGGAAAATGGGAGCATCAGATCTTAAAATCTCTCTCTCTCCCCCCCTTCTAGGGTTAGGTTTAGGGTTTAGGGTTTATGGCTTATGTACTGACCTCCGGGTCCTTTTGTACTTGTAACTTGTAATATAAATCTGACCTTCGGGTCTTTATCAATGAAATTTTTTATTATTCCATTGTTGTGTAAATTTCCTTTTTCTTATGCGATGTAAGCTTTAATCTTATGAACCTTGCTTGTTGAATATCAGCTTAATCGACTTACAAAGTGTGAAATAACCAAACTGATTTAATCAGATAATCTTTTAGTCTGATCAGTTCCTTTAATCTGATAATCCTTTAACCTGATCAGTTCCTTTGATCGCTTTCTCATATCAGTTCCTTGACTGATCTTCTGATCAGTTGAGATACCAAACTCAACTGATTCCTCTTAACCTGGTTAGTCTCTTAACCAGCTGGTTCTGGAGATTAGTCCATCATACATTTTAGGTGCTTTTTCTCCAAGATCCAGAAGCCCTAGCTCATTGCATAATTCTCTGAATCTGATCTCAGCTAGTGGCTTAGTTAGAATATCAGCTTTCTGTATACTAGTATGAATCTTTTCCATTCTGATATTCTTCTTTTCAACATGATCTCTTATAAAATGGTGTCTGACATCCACATGCTTGAATCTTGTATGTAGAACAGGATTTTGAGTGATTGCAATAAGCTATTCATTGTCATGAGAATAAAGGTACATTCTTAGCTACAATGTTATAATCCTCACCGCGACTAAGCGGAAGCGATTTAGAACAATGATTTCTGCGAGCCCATATATTACCTTCGATAGTAGATGTCATGTTTGAATCGATGTCAAAGCTTAATAAATATAAAAAGAAGTTTGAAAACTACGAGATCGGTTTACTTCCTAAAAAACCGACATGTTCTGAGGTTGACTTCACATCAATTTTGCAACCTCCATAATCGAATCAGAATACCCACTAAGCTCTAGATTATCATCTAATGGGTAAAATAAACCAAGGTTTTGTCCCTTCAAATACTTAAGAATCCGCCAAGCTTTCTAGGTGACTTTGCATTGGGTGAAATTGCACATTGGGATTTGCAAAAGTGATATGCTACAGTCTGTTTGGCGGTCGGTATAGTAGAGATCAATGAGAGCCCTATATTCTTTTCGATTGGTTTTCGACCATCCTCATACGGATCCATCTTGAATCCAGTCAACATAGGAATTCTGGCTTCCTTACAGTTTTGAACTCCAAACTTAGCCAGTAAACTCCTAGTGTACTTTGCTTGGTAGATGAATATCCCTTCTATACTTTGTTTAACTTGTAGACCCGTCCAAAGCGGAAAAGTAACTCATCGACCCATCATGGACATCTCGAACTTCCTGCATCGAACTGTCTTTGAATCTTTCACATGTACTCTTTTTGGGAGATCAGAAGATGATGTCGATCCACATAAATCGAACCATCGAATATCTTCTCCATCTTCTATTGCGAATAAGGTTCTATCCACTATTCCTTTAGTGAAACCACTATCTATAAAGAATCGAGAGAGTGTATCATACCAAGCTCGAGGAGCTTGAAAAGGCACAAGTGCCATAAAGAGCTTTTCTTAAGCGGTACACTTGGTTTTGCCCTTTTCAAAGCCTGGAGGTTGTTCGACATAAACTTCCTCTGCTAGTACCCCGTTTAAGAATGCACTCTTTACGTCCATCTGATACACTGTGAACCCTATGTGGGAAGCATATGCGAAAAAATCAAAGGATTGACGAATGGTTTCTAGCGGCGGCCAAAATGGTGCAAAGGTCTCATCATAATCAATTCCTTCGATTGTGAATACCCTTAGCAACAAGTCTTGCCTTATTCTGGTTATGACATTTTCTCATCTCTCTTGTTCTTGAATACCCACATTTTTTCGGCTCCTCCCAAACATGGCATTTAGAAATCCGTTCCAAACTTGCGTCTTAGAATAGTGGAACTTCCTCTATTGTTGTTGGTTCCTTCATAGGCGGATAACAACAATACATGGCACTTTCACCAATCCGATGTCTAGTTTTAACTTTATCAGATGGGTCTCCGATGATTAGATCAGTTGGATGAGTGGTTATCCAGGTCCATACATTACGATTTGCGTCGGTTTGGAGAACATCATCCATTTTCGATAATAGTTCATTACTAGAGATTGAGAGTGGTTGATTTAATGATCCACTTGATAAGAACATGTCTCGGTGATGTTGGACTCATCATGTGATATGTAATAATTTCGTTATCTTATGGGAACTTCATGAATGTGTTATGAATATGGAAATTGTTTAGAGTATTTGGTAAAACTAAAAAAGGATGGTTTAGTTGATCTTTGTCTCTAATTTTGTGCGGCTTGTAATTATTCATCGACGGGTTGTTCGTACCTTAGGATCGATTGACACGGTGAATCATGAGCTAGATCTGGAATGTATCTTTATTACGAGTTCTCGATCCTTTTTCTTGATCATTAGGCGATCCATTTTACGTGCATCAGTCTTGGTTGATCGATACTTCTTGTTACGAATCGGTGATTTGATTTCTCTTGTTGAAGATGTTTCATCAAAAGACTACATGGGGTGTTTCTTCCACAACCCGAGGGGTTACTTTGTTGTAACCACGAAAAGCCTTGCTAGATGTGGAATATCCTAAGAATATACCCTCATCGACTTGGCCTCAAAAGTCTTCAACCCGACTCTTCCCATTGTTGTGTATGAAACACTTACACCGAATAAAACATGGAAGTAAAAACACGAGGTTTTCTACCCTTCCCAACCCTTAGTGACTAAATCGAGGTTCATAGGGTGTTTTGTAGTGAGCCTTAGTTAGAAGACATCATTACGAGTATGGCATGCGGTATTGATAACTTCAAAAAATTTAGAACGTGTTAAGCGGCTTAGTATTGCATGTTGACTAACATAGTCTTGGCGAAACTTCTTTGAGTGTTTGTTTCTCCGATTACATTTACTCCATTCTAACCCTTTGGCGTTCTTGCGGTGATGTCTCATCTCAGTATACCAAACTTAGTGCAAAATCGATAATAAAAGAGTTCAAAAATTCTGTACCTTTATCGTCGATTTTTTTTACTGGTTATCGATTCGACACCCTTTTCATTTTGTAATATCTTGGCGGTTTTCGGGTATCTTTGTTTGTCGTCTCATTCTTCTTATGTAAGAATACAACCTATAAAGATGGAGTAAACTTGGAATAATCATCCACGATTACCGTGAGTATATTTGCATCCAGGATTGAGACCGATTTGGTGTAATCGGTCCAAATAAGTCCATATGAAAATTTGCAATACTTCTTTGGATGTCGGTCCATGGATTTCCTTGAATGAAGCTTTAACTGTTTTTTCCTTCCGACATGTGACACATATCCGATCCTTAGAAAATACCTCATTCAAGGAAGTCCTTCCACTAATGACATCCTTCTTTATCTTGTTAAGAGTTTTAAAGTTCGGATGACTCATTCTTTTGTGCGAGCCAAGCGCTACTTTTGGAACTCTTAACAATCGGCATCATTTCTTGGGCAATTGTTCCAATCTCTTTGTGTAGATCGTCCCTTTCCTTGAACCGATTAGCAAAAAATGTTGAGTGGCTCAATTTTTGATAGTGCATTGATCGGTCGAGAACTCAACAAATTTTTGAGGTTTGAATCCGTTGTCAAAGAATTGTGAAACCGATAACAAGTTATGCTTTAAACCATCGACATACGAGACTCCGATAACACAGACATCATCATTCTCTAAGGTTCGAATCCTCTGGTAAAACCAAAGTTATCATCACCGAAGAGTACCGTGGGCCTTTTTTGTTCAATGTAAGAGCTAAGGAGATGTTTGCTTGAGTCATGTGCCTTGAGCATCCACTATCGATGTACCAGATAGTTGCTTGTACACCTCCTTTGTTGGCCAGACCCACGCGAACCTGCAACCAAATCAAGCTTTAGGTACCCCTTTTGGATTGGGTCCTGAGGGGTTAGGGTTGGTTTTAGGGATCCATACAAACATGGCACTTCTATTGTAATCAGTTAGATCAGAAGGCCTGATTTGTCTCCCATACATATCAACATAATCATACGTCTCTTTTATATGCTTTCTAATTAGTATGATTATTAGGTGTGAGCCTTGGGTGACTTAGAAGACTTGGGATTTATCTTTGTTGTTTGTCTTCTTTTAATCCAGTGTGGCTCAGGTGCAGCAACCCTCGGTTTCTGATTATAAGGGTAGGTACGACTGCTACCATCAAAAGATTCATATCTTTTTGGCATAGGTGGTTTTTGCAGTTTACCTATAGCTTGCTTATTAGGCAGCTGACCTTGATTGGGTCTCAGATTAGATTTCCCTTTGACAGGTTGTCTTTTCTGATACCTAATATGTTGATCAGGTTGAGGTCTCTCTCGAAGAAGCTGGGTTCTTTGTTGATTCCTCGGCTGATGCTTTACCAGTTGGGGTCCATTTCTGTTCCCTTTCTGATTAGGCACCTGCCTTACTTGCTCAACAGGTCTTTTTCCCTTATCAGATACAAGTTTAGCTTTTAGTGTATCTTTGTCAGAAACTCGTTTGATTACACCTTTTTGAAGTGAATCAAACGGGGCTTTTGAGGATGTGGAAGGGTTCTCATACCTAAGTCCCTTCTTATTAGTTGGTGTTCGGAAATAGGTGTTCATGTCTTGAACGGTTTTAGATGACTTTGTGAAAACCTCTATTTTATTGCGCAAACTATTCTCAGAAGATTTTAGACTCTCATGTATTCGGAATAGCTCATCAAATTTAGCTTGAAGGATTTTGAAGTCATCAGCTTGTTGTTTGTTGATTGCTAGCTGATCTTTGATCTGCTTCTCCTGATCAGAAGATTTAACTTTCAGAATGTTAAGTTCCTCAGTTACCTTCTGAGCAGTTTCAGCTGATTTCAGTTAAGTAGTTTTACTGAGAGCGTTCTCTTCAACAAGGTCGATTATTTACGATCCTTAGCTTGTCATTCTCGGCTTCCACTATAGCATAAGTGTCTCTTGCATTAGAGATCATCAGCAATTGCTCGAGTAGAGTTGTGAAAGCGGACAATCTCTCCGGCCGGGTGTCTTAATAATAGCGAGTGTGGCGAATAAGCATAAGGTTTGGAGGTTACCTCAGATTGATCCTCCTTGGCCAAAGGCATATTTCATCGTCATCCCGAAGAGAATATCAGATCTTCATTCGTGGAAGTCAGCAACCTTTGCTTATCGGACATAAATCTTCTCTGAGACGGATGAGTACCAGAATCCTCGGAGGCGGAATAGGAATCATCAATTCGGATGTGTCGCGACAAGGGCTTTCTGTCTCGATAACGTTGCTCTCTTCCATTCCGTTTTTCTTCTCTTTCTTTTGGCGTCGAAGTCTGGGCAATGCTATTAAATTTTTTGTAGTGACTGGTTTCTCACGGTTGAAACCGCGCTCCCACGATCCAGAACCTTTCTTCTTCGGTGAGTAATTTAAATCTGTAGGATCTATCGGTGACTTCCCTTTTCGATAATGTCTGAACTCCTTCATCGGATCTGTTATCTCTTCTCTCATCCGGTTAGATTATCTCTTTTCTTTTCTTCTCTGTGATCTCTTCGATCATCGGATCGGTTCTTCTGGAGATCGTCGGTGATCTCCTATCTCTTCCTCTGCTATGTTGATAATCTTTATAGAATCTGCGATACTTACCAAGTTGAATATTTGATTTTTCAAGTTTCACAAGCAGAGCGAGCGTCTTCTACTGACTTATTATGTTTCCAATAGGTTGATTGGCCTTCGATCTGCTTCTTTGGTTGCTTTAAACGAATCGACGATTTAGGCGTTGAGAGACAGGCATCTCGTCTTCATCTGCTTGTCCTCTTTCGATTAAGTCGAACTTCGTGAGCTTTAAGGTTTAGGAACAAGCTACTCCATTGGCTTCATCTTTGAAATGTCTTGGCAATCCTTGATTCTAGTGACTTTAATGTCCCATTTCTTGGTGAGAGATCTTAAGATCTTGTAGTTGATATCTTTGTCGACATCTCTACCAAGTTATCGTAGCTTATTCTTGACATAGTAATCCTTCCATCGAGCTCGTTGATGGTCTCATTAGGCAGCATCTTTAGTTTTTGAACTTCACCGGTTAAACTTGTAGTCATTTGTCTTTGATCGATCATTTCCTTTGCATATCTCGGCTAGAGTATCCCACATTGCTTTTCCATGATTTTGAGATATTTTATCTTCTCCTTGGTGACTTTATCCATTGTCTTCATGATTATATGCTGGCGATTGTATCTAGAGTATCTGACTTTTCTTTCCTCTTGCATCCATCAAAATTTGGGCTTTTTCGCACAAGACTTCGTGGTAAAGTCTGGATCTCCTCCAAGCTGGAGGGGTTGTCGTGATATATGATGATGGGTCCTCTTTCAATGACTTCCATCATTACGCCTCTTATCGAACCTAGATGGTTGCACATATATATGGCCAATCTGCATACTCATCAATTGAGAACTTGGCAAATCATGATACATACGAGAGGTATTATCCATCCGAAGTGATTTTGGAAAAACGAATCGAGTTTTAAAAATGGTTTTTCAAGATCTGTTCAAATGACCACAAAGATTCTTCCTCAAGAATCGATGATACTCAAAACCCGATTAGTGTCAGAGAACCACTTCTCGATACCACTTGTAGGTCTTTAACGGGTTTTGTGAGGGCAAAATTCTAGAGGAGGGGGTGAATAGACTTACGAAAACTTTTTGTGCGGTCGGTGTGATTGCGATTAGCTTTGATCGAGTGCAAGTGAATCGGTTTGGGTGATATCTAACTTACTAATCTTTGAAGGAAGATCGATTCGATTATCTATCGGTTTAAGCGATTGTCAGCGGAAGCTAAGTTTTACCCGTGTGAAAAACCAGTTTTAATAAAATCAGATTCCAAAGTCAGTCTTTCAATCAGTTGACTAAAGTGTCAAACTTGATCAGATCAGAAGCTTGGTGCTAGCTGATCTTAACTTAGAATATGTATACAACTTTAATTAAGTTGTGTGCGATTGTGTAAAACAGTTAATCAAAGCAGGTAAATGCACACAAGATTTATAGTGGTTCGGACAAACCAGTCCTACGTCCACTCTTCCCTATCACAAGGGGCACCAACTAAACCAACTGGACTTAGATTATTGTGTTAGTCCAACACAATACACCAACAGATATTTAAAGAGTTCTCACTCAACCGATCCCAGAAATCAGAACTAGAAACCCTAGTTTGAAATCTTGCTAAACAACTTAACCCAACTTTGGGTTTTGGGTAAGATTGTTTTGGTTCCAACTTTGAAATCTTTCCTAGTTTTTAAGTAGCCTATCAGCTAGATGAAAAGATTTATGTGCTAGGAACTATGGGATGAACAGTTAAAAAATAATCTTCAAGTTTGTGTTCTTCGTGCGGATTTTTGATTATAGCTTGAGCTTCTTGATAGTTTCCGTGTCTTCACTCTAAAGAGTAATCCCGTATTTATAGACCTCGAAATCAAAGAGTCGTTGGAGAGCAATTTGAATTTCCGGCTATATTTGGTAGACTTGCAGGATTGATGTGGCGTGCTTGAGAACGGCATGGCAGCGTGAATAGTGTCTTTTATAGCCGTTTGAAAGCGCGCACCAAATCCCGTAATTATCGGCTCCGATCATACTTGTCTTGTTCTTATTGGTTAATAGAAGCACTTTTCAGTGTTGTTCTACCAACTAAGGTTGACATTCTTCTTGTTCATATTATCGACGTATGATTTGGTGAAACATCGATTTTCACTGGTGGTGACTTCGATCGATCTGTTGATCGATCTACCGATAGAGTCTTCGGTGCCAATTGTCTTAGCTTCAACTAGCAGACTCGGTGATGTAGGTCTTCCGGTGCGATCCGAAGGAAGTCATCTGATCTACAAGTCTTCTGAATTTGAGCTTCATGACTTCAGCTGAGATATCTGACTTGATCAGATCGATCTGGTCTTCTGTCCTTCTCTAGCCTTATGGCCTGTTGGATATCAGTTGTTCTTTTGATATGACCTATACATATTGAGGTTCCCCCTCAATATGTGACCTATCTTCTACATCAGTTGTTCTATACAATAATTATCAACTGGTATTCTATAACTGGTAATAAAAACATCGATCGATTTATGGATCGATTGGTCCTATTACATGAGTTTTAGAACTTTCATCAAAACACTAAATTTCACAACACTAAAGTAATTAGAGTTGTTAGGCAGATTTGGGTTCCAAAAGCTACAGCTAACCTGGTAGGACCCTACACCAAATGGGTACCTTAGAACTGATCTGTTTTTCGGGTAAAAGAAAAGGGCACTGAGCTGAATGAATACAACATAGCACTGATTAGTGGAAATGAGTTGGCTCCTGCTGTTTGGTATCTGGATAGTGGATGTTCAAGACATATGACAGGACATAAGCAACTAATCACTGACTATGTTAAGCAAAAAGGCCCTCAGATCACATTTGGAGACAATTCCAAAGGACAAACTGAAGGATATGGAACTCTTGAAGTTGATTCTGTTCATATCCATGGTGTTTCATATGTGTCTGGTATAAAGCATAACTTGCTTTCTATAAGCCAAATATGTGACAAAGGATTCAATGTTGAGTTCTCAAAGAACTTATGTTATATGAAAGACAATACTTCACATAAAGTTTTACTAACTAGTACTAGAAAAGGAAATGTGTATCTTGTTGGTTGGAGTTCAACTCCTAAAGATACATGTTTGGTTGCAAAAAGTTCCAATGATACCAGTTGGTTGTGGCACAAAAGGATGAATCACCTAAACTTCAAAACCCTGAACAAACTTGCAAGATTAGCACTTGTGAGGGGGTTATCCAATGAAGTGTTCAGTAAAGAACATATATGTGATGCTTATCAGAAAGGAAAACAAATCAGAGCATCCTTCAAAAGCAAAGTAGATGTTTCTACTGAAAGAATACTACAACTGTTACATATGGATCTCTTTGGTCCAGTAACACCTGTGAGCACTAGTGGCAGAAAATACACACTTGTGGTAGTTGATGACTACTCTAGATACACATGGGTCATATTCTTACTAAGTAATAAAGAGACTCGAATAAAAGCTGCTGAACTCTCGAAAAGGCTCAAGATCTTGAAAAAGAATCTGAGTGTGGTCAAAATCAGATCAGATAAAGGAACTGAGTTTATCAATCATATTATATCGATTATTGTCAAAGAAATGGAATAGCTCATGAAACATCACCGCAAGGACCCCACAACAAAATGGTGTTCTTTGAAAGAAGAAATAGGACTCGAAAGAAGCCAAGGACAATGATTCTTTGAAGTTTGATATTCTAAGAGATTTTGAAATTTGAAGTTATCCTTTGCATGCTATTCTCCGAAACGAGATCCATGCTGACCAAGAACCAAGGAAAAAATCCATATGAGCTATGGAATGAAAGGAAGCCTCTTTTTTCTTTCTTTCGTGTGTTTGGTTGCAAGTGTTTCATACACAATAATGGTAAAGATCGGTTGAAAAATTTTGATAGCAAAAGGCGATGAAGGGATATTCTTAGGATATTACGAAGTCATAAAAGCCTTGAGTTTACAAATATGTAGGACTCTTATTGTGGAAGAAACACCTCATGTTGTTTTTGATGAATCAACTTGTGTTCGTAAGAAAGCAGGAACATGACTTCGGGAGAACCGACCAAGAGAATCACCGGACTTAGCTTTGAAAAAAGAATGATAAAACATCCTCACGAACTAAAAAAGAAGAAGTCGGTCACTTTCTATGAATGGAGTGAATCAGACTCAGACAAAGAAGTTCAGGATGGAAAAACTCAGGATGGTGAGACTTAGGATGGAAATTCTCCACTGAAGGAAAGCCAACAAACCGAAGGTCGACCAATCGAACATACACGATTCGGACTCGGTATGTAATGCCGATGAAGATGTGGTCACGGTGAGGCAAACTCGAATCTATCAACCAAAGGGGAAACAAATGTCACGACAATGTTCAGAATGGAATTTCCACGAGGAAGATGATTCTCTTTCTCCTTTTCTTTTGTTCCTGAATTTAATGAACTACTGAACCTAACATTTATGATGTTGAGGATATCTTCTTTGGGGAACATCCAGAGAAGATGGTTGGATAGTCATCCTATAAGTCGATTGTGGGTGATCTATCGGTTGGTGTCAAAACAAGAAGGTTCCATGGAGAAAGTGCTTTGTTTCTCACTTCCTATCTCGAAAAGAACCTCTCGAGATTGAAGATGCTCTACAAGATTCATTTTGGATTCTTTGCTATGTAAGAAGAGCTGAATCAGTTCTCAAGGCATGAATTTTGGGAGCTAGTGGATAGACCTAAGAGGCACAATGTGATTGGAACTAAGTGAGTGTTCAAGAATAAGAGAGATGAAAATAACAACATTGTGAGAAACAAGGCAAGGCTAGTTGCACAAGGTTATTCCCAAGAAGAAGGCTTGGATTATGATGAAACCTTTGCACCTGTTGCAAGATTAGAAGCCATCGATTGTTTCTTGCATATCTTGCCCACATGAAATTCCGTGATCCATCGGATGGATGTGAAAAGTGCATTTCCGAATGGTGTGCTTAAGGAAGAGGTTTATGTGGAACAACCTCCACGGTTTCGAACGAGAATGACCAAGTTTCTGTGCTCGGGAAAGCCTTGTATGGTCTTAAGCAAGCACCTAGAGCATGGTATGATACCCTTTCTCGGTTTCTTCTTGACCATGGTTTTATCAAAGGCTGTTGATAGGACTTTGTTCGAGGATAGAAGATGGGAGCGACATCTTACTTGTTGATTTATGTAGATGACATCATATTTGGATCTCCAAATCATCGGTTGTGTGAAAAGTTTTACTTACGATGAAAGGAAAGTTTGAGATGTCAATGATGGGGAGATGAATTTCTTTCTTGGACTTGAATTGAAACAAACTAAGGAAGGAATCTTCATCAATCAAGCAAAATACACCGAGATCGATTGCAAAGTGTGGTGTGCGAGATTGCAATGCGATTAGAATTCCTATGAATACTAACTACATGATGGATCGATCACGAAGGCAAATCAATAAATCCTGCGATTATAGAGGATCATTGGATCCTTTGCTATATCTCATGACAAGTAGGCACGATATAACATTTGTTGTTGGGATATGTGCAAGATACCAAGCTAATCTAAAAAGGCTAGTCACATGGAGGCCGCCAAAAAGATTACGAAATATCTTAAAGGCTTTGTGAATAGAGGATTATGGTATCGGATGATGATAACCTTTAATGCTTGGTTATTCAAATGCCGATTATGGAGGATCTAGAATTGATGTGAAATCTACCACATGAACTTGTCAATTTCTTGGAAGTAAACCGATATCATGGTTTTCAAAAAACAAACCTCGAGCAACCACTCTTGAGAAATTTAAATACACATGGTGCGAGGAAGTCACATTTGTGCACAAATTCTTTCGCTCGGACAACAATTTAGGGATTATAAGATTATAGCCAATGAAGTACCTATATTTTGTGATAATAATAGTGAAATTGCTATTACACAAAATCTGGTATTGCACACCAGATGTAAGCATGTTGATATTAGACATCATTTCATCAGAGATCATGTTGAGAAGAAAGGACATCGGGATGGAGAAAATTCATCTTGATAAGAGAGCTAATATCTTGACTAAACCTTTCATTTGAATCAAGATTTAGGAACTATCGGTTGAATTAGGTATGTTGGATCGGTGTATAAAGCAAATCGAAAAAAATTGAAGGTTTTCGGATGCATGAAGTTTTTTCGAGATTTTCTTGAGAAACTCGGGATAAAATTGAAAATCTTGAACTCGAGTCTTGGGAAACTCGGATATCACGAAGATCAAGACTCGATATTATCTCGACCTCGTTCGATTTCAAAGTATCACATTGACCCTTTCAAGATTTCGATATTATCTCGATCTTTCTCAAGATTTTCGATATTATCGACCTCGTTCGAAGATTTCAAGATTATCATCTTGACATTTTATCAAGATCAAAACTCAGTAAGACTGATGGAGGAAATTAATCTGAATAAGTATTGACTCATGCAACACATTTATTGTCTAACTGAATCTCAGTAATCATTGGCAATAAATAACATAACACCTGAAGGAATATTTGGGCAGGACCTTTGAAATACTCGAAGAAAGTAAATGGTCTGCAGGAATGGTAATTAATTACATTGTTCATTAATCACCAATAAGGTTAAATTGGCGGCTTAATATTTGTGAAATCGTCCTTTCATATACCCGATTTAGTCGGTGTCTCAACCGTCGATTTCTTCATCTATACGATTTTCCATGAATCAAATCATATTTATCTATTGAAGAATTCCTTCAAAGCCCAATTCTAAATAACCTTCGTCTTCAAAACACTCTGCTTCAAAAACCTCTCGATTGCCCAGAAATTATCATCCTTCTCAAAACCCTTCACAAAAATTCTTTAAAAATGACGTTCTCTGTATACGATAAACTTGCCATTTCTAACAAACCTTGGTATGAATACATCGTTTCTCTCGAAAGCTCATCAAATGCAACTCATGAAGAGGAAGCGTTGCACATGATTCGGTTGGCAAAACTCACTTGCCTGGTTGCGAATCAACCAGAGGCAGAATAAGTAAAAGAGGTAATAGAGTTTATCTCGAATTTAAAATTAGATGAGGAGGATTGTATAGAATCGCATATTACTGTATCGTATTTAGAGCATAGTTCAAAGTATGTGGATTTTGTTAGGGAATTGTATATCATTCCTAAGAATCTCAATGCCATATATGAATTAAGCGATAGAGGTGAAGACCCTACGGATTTATATGATGGGTAGGGAGCAAGAGTATCTGGATAGGATTGCAGAGCATCCAGTTAAGTTCAAAGCAACTCTAAATAAAAGGCATTTGAAGCCTAAGTATCGAGTTTTGCTGGACATTGTGAGTAAATGCATAATGAGTAGGTCCGGCAGCTTTGAACAGATTAGAACGCCGAAGTTGAGATTAATGGCGACGATTGAAGATTCACCCACCACTGCATTCAACTGGTTACATTATTTAATCAAAGTGGTGAGTGATCAATCTAAACAAGTCCAGAAGGTGAATAGATCGGTTGTTATCAAAAGGAAGATCCTTCATGCAACCAAGATTGCATATATCTTGGAGATGTGCAGAGAAGAAGAGGATATCTTTGCTAATTCCTCACCCTTTCCAAAGTCAAAAATTCTATTCAAGCCACCTACAACTAAGAAGACTTTGAAAGGAAGGAAGGAGAAAAGCTCAAAGTCTCAGGAGGAGACCACTGAAGAAGGAGCTGAAGAAGCCCAACAATCCAGGGGGAAAGCCCTGATGGAGGTAAAGAGAGAAAAAGGAGAGACTCTGAAGATGAAAACATTGGCCCCTCAGAAGCGAAGGAAACTTCAAATTATTACTGAGGAAGAAGTCAGTGAAACTGAGGAAGTCCAACCTGAGGGCCAGCAAGGACTAACATCTCCATTGCAAGTTCTGGCTCAGGTTGTGACTATTGCACAGGAACAAACTGAGGAACAGGTGTTCTCTGAGGTTCTCGGAACATCTCTGAGCTCAGACAAAATATCTCAGGAAATATTCAAGGGACCTCAGGTTCCTACTGAGGAGATACCTGTTCAGACCTTAGATCAATCTGAACCTCAGGAGCTACTGAACATAGATGCGCTCCTGAGTGAACCTTTTCTAAATCCCGCAGCACCTGAACCTGATCCTACTAAACCTGAGAGCCCAAAGCTGAAGAAGGGAGAGACATAAGAGACTGAGTGGCGCAGCAAGGGGGAACAATTCATTCTGGATAGGTACCCTGAGCTGAGCTCATATCCTGACCTTCAGGATCTCTTCTTCAGAATCAGGACCACAGTCTATATCCTGAATCAGACTCTTCCAGAGATGTTGAACATTGCCTCCTTCAGAGGAGAGGACTGGTGGAATGCTGAGACTGCTGTGCTAACAGAGTTCTCTGGATTCAGGAAGACTAAGCTCAGGATGAAAATTGTTGATTTTGATGAGCTAGTAAAGAAGAAGGTGGCTGAGAGGAGGGAAGTTGTTGGTGATGCCTCCAGTTCTAAGGATCAAGATGAAGAGGGGGATAAGCAAGAGGATCCTGAAAAGCAATCTCAGATGGAGAAGGAAACTGATGCTTGTCAGACTGATATCTCACATCCTCAGACTGAAGTTAGCACTCTTCAGGTAACTTTTAGCACTATTAAACATTATGCCAAAGCTACTGAAGTTCCTATCTTTAAATCTGTTATGTCTGATATGCAGACTAAGGCTCAGGTGGAGCACCCAGCTCAGGTTGAAAAAGTTGTATACGCTCCAGAGATTGATCTAAGTCCTATCTTGGACAAATTGAAGAAAGTGGTGCCAATGGTGGAGAAAATGACTCAATTTGAAGAAACCTTGGCCAACCAATCTCAAAAGCTAGAAACACTGAGTTCATCTTCAGACATGATGCAACTTCAAACATCTCTTGCTGATAAATGACTACCCTGGAGGGAAAGGTTGATGTAGTCAAAGCTGAGCTCGATGCAGAGATGAAGCAGATGTATCAGGAAAGAACATCATATCTTGAAGCCAAGCTGGTTGAGAAGAATGATCAAATGATCAAGACAATTGTTGAGGAAATGGGCTCTATGCTCATGACCAAGATGACAGAGATGATGCAAAATGTCTTCTCACACCAGTTTGCACCTCTATCTGAAGAGTTCTCAGTAGCTAAAAATCATATGAAGAGGCTGGAAGATGAGCACGATCAGTTGGCAGGGGAAGTGCGATGTATAAGCAAAGAGCAATATCATATGGATACCGCACTTTCTCAACTTCTTCCAAGGTATGGTGCCAAAAAGGGGGAAAGGCCTGGTGGCAAGCTTAGTGAGTTGTTGGCACAGACATTGAAGAGAAAGGCTGATAAAGAAGCTGAAGAGAAGATTATAGTTGATGCCTTAAAAGAAGTGGAAGCCACTGAGAAGCTCAAACTCAAAGAAACTGAAGAGCCTATCTACACTCAAGTATCTGAGCAGACTATTCAAGAAGCAATTTCTGAGAAACTTAGTGGTAGAAGGATGGTGGAAACAAGCCAAGCCGGTGAAGAACAAGTCAAACCTATTAAGAGAAAGGTTGTGGCATTTGTAGAGCAGGAGAAAAAGAAAAGAGCTAAAGCTTTCAAATCTACTCAGAGGAAATTGATTATTGATTTTGAAGAATCTGAGGAAGAAGTTGATAAAGAAGTCTTCAACACAAAGAAAGCTCTGAAAACACTTCAAGATGAAAAGGAAAAGAAAACTGCTGCTTCTGTATCATGAGTTCCTGTGATCAGGAAAAAGAAAGAAGAAGAGCAGAAAAGAAGAAGTGGTTTCAAGAAGTTCTTGAGCAAAAAGAGGGGTACAGAGAAAGCTCAGAAATGGACGCACATTGACAAATGGATTCCTATTCAGTTCAATGATGTGTGGGTGGAAATCAAGAGAACCTTCTGGTTCTACTATGAAATTCTGAGGGAATGGAGGGGGACCAGCTCAGATATGAATGAAGCCTTCATTGAATATCTTCTGACATTCTATCCTAAGTACCTTCAAAGTTAGATTAACTTGGCAGATGAAGGTAATACGCAGATTGTTGTCCCTGGTCCATATACTTACCCAGCTCCAAGACTTGAGAATGACTATGTGAATGAGACAACCATTTCTCGAGAGATTGCTTCGATATGCCATCTAACTTGGCACGACAGAAACAACCCGGATATCATCAAAGCAGCGGATGGGCGAAGAAGAGATATTATGGGATGTTCAACACCTGGAGGTGCTGAGGATGAAGTTGATGAAGATCGAAGATGATGAAGACCGAAGACTTTATTTGTTTTATTTTTTTTTTTTTCATTGTAATCTGTAACTCTGATCTTACAATCAATGAAAATTTATCCTTATGCTCAAAGATAATATCTCATTATCTTTTTACATGTCTTTTATGTTTGATATGTCTTATGTTTTGAACTGTTGAGAATTGCCATTTTGGATTGTAATAGAAAAACTGAAACCTGAGTATAGGTTAGGTGTTTTTGTAACAAGATGGTTTTGGCATCATCAAAAAGGAGGAAATTGTTGGGAGATGAATTTAATAAAGAAGATTTTGATTAGATCCCAAAACCCCTGAGTATGACATGTACAGGATAATCTTGATAGTCTGAATCAGGATTCAGTATAGAGTGTTCAGGAAGTTATCTGCACCATGTATAGTCAGCAGATATAGATCAGGTTAGATTTTGAAGATTCTGAAGACTCAGTAAGTTTGTAGGTCCCGAACTTGTTTTGTGAGGGCAGAAGTCTAGAGGGGAGGGGTGAATAGACTTCTGAAAACTTTTCATGCGGATCAGGTGTGATTGCGGATTTCCTGATCAGAGTGCTAGTGAGTCAGTTTGGACTGATGTTCAATCTTACTGAGTGCCTGGGGGCAAATCAGTTTGATATCTGTCAGTTTAACCGAGAGTGCGGAAGCTTGTAAATACCCGTGTAAAAAAACAGTTTATCAATTCAGATTCTTAAGTCAGTTTTCAACCGGCTGACTAAGGTGTCAACCTGATCAGATCAGTTGCTTGGTGCAGACTGAGCTTAACTTAGAATATGTAAGCATTTTTAAACTCAGTTGTGTGAATAGTGTAAAGCAATAAAGAAAGCAAGTAAATGCACACAAGATTTTATAGTGGTTCAGACGAAACCCGTCTTACATCCACTCTTCCCTTAACACAGGGGCACCAACTTAACCAACTTAACCAACTGGACTTAGTTTTATGTGTTAGTCCAACACCCAACAGATATTCATTGAGTTCACACTCAACCGAACCAGAAATCAGAAACTAGAATCCCTAGTCTGAAATCTTGCTGTAACAAACTTAACCTAACTTTGAGTTTGGGTAAAGATTTGTTGTGGTTCCAACTGGAAATCTATCCTAGTGTTTATGTAGCCAAATGTTAGTGGATAGATTTCTTGCTAAGAACTATGGGATGAACACTCTAAGAATAATCTTCAAATATGGTGTTCTTCGAGGAGATTTTTCTTTGTAGTTTTTTGCTTCTTTTTGCGGTGTCTCTCCGTGTTCGTTCTTAGTGTTCTTCAATTTTGAAGATCGATCCCATTTTATAGACCTCGAAATCAAAGAGCCGTTGGAGAGGAATTTGAATTTCGGGCTATATTAGGTAGGTTGTAGGATATGATTGTGACCTGCTCCGAATATCGGCGTGGTCGTAGGCATGATTAAGCGTTTATTTATATCCATGTTGTCGAATCCGTATTATCAGCTCTTTTTGTGCACGTGTCGCTTTCTCTTTGGCCATGAGGCGGCACGGTATTTTTTCCGTTAGATGATTGATATTCCTTTTGTAGAATATTCGTCTTATGCAGTGTACCATTTTGGTTGGCCTTGGTCTGGTGATTTGATCGGATAAGCGGTCGATCTACCTTTGTAGAGTCTTCGATGCAGATTGTCTTAGCACAATATGCATACTACCGATATAGGTCTTGGTCTTTGGTAGTCTTGATCTTGGTGACTCTAAGCCTCGGTGTATTGATCATCTTGAGTTTTCGGGTTTATTCTTTGAGTCCTCGAGGTTTATCTGAGTCTTGAGTTCATCTGAGTCTTGAGGTTTATCCGAGTCTTGAGTTCATCCGAGTCTTGATGTCTTCTGTCTTCACCGATCTTGACTTCTTTTCTTGATTTGTTCTTAGCCTTCCGATCATCGACCTTATCTGGGTCATCCGATACTTCGACGACCTATACATATTGAGTTCCCCTCAATATGTGACCTATCTTTACATCGACTATCTATACATTTCGGTGGTCATCTTAATCGATTCTAAGTCATCGATCGACCTAACAGTCACATTGGTCCTATTACAACCTTCGTTTTGGAACTTCCATGAAAACTAAAATACAAATTTCCCAACAAAGTTTCAAGAAATCGAAGACTCAAGAAGTTTTCAAGAAAATCAAGACTCAAGAATAAATCAAGACTCAAAGAAGTTATCAAGAAATCAAGACTCAAAGATGACATCAAGACTCAAGATGTCACCGAAGACTCAAGATGTCATCAAGATGTCAAGACTCGAAGACATCGAAGACTCAAGATGTCAGAAGACATCAAGTCTCAAGATGTCATCGAAGACATCAAGTCTCAAAAGATGTCACCAAGACACTAAAAACTCAAGAGACACTCAAGACTCGTAAGACATCAAAACTCGTGAGGACATCAAGACTCAAGACACTAAAGACTCAAAAAGACATCAAGACCCAAGAGTCACTAAAGACTCAGCAAAATACTGAATACTCAGTATAACCTGAATGTTCCAAGGCACTGAATAATATCTACTTGAAGACTACAAACTGAGAAAAATGCGAATATTCAAAAAAATAGATATTGCCCAAGACATTCATATGCAGACAAAAGGAACTAAGTCCAAGTGTTGTTTAAGGTTATCTCACTCAGAGAGGTTGACCAAAAAGAGCCGTTATGTTTGTCTACATTTACTGAAGGCAAGAACCAATCAGAGGAAGACAACACTGTACAACACTGTACTTTACTGACACTGAAAGCGACAGGTCACTGAAGCATGTCAGTAGTACTATGTTCCAGACTGCAAAAAGTGGTGATTGGCTACATGAAAGCATATTTCCTAAAACATGCAAGGGAGTATTCAAACCCTAAAAATAGTCGTTCATCAAACACCATAAGAGGAAACTCATGAAGCTATCTCCTCCAACGGATAGTTTTTCAAGAGTGACCTTGGTGAAGTTGCCTATAAATAGTAGTGACCCTTTACAATGAGAGGTCACGGGAAATTTGAAAGAAACTCAAGAGCTCATTCGTATTATTACAAATTGAAGCACTTGAAAAACCTAGAATTTCCCAAGTGTTTCACATTGAAGAGAGCTCATTCACTAAGCC
Source organism: Stenogyne calaminthoides (assembly GCA_037126765.1). Lineage (NCBI taxonomy): Eukaryota > Viridiplantae > Streptophyta > Magnoliopsida > Lamiales > Lamiaceae > Stenogyne > Stenogyne calaminthoides. The sequence continues at coordinate 13,315,037 of JBBCBC010000018.1, forward strand.
TAGATTGATAAGATATATCCAAATCTTAGTAGAGATATCCTAGCCTTTGCATTATTCTTATTGTAAAGGATATCTCATCCTATTTGGAAACCAACCAGAAACCCAAACCCTTTGTAAGGTAGTTTGAGTGTGTTTGTTGGTGAGTTGGAGTTGTAAAGAGTTAGTAAGCTACAGTGAGTTAGCCAGAAAACTTAGAGAAGAAGTTAGTAAGCTACTTGTGGTAGTCTGAACACTTGTGTGTTTTGAGTTAGTAAGCTGCAGTGAGTCAGCCAAAAAACTCAAAAGTGAGTAAGCTGTAGTGAGTCAGCCAGAGAGCTTTAGGAAGTGGTTAAGGAATTTCTCTGAAGGTCAGAGAGAGTGGACGTAGGAGCTTGAGTCTCTAAACCACTATAATTGCTGTGTTGTTTTGCTTTCTGCACTGCATTATTATATGTTGCATGTTTTTCACTGAAAGCATAATTCACTGATATTCAGTTGGAACCAATCCACTGAACTTGCATCAACTGATCACAACCTTAATCACTGTTTCATTACAAGGAAGATTTTCAACAAAGCTAAAACGAGTATAAACTTAGGGCCAACCATTCCGCACACTTGAGTAGCTAGAACATATAGTTACCAAACCCGAACTAACTCTATCGAGGGTTCAAGAAGATAGTTATCTTATCAAGCGGCTCGGGATCTCCGATAAAACTCGAGCTCGGTTAGGCTGTCTGAAACTTACGAAAGCGGCTCGGGATCATTGTCTCGAAGAGACTTTGACTTAGGGCGATCTATCTGCTTTCGGGGCCAAATCATCAGGACAACCTGACCCATCTGACCTCAGTGAAAGAAAAGTTTTAAAAATCACTAAACACGTGTATTCCCCCCCCATACACGTGTGAGACTCGTTAGCACCGGGACCAACAAAGATTGTATAAACCAAAACCCATGTTACATATCAGACTGAGTCTGTTGATGCTAATTCCGTCATCTCGATTGGTACATAAGGAGCATACGGTCAGAAGAAGTGTCTTCTCATTTGCGATAGCAGATCCGCTGCCTCGGTGGCAGAGAAGCTTGGCAATAATCGTATGAGTATTCCTCGATGACGACGAAAGTAATAATAAGGGACGCACATAGTTGATTTGAGAAGCTGAAATCATTTGAAAAGGGTTGAAAGTTTTTTCCGGAAGTTTCACCGGAATCAAGGGTTCACCAGAATACATGGATTATACAAAGCTTGAAGAAGATAAGTATGGTGAATGAGTTATGTTGTGTGTAAATCATTGGTCCTATTTATAGAGGACAAGAAGGGGTTAAAGTGCAAATTTGATTTCTCAAAGCCTTTTTGGAGAAATTGGCACCGCAAGGACAGCGCGTAGGAGACACGCGACTGATGATTGGATGAGTTTACGGCGTGTGATATCACAAAGTATCCAATTCATCATTACAAATGTCAAATCATGCCGACTTAGGGAATCGAGATGACTCTTCGATTTCTCAAGATTAAGTTTTGGCGGTAGCACTCATCCCAAGACTTGACTTGATCAAAGTAGATCATATTGGATCAACATAAAACTGATCAGATGAGAGATTGATCAGACAAGGAAGATCAGTTGAGTACGGTATCTCAGCTAATCAGAAATATCTGTCAAGGATTGATCAGATAACAAGTGACGGGGGAACGTCAACTGATCAGAAAGGATCAGAAGGAGACTTATCAGATATGTGGGACATTGTTGGGAAATGCAAGGGTCAAACAGAAACAAAGATTAACAGAATTCAGTCAGATCTTCTGCTACACGTGGTATTGACTGATTACAACATCAATCAAACAGATACGCATTTCTGATTCTTTGCCTTACTGATTACATATCTAAAATTAACTGATAATATTTGCCTTTACTGTACACATACTTTTGTGACGCATACCCTGCAAATCATTTAATGCGGACGTAGGGTATATGTATTAAATGCTATTAAATGTGTTTTTAAAATCCAAAAGGCAATCGTGCGTGCATATCTTGACCACACGATCAAAACCGCTCAATCTGAGTCATTCCTTTTTAAAAACGTTTGATCTTCCAGTCTCGATTTTCCCTCCTTCCTTATATAGAGGATCCATCAAACTCTTCCAAAATACTCTTCTAAAAAATTCTTGCGATTTACACTCAGAAAATTTACATTTACCTTTCTGAAATTCAAAACGTTTCTTACGATTCAACGTATTTCAAAATCGGAAAGCAAAATCTGGTAAATCTCGGTTATTTGTTGAGTTAGATTCCTAAATTCATTAATTTTGTAAATTATGTTTGTTTATGTTATCCTGTGTTATGTCTTATCATTTCTTCCAATATGTGATATGTTTATGATTATACACAAATCTTAATCGATTCTATTGTGCTGTAGAAGGCTACTCACGGATTGGGCAAAATTATGTGTAACTATGCGGATTTTGCAAACAAAATTGTTGAAGATATATATGTAATGTTTGGTGTTACACGGGATCCAGAATCAATAGAGGTGGAACAAATTCTGAGGAGGTGCGGCCTCGAAAAGTACTGTGCTGCTCACTGCAATCCAGTGATGCAGTATGAGGCACTGGAGTTCTTAAGGAAGATGAAGGTGGAATCTCCTGGAGATGAATTGGTTTCATCGGTAAATGGACAGGAGATCAAAGTGACTAATGCCGATATCTCTCGTTTGTTCAACTTGCCCAAAGGGAAGATCTCTCCTGCTCACTACAGAGAGAATGAAGACGAACTGATTAGGAATGAACTCTTCCGAGAGGCTGACAAACACTAGACCGCAGGTTTTGTCAGGCCGATGTTTAAAAGGAAATACCGTCTGTTGTTTGACATTCTATCAAAAACAATTATGGGTATCTCTTTCAGCCCAGATAGATTAACAGCGGTAAAAATGCATAGTATGGCTGCTATTATCGATGGAGCCAAAAATATTAACTGGGCTAGTTTTCTGAAAGCTATTCTGATCCAGGAGCATGACAAATTTGGAGTTAGTGATCAGAGACAAGTTTTTCTGAAGAAGAGAATCAGCAATCTCAACAAAGTTGCAGTCATTCTGGCGGACAAGATGCCTAATGCAGAATGGAATCAGAATGGACTAAAGTCTTACAAAGCTTTCCTATCAGCCAAAACTGCCATCTATGGGCCGGCAGATGATGATATGCGGCCCACTCCTTCTAAGAAAGGGAAAACCAAGGAGACTGCTACTTCTGCAACTGATAATCCTCAAAAGAAGAAGAGAAAACTTGTAAAGGCTCAGGAGAAGAGGCCAAAGAAAGTAAAACAGGCCCCCATGACTCTTTTTCTGGATGAAGAGTTAGATGAAGATGAAGCGCCAGATCAGCCTGATGCGCCGCAGAGATCAGCTGAAAAATCAGATAGGCAGGCTTCTCAAGTTGAGAGCTCGCCAGAGCAATCTGAGGGAGGAGCAAGAGACAAAAGATCTCCATCACCTCAATCTCACGCTAATTCACCACTCAGGATTCTGGCTGCTGAGCACATTTCTCCTTCTCCTTCACCTGCTCGCGAACCTGAAAGTTCACCTTTTTGCGAACCAGTAAGATCACCTGTTGCAGAACCAACTGCACGAGCTGCTACAAAACCTGATGCCAACCCTATTGCAGAACCTCTACAGATTCAGCCAATCAGTCAACATCCAGCTACTCAGACCCCACCAGAACCCTCTACATCTCATCAACCTGAACCTGGTCGATCTGAACAGTTGATTCCTGAGTCAAGATCGTCCAAGGCCATCACCGAAAAAATGGCCAGAATGAGAATCGAATGCGAAATTGATGAGTTGTACCCAGAGTTGGAAGCCCATCCCGTTATTCGGGAAGAAGTGATGGAGATCCTGACTTGGAAAGATCTTCGTTTAAAGAACTTCTCAGATTTTATGATCATTATTGAACAGATGGGGGGTGCTGATGGGTTCGCAGATTTTGATTTCGACATGAAGAAATCTACTCAGGTTGGATCATCAGCTGAACTGTAAACTGCTGAGGCGATCAAAGCCCTGATCCACAGAAAGCTGGGAATAAATGAACTAGTTGAACTGGAGACTGTTGAAGAAACCCCTAAGGCAGATGATCCAATGAAGGATGTAGGAGTTGCCGATGAAAGAACGCCTGGTGCTGCAGTTCATGACCAGCCACTGGAGGCACAAACAACTGGAACTGATCAGGTGATACAAAATATTCCTACAACACATATCACCACTGATCAGCTCAGGGAAATCAAATCTTGTTTTAAAGATCTTCTGAAAGAAGAAGTTGGGGTGTGTTGGCTAATGGGCCTCAGAGAAATAAAGGATCAAAGGGATTTTGTTGATCAGAGGCAGGTGGGCCTCAGAGAAATAAAGGATCAAAGGGATTTTGCTATTTTCCAGATTTAAGCAATCAATGATCAATTCTCTCAAACCGTGACCAACCTGACTACTGAATTTAAGAAGACTGATGACGAGAATTTAGTCCAGGTTGATCAACAACAAGTTTCTCTTCTGATGGTCACTGAAAAGCTTGAAATGACTGAAGAAAAACTTGACAAACTCAATCTTACCCTCTCCACTGCCGTCGAATCTGTGAAGTCTGAGCTGATCTCAAAGATTCAAAATCTATCTACTCAAGCTCAAGGTTTATCTGTTGCTGATCTTAACAAGGTCGTATCAGTCAACTTTGGATCTCTGACTTCCCACCTCAATACTATTTTTGATCAAACCAAAAAGGGGGAAGGACAGATTGAGAAACCAACTGACTTCATCAAGACAACAGAAGAACTGATTCAGACAGTTGAATCCTATGGCCAGAGACTAGACCATCTGGATCTATTTGCAAATGAAGTTTCTCATAAGATGGAAAAGTCTAAGGCAAGGTAGATAGCTGCAGGAGCAGGAGCTGGTACTTCAAGATCTGAACCTGCCACTCAGGCGAAGAGAGTCATGAGAAACACAGCAAGCCAGATACAGGCTGATAAAGAACTCGCGGAGAGACTCTCCAAGGAACAGATAGCTGAAGAAGCTCGGATAGTGAAGAAGAGAGGAGGGCAGAAAAAATGGCAGAAGCAGAATTCTTGAAAAAGAAATACAGATCGAGGGTGAAGAAGGGCCAAGTTGGAAAATCTGGAGCAGAACCTCAGTTGCCAGCAAGAGTTGATGAAATCATTCCTAAAATTGATGCTCATGCTGATGAGTTCGAGGAATGGAACAAAATCAGAGGTGAATGGCTCCTGGATGCATTTGTTCTGGACTTAGTGCCCAAAGAAGAATCACCAGATGAGGAATTTCTCAATTGGTTGGAGAACAAGCATCCAGATTTTCTGAAGTATCTGGAGAATGAGGCCAGAAAGATAAACATGAGAATAGCCCATCAAGATTATGATGTGATGGACTATACTAAGAAGACGGATGGCTCATTCGACAGATTAGCATTTGAAAGATTCTACTTTGACATCTTGAGCAAATCGCACATAACTGATCCACAGCAGATCAATGATGTCAAATGGAAATTATATCGAATCTTCAACGTTCCTCAAGATCAGCGGGAAATGCCATTGGGATATGTTCCAAGAGTTTGAAGAATCAGAAGACTTCTTAGGATCAGCTGAACGTTAAACTACAAACTTTTCTGATGTAACATGTAAACGATAAAACAGTTAAATGAAAAGTTTATTTTTATTGATCCTAAGACAAACTCTCATTCTCTTTTGATTATTTGTTCTTTACTGTTTTATATTTATCAACTGTTGTTGGTTTCTCAAAGTGTTTTGGTTTCATCAAAAAGGGGGAAATTATTGGGAAATTTAGAGTTTTGATGAAAGTTCCTAAACACATGTAATAGGACCAGTCAGACCTGTTAGCTGACTAATTTTTTAAATACCTGTTATAAGATGACCAGTTGATAATTATTGTATAGGACAACTGATGTATAAGATAGGTCACATATTGAGGGGGAACTCAATATGTATAGGTCAGGTCCGGAGATCAGAAGACAAGATAAGGTCAGAAGATCAGACGAGCAGACAGTCAGATGATCAGCTGAAGTCAATAAAGATCAAATAATGAAGAACTGAAGATCAGATGACTATCAGAAGATCAGAAGAACTGAGGACCAGAAGACCTACATCAGCCGAGTCTGCTAGTTGAGCTAAGAAAACTGGCACCAGAAGACTCAATCAGGTAGACTGATCAGTTTTATCTGATCAGGTCAGCTTACATCAGATATCAACTGATGTTTCACAAGTCATACGTTGTTAATCTGGAGAAGAAGAATGTCAACTTTAGTTGGTGAACAAACACTGAAATGTTGTACTTGTTAACCAATGAAAGCAAGACACGTATGAACAGAGCCGACAATACGGGATTTGGTGATGCTTAGTCAAATGACTAGAAAGGACAACTATTCACCCTTTCGGCCATGCCATCCCTGAAACACATCACATCAAAACCAGCATATCTACCAAATATAGCCAGAAATTCAAATTGCTCTCCAACGGCACTTTGATTTCGAGGTCTATAAATATGGGATTGCTCTTCAGAGTGAAAGACGGAAATTATCAAGAAGCTCATACTATAGCAATATTTCCGCACGAAGAACACAAACTTGAAGATAATTTCTAAGTGTTCATCCCATTGTTCTTAGCATAGAAATCTCATCCTTTAGCTTTTAGGCTACACAAATTCTAGGATAGATTTCCAGTTGGAACAAAAACAAACCTTACCCAAACCCAAAGTAAGGTTAAGTTTGTTTAGCAAGATTTCAGACTAGGGTTTCTAGTTCTGATTTCTGGGATCGGTTGAGTGAGAACTCTATAAATATATGTTGGTTGTAATGTGTTGGACTAACACAATAAACTAAGTCCAAGTCGGTTAAGTTGGTGCCCCTTGTGATAGGGAAGAGTGGATGTAGGACTGGTTGTTCGAACCACTATAAATCTTGTGTGCATTTATCTGCTCTTAACTGCTTTACACTATCGCACACGACCTTGCTTAAGATCTCATACATATTCTTAGTTAGGATCAGTTTGCATCAAGCAACTGATCTGATCAGTTTGACTCCTTGGTCAGCTGATTGAAAACAAACTCTAGAATCTGATTTGTTAAAACTGGTTTTTCACACGGGTATAATTTAGCTTCCGCACAATCAGTTAAACTGATAGACACCGAACTGATAAGCTATCAGGAGATCAGTAAGTTGGATATCAGGCCATACTAACTCACTCGCACTCTGATCAGGAAACCTGCTTTCACACCTGATCCACACGAAAAGTTTTTCAGAAGTCTATTCCCCCCTCGCTTTTAGACTTCTGCTCTCACGAAACCCGTTCGGGACCTACACAAGGGGCTTCTCCCAGTTTTATATATGAGAGAGGAAGCCAATAACTTTCTAATAAGCTAACATTCATATTTTTATTTTCATTTTGATTTTGATTTTGTTTTTGTTTTTTGTTATGGTTTTGTGAATTCAAGGGAAAAGGTTGGTTGTGGTTGAAACCGAGGAAGTGTACAATGCTTGGAAGCAGAAGCTCACTGATCAACAAGCTCTGCAACCTCCGTTGGTCAGTCGTGAATCACCACTCTGCTACAACTAATGATTCTTCGACTTGATTACTGAAATCCTTAATTGGTTAGTTCTTTTATTTCATTAGTTTAAATTCAATTACTTATTTGATTAGAATGCTAAACCAACTTTAATTGTGCATTTCTCGAGCTTTACTTTTGGCGTTTAGATTCAAAAAGTGGGATTCTGGAACGACAATTTGATTTTGAATGACTCGCGATTCAGATACACAGCTCGGCTATTTGGTTTTGAATGTATGTTAATTGTTTGTGAGCTTAGAAATTTGATATGTGGAAAATGGATATTCAGTAGTTTGCATTTTGGGCAAAATAAATGTTTTGCTATGCATATGTGTTTGTCTGATGTTTTATCACTTTTTATTTGTTATTTTGTGTACTTAAATTGCTTGCTATTTTTAGGTTGTTAAGAGACCTGAGAGTTCATAGATAGTTCTTTCAATGCTATCCAATTGTAGGAAGCAAGAGGCCAGTTCAAGAAAGACTTGATATTACTGTTGATTCATCCACTGACTCCAACAATAAAAGGTTATTTTGTTTGCTCCTATTATCATTCTTAATTATAGTATTTTTGTTTTGATTTCTAAAATTGACTACTGGTTTTTCACCTTTTATATGAGCTTATGAGTTTTAACACGTTATATTTAATATTAGTTCTCAGATCGACATGAGCTCAAATTTCCTCTTTAAGTAAAATTTTGCACGAGTTTGCAGGTTTGAAGTTGTTTGTATTTGACAATTGACAAATTGTACTTATTTTCTTATTGATGTTTTTTAGATGTACTGATTGTTGAGTAGCTGAGATGGAATACTAGAAATGGTAAGATAAGATAGAGAGCTTCTTCATGTAAAGGTTAATGAATCTGGATCGGCATTTGGGTGAAGAAAGAAGAGAATGGTACTGATTTTTTTTCAAGATCGAATGAATTTCGTATTTAGATACAGGTAAAACAAAAAATACTCTTTGTTTAATTGTTCTTATGATTTTTCTACCAGATAGAATGAATCATCGATGCAATGTGCCTCCGATCCGTGTGGATCTAATTTAGAATTCAATTACCCATTTTATGTGTTGTAGATAGAAGATATACACCAAATTGCCTCTTCCCTCTTGGAGCCGAATGTAAATATTTGATAGTTCATGTCCGAATTCTTCTCAACACATGTGAGAAGAAGAATCATTCAAAGAGGTTTGATAGTTAAATTTTCAATAAACCCGTCATTTATGAGTCTCTCAATAGATATTGAAGGCCATTTGGATCGGCCAATTGGGATTCTTTTATTTTTGTATACTATTGTGAAATTTAAAATAAATTATGATTCCTGTTTTTTTCAACAACTCTGCATTACCCGGCAACCCTGATGAAGGAGGATGGTGTCGTTGTTTGTTCCCAGATGTGGGTTGAGAATTTATGTGAGCCAGGTAACTCTGTAAGTGATTTTAGAGTATACTATGACTTCAAGGTTAGTGATCATTTCTTGGGTTAATTCACTTCGCCTCCATCAAATTTGGGATTCTTCTATATACTACTGTGTAAAGTATAGGCACAAATAATACATTGCAATAACTATTATTTTCTGAATTATATGTGATAACTTTTACTCAGTGGTTATATATAAAAATTACTTGATGGAATATTGGCTATCTATGGAGAACCACAAGAAAATTTTGGAACTATATGTTCGAGAATGATAAATTAGTCTAGGAAAGCTTTTAGCTTATTTAAAAAGAAATTGTGAGTGCACTGAAAAAAAAGTTTTAATTATAGAGGACATGTAATACCTTCTACTCTACAATGTTTCATGTCAAGTAAGTATTTAGAGAAGTCTATGTAGAGGCAGAACCAACTGTTTCTTAAAGTAATAATATGTAATGTATGTGCTAAGAAACTCCGTTCTCTTTTTCTATTATTTTTATATGTGCTTTGAATTAGTGAAAATATGCTCTTGGGATTCAAAGGTTGCATTTATGTCACTTTTTTAGGTTGATAAAAAGATATGTCTGAGGAGACTGCAGGTAAAATTGACGACGTTGCTGAAACTTTTGTGTTGGAGGTCGCAACTCATCTATCTCATTCGTAATTTAAATGATTTATTTTCTGGTATTTGTTTGGCTTTCTGTATTTAATAGTTGTTATTTTGTAAGTGTATAAAAAATACAGATTTGATTGAGTACAACTTTAGAAAATAGATTAACAGATTATTTGGTTGAATGCAGATTAATCTTATTTGGTTGTGTATATTATGCAAGATTAACAGAGTATGTAGCCCATGAAAATCAATTTTTATATCCAGAAATGTGTATATGCTTGTAAACAATAAGTAGGTGAATTCAAAGAGGGTAGATTGGTTTCAATTGGAACCTTAATTTTTTTAATCTTTTTCTGTTTGACCTGTAATACAACCGTGACCCAAGGCATCAAATTTCGTTCATCGCCTATGTAGACCAGTTTCAGGTGTCAACCTTCATCTATGTGAGGGTTGCAGCTGTCAGCCTTCATGAAGCAAGCCACCGCCCATCCACCATTAGGGGTAAATGTGTTATTTTTCTTTGTGATAATAGTCATTGTTCTTAAAACTTCACTCAAAAGGAGGTTTTTGCGACAGAGTTTATCATTTGTAAAGCATTATTGCGTGAGTTCTGTAATTAATGTCAATCTTACAAATGGTTTTTCGTAGTACTGGCTGCAAAGAATAAGACAGATGAGTTGATAACAACTAGATTATAAATCAAAGGTATCGTCTCTAAATAAATCGGAAACTTCTATTAATTTTTTCAATCATATTGTTGGTTTACGATTTTGCTGGAGGTTTTTATTTCCATATTCCTAATTATCAAAGAACATGTGTCTCTTAATCATTTTCTTGCCATTTGCCTTGCCGCATGAGCTGTCTCTTAATCATTTTCTTGACATAAGCCTAGGAATTGCCCAATGATTGTCAAACTTCCAATAAGAAAAACAAAACAAGAGTGACAAGAGGGATGATCAGGCTGTAGAGCATGTAATAGAGAAGGAAGATGTTGGTCCCGGTGCTAACGAGTCTCACACGTATATGGGGGGGAATACACGTGTTCAGTGATTTTTAAAACTTTTCTTTCACTGAGGTCAGATGGGTAAGGTTATCCTGATGATTTTGCCCTGAGAAGCACGGATTGCCCTGAGTCAAAGTCTACTGAGGCAATGATCCTGAGCTGCTTTCAGAAGCTTCAAATTAGCCCAACTGAGCCTGAGTTTATAAGAGATCCTGAGGCGCTTGGATCAGATAATTATCTTACTGAACCCTCAGTAGAGTTAGTTCAGTTTGGTAACTATCTGTTCTAGCTACTCAAGTGTGCAGAATGGTTGGCCCTAAGTTTATACTCATTTTAGCTTTGCTGTAAATCTTCCCTTCAATAAAACAGTGAATAAGGCTGTGATCAATTTGATGCAAGTTCAGTGGATTGGTTCCAACTGAATATCAGTGAACTATGCTTTCAGTGAAAAACATGCAACAGATAATGATGTAGTACAGAAAGCAAAACAACACAACAATTATAGTGGTTCAGAGACTCAAGCTCCTACGTCCACTCTCTCTGATCTTCAGAGAAATTCCTTAACCACTTCCTAAAGCTTTCTGGCTAACTCACTGTAGCTTACTCACTTTTCTACCTTGAGTTTTTTGGCTGACTCACTGCAGCTTACTAACTCAAACACACACAAGTGTTCAGACTACCACAAGTAGCTTACTAACTTCTTCTCTAGAGTTTTCTGGCTAACTCACTGTAGCTTACTAACTCTTTACAACTCTAACTCACACACAAACTACCTTAACAAAGGGTTTGGGTTTTGGGTTGGTTTCCAACTAGGGTGAGATATCATTTACAATAAGAACTAATGTAAAGGCTAGGATATCTCTTCTAAGCTTTAGATATATGTATCACTCTAGGCTTAGAATAGTGAGCTCTCTCCAATGTGAAACACTTGGGAAATTCTAGGGTTTTTCGAGTGCTTCAATTTGTAATAATACGAATGAGCTCTTGAGTTGCTTTGAAATTTCCCGTAACCTCTAAATGTAAAGGGTCACTGGTATTTATAAGCAATTTCACCAAGGTCACTCTTTGAAGACTATCCGTTGGAAGAGATAACTTTATGAGTTTCCTCTTCTGGTGTTTGATGAACGGCTATATTTAAGGTTTGAACACTCCCTTGCATGTTTTAGAAAATATGCAGTCATGTAGCCAATCACCAATTTTTGCAGTTTGGAACTTAGTACTACTGACATGATTCAGGGTCCTGTCGCTTTCAGTGTCAGTAAAGTACAGTGTTGTCTTCCTCTGATTGGTTCTTGTCTTCAGTGAATGTAGACAAACAAAACGGCTCTTTTTGGTCAATCTCTCTGAATGAGACAACCTTAAACAACACTTAGACTTAGTTCCTTTTATGCGCATATGAATGTTTTGGGCAATATCTACTTTTACGAATATTTGCGTTTTCTCGGTTTTTGTAGTCTTGGATAGATTATATTGATGCCTCACGAACATTCGGGTTATCTTGAGTATTGAAGTATCTTCTTTGAGTCTTCGATAACTCTTGGGTCTTCGATATCTTACGAGTCTTGATGACATCTTGAGTCTTCAATGTCTTCAACAACTTACTGAGTCTTCATTGTCTTGACAACTTCTTGAGTCTTGATGTCTTGACAACTCTTGAGTCTTTAGTGTCTTGATGACATCTTTGAGTCTTGATGTCTTCAATTACTTAATGAGTCTTGATGTCTTGACATCTTTGAGTCTTGATGTCTTGATTACTTCTTGAGTCTTGGTGTCTTGATGACATCTTGAGTCTTTAGTGTCTTGATTCTTCTCGAGTCTTGATGTCTTCAAAATCTAACTTGATCTATATCTGCTGACTATACATGGTGCAGATAACTTCCTGAATAATCTATACTGAAACCTGACTCAGTCTATCAAGATTATCCTGAACATGAACCTGACTCAGGGTTTTTGGGATCTAATCAAAACTTCTTTATTAAATTCATCTCCCAACAGAAGAAGATAAGGAGGATAAAAAGAGGGAAGAAGGACATTGTGATATAAAAAACATTTGAGTCGCTCTCCTGCTTTAGCCACATATCATGATGGAGATGGATATATGAAATTCGAATAATAGTAATCTAAGTTCATAGAGAGAGAGAGAGATTGAGAGCAAGTGCAAAAAATAAATAAATAAAGGAGTAACATTTAAATTTTTTTTTATATAACCACTGTTATTTGACAGTTAGTGAAGGAAGATCCAAGGTGCTTTTTATTTCTGTTGTATTTTTACTATTAGTTTAGTATTTTGTGCATTTGACAGTTAATTTATAAAAAGTTAAATTCTTTTAAAAAATAATAAAAAAAATTAAATGAGTAACATGTTTCAATGCTGCCTAAGTGAATAATTACAACATGCCAGTGCATAGCACAAGGTTTCATTCAACTGAGTCTTGGTAAATATCAATATCTTGAAGGTGGTGGTTGTGAAGTATGAAAATAATCAGTGGGTTGAAATTTCGCTGGTCTTTGTACGTAATTCGGCTTCAGCAATTCAAAGCTCGCTGGTATTGACTGGCTAGATCCCTCAATAAAACAGGTATATTGCTCCATTGACAATTCAGTTTCTTCTATCATCTTCAATTCCAAGCTATTATAACAATATGATGACAATGATTTCGATTTTCACTTACTTATTCTTGATTTTTCATTTTATGTCCTCAAAATTATATATTAAACAAGTTTGTTCTAAAATACCTATCTCAAATAAATCTATTTATGAATATTAGGTATATGAAATTAATGAGTATGTTGAATTTTGGCCCGTGCATCTATTGTAAATATTCACTTAAATTGACTTATTTTTGTAAATATTTAATTAGACACTTTACTATTTTTTAAATAGCTATTCATAGTTTAAATTGGATTCATGTTAAAACATATGAAATATATTTCAAAATATCCACTAAGCTGGATGTATTTATAGCTATGATTTTAATTAGTAACCAGTCTCTAAACCCTCTAATTGAAACAAATTCCAAATGATGATTTGATCCAAAAGCGTCTCATACAAAGTAAACAAAATAAATTTTAAAACTTTGGATCTAAGTTGATATATAAAATAAAAAGAAATTATATGATCAACTTAGTTTCAATCAGATCTTTTTAAAATATTGCAGAGTATCCATTTAAATCTTGAAGGACTTAAGAACTTTCTTGCCTCAAAATCATAAATATATAGGAATTGCGGGAAAATCTATCATAATTGATATAGTGCTAGAATTTTCTAATGAAATTAGAACAGTTGAATAGTAGCACTACTTTTTATACAGTACTAATTTTAATAATTGACATGGATACTGCTAGAATTTTCACATTTTTAAATTTTATACTATTGATGCCTGCTTGTCCATGCAACAACAAACAGACTGAGACAAAAGTGTTTCATATGAAAACTGGTGAGAATTTAAATACATACACTTACTCGAAGTCATTGGCAAGAGCATTCCAGTGTTACTCGATCTTTTCCCTCCTGTAATAATCAAGAACATTGGTTTGTAAACACATAAAATTGAATTGACATGTAAATTGTTCAACAATTCCATATAATATGTGCAAATAGAAAACATGCTATAAGATTAATTTTACCTTCTCTTGCAAGTTGAAGGACACAAAGAGTTGCATGTCGAGGAAAAATATCTCATAGTTGCAGAGAAAGAAAACAGCGAGACTAAATGAGATTGAACAACAATTATGAACTTTCTAAAAGTCTTCCATAATCAAAACAGTGTATGGTAACACACATCCCATTTTTCATGGCCTTTAGTGATGTATCAAGTCTCTTAAAATAATTCAGAAGACACACAATCAAATATATTGAATGAACAAATATAGATAATCTGAGAGAGAGAATGAGTTTGAGAAGATGCAAAATAGTGTATAAAGGTAGTCGAGCAATTTCAGACACGACACGATAGCACGACACGAAAACGATACGAAAATTGCGGGTTAGTGTTTAGCCTTATCGTGTTCGTGTCGTTATCTTGTAAACAAGATAAGGACACAAAATTTTAGGTAATGGGTAATAGGTGTAAGGTTCGTGTCAACCCGATAAGTTTGAATTAAAAATATTGTATTATACATATGACTTGACATTTTATAATTTTATTAGAAATTTTTATTTTTTATCGTGTCATATCGTGTTAACGTGTATTATCGTGTCATATCGTACAATATCAAAATTTTAATATAAATTCTATTTTAAAATTTATTTATTTTTCTTATCGTGTCATATCATGTCGTGTCGTGTCTACACAGAATTTTTCATGTTCGTGTCGTGTCAGCACGGATTCTTATCATGTCGTGTTCGTGTTTGGTCTCATCGTGTCGTGTCACTATCGTGTCGACACGAAACACGATCCGATAACACGAATTGCCACCCCTATCCAAAAGGCAGGGGTGACGCCAAGAAATGAGAGAAAAAGGAAGAGAATCGAAGTCGGTGAGATCTCATACCTCTTTTCAAACCTGTGCGGTGATCGATCGGTGCTAGGTAACCAAAAGACAAAAAATATTATTATTTTTTAGGAATTATATGAATTTTTAAAACATAGATCTAAAGCATAAACTAAAAGTCTTGGTTGGAGCAAGTTATAAGAACCTTTTCAAGTTTCAAAGTACGAACATAATGAAGTAAAAAGATATATAAAACTTTGAATCAGGTAATGCCATAATGGTACATAACAATTACAGTGGCAAATCTTATAAGAAATAGATCAAATAAAAAGTAAATAAAACTTATAACAGAACATGAAAAATACTTGACATGCATGACTCTACTAAATAGTAAATACAGAGTTATAGAAACCATAAAATCTGAATTTAACACATTTCTTGTTTATTACACGTTACCAAATAAAATAATATAAGCAACCTAATCAGTTTTACCTCTAAACCGTAGGCTTTCACTAATATAGGTTTTGGTCATACCCACTATACACATTCAAGTAATTTAGGAAAATCCAATAGAAGTGGAGCTTGGAATGCCAATGAGACAGTTAAGCATACACCTTCTGTTTAAACATAACTACATCTCCCATGCATGAATCTCCTGCATGATTCCAAAGTCTCCATCAAAGACAAAAGAAAATTGTGGAAAGCTAATTCGAACAACAAATTCAGCTTAAAAGCAATATTAAGTTCATATATACTCAGAACTCTGCAAAATTAGCCTCATGAAGCACAAACCATGGAGATAATAGAGAATTACCTTTGCAAAACTCAAACTATGGAGGTAATAGAGAATTACCTTTGCAATTCAATACAAAATTAGCCTCATGAAGCACAAACTATGCTGAATACTTTTTTCTCCACCACCATTGATAGTACCGAAAATACAATCATAGTCATGAACAGAGGAAGTAAAATAAAGATTGGTTTTTATGCACAAACTTGAATACTGATTTGAATAGAAGATTACTTGTTATGCTCCTTAATTCACTGAATTAGTGTCTCTCTACTTCTACTTAATTTCAATCCATGTTTCTGTAAGTACAATTCTCGTGAATTAATATAAAACACGGAAAATGATTACAACTTAATTTCTTCTTATTGAAGTGTTGGGTTGTGGAGACTGGATGCAGCGCAGAGGAGGCGCTCGACCAAGCTTTTTGGTCGAGCAGATGCACCAGATCGAGCGCGGATGCACCAGATCGAGCGCGCCCCTTTCTAACGCCCAGTGGGCGCTCGAGCAAGCTACCTGATCGAGCAGAACCGCTCGACCAAAGCCCATGGTCTAGAGGTTCCGGAAGCCTGTTCGCGAATTTAGGTTTTTAGGCCCAGCCTCTTATATAAATACTTTTGACTCATTGTATTTGCCTCTTGTACGAAAATAACATACAAAATAGTAGATCTCTTGGCTTGGCAGTGCCCCCAGACGTAGCTTTCTTGACGAATTGGGTAACCAAATTGTTTGTTCCTTAATTCTTGTTTCCATTATTTTCTCCATAATTGTTGTTTAATTCCTAACAACTGGTATCAAGAGCATCTGGTTCAAGGGATCTATGGAGAGAAATTATGATGGCTGAAGGGAAATCGTCTGTTGAGAAGTTTGATGGAACGGATTTTGGATTCTGGAAATTGCAGATCGAGGATTACCTGTACGGTAAAGATCTGTATCAACCGTTGGGTGAACAGCCTGAAGATATGAAGGACGACGAGTGGAAGTTGCTGGATAGGAAGGCATTGAGTGTGGTTCGTCTGTCGTTATCCAGGAACGTCGCCCTACATACGGTGAAAGTAAAAACCACAAAGGAGATGCTGGAGATATTGACTGAGATGTATGAAAAACCGTCTGCAGCGAACAACGTTCATCTGATGCGGAGGTTATTACAAAAGGGAGTGCAAGGCACAAGGGAATCCAAGGGGAAGCCAAATCGGGGTAGATCGAAGTTAAGGGGCAAAGATAAGCCCAAGAAGGATAAGAGTAAAGTTGAGTGTTACAAATGTCATGAACTTGGTCATTACAAAAGGGAGTGCAAGGCACAAGGGAATTGTGGGGTCCAGCACCAGTGACATCCCTTGGTGAGGCATCATATTACATGACTTTCATTGACGATTCTACGAGGAAGGTATGGGTTTATTTCCTGAAAAATAAGTCTGATGCCTTTAATGCTTTCAGGAAGTGGAAGACCCTTGTAGAAACTGAGACGAGTCTCAAGGTGAAGTGTTTAAGATCTGATAATGGTGGAGAGTACTGTTGGGATATATTAGTTTTGATAATTTATGCCAAAACATTATTAACTTGTGTTATTCAAGCTAATTTACAGGTAATAAGTTAAGGGGGAACGAGAGAACAAATTGAGGGGGAACTCACGAAATCAGAAGAAGATGATCGAGATCAGACGAGGCTGCAGACGAGAATGATCGAGATCAGATGAGTTAGATGAGTTTCGAGTTAACTGATGAGCTGTGCAAAATCAGAAGTGAAGAAAAGCTAAAGCCAGCAAATCAGAAGAGAAGGTTACAGATCAGAAGATGAGCAGATGAGACTGATCAAGATCAGACGTGATCGAGATCAGATATGAAGATGAGCAGATGAGACTGATTGAGATCAGACGTGATCGAGATCAGATATAATAATCTGATATGCTAACCTAATGCAGATGACCTGATGCTATCCTGAGATGATCCTGGAGATATGTTGATCTGATCAGTCGAGCTGATCAGATCATGCAAGAAGAAATCGATAGCTTTCGAGTCAATGTGACCGAGGGTCGATGTTCGAACTCGAGAAGAACCGAACTCGTAAAGCCCGAGTGTCGAAGATTCCCGATCGATAAGGTCCATTAAGAGAAGTCTGCTGAATCAAGAACCCTGAGTAACCTGAGGCTCAGATAACCTGAAGACTCAGATCGACCTGAAGGCTCAGATAGAACTGAAGATCCTGAGACTCGGAAGATCCTGAAGAATATAGCCGTTAGGGACTCAGAAGAAATCAAGAATATAGTTAGAATCGGTGGCGTGGACCAATGAGAGGAATACGACAAGCCTGAAAAAGCTGCAAAAAGCTACAGAGTAGTATGGATTTGAATGTGATTCTCTCCAACGGTAACATTCAAATCCACACTATAAATACAAGTTCTTCCTTCATTTTCAAGTGTGGAATAAATGCGAAAGAGTGTGAAGAATGTAGCAAACTATGCTACAGAGCTAAGAAGATATGGGTTCAAAGGTTCCGGCCCAAGGTCGTGGTGCTAGATGATCTGAGTCCTGAAATATGGCTTTGATCAGATTATGCGGCTAAGGCATTCAACAGGAATTGTGCTCCCAATCCTATATACTCAAGCATTCCCACCATAGAACACAGAGCTAGAAATACACGCATATATTCAAGAGTGTTCTACCCTAGATCTAAGCACAAATGCTATATCCTAAGCTTAGAGAGATTTTCCCATCCTTAGCATCGAGGCTAAACAAATGTAAGGGAAAATCTCAACCTAGTTGGAAACCAAACAAACCTTTACCCAAACTCAAAGTTAGGTTAAGATTGTTAGGTGAGTGTGAACTCGGTAAACATCTATCGGCAATCCCGTGAGGGAGATAAGTCCCGCTTGAGAGTGAACTCGGTAAACATCTATCGGTAATCCCTTAAGGGAGATAAGTCCCGCTTGAGTGCGAACTCGGTAAACATCTCTGCCATCCCGTGAGGGGTATAAGTCCCGCAGGTTAAAGTAGGTTAAGGTGCCCCTGTGTTAAGGGAAGAGTGGATGTAGGACGGGTTTCGTCCGAACCACTATAAAATATCGTGAGTTATTTACTGCTTTATGTTCATACTTGACATATGCATTCGATTACAAGCAAAACAACACACATCGTTCTTAAAAGCGCAAATTTTGGTATCACCATTCCCTCACCCCTGTTTTATATGCATCGCAACGAAATGTTCCGCTTCCGCACGCGCAAAATGGGTTTTTCAGTTTTCAAATCGGGACCATCAAGTACGAGCTCTGAGAGTTCAAAGGATCCTGTGAGGCGAATGGAATCCGAATGGAGAAAACCGTGAGAGGAACCCCACAGCAGAATGGCGTGGCAGAACGTATGAACAGGACCCTATGTGGACGTGCCAGAAGCATGAGATTGAAGTGTGGGCTGCCAAAGATGTTTTGGGCAGAGGCAGTTAACACAGCAGCTTACTTGATAAACAGAGGAACCTCAACTCCTTTGGAAAATGGCATACCAGAGGAGGCCTGGTCGGGAAAGGAGGTAAATTTATATTTTCTTCGAGTATTTGGGTGTGTTGCATATGTTCATGTTGATGTTATGAATAGAAGTAAATTAGATGTTAAATCTATTAAGTGTACGTTTGTTGGATATGGTGGTGATGAATTTGGCTATCGATTTTGGGATGAGGAAAACCGAAAGATAATTCGTAGTCGAGATGTCATGTTTAATGAACAGGTGATGTATAAAGACAGGTTGGGGATATCCAAAGAAGGTGGTTCTGAGTCTCAGGTTGTGGAGTTAAACATTTCGAACTCGGGTGGGAGCAAAGGGGTTCTAGATTATCAGGTGATTATTGAGGAAGAACCAAGTACACCACCACCAACAATTCCGTTGCGGAGATCCATGAGAGAACGGAGATCTCCTGATAGGTATTCACCCTCCCTTCATTATTTATTGTTAAATGATGGTGGTGAACCTGAATGTTATGCAGAGGCCACACATAGTGAACAGGTGGACAAGTGGAAACTTGCAATGGATGATGAGATGAATTCATTGATGGCCAACGGAACTTGGGAGCTAGTTGAGCTTCCTAAGGGCAAGAAAGCACTGCATAACAAGTGGGTTTACAGAATAAAAGAGGAGGTTGATGGAAGCAAACGCTATGTTGGGAGATGAATTAATAAAGAAGTTTTGATTAGATCCCAAAAACCCTAAGTATGACATGTTCATTTATAATCTTGATAGACGAAATGATTCAAAAGATAGAAAGTGTTCGTGAAGTTATCTCGCACCATGCATAGTCACCGATATAGATCAAAGTTATATTTCAAGACAAGAAGTAAATCAAGACTCAAGAAGTTGTCAAGAAACCAAGACTCAAGAAGCTATCAAGAAATCAAGACTCAATAAGTAATCAAGAAATCAAGACTCAAGAGTTTTCAAGAAATCAAGACTCAAGAAGTTTTCAAGAAATCAAGACTCAGAAAGTTTCAAGAAATCAAGACTCAAGAAGTTTCAAGTAATCAAGACTCAAGATGTCATCAAGACATCAAGACTCAAGAAGTCATCAAGACATCAAGATCGAGTATGTCATCAAGACATCAAGACTCAAGAAGTCATCAAGACATCAAGACTCAAGATAAGGATCGAAGATAATCAAGACTCAAAAGATGTTATCAAGATATCAAGACTCGGAAGATATCAAGACCACGAGTAAGATATCAAGACCTAGTAGTTACTGAAGACTTAGTAAGATACTGAATACTCAGTATAACCTGAATGTTCAGAGGCACTGAAAAATATCTATCTGAAAACTACAAAACTGAGAAAAATGCAAACATTCAGAAAAATAGATATTGCCAAAGACATTCATATGCAGACAAAAAGAGCTAAGTCTAAGTGTTGTTTAAGGTTATCTCATTCAGAGAGATTGACCAAAAAGAGCCGTTATGTTTGTCTACATTTACTGAAGAAAAGAACCAATCAGAGGAAGACAGCACTATACTTTACTGACATTGAAAGCGACAGGACTCTGAATCATGTCAGTAGTACTATGTTCCAGACTGCAAAAATTAGTGATTGGCTACATGAATGCATATTTCCTAAAACATGCAAGGGAGTATTCAAACCCTAAATATAGTCATTCATCAAACACCATAAGAGGAAACTCATGAAGCTATCTCCTCCAACGGATAGTTTTTCAAGAGTGACCTTGGTGAAGTTGCCTATAAATACTAGTGACCCTTTACATTGAGAGGTCAAGGGAAATTTCAAAGCAACTCAAGAGCTCATTCGTATTATTGTAAATTAAAGCACTCGAAAAACCTAGAATTTCCCAAGTGTTTCACATTGGAGAGAGCTCATTCACTAAGCCTAGATTGATAAGAAATATCCAAAGCTTAGTAGAGATATCCTAGTCTTTACATTGTTCTTATTGTAAAGGATATCTCATCCTAGTTGGTAACCAACCCAAAACCCAAACCCTTTTGTTAAGGTAGTTTGTGTGTGTTCTGTTGGTGAGTTGGAGTTGTAAAGAGTTAGTAAGCTACAGTGAGTTAGCCAGAAAACTCTAGAGAAGAAGTTAGTAAGCTACTTGTGGTAGTCTGAACACTAGTGTGTGATTGAGTTAGTAAGCAGCAGTTAGTTAGCCAAAAAACTCAAGGTAGAAAAGTGAGTAAGCTACAGTGAGTTAGCCAGAAAGCTTTAGGAAGTGGTTAAGGAATTTCTCTGAAGACCAGAGAGAGTGGGCGTAGGGAGCTTGAGTCTCGAACCACTATAATTCTTTGTGTTGTATTGCTTTACGTACTACATTATTATACATTTGCATTTTTTTCTTTGAAAGCATAATTCACTGATATTCAGTTGGAACCAATCCACTGAACTTGCATCAAACTGATCACATGCTTAATCATTGTTTTATTAAAGGGAAGATTTTCAGCAAAGCTAAAACGAGTATAAACTTAAGGTCAACCATTCCGCACACTTGAGTAGCTAGAACATATAGTTACCAAACTGAACTAACTCTACTGAGGGTTCAGTAAGATAATTATCTGATCCAAGCCCCTCAGGATCTCTGATAAACTCAGGCTCAGTTGGGCTAATTTGAAGCTTCTGAAAGCAGCTCAAGATCATTGACTCAGTAGACTTTGACTCAGGGCAATCTGTGCTTCTCAGGGCAAAATCATCAGGATAACCTGACCCATCGACCTCGATGAAAAGAAAAGTTTTAAAATTTTTGAACACGTGTATTCCCCCCCATACACGTGTGAGACTCATTAGAACCAGGACCAACAAGTGGTATCAGAGCAGTGGTTCAAATTGACCACTTGCTTTGGTATCCATAATTTAATTGCTGAAAGACTTTGGTGGTCTACTGAATAGATCTGTTTGCTGATATCTTACAAGGCTCAGTCATCATGCCTTCTAAGAAACTTCTTATGTTCTCTGTTGAGAGCTATGACCTATGGAGATTGAGAATGCAGGCTCATTTGTATTCAAAACATGAAAGAATGTGGAGAGTGGTTTCTGAAAGACCATTCAAATTTACTGTTGTGAATCCCAGAATCACTGATACTGAGAGGAATGATCTCATAGATGAATTTCCAAAGTCTGATGATAAACTTACTCCTGATGAGAGAAAGTTAGTCAATCTGGACTATATTGCTAAAGATACTTTGTATAACACTATTGATGATGGTGTTATGGGGATGATTTCTCACTGTGAAACTGCAAAATAAATATGGGACACACTTGCTGTTATGTGTCAAGGCACAAATCATATTAAGGAAAAAAAACTTTCTGTTGCTATTGGAAAGTTTGATAGCTTTGAAATGGAAGATAGTGAATCCATTGACAAACTTGAGGTCAGATTCATTAGCATCATGAATGATCTGAATGCTCTTGGGAAAAGATACCCACAGAGAGAAGTGGCACTGAAAATTCTTAGAGGACTATCTAAGAAATGGGATATACATGCTGTGGTGATTGAAAACACCAAAAATATTGATTCCATGCCATATCAACAAGTTTTCTCTGAACTGAAAGCTTATGAGTTTGTGATTGACAAGAAAACTAAGAAATCTGACAGCAAAGATGATTCTTCATCTAGCAAAAATGTGCCTTTCAAAGCCAAAGAGAAATCATGTAAGTCTAGAGATTTTGAGAACTCACTTGCCAAAAATCAGGATGAGCAGGAGGATCAGCTAGTACTGATGGCAAGGAGGTTTGAAAGACTCAATAGCAGATATATATGGGAAATATAAGAAATATTACAAGAATCACAGGTACAAGAGAGACTCAGAAGCTGAGGACAGATACACTGAGAAAAGAAAGGGCCAGAAAGCTGAAGGATCCTCATCCAAGAAGAAGAACTCCAAAACCAAGGAGGAAAGTGATCAGGATGATGATACCAACAGATGTTACAACTGTCAGAAGAAAGGTCACTTTCAATATGACTGTCCTGAGCTGAGTGCTAAAGAAAGAAAGGAAAGACAAGCCAAGAGAGACAAGAAGATCTCCAGCAAGAAAGCTATGATTGCTGAGGAAGAAGAACATTCTGAAGAAGGTTCCAGTTCCGCAGATGAGATTTTCTCAAATAGTGACAGTGATGATATCTGTCTTATGGCTGTGGAGGAGGTAAATTCTTCTATCTCTGTTGTTGCTCCTACACAAGCACATGAGTTCTCAAGTTCAACTGTAAACAGTAACTTTGACCTGATGGATTCATTTGAGAATCTAATGAAGGACTATTATGTGTTACAAGAACTGCTCACTGAAACTCAAGAGCAGAACAAGGAACTGACTGCTGAGAATCTGAAGTGGAAAGACTCTAAAAATGCTGAGATCACTTCTCAATTGATGGGAACTACTGATGAACTAGATGTTCTGAAAGTACAACTCTCAGAAAAAGAGAAGGTGATAGAGATTGAAGGTCCCGATTTTGAGTGGAGAAAAACCCATTTTGCGCGTGCGGAAGAAAACATGACATGTGATGCATATAAAACAGGGGTGAGGGCAGAGTGATTCCAAATTTTTTAGCTTTTAAGAACATGTGTGTTGTTTTTCTTATAAACAAATGCATATGGCAAGTAAGAACATAAAGCAGTAAAGAACACATAATTTTATAGTGGTTCAGAAGAAACTCGTCCTACATCCACTCTTCCCTTAACACAGGGGCACCTACTTAACCGAACTTAACCTGCGGGACTTATATCCCTCATGGGATGACCGAGATGTTTATCGAGTTCACACTCAAACGGGACTTATCTCCCTCACGGGATTGCCTACCCTCCCTTTCGGGATTGCTAGATGTTTACCGATTTCACACTCACCTACAAACTTATCCTTATTAAACTGATTTGGTTAAGGTTTGTTTGGTTTCCAACTAGGTTGAGATTTTCCCTTACATTTGTTTAGTCTCAATGCTAAGGATGGGAAAATCTCTCTAAGCTTAGGATATTACATTTGTGCTTAGATCTAGCGTAGAACACTCTTGAATATATGTGTGTATCTCACGCTCTGTGTTCTATGGTGGGAATGCTTGAGTATATAGAATCGGGTGCACAATTCCTTTCAACGTGCCTTGTGTTGACTGCCTTAGCCGTGCTACGATCAGGCCATATTTCAGGACTCGCATCATCTGGCACACGACCTTGGTTGGGAACTGTTGGAACTCATATCTTCTTAGCTCTGTAGCATCGTTTGCTACATTCTCCACACTCTTCCACATTCATTCACTCTTGATAATGAAGGAAGAACTTGTATTTATAGTGTGGATTTGAATGTTACCGTTGGAGAGAATCACATTCAAATCCATACTCTTTGTAACTTTTTGCAACTTTTTTTCGGGCTTGTCGTCTTCCTCTCATTGGTCCATGTCATTTGAATTTAACGACTATATTCTTGGTTTCTTACGAGTCTCGGGATCTTGATTCTATCGAGCCTTCACGTTATCGAGCCTTGAGTTATCCCGAACCTTGAGTTATCCGAGCCAGTTCTCTGAGCCTCGAGTTCTCACGAGCCTTGAGGTTATCTCGAGTCTCGGGTTTCTTGATTCAGCGAGACTTCTCTTGGTGGACCTTATACGTCGGGTATCTGAGACACTTCGGCTTACGAGTTGGCTCTTATGATTCGGACATCGACCCTCGAGTCACATTGATTTCGGCTATCGATTTCTTCTTTGCACGATCGATCAAATTTCGGTGATTAAATCAACACTTCTTTAGTTCAGTATCTCAGGATAGCATCAGGTCATCTGCATCAGGTTGGCATATCAGATTATCATATCTGATCTCGATCACTTCTGATCTCAATCAGTCTCATCTGCTCATCTTCATATCTGATCTCGATCATGTCGGATCTTGATCAGTCTCTTTTGCTCATCTTCTGATCTGCAACCTTCTCTTCTGATTTGATGGCTTTAGCTTTTCTTCACATATGATTTGCACAGCTCATTAGCTAACTCTGGAACTCATCTAACTCATCTGATCTCGACCAGTCTCGTCTGCAGCCTCGTCTGATCTCGATCATCTTCTTCTGATTTCGTGAGTTCCCCCTCAATTTTTTCTTTCGTTCCCCCTTAATTTGTTATCTACAAAATAGCTTGAATAACACATGTTAATAATGTTTTGGCATAATTCATCAAAACTAAAATATCCCAACAGAGATCCTGAATGGAAAATTAGAGAAATCCACTAAAGAGATTCAGCTTATCAGAACTGAGTTCAATGACCTCTTTGAGAAGCATGAAATCTAAAGAAATGTGAGGATAGTGCGTAGAGCAAGTTAGCTCTATTGAATTCTGCATCTAAAGTGATAGATGAAATTCAGAGTTATCAAAGACCTGCAACTATAAAAGCTGGATTGGGACACATTCCAGGGGGAACCTCACAAGGTCTTCTGAATGCTGCTTCTAGTAGCACCAAGACTTTCTTTGTTAAATAAGTGGCATCTAATCTTCTTACTGAAGAACTGCCCAGAGTTTTAGACAAGGGTAAAGGACCTATGGTTTCAGAAAAAACAGAAGGTTCAGGGAAGAAAGCCCAGACCTCAGAAAAAGGCTAGAAAACCTGAACACTCAGTAGGAAATCTTCAGGCCAGTACTTCAAAGCCTCAGGTTAAGAATACCAACCTAAAGAGATCTGCACTGAACCATCAGAGGAATTTTCAGAAGAGAAACACTCAGTAGAGATATTCTAAACTGAAAAGACCAAGTCCTCAGATTACTGAAAGACCCCAATTTCAGTACAGGCAACCCAAACCCCATTTGCCTAAGGGTAAAGGTTTCCTTAACCCAAGTCAGCAGAGACAGAGACCAGCTGCACAAAAGCTAAGGCACTTGAACAAAAGGCCTGAACCCAAGAAGAACTCTATGGCTCATGTTCATGCTAAGGCTGGTACTCATGCATAGGATACTGCCAAGGCACCTAGGGTGGTGAATGTGTATGTAGATGTTTATTGGAGACAAATCAGCCACTCTAAAGTAATTAGAGTTGTTAAGTGATTTGGGTTCCAAAAGGGTACTAACACCCGGTAGGACCCTACACCAAATGGGTACCCTAAGAACCGATCTGATAGTAGATTTTTGAAAGAAAAGGGCACTGAGCAGAATGAAAACAACATAGCACTTATGAGTGGAAATGAAATGGCTCCTGCTGTATGGTATCTGGATAGTGGATGTTCAAGACATATGACAGGATATAAGTAACTAATCACTGACTATGTTGAGCAAAAAGGCCCACAGATCACATTTGGAGACAATTCCAAAGGACAAGCTGAAGGATATGGAACTCTTGAAGTTGACTCTGTTCATATCCATGGTGTTTCATATGTGTCTGGTCTAAAGCATAACTTGCTTTCTATCAGTCAATTTTGTGACAAAGGATTCAGTGTTGAGTTCTCAAAGAACTAATGTTATGTGAAAGCCAATACTTCAAAGAAAATTTTACTGACTGGTACTAGAAAAGGAAATGTGTATCTTGCTGATTGGAGTTCAACTCCTAAAGATAAGTGTTTGGTTGCAAAAAGTTCCACTGATACCAGTTGGTTGTGGCACAAAAGAATGAATCACTTAAACTTCAAAACCCTGAACAAACTTGCAAGATTAGCACTTGTGAGGGGGTTACCCAATGAAGTGTTTAGTAAAGATCATGTATGTGATGCTTGTTAGAAAGGAAAACAAAAAGGAAAGACAAAATACTACAAGTTACATGTGGATCTTTCAAAAGCAAAGGTAGATAGATACACATGGGTCATATCTCAAGAAGAAAGAGACTCAAATAAATAGAATAAACTACAAAAGGCTCAAGATCTTGAAAAGAATCGAGTGTGGTATTACATATGGATCTCTTTCAATCATATCATAAGATAATATTGTGAGCAAAATGGAATAGCTCATGAATATGTGCAAGGAACAACAAAATGGTGTTCTTTGAAAGCTAATCCTAAGACTAGTCACATGGCAAGGACAATGATTGCCAAGTTGATATTCCTAAAATATTTTAAAGGTCTAGATTTGTGAATAGAGGATTATGGTATCGGAAAAACTCCATGATAACCTTGCCTCCCCTTTTCTTTCTTAACGTGTGTTTGGTTGCAAGTGTTTCATATACAATAATGGTCGGGTTGAAAACTTTGGATAGTCGATGATTATGGAGGATATAGAATTGAAGGAAGTTCTACCACATGAACTTGTAGGAATTTCTTGGAAACACCTCATGTTGTTTTTGATGAATCTACTTGTGTTATCATGGTTTTCTTCGAGAGAAGTCGATCAAAAACAAACCTAGCCTTAAAAGAATGATAAAATAGCATCTCGAACCGAAAAGAAGAAGTCAGTCACTTTCTATGAATGGAGGAATCATAATTTTCGAATAACAATACATGGTGAGTGAGACTTAGGATGGAAATTTCTCCCGAGCCAACACTAAGAAGACTAAATTCATTTAGCTCGTATGTACAACAATTGAGGGATTATAAGAAACAAATTCGGATAATAGCGATGAAGATGACCTATCTGTTTTTGTGATAATAAATTATGTTGAGGTGAAGGGGGAACATGAAAATGGTTGGATAGTCACAAAATCAGATTGTGGGTGATCTATCGATGGTGTCAAAACAAGAAGGTTCCATGGAGAAAGTGCTTTGTTAAGCATGTTGAATATCTACAAGATTCATTTTCACTTGCTATATGCAAGAAGAAGAAGATCATGTTGAGTGGAAGAAAGACAATGTGATTGGAACTAAAGTGGGTGTTCAAAATTCAACATTGTGAGAAACAAAGGCAAGGCTAGTTGCACAAGGTTATTCCCAAGAAGAAGGCTTGGATTATCTTGAAACCTTTAAACCTTTGCAAGACTAGAATCAGTTGATTGCATATCTTGGAACTATCATATGGATTGAAAAATTACGAATATGTTGGATTATGTGGGTGAAAGAATGACCAAAGCAGAAAATATGGTCTTAAGAAAAATTGAAGGTTTTCGACCATGTTTTATCAAAGGAACCTTTTTTTCGGGATAGAAGATGGGAAAGACATCTTACTTTTTTTATGTAGATGACATCATATTTGGGATAAAATTGAAAATACGATGAAAGGAAAGTTTGAAAGATTTGAGAGTCTTGGGAAATTTTTTTCGGTTATCTGAAAACTACGCAAGATGACCTCGGCTTTTTTAATCGATTAGTAACAAGAAACAAAGTATGGAACGAATTTTATGCAACAAAAATGCAGTTAAATTCCTATGAATACTAACTACAAGATGAATCCCGAATCTGAAGGAAAACGTAAATCAAGAACCGATTATAGAGGATCATTGGATTATGGGATTATCAAGATTAACCTAAGATTATCAAGAGCTAAAAAAGGTTCTCGAAATATCTTATCTGAATAGACCTATTATGGTATCCAAAGATGATAACCTTTGAATTCTTGGTTATTATCGATTATGGAGGATTTTTCAGGAAGTCTACCACAGGAACTTGTCAATTTCTTGAAATTATCATGGTTTTGACATTTTATCAAGGTCAAAATTCTTTTGCGACAACAATTGAGGGATTATAAGATTATAGCCGATGGAGAAAATAATAATTGCTATTACACAAAAATCCGATTGCACAAGAAGTTGATTGACATCACTTCATCGGAGATCATGTTGAGAAGAAAGACACGAGAATTTATTGTTTAATCAAGATTTGAGAACTATCATTAATCATTAGCAATAAATAAAATTGAAAACACAGTTTTTTCTTGAGAAAGGATAAAATATTTGAAACCGGGGGACCTTTGAAATCCACAAAAGTCAAAAGAAGACATATGGAGAAAATTATGGTCATGCAACACATTTATTGTTTAGGAACATTAATAATTAAAAGGCGGGACCTTTGAAATGTTCATTAATCACCAATAGGGATAAATTGGCGGCTTAATATTTGTGAAATTATCCTTTCATATACCCGATTTAGTCGGTTTTTAATCTCGACCGTCGATTTTTCTTCATCTATGTGATTTTTCATGAATCAAAATCCTATATCTATTGAAGAAATTCCTTCAAAGCCCGATTCCAAAATAGCCTTCATCTTCAAACACTCTGCTTCAAAAAACTCTCGATTGCACATAAATTTCTTACCTATCTCAAATCCCTTCACCAAGAAATTCTCCAAAAATGATGTTTTCTGTATACGACAAGCTTGCCATTTCTAATAAACCTTGGTATGAATATGTCATATCTCTCGAAAGCTCATCAAATACAACTCACGAAGAGGAAGCGTTGCATATGATTCGGTTGGCAAATCTTACTTGCCTGGTTGCGAATCAACCAGAGGCAGAATATGCAAAAGAGGTAATAGAGTTTATCTCAAATTTGAAGTTAGATGATGAAGATTGTATAGAATCGCGGATTACTATATCGCATTTAGAGCATAGTTCAAAATATGTGGATTTTGTTAGGGAATTGTATATTATTCCTAAGAATCTTAATGCCATATATGAACTAAGCGATAGAGGTGAAGACCCTATAGTATATATGATGGGTAGGGAACAAGAATATCTGGATAAAATTACAGAGCATCCAGTAAAGTTCGAAGCTACTCTGAATAAAAGGCATTTGAAGCCTAAATATCGAGTATTGCTGGACATTGTAAGTAAATGCATCATGAGTCGGTCTGGCAGCTTTGAACAGATAAGCACGCCTAAGTTGAGGCTAATGGCGGCGATTGAAGATTCACCCACCATGGCATTCAACTGGTTACACTATTTAATCAAAGTGGTGAGTGAACAAGCCAAACAAGTTCAGAAGGTGAATGGATCTGTTGTTGTCAAAGGAAAAATCCTACATGCAACCAAGATTGCATATATATTGGAAATGTGCAGAGAAGAGGAGGACATCTTTGTCAATTCCTCATCCTTTCCAAAGTCAAAAATCATGTTCAAACCACCAACAACAAAGAAGACTTTGAAAGGAAAGAAAGAGAAAAGCTCTAAGTCTCAGGAGGAGACCGCTGAAGAAGAAGTTGTTGAAGCCAAACAAGCCAGGGGGAAAGCCCTGATGGAAGTGAAAAGAGAGAAAGGAGAAAATCTGAAGAAGAAAACACTGGCCCCTCAGAAACCCAGAAAGCTTCAATCTATCACTGAGGAGGAGGTCAGTGACACTGAGGAAATTTAACCTGAAGGCCAGCAAGGGCTGAAATCTCCTCTGCAGGTTCTGGCTCAGGTTGTGACAATTGAGCAAGATCAAGAAACTGAGGAACAGGTTTTCTCTGAGGTACTCGGAACTTCTCTGAGCTCAGATAAAATTTCTCAGGAAATCTTCAAGGGACCTCAGGTTCCTACTGAAGAAATACCTGTTCAGACTTCAGATCAGTCTGAGCCTCAGGAACTGCTGAATTTGGATGCGCTCCTGAGTGAACCATTTCTCGATCCCTCATCACCAGAACTCTCACAATCTGATCCTACTGAACCTGAGAGCCAAAAGATGAAGAAGGGAGAGGCAGAAGAAACTGAATGGCGCAGCAAGGGGGAACAGTTCATCCTGGACAGATACCCTGAGCTGAGCGCATATCCTGACCTTCAGGATCTTTTCTTCAGACTCAGAACCACAGTCTATATTCTGAATCAGACTCTTCCAGAGATGCTGGAGAGGATTGGTGGAATGCTGAGACTGCTGTTTTGACAGAGTTCTCTGGATTCAGGAAGACCAAGCTCAGAATGAAAAATGCTGATTTTGATGAGCTAGTCAAGAGAAAGGTGGCTGAGAGAAGGAAAGTTGATATTGATGCCTCCAGTTCTAAGAATCCAGAAGAAGATGAGGATCAAGATAGAGAGGGTGACAAACAAGATGATGCTGAAAAGCAATCTCAGATGGAGAAGAAAACGGATGCTGGACAGACTGATATCTCACATCCTCAGACTGAAGTTAGCACTCTTCAGGTATCTTTTGGCACTATTAAACATTATGCCAAAGCTACTGAAGTTCCTATCTTTAAATCTGTTATGTCTGATATGCAGACTGAGGCTCAGATGGAGCACCCAACTCAGGTGGAAAAAGTTGTACACACTCCAGAGATTGATCTCAGTCCTATCTTGGATAAATTGGAGAAACCTTGGCAAGCCAATCTCAAAAGCTGGAAAATCCGAGTTCATCTTCAGACATGCTGCAACTACAAACATCTCTTGCAGATAAAATGACTACTTTGGAAGGCAAGATTGATGTAGTCAAAACTGAGCTCAATGCAGAGATGAAGCAGATGTATCAGGAAAGAACAACCTATCTAGAAGCCAAGCTGGTTGAGAAGAATGATCTGATGATCAAGACAGTTGTTGAGGAAATGGGCTCTATGCTCATGACCAAGATGACAGAGATGGTGCATAATGTCTTCTCAAATCAGTTTGCACCTCTTTCTGAAGAGTTCTCAATGGCTAAAAATTACATGAGAAGGCTAGAGGATGAGCATGATCACTTGGCAGGGGAAGTGCAAAGTATAAGCAAAGAACAATATCATATGGATACTGCACTTTCTCAACTTCTTCCAAGGTATGGTGCCAAAAAGGGGGAAAGGCCTGGTGGCAAACTAAGTGAGTTGTTGGCACAAACCTTGAAGAAAAAGGCTCAGAAAGAAGCTGAAGAAAAGATAATTGCTGATGCCTTAAAAGAAGTTGAAGCCACTGAGAAGCTCAAGTTCAAAGAAGCTGAGAAACCTATCTACACTCAAACTTCTGAGCAAACTATTCAGGAAGTAATTTCTGAGAAACTGAGTGGTAGAAGGATAATTGAGACAAGCCAAGCCGGTGAAGAGCAAGTCAGACCTGGAAAGAGAAAGGCTGTGGCATTTGTAGAACAAGAGAAGAAGAAAAGAGCTAAAGCTTCTAAGTCTACTCAGAGGAAATTGATAATAGCTTTTGAAGAATCTGAGGAAGAAGCTGAAAAAGAAGTCTTCAATACTAAGAAAGCTCTGAAAACCCTTCAAATTGAAAAGGAGAAGAAAACTGCTGCTTCTGTATCAGGTGTTCCTGTGATCAGGAAAAAGAAAGAAGAAGAGAAGAAAAGAAGAAGTGGTTTCAAGAAGTTTTTGAGCAAAAGGAGGGGTACAGAGAAAACTCAGAAATGACCGCACATTGACAAATGGATGCCTATTCAGTTCAATGATGCGTAGGAGGAAATCAAGAGAACCTTCTGGTTCTATTATGAGATTCTGAGGGAATGGAGGGGGAGCAGCTTGGATATGAATGAAGCCTTCATTGAGTACTTACTAACATTCTATCCTAAGTACCTGCAAAGTTGGATCAACTTGGCAGATGAAGGAAATATGCAGATAGTAGCCCTTGGTTCATACACTTACCCAGCTCCTAGACTTGAGAATGACTATGTGAATAAAACAATCATTTCTCAAAGATACCATGGGATGTTCAACCTGGAAGTGCCAGAGGATGAAGTTGAAGAAGATTGAAGATTTTTGTGCTTCTGTTTTTGTTTATGATTTTCATTGTAATCTGTAACTCTTATCTTACATCAATGAAAATTTTATCTTTATGCTCAAAGATAATATCTCATTATCTTTTTACATGTCTTTTATGTTTGATATGCCTTTTGTTTTGAAATTGTTGGGAGAATTGCCATTTTGGATTGTAATAGACAAACTGAAACCTGAGTATAGGTTAGGTTTTTGTAACAAGATGGTTTTGGCATCATCAAAAAGGGGGAAATTGTTGGGAGATGAATTTAATAAAGAAGTTTTGATTAGATCCCAAAACCCCTGAGTATGACATGTTCAGGATAATCTTGATAGACTGAGTCAGGATTCAGTATAGAGTGTTCAGGAAGTTATCTGCACCATGTATAGTCAGCAGATATAGATCAAAGTTAGATCAAGACTCAAGTGTAAATCAAGACTCGAAGAAGTTTGTCAAGAAATCAAGACTCAAGAAGTTACTAAAGAAATCAAGACTCAAGAGTAATCAAGAAATCGAAGACTCAAGAAGTTTCAAGAAATCGAAGACTCAATAAGTTTCAAGAAATCAAGACTCAATAAGTTTCAAGAAATCAAGACTCAAGAAGTTTCAAGAAATCAAGACTCAAGAAAGTTTCAAGAAATCAAGACTCAAGAAAATTCAAGAAAAAACTCGAAGACTTCAAGAAAGAAGTTTCAAGAAACCAAGTGTTGGGAGATGAATTTAATAAAGTAGATTTTGATTAGATCCCAAAACCCCTGAGTATGACATGTTCAGATAATCTAGATAGATCGAGTCGATTCAAAAGATAGAGTGTTTGGGATGTTATCTCGCACCATGATCTGCAGATATAGATCATGTTAGATTTTGAAGAAATCAAGACTCAAAAAAGTTTCAAGAAACAGAAGACTCAGTAAGTTTCTGAAGAAATTGAAGACTTAGTAAGCTTCTGAAGAAACTGAAGACTCAGTATATCACTGAACACTGAAGTTTCAGTATGTCACTGAAGACTCAGTATGACACTAAAGACTCAGTATGACACTGGAGACTCAGTATGTCACTGAAGACTTAGTATGTCAACAAAAACTCAAGATGTCATCAAGACATCAAGACTCGTAAGACATCAAGACTCGAGAAGACATCAAGACTCGTAAGACATCAAGACTCGTAAGATATCAAGACTCGTAAGATAATGAAGACCCAGTAGTTACTGAAAACTAGTAAGATACTGAATACTCAGTATAACCTGAATGTTCCGAGGAACTAAATAATATCTATCTGAAGACTACAAAATTGAGAAAAACGCGAATATTCAGAAAAATAGATATTGCCCCAGACATTCATATACAGACAAAAGGAACTAAGTCTAAGTGTTGTTTAAGGTTATCTCACTCAGAGAGATTGACCAAAGAGAGCCGTTATGTTTGTCTACATTTACTAAAGACAAGAACCAATCAGAGGAAGACAACTCGTACTTTCATCGACCTTCGAAAGCGACAGATCAGAGGTCCCGAACGGGTTTTGTGAGGGTGGAAGTCTAGAGGGGAGGGGTGAATAGACTTTCAAAACTTTTCGTGCGGATCAGGTGTGATTTGCAGATTACCCGATCAGAGTGCTAGTGTATCAGTTTAGACTGATATTCAATTTTACTAAGTGTCTGAGGGCAGATCAGCTTGATATCTGTTAGTTTAACTGAGAGTGCAAAAGCTTGTTTTAACCCGTGTGAAAAACCAGTTTTATCAATTCAGATTCTTAAGTCGGTTTTCAACCGGTGACTAAGGTGTCAACTTTGATCGGATCGGTTGCTTTAGTGATCGATCTTAACTTAGAATATGTATGTGCTTTTAAACTTCGGTTATTGTGTGAATAGTGTAAAGAAAGAAAGAAAGCAAGTAAATGAACACAAGACTTTTTATAGTGGTTCGATTTAAACCCGCTCTTACGCCCACTCTTCCCTTAACAAGGGGAACCTTTACTTAACTTAACCGAGCATAACCGAAGCTTAACCTCACGGGACTTATATCCCTCACGGGATGGCCGAGATGTTTATTGATTTCACACTCTATAGATGTTTATCGAGTTCACACTCAACCGAACTAGAAATCAGAAAACTAGAATCCCTAGTCAGAAATCTTCTGGGAACAAACTTAACCTAACTGCGTTTGGGTAAAGAATGTTTGAGGGTTCCAACCGAAATCTATCACGGTGTTTTAGGTAGCCAAAATGCTAGTGGATAGAATTTCTTGCTAAGAACAATGGGATGAACACTCTAAGAAAAATCTTCAAATATGGTGTTCTTCGAGCGGAAATTCTGAAGGCTTTTTGCTTCTTGAGAATCTGCGTTAATGATGTTGTTCCGCTTTGCTCAATTGTTCATGTGATAGTTGTTGGTCTCTCTTCCTTCCTTTCGAGCAATCCCATTTTATAGACCTCGAAATCAAAGAGCCGTTGGAGAGCAATTTGAATTTTGGGCTATATTAGGTAGGTTGTAGGATAAGATTGTGACGTGCTCCGATTATCGGTGTGGCCGTAGGCATGATTAGTGCCATTTTTGACCTCAGCGTCGTATCCCGCATTGTCAGCTCTTTTTGTGCATGTGTCGCTTTCTCCTTGGCTTCGCGAGGCGGCATTTCAGTAATTTGTACGTTAGACGATTGATATTCCTTTTGTAGAAGATTCGTCTTATGCGGTGTATATTTTTATTGTCACCGGTGTGCCGACTTGATCAAATGGCGATCGATCTACCTTGTTGAGTCTTACATTGCAGATTGTCTTAGCTCAATATGCGGACTTCGGTTGAAAATAGGTCTTCGTCTCTTTTGATCTTGGTGTCTCGAGCCTCGGTGTATTGATCATCTTGAGTCTTGAGTTTGTTACTAAGTCTTGAGGTTTATCCGAGTCTTGAGTTCATCGAGTCTTGTGTCTATCTATCTTGAGTTCATCATAGTCTTGTGTTCATCGAGTCTTGAGTTCATCTGCTCTTCAGTCTCGACTTCTTGTCTTCGATTTGTTCTTAGTCTTTCGATCATCCGACCTTATCGGGTCATCCGATACTTCGACTTGACCTATACATATTGAGTTCCCCTCAATATGTGACCTATCTTTTACATCGCCCTATCTATACATTTATGGTCAGTCGATTCTAAGTCATCGACCTTAGTCCGATTGGTCCTATTACAACTGTTTTGGAACTTCCATCAAAACTAAAAAAACATTTCCCAACAAGGACATCAAGTATTCAAAATCTATGTTAAAACCGGAAAAAGTTCATCAAACACTACATGAAGCATATTTTCTAAAACATGCAAGGGAGTATTCAAAATCTAAAAATAGACGTTCATCAAACACCATAAGAGAAAACTCATGAAGCTATCTCCTCCAACGGATAGTTTTTCAAGAGTGACCTTGGTGAAGTTGCCTATAAATACTAGTGACCCTTTACATTGAGAGGTTACGGGAAATTTGAAAGCAACTCAAGAGCTCATTCGTATTATTGTAAATTGAAGCACTGGAAAAACCTAAAATTTCCCAAGTGTTTCACATTGAAGAGAGCTCATTCACTAAGCCTAGATTGATAAGATATATCCAAAGCTTACTAGAGATATCCTAACCTTTGCATTGTACTTATTGTAAAGGATATCTTATCCTAGTTGAAAACCAACCCAAAACCCAAACCCTTTGTAAGGTAGTTTGAGTGTATTTGTTGGTGAGTTGGAGTTGTAAAGAGTTAGTAAGCTACAGTGAGTTAGCCAGAAAAATCTAGAGAAGAAGTTAGTAAGCTACTTGTGGTAGTCTGAACACTTGTGTGTGTTTGAGTTAGTAAGTTGCAGTGAGTCAGCCAGAAAACTCCAGGTAGAAAAGTGAGTAAGCTGCAGTGAGTCAGCCAGAAAGCTTTAGGAAGTGGTTAAGGAATTTCTCTGAAGGTCAGAGAGAGTGGACGTAGGATTTTGAGTCTCTGAACCACTATAATTGCTGTGTTGTTTTGCTTTCTGTACTGCATTATTATCTGTTGCATGTGTTTTCACTGAAAGCATAATTCACTGATATTCAGTTGGAACCAATCCACTGAACTTGCATCAACTGATCACAACCTTAATCACTTTTTCATTAAAAGAAAGATTTTTAGCAAAGCTAAAAACAAGTATAAATTTAGGGCCAACCATTCCGCTCACTTGAGTAGCTAGAACAGATAGTTACCAAACTGAACTAACTCTACTGAGGGTTCAGTAAGATAGTTATCTGATCCAAGAAGCTCAGGATCTCTGATAAAACTCAGGCTCAGTTGGGCTAATCTGAAGCTTCTGAAAGCAGCTCAGGATCATTGTCTCAGTAGACTTTGACTCAGGGCGATCTGTGCTTCTCAGGGCCAAATCATCAGGACAACCTGACCCATCTGACCTCAGTGAAAGAAATGTTTTAAAAATCACTGAACACGAGTATTCCTCCCCCATACACGTGTGAGACTCGTTAGCACCGGGACCAACAAGTGGTATTATAACAGTGGTTCAATTTGACCATTTGCTTTGGTGGCCATAGTCTAAGTTGCTGAAAGACTCTGGTGGTCTACTGAACAAATCTATTTGCTGATATCTTACAAGGCTCAGTCATCAAGCCTTCTAAGAAACTTCCTATGTTCTCTGTTGAGAGCTATGATCTATGGAGATTAAGAATGTAGGCTCATCTATATTCAAAACATGAAAGAATGTGGAGAGTGGTTTCTAAAGGACCATTCAAATTCACTGTTGTGAATCCCAGAATCACTGATACTGAGAGGAATGATCCCAGAGATGAATTTCCAAAGTCTGATGATCAACTTACTCCTGATGAGAGAAAGTTAGTCAATCTTGACTACATTGCTAAAGATACTTTGCATATCACTATTGATAATGGTGTTATGGGGATGATCTCTCACTGTGAAACAGCAAAAGAAATATGGGACACACTTGCTGTTATGTGTCAAGGCACAGATGATATTAAGGAAAACAAACTTTCTGTTGCTATTGGAAAGTTTGATAGTTTTGAAATGGAAGATAGTGAATCCATTGACAAACTTGAGGTCAGATTCACTAGCATCATGAATGATCTGAATGCTCTTGGGAAAAGATACCCACAGAGAGAAGTGGCACTTAAAATTCTTAGAGGATTATCTAAGAAATGGGATATACATGTTGTGGTGATTGAAAACACCAAAAATATTGATTCCATGCCATATCAACAAGTTTTCTCTGAACTGAAAGCTTATGAGTTTGTGATTGACAAGAAATCTAAGAAAGCTGACAGCAAAGATGATTCTTCATCTAGCAAGAATGTGGCTTTCAAAGCCAAAGAGAAATCCTGTAAGACTAGAGAGTCTGAGAACTCACTTGCCAAAAATTAGGATGAGTAGGAGGATAAGCTACTACTGATGGCAAGGAGGTTTGAAAGACTCAATAGCAGATATGGGAAATATAAGAAATATTAAAGGAATAACAGGTACAAGAGAGACTCAAAAGCTGAGGACAGAAACACTGAGAAAAGAAAGGACTAGAAAGCAGAAGGATCCTCATCCAAAAAGAAGGACTCCAAGACCAAGGAGGATAGTGATCAGGATGATGATGCCAACAGATTTTACAACTGTCAGAAGAAAGGTCACTTTCAATATGACTGTCCTGAGCTAAGTGCTAAAGAAAGAAAGGATAGACAAGCCAAGAGAGATAAGAAGTTCTCCAGCAAGAAAGCTATGATTGCTGAGGAAGAAGAACATTACGAAGAAGGTTCGATTCCTCGGATGAGATGTTCTCGGATAGTGCGGTGATGATATCATCTTATGGTCGTAGAGGAGGTAAATTGTTCTATCTCATTTGTTGCTCCTACACAAGCACATGAGTTCTCAAGTTCTACTGTAAACACTAACTTTGACCTGATGGATTCATTTGAGAATCTTATGAAGGACTATTATGTGTTACAAGAACTGCTCACTGAAACTCAAGAGCGGAACAAGGAACTGAATCTTTCAGAATCAAGTGGAAAGACTCTAAAAATGCTTTGAGATCACTTCTCAATTGATGGGAACTCTCGATGAACTAGATGTTTCGAAAGTACAACTTTCGAAAAAAAAAAAAGAAGGTGATAGAGATCTGAATGGAAAATTAGAGAAATCCACTAAAGAGATTCAACTTATCGTAATCGAAGTTCAATGACCTCTTTGAGAAGCATGAAACTCTAAAAAAGAGTGTGAGGATAGTCTTGTGCAGAGAAAGTTAGCTCTATTGAATTCTACATCTAAAGTGATAGATGAAATTCGGGAGTTATCAAAGACCGCAACTATAAAAATTTGGATTAGGATACATTCCAGGGGGAACCTCACAAGGTCTTCTGAATGCTGCTTCTAGTAACACCAAGACTATCTTTGTTAAACAAGTGACACCTAATCTTCTTACTGAAGAACTGCCCAGAGTTTTAGACAAGGGTAAAGGACATATGGTTTCCGAAAAACTGAAGGTTCAGGGAAGAAAGCCCAGACCTCAGTAGGAAATCTTCAGGCCAGTACTTCAAAGCCTCAGGCTAAGAATACCAACCTGAAGAGATCTGCCTTTGAACCATCGGAGGAATTTAGGAAGAAGAGAAACACTCAGCAGAGATATTCTCAACTGAAAACACCAAGTCCTCAGATTACTGAAAGACCCCAATTTCAGTACAGGCAACCTAAACCCCACTTGCCTAAGGGTAAAGATTTCCTGAACCCGAGTCAACAGAGACAGAGACCAGCTGCAAAAAAGCCAAAGCACTTGAACAAAAGGCCTGAACCCAAGAAGAACTCTAAGGCTCATGTTCATGCTAAGGCTGGCACTCATACACAGGATACTGTCAAGGCACCTAGGGTGGTGAATGTATATGTAGATGTTTATGGGAGAAAAATCAGCCACTCTAAAGTAATTAGTGTTGTTAGGCAGATTTGGGTTCCAAAAGGTATAGCTAACCTGGTGGGACCCTACACCAAATGGGTACCTAAGAACCGATCATTTTTTGAGTAAAGGAAAAAAGCAATCGAAGTGAATGAAGACAACATAGCACTGATGAGTGGAAATGAATTGGCTCCTGCTGTATGGTATCTGGATAGTGGATGTTCAAGACATATGACAAGATATAAGCAACTAATCACTGACTATGTTGAGCAAAAAGCCCCTCAGATCACATTTGGATACAATTCCAAAGGAAAAACTGAAGGATATGGAACTCTTGAAGTTGACTCTGTGCATATCCATGGTGTTTAATATGTGACTGGTCTAAAGCATAACTTGCTTTCTATCAGTCAATTCTGTGACAAAGGATTCAATGTTGAGTTCTCAAAGAACTTATGTTATGTGAAAGACAATACTTCACGTAAAAATTTTCTTGACGGGTACTAGAAAAGGAAATGTGTATCTTCTTTGATTGGAGTTCAACTCCTAAAGATACATGTTTGGTTGCAAAAAGTTCCACTGATACCAGTTGGTTGTGGAACAAAAGAATGAATCACTTAAACTTCAAAACCCTGAACAAACTTGCAAGATTAGCACTTGTGAGGGGGTTACCCAATGAAGTGTTCAGTAAAGAACATATATGTGATGCT
Organism: Stenogyne calaminthoides; assembly: GCA_037126765.1. Lineage (NCBI taxonomy): Eukaryota > Viridiplantae > Streptophyta > Magnoliopsida > Lamiales > Lamiaceae > Stenogyne > Stenogyne calaminthoides. The sequence goes on from JBBCBC010000018.1 coordinate 13,355,384, forward strand.
TGTCGAAAAGGAAAACAAATCGAGCATCTTTCAAAAGCAAAGTAGATGTTTTCTCGATAGAATACTACAACTGTTACATATGGATCTCTTTGGTCCAAAGAACACTGTGAGCACTAATGGCGAAAAAATACACACTTGTGGTAGTTGATGACTACTCTAAATACACATGGGTCATATTCTTACTCAGTAAGAAAGAGACTTAGACAAAACTGCCTGAACTACTGAAAAGGCTCAATACTGAAAAGAATCTGAGTGTGGTCAAAATCAGATCAGATAAAGAAACTGAGTATATCAATCATATTATATCGATTACAAAACAAATGGAATAACTCATGAAACATCACCGCAAGGACCCCTCAATGTAATGGTGTTCTTTGAAAGAAGAAATAGGACTCGAAAGAAGTTCGCAAGGACAATGATTCTTTGGCCGATATTCTAAGAGATTTTTGGGTGAAGCTATCAACTTTGCATGCTATTCTCGGAAACGCAGATCCATCTTTGACCAAGAATCAAGAAAAACTCCATATGAGTTGTGGAATGAAAGGAAGCCTCTTGTTTCTTTCTTTCTTGTGTTTGGTTGTAAGTGTTTCATATACAATAATGCAATAATGGGAAACATCAGTTGAAAACTTTTGATAGCAAAGATGATGAAGGGATATTCTTAGGATATCTTTGAAGTCGATAAAAGCCTTGAGTTTACAAAATGTAGGACTCTTATTGTGGAAGAAACACCTCATGTTGTTTTTGATGAATCTACTTGTGTTCAGAAGAAATAGGAACATGACTCAGGAGAAATGACCAAGAGAATCACCAGACTTAGCCTGAAAAAGAATGATAAAACATCCTCTCGAACCTAAAAAAGAAAGAAGTCACTTTCTATGAATGGAGTGAATAAGACTCAGACAAAGAAGTTCAGGATGTAAAAACTCAGGATGGTGAGACTCAGGATGGAAATTCTCCACTGAAGGAAAGCCAACACACTGAAGCTAACCAATCTGAACATACACTAATTCAGACTCAGGTATGTAATGCCGATGAAGATGTGGTCACAGCTGAGGCAAACTCTGAATCTATCAACCAAAGGGGAACAAATGTCTTAAACAATGTTCTAAATGGAATTTCCCCTTAGGAAGATGATTCTCTTTCTCCTTTTCTGTTGTTCCCTGAATTTAATGAACTACCTGAACCTAATATTTCTAATGTTGAGGATACTACTGAAGGGGAAACATCCATGAGAAAATGGTTGGATAGTCATCCTATAAGTCAGATTGTGGGTGATCTATTAGATGGTGTCAAAACAAGAAGATTCCATGGAGAAAGTGCTTTGTTCTGCTGCTTCCTATCTGAAAAAGAACCTACTGCTATGCAAGAAGAGCTGAATCAGTTCTCAAGGAATGAAGTTTGGGAGTTAGTGGATAGACCTAAGAGGCACAATGTGATTGGAACTAAGTGGGTGTTCAAGAATAAGAGAGATGAAAACAACAACATTGTAAGAAACAAGACAAGGCTAGTTGCACAAGGTTATTCCCAAGAAGAAGGCTTGGATTATGATGAAACCTTTGCACCTGTTGCAAGACTAGAAGTCATCAGATTGTTTCTTGCATATGCTGCCCACATGAAATTCACAGTCTATCAGATGGATTTGAAAAGTGCATTTCTTAATGGTGTGCTTAAGGAAGAGGTTTATGTGGAACAACCTCCTGGTTTCAGACAGAATGACAAAGTTTACAGGCTCAGGAAAGCCTTGTATGGTCTTAAGCAAGCATGCCAAGCATGGTATGATACCCTTTCTCAGTTTATTACTGACCATGGTTTTATCAAAGGAACTGTTGATAGGACTTTGTTCAGGATAGAAAATGGGAAAGACATATTACTTCTTCAGATTTATGTAGATGACATCATATTTGGATCTCCAAATCATCAGATGTGTGAAAAGTTTTCTACCCCGATGAAAGGAAAGTTTGAGATGTCAATAATGGGGAGATGAATTTCTTTCTTGGACTTCAGGTGAAACAAACTAAGGAAGGAATTTTCATCAATCAAGCAAAATACACCAGAGATCTGATTGCAAAGTATGGTGTACAGAATTGCAATGCAGTTAGAATTCCTATGAATACTAACTACAAAATGGATCCTGATCCTGAAGGTAAATTAGTAAATCAAACTGATTATAGAGGGATCATTGGATCACTGCTATATCTCACAACAAGTAGGACTGATATAACATTTGCTGTTGGGATATGTGCAAGATACCAAGCTAATCTTAAGGTTAGTCACATGGAGGCTGCCAAAAAGATTCTGAAATATCTTAAAGGCATTGTGAATAGAGGATTATGGTATCCAACTGATGATAACCTTGAATTAACTGGTTATTCAGATGCTGATTATGGAGGATGTAGAATTGACAGGAAGTCTACCACAGGAACTTGTCAATTTCTTGGAAGTAAGCTGATATCATGGTTTTCAAAGAATCAAACATCAGTTGCAACCAGTACTACTGAAGTTGAATACATGGCTGCAGGAAGCTGTTGTGCACAAATTCTTTGGCTCAGACAACAATTGTGGGATTATAAGATTATAGCCAATGAAGTACCTATATTTTGTGATAATAATAGTGCAATTGCTATTACACAAAATTCGGTATTGCACACCAGATGTAAGCATGTTGATATCAGACATCACTTCATCAGAGATCATGTTGAGAAGAAAGACATCAGGATGTAGAAAATTTATACTGATAAACAAAGAGCTGATATCTTGACTAAACCTTTGGCTGAATCAAGATTTCAGGAACTATCAGTTGAATTAGGTATGTTGGATCCAGGTGTATAAAGCAAATCTGAAAAATTGAAGGTTTTCAGATTCATGAAGTTTTCTCAGGATTTTACTGAGAAACTCAGGATAAAACTGAAAGTACTGAACTCTGAGTCTTGGGAAACTCAGATATCCTGAAGATCAGTACTCAGTATTATACTGACCTTGCTCAGTACTCAGTATTATACTGACCTCGCTCAGTACTCAGTACTATACTGACCCCTTTCAGTACTCAGTATTATACTGACATTTTATCAAGGTCAAAACTCAGTAAGACCGATGGAGGAAATTAGTCTGAAGAAGTATTGACTCATGCAACTCATTTATTGTCTAACTGAATCTCAGTAATCATTGGCAATAAATAACAAAACACCTGAAGGAATTTTTGGGCGGGACCATTGAAATCTCCGAAGAAAGTCAATGGTCTGCAGGAACAGTAATTAAATACATTGTTCATTAATCACCAATAAGGTTAAATTAGCGGCGTAATATTTGTGAAATCGTCCTTTCATATACCGGATTTAGTCGGTTTTTAATCTCGACCATCGATTTCTTCATCTATACGATTTTCCATGAATCAAATACTATATATCTATTGAAGAATTCCTTCAAAGCCCAATTCCAAAAGCCTTAGTCTTCAAAACACTCTGCTTCAAAAACTCTCATTTGCCCAGAAATCATCATCTTTCTCAAAAACCGTTTACCAAAATTCTTCAAAAATGACGTTCTCTGTATACGATAAGCTTTCAATTTCTAACAAACCGGGGTATGAATATGTCGTTTCTCTCGAAAGCTCATCGAATGCAACTCACGAAGAAGAAGCGTTGCACATGATTCGATTAGCAAAGCTCACTTGCCTGGTTGCGAATCAACCAGAGGCAGAATACGCAAAGGAGGTAATAGAGTTTATCTCAAATTTAAAGTTAGATGATGAGGATTGTATAGAATCGCAGATTACAGTTTCTCATTTAGAGCATAGTTCAAAGTATGTGGATTTTGTTAGGGAATTGTACATTATTCCTAAGAATCTTAATGCCATATACGAGTTGAGCGATAGAGGAGAAGACCCTACGGTTTATATGATGGGTAGGGAGCAAGAGTATCTGGATAGGATTGCAGAGCATCCAGTTAAATTCGAAGAAACTTTGAATAAAAGGCATTTGAAGCCTAAATATTGAGTTTTGCCAGACATTGTAAGTAAATGCATAATGAGTCGGTCTGGCAGTTTTGAACAAATAAGCACGTTGAAGTTGAGATTAATGGCGGCGATTGAAGATTCACCCACCACTGCATTCAACTGGTTACATTATTTAATCAAAGTGGTGAGTGATCAAGCTAAGCAAGTCCAGAAGGTGAATGGATTGGTTGTTATCAAAGGGAAGATCCTTCATGAAACCAAGATTGCAAATATCTTGGAAATGTGCATAGAAGAAGAGGATGTCTTCGCCAATTCCTCACCCTTTCCAAAGTCTAAAATCCTGTTCAAGCCACCTACAACTAAGAAGTCTTTGAAAGGAAGGAAGGAGAAAAGCTCGAAGTCTCAGGAGGAGACCGCTGAAGAAGGAGCTGCTGAAGCCCAACAAGCCAGGGGGAAAGCCCTGATGGAGGTGAAAAGAGAAAAGGGAGAAACTCTGAAGAAGAAAACATTGGCCCCTCAGAAGCACAGAAAACTTCAAACTATTACTGAGGAGGTCAGTGACACTGAGGAAGTCCAACCTGAAGGCCAGCACGGACTAAAATCTCCACTGCAAGTTCTGGCTCATGTTGTGACCATAGCTCAGGAACAAACTGAGGAACATGTTTTTCTGAGGTTCTCGGAACATCTCTGAGCTCAGACAAAATATCTCAGGAAATATTCAAGGGACCTCAGGTTCCTACTAAGGAGATACTGCTCGGACCTCGTATCAACGAACCTCATGAGCCATGAACTTGGATGCGCCTCGAGTGAACCTTTTTCTAGATCCCACAAAGACTGAACCGATCCCACCGAACCCGAGAGCCCAAAGTCAAGAAGGGAGAGGCGTAAGAGAGATCGAGTGGCGAAAGAAGGGGGAACGATTCATTTCGGATAGGTACCTCGAAATTTTGAGCTCATATCCTAACCTTTAGGATCTCTTCTTCGGACTCGGAACCACGCCTATATCCTAATTATCGGACTCTTCCGGAGATCTTTGAACATAGCCTCCTTCGAGGAGAGGACCGGGTGGAATCTTTGAGACTATCTTTGTCTTGTGAGAGTTCTCTGGATTCAGGAAGACTAAGCTCAGGATAAAAATTGCTGATTTTGATGAGCTAGTCAAGAAGAAGGTGGCTGAGAGGAGGGAAGCTGATGTTGATGCCTCCAGCTCTAAGGATCAAGATAAAGAGGGGGATCAACAAGATGATGCTGAAAAGCAATCTCAGATGGAGAAGGAAACCGATCTTTGGTCGGATCGATATCTCACATCCTCAGACTGAAGTTAGCACTCTTCAGGTAACTTTTGGCACTATTAAACATTATGCCAAAGCTACTGAAGTTCCTATCTTTAAATTTGTTATGTCTGATATGCAGACTGAGGCTCAGGTGGAGCACCCAGCTCAGGTGGAAAAAGTTCTAAACACTCCAGAGATTGATCTCAGTCCTATCTTGGACAAATTGGAGAAGGTGGTGCCAATGGTGGAGAAAGTAACCCAAATTGAAGAAACCTTGGCCAACCAATATCAGAAGCTGGAAATACTAAGTTCATCTTCAGACATGATACAACTTCAAACATCTCTTGCTGATAAAATGACTACCTTGGAAGGAAAGGTTGATGGAGTCAAAGATGAGCTCAATGCAGAGATGAAGCACATGTATCAGGAAAGAACAACATATCTTGAAGCCAAGCTGGTTGAGAAGAATGATCTGATGATCAAGACAGCTGTTGAGGAAATGGGTTCTATGCTCATGACCAAGATGACAGAGATGATGCAAAATGTCTTCTCACACCAGTTTGCACCTATTTCTGAAGAGTTCTCAGTAGCAAAGAATCATATGAAGAGGCTGGAAGAGGAGCATGATCACTTGGCAGGGGAAGTGCGATGTATAAGCAAAGAGCAATATCATATGGATACCGCACTTTCTCAACTTCTTCCAAGGTATGGTGCCAAAAAGGGGGAAAGGCCTGGTGGCAAGCTTAATGAATTGTTGGCACAGACCTTGAAGAGAAAGACTGATAAAGAAGCTGAAGAGAAAATCATTGTTGATGCCTTAAAAGAAGTGGAAGCCACTGAAAAGCTCAAATTCAAAGAAACTAAAGAGCCTATCTACACTCAAGTATCTGTGCAGACTACTTAGGAATCAATTTCTAAGAAACTGAGTGGTAGAAGGATGGTGGAAACAAGCCAAGCCGGTGAAGAACAAGTCAAACCTGTAAAGAGAAAGGTTGTGGCATTTGTAGAGAAGGAGAAAAAGAAAAGAGCTAAAGCTTCCAAATCTACTCAGAGGAAACAGATAATTGATTTTGAAGAATCTAAGGAAGAAGCTGAAAAAGAAGTCTTCAACACAAAGAAAGCTCTGAAAACACTTCAAGTAGAAAAAGAGAAGAAAAGCTAACATACAGTCGGTGTTCTGTGTGGGAAAAAAAAAAAAAAAAAAGAAAAAGAAGAAAAGTGGTTTCAAGAAATTTTTTGAGCAAGAGGAGGGTGCTGAGAGAAAGCTCAGAAATGGCCGCACATTGACAAATGGATGCCTATTCAATTCAATGATGCGTGGGAGGAAATCAAGAGAACCTTCTGGTTCTACTATGAGATTCTGAGAGAATGGAGGGGGACCAGCTCGGATATGAATGAAGCCTTTATTGAATATTTGTTGACATTCTATCCTAAGTACCTGGAAAGTTGGGTTAACTTGGAAGATGAAGGAAATACGCAGATAGTTACCCTGGTCCATATACTTACCCAGCTCCAAGACTCGAGAATGGCTATGTGAATGAGACAGCCATTTCTCAGGAGATTGCTCAGTATGCCATCCAACTTGGCCTAACAGGAAACAACCCAGATATCATCAAAGCAAGGGATGAACTGAAGAAAAGATATTATGGGATGTTCAACCTGGAGGTGCCTGAGGATGAAGTTGATGAAGACTGAAGATGATGAAGACTGAAGACTCTTTGTACTTCTGTTTTTGTTTTTGATTTTTATTGTAATCTGTAACTCTGATCTTACATCAATGAAAATTTTATCTTTATGCTCAAAGATAATATCTCATTATCTTTTTACATGTCTTTTATGTTTGATATGCCTTATGTTCTGAAACTGTTGAAGATTGCCATTTTGGATTGTAATAGAAAAACTGAAACCTGAGTATAGGTTAGGTGTATTTTTGTAACAAGATGGTTTTGGCATCATAAAAAAGGGGGAAATTGTTGGGAGAAGAATTTAATAAAGAAGATTTTGATTAGATCCCAAAACCCCTTAGTATGACATGTTCAGGATAATCTTGATAGACTGATTCAGGATTCAGTATAGAGTGTTCAGGATGTTATCTGCACCATGTATAGTCAGCAGATACAGATCAGGTTAGATTTTGAAGATTACGAAGACTCAAGAAGTTTCAAGAAACCGAAGACTCAAGAAGTTTCAAGAAATCAAGACTCAAGAAGTTTTTCAAGAAATCAAGACTCAAGATGTTTCTCAAGAAATCAAGACCCAAAGAAGCTTCAAGAAATCAAGACTCAAGATATCATCGAACAATCAAGTTTCAAAGATATCATCAAGACTCAAGATGACATCAAGACTCAAGATGTCATCAAGACTTAGTATGTCACGAAGACGAAAAACTCAAAAAGATGTCATTGAAGACATCAAGACTCGTAAGACATCAAGACTCGTAAGACATCAAGACTCAAAAGATATCAAGACTCGTAAGATATCAAGACCCAAAGAAGTTATCGAAGAATCAAGAAGATATCAATACTCAAAGATAACCTTAATGTTCCGAGGCAATCAATAATATCTATATGAAGACTACAAAACCGAGAAAAATGCGAATATTCGTAAAAATAGATATTGCCCGCACATTCATATGCGCGCAAAAAGGAACTAAGTCTAAGTGTTGTTTAAGGTTATCTCACTCAGAGAGATTGACCAAAAAGAGCCGTTATGTTTGTCTACATTTACTGAAGACAAGAACCAATCAGAGGAAGACAACACTGTACTTTACTGACACTGAAAGCGACAGGACACTGAAGCATGTCAGTAGTACTATGTTCCAGACTGCAAAAAGTGGTGATTGGCTACATGAAAGCATATTTCCTAAAACATGCAAGGGAGTATTCAAAACCTAAAAATAGTCGTTCATCAAACACCATAACAGGAAACTCATGAAGCTACCTCCTCCAATGGATAGTTTTTCAAGAGTGGCCTTGGTGAAGTTGCCTATAAATACTAGTGACCCTTTACATTGAGAGGTTATGGGAAATTTGAAAGCAACTCAAGAGTTCATTCGTATTATTGCAAATTGAAGCACTCAAAAAACCTAGAATTTCCCAAGTGTTTCACATTGAAGAGAGCTCATTCACTAAGCCTAGATTGATAAGATATATCCAAAGCTTAGTAGAGATATCCTAACCTTTGCATTGTACTTATTGTAAAGGATATCTCATCTTAGTTGAAAACCAACCCAAAACCTAAACCCTTTGTAAGGTAGTTTGAGTGTGTTTGTTGGTGAGTTGGAGTTGTAAAGAGTTAGTAAGCTATAGTGAGTTAGCCAGAAAACTCTAGAGAAGAAGTTAGTAAGCTACTTGTGGTAGTCTGAACACTTGTGTGTGTTTGAGTTAGTAAGCTGCAGTGAGTCAGCCAGAAAACTCAAGGTAGAAAAGTGAGTAAGCTACAGTGAGACTCGTTAGCACCGGGACCAACACGCTACAAGACAAGATTGGTTGTGAAGGGGTTTCAGCAGAAACATGGTATTGACTATACTGATGTTTTTACTCCAGTGGTGAAGCTAACGACCATTCGATTAGTTCTGAGTCTGGTGGCTGCATAAAATTTGGTGTTAGAACAGATGGACGTGAAACTGCCTTTCTTCATGGTGATTTAGATGAGGACATCTACATGAAGCAACCAGATGGATACTTGTCTAAGGGGAATAGTGAGCTAGTTTGCAAATTGAAGAAGAGCTTGTATGGTTTGAACAAGCTCCATTACATTGGTACAAGAAGTTTGATGGGTTCATGCACGAGATTGAGATCAATAGGTGTGAGGCTGACCATTGCTGTTACTTCAAGAGGTATGATGATGGTTATATCATTTTGCTATTATATGTTGATGAAACGTTGATAGCAGGCTCTAGTGCTCGAGAGGTGAGCAAGTTGAAGGAAAAATTGTCTCAAAGGTTTGTTATGAAGGATCTTGGAGAGGCCAAACAAATCTTAGGAATGCGAATCGATCGTGATAAGGTGGCAGGAAAGTTGTATCTTTCTCAGGCTGAATACATAAAGAAAGTCTTGGAGAGATTTAGTATGGAAGATGCAAAGCCAGTTCGGGTCCCGTTGGGAAGTAAGTTCATGCTATCCAACAAGGACTCACCTAGTAGCGAAGAGGAGCGGACCTACATGCAAAACACTCCATATGCTTCAGCAATTGGAAGTTTGATGTATGCCATGGTGTGTACAAGACCAGATATTGCACAGGCAGTGGGAGTTGTTAGCCGGTTTATGGGAAATCCGGGTAAGCAGCATTGGGAGGCGGTAAAGTGGATCCTAAGGTACTTGAGAGGTACTACTGAACAAGCTTTGTGCTTTGAGGGCAAAAGTGTTGGGTTGGCAGGATATGTTGATGAAGACTTATCATCAAATGATCTTGACAAAAGGAGGAGTACTACAGGGTATGTGTTTACTTTTGGTGGTACAACAATCTCTTGGGCTTCTAAGTTTCAAAAGATCGTAGCTCATTCCACTGCAGAAGCAGAGTACGTTGAATCACTGAGGCTAGTAAAGAAATGGTTTGGTTGCAGAATCTGTCGTGTAAGTTGGGGAAGGAGCAAAAGGATAGTATTCTGTATAGTGACAGTTAGAGTGCTATTCACTTGGCAAAGAATTCGGCCTTTCACTCGAGGACGAAGCACATCGAGTTGAGGTATCATTACATTCGTTACCTCATTGAGAACAAGATCTTACAGCTGATGAAGATCCGGGGAAGTGGGAATCCTGCTGACATGTTGACTAAGGTTGTGACCTTAGAGAAGTTGAAGTTATGCATGACTTCAACTGGCCTTGGAAATTGACCATAAGGCCCGGCACTACTACCAGTAAGAGAAACCGTTGGAACGGAGGAGACAAGTTATAGTTGGAGTTAGTCTCCAGGTGGGAGATTGTTGGGTTGTGGAGACTAGATGCAGCGTAGAGGAGGCGCTCGACCAAGCTCTTTGGTCGACCAGATGCACTAGATCGAGCGCGGATGCACCAGATCGAGCGTGGATGCACCAGATCGAGCGCGCCCCTTTCCAGCGCCCAGTGGGCACTCGAGCAAGCTACCTGATCGAGCAGAACCGCTCGACCAAAGCCCCTGGTTGAGTGGTTCCGGAAGCCTATTCGCAAATTTAGGTTTTCAGGCCCAGCCTCTTATATAAATACTTTTGATTCATTGTATTTGCCTCTTGTACGAAAATAACACACGAAATAGTAGATCTCCTGGCTTGGTAGTGCCCCCAGACATAGTCTTTCTTGATGAACTGGGTAACCAAATTGTTTGTTCCTTAATTTTTGTTTCCATTATTTTCTCCATAATTGTTGTTTAATTCCTAACATGAAGTGTTGAATATTAGCGGGTTCAAACTCTAATTTGTTCCTCTGATTCATCTCTTTGTTGACGTTGACCGTGACTCGGATGGATTTTGTAACGGTCTTTGCCTTAATCTTGTCTGCAGTTGAAGTGATGAACTTGAAACGTTGATTCAAGGACTGAATGTCTTGGTTTGGATCGAACGTGGCCTTTGAAGATTTTTTGGATGAACGCCTTTAATTTGATGAAGAACGATCTTTGAATCTTCAAGTGTTTGATGAAGGTCTTTGAATCTTCAAGGGGGTGAACGAAGAACGTCTTTGAAGAAACGCCGAATCGGAGGGCTCAACACTTTGATCTCGGATTTGTAGTCGTTTCTGGATGTTTCTTGAAGAACACCTTGGAGCTAGTGAAGAACGCCTTCAAATCTTCAAAGTTTGCCTTTGAAGAAACTTCTGATCGGAGGGACTTCAAGCCTTAATCTCTGACCGAACGTCGTTACTAGCTTGATTTGCACGAATAACGCCTTTGAAGTTGCTTCAAATCTTCAAGAACAGTTGCGGGGAGCTTTGGACTCTTCTTGTCTTGCTCGTCTGGATCGTCTAGAAATTGTTGATTTGTTTGTTGTGTGGAATGAACAAGTTTGCTCCCCTATTTATAGTGTAAGGAATGACAATTTAGGTGCCACGTGGCGGCCTCTAATTGTTCGAAGAGATTTTAATGGCGTAATTAACGCAAATCATTTAATTTGATTGATTTGTCATTAATTCTCTTCTATTTATGACCAAATATCAATCCGATTCGCCTCATACGAGTATTCAAATGCTCGTAAAAATTTGACTGGCTCGTACCGTATATATATTAAACATCAATTATTTAATTATTTAATTTGGAGAGTTAATTTAGTAAATTCCCAATAAATAAATAAATATTTTATTTTATATTAATATAAAATTGTACATGTGTCACCATTTAATTGGGTGTAAATTTTATTTGCTTACAAATGCCCCCTCGTGCTTTGTTCACGGTTGTTTATGGACTTGAAGTGAATTAAGCATGAAATTTTATTCACGGTCATTTTGTGACTTGAAGTGAATGAAACATTCAACTTATTCACGGTCTTTTTGCGACTTGGAGTGAATGTTGTACGAAATTTATTCACGGTCATTTTGTGACTTTGAGTGAATTAAGTATGAAATTATTCACGGTCATTTTGCGACTTGGAGTGATGTGCAATTTAGGCTCATGCTTAATGGAGCAGGAGTGACGGCAGTTTAGGCTCGTGCGTCATGGAGCTAACTGGTCTGGTTTATGCGTAGCAGCGTTTCAAAAATTTCCCATTTATGGGGAAAATTCTCAAGTCATCCTCAATTTTTGGAGGAGCATCTTCAGATATGGTGATGTGATTCACAGTCACAACTCCATCGTTGAATTTTGATGAAGCCACACTTTCTCTACCATCGTCTTGATCGCCCTTAGTGTGGATAATTGTTTGTACTTTTGCCTTCAAAATTTCCATGCATGATGCGATCAAAGTATTTCTTCATTTCATTCGAGATGGATAAAGACTTTGAAGTTTATTGAAGTTTGAAGGCTTGACGATTCGCACCTTGCGACGATCATTTCTTTTAGGACCCAATCTCTCAAAGACAGATCCAGGCTTTCGACTACTTTCTCTTTTGTGTGGTCCTAATCTTTCAAAGATGGAGGCATGTTTCCCTTTCTTGGCACTCTCATTGAACACATCTTTCGTTGACGAGACTTCTCCTTCAGAGATATAATTTTCATTTGCCATATGACATGAAATTTTATCATAACCATCATCATCATCTTCAACAGTGACCAGGTTCGCCTCCGACTCATCTTCTAAGACAATTGTTTCTTGCTTGACCAGCTGCATAACTTTATCTTTGAAGACAAAGTAATCTTGAATTGAATGACCCACGAGTCTGTGATACTTGCATTACTTTGGGTCATCGACACGTCTAGCTTCTTCCGGTAGTTTCATTTTTGGCAAGTCGATGAGTTTTTTCTCTATCAAGTCATCGAATATCCCTGCGACGTCGGAATCTAGGAAGGGGTATTCCCTTTGTTGCATTTCCTTCAAGGTTCTTCTTCTTTTCCCCCCTTCTTGGGCAACACTCTTCCCCTTGTCGGCTCGATCATCTCTGCTTTTGTATGTAGCAGTTCTTGCATTCGTCTGCATGGATTCTCTATTTGGAGTCTTGACGAAGGTTCTGCCCCCTTTCTCGAATTCTTGCTTATCTTTAAACCTTTGAGGTTCCTGAATTGGGGGTCCATCAGCTCCAGTTGCAGCCATGCTGAGCTCCATGTTATGAGCTCTTGTACTAACCCGTCGAAGGTCATCGGTTTTATTCCTTGAAGAATGTAGCGGATACCCTATTGCATGCCTTGGATACACATTTCGATTGCAGAAACTTCAGATAGTCGGTCTTTGCAATTCAAGCTCAAATTCCTCCATCGATTAATGTAATCGATCACAGGATCTTCTTTCCACTGGCGAGTGTTAGTCAGCTCGATCATGCTAACCGTTCTCCTTGTGCTGTAGAAGCGATTCAAGAATTCTTGTTCAATTTGATCCCAGCTATCGATGGAGTTGGCTTCCAAGTCAATGTACCAATCGAAGGCATTCCCTTTCAACTACCGTACTAACATTTTGGCCAAGTGATCGCCATACGTCCCGGCATTGTTGCATGTTTCAACGAAATGAGCCACGTGTTGCTTCGGATTTCCCTTGCCATCAAATTGTTGGAACTTTGGAGGTTGGTATTCAGCTGGCATCTTCAGACTATCAATCCTCTTAGTGTACGACTTGGAGTAGGTGAAGGATGATTTGGATCCTTCTTCTTGTCTTTCTTTTATAGTTACCAAGATGAACTCTTTGAGCTGAACCATATCAATCCCTCCATCAGAAGAAATTAGCATTTCCTTCTCTGTATGCTCAGTCTCTCCAGCTTGATACTTGGTTGAATTTTCATCAGATTCTTGCTCATCAACCTTCTTTTCATTTGTGTGGCTTGCTTCACCACCATTTGTCTTGTTCATAAAAGGGCTATCTGGGAGTCTTGGTTTTGAATCTTCGCTGCAAGTCCTTCAATGACCTTAGTCAAGTTAGTGAGTTGCTCCTCAACAGTCGTGGCACCCGCCATCATAACTGAAGACGTGCTTGAGTTAGATGAAGATCTTGATAAGGATCGAGGAGTGGAGTCCCTTGAGTTGTCTTTGTCACTTTCAGCAGTTGGACGAGGCCAGTTCACTGTAGTTCCAACCGAAGGATTGGCTCTTGAAGATGTCCCAAAGCTTAATCTTCTGGACATGCTTCGAGTAACAACATTGGCTTCTTCATTGTCAGAAGGACCGAACTTGATGTAGAAGATTCTACGAGAAGACATGTTGATGATCTTGAAGTTTTTCTTTGAAAGGGAAGAGATGAGAGGTAGAGCGGTCCCACTGGGCGTGCCAAATTTGTAAGTACAATTCTCGTGAATTAATATAAAACACGGAAAATGATTACAACTTAATTTCTTCTTATTAAAGTGTTGAATATTAACGGGTTCAAACTCTAATTTGTTCCTCTGATTCTTCTCTTTGTTGACGTTGACCTTGACTCGGACGGATTTTGTAACGGTCCTTGCCTTAATCTTGTCTGGAGTTGAAGTGAAGAACTTGAAAAGTCGATTCAAGGACTGAATGTCTTGGTTTGGATCGAACGTGACCTTTGAAGATTTTCTGGATGAATGCCTTAGAATTTGATGAAGAACGATCTTTGAATCTTCAAGTGTTTGATGAAGATCTTTGAATCTTCAAGGGGGTGAACGAAGAACGTCTTTGAAGAAACGCCGAATCGGGGGGCTCAGCACCTTGATCTCGGATTTGGAGTCGTTTCTGGATGTTTCTTGAAGAACGCCTTGGAGCTAGTGAAGAACGCCTTCAAATCTTCAAAGTTTTCCTTTGAAGAAACGTCTGATCGGAGGGACTTCAAGCCTTAATCTCTGACCGAACGTCGTTACTAGCTTGATTTGCACGAAGAACGCCTTTGAAGTTGCTTCAAATCTTCAAGAACAGTTGCAGGGAGCTCTGGACTCTTCTCGTCTTGCTCGTCTGGATCGTCTGGAAATAGTTGATTTGTTCGTTGTGTGGAATGAACTAGTTTGCTCCCCTATTTATAGTGTAAGGGATGACAATTTAGGTGCCACGTGGCGGCCTCTGATTGGTCGAAGAGATTTTAATGGCGTAATTAACGCAAATCATTTAATTTGATTGATTTGTCATTAATTATCTTCTATTTATGACCAAATATCAGTCCGATTCGCCACATACGAGTATTCAAATGCTCGTAAAAATTTGACTGACTCGTACCGTGTATATACTAAACATCAATTATTTAATTATTTAATTTGGAGAATTAATTTAGTAAATTCCCAATAAATAAATAAATATTTTATGTGATATTAATATAAAATTGTACACGTGTCACCATTTAATTGGGTACAAAATTTATTTGCTTACAGTTTTCTTAAAGAAATCTTGCACTCCTCTACTTCAAGCAATCCACACGGCCTATAATCATAGCAAAATACCTAAAGAGAAGACATATATAATGGATTCCTTCAAGCAAATATATACAACACACTTATAAAGTTTACTATATTAGGCAAACCTTCTGAATCAAATAAAACACCGGCATTGAAAAACCGTAGTGTATCCTATACCCAAAGGCCAAACAATAGATTTTAGGCAAATCTTTTGAATCATAAAATCAATTTATAAAATTTCGAAGTAAAATCAGTTTAGAATTTTAAAACTCAAAATCAGATTATAAAATAAAGTTCAACCTTAGTGTCTCACAACCTTAGTGTAGGTTTTTAAGTTCACTTGATTGAACTTGAATGTAGTATCCTATTCAAAGTGAATAACTATTTTAGTGCAACATTGCAACTCAATTTTAACAATAACGTTATTTACCACCAAAGCAATTTTCTAATGCCTATTAATGCTCTATGCAATTTCTTTCGTGCAATTCCTTTTTAAGTTTATTGACTCTTAACGAAAATGTGAACGTTACTTTTGATGAAATGCTTATTGAGATTCCAACACAGTTGCTGCTATCTTATTGCTTTATTACTTTAAGTAGTCCTTTCACTTTTTCATAGATTTTTTAGCTATCGGTTTTCTGTTCTTTTCTATTAATTTGTTAAGTGTAATAGGTGAATTATGTGTTGTAATGGAATATTACTGTCTTAGAAAATGAAAACATTTGTATACATTTTGAATAGAATGCACAAATTTAGTCTTTCTTAATTGGATTTTAACTGCTAGAATTTTTTAAGATGTTATCCACTTGATTGGTGATGCAAGCGGTGTAAAATCATATAATTTGCAATGGATTTCTTTTGACAAATTATACAAAAAAAAAAAAAAGGAACAGACCCCCAAAAAACTAGTAGCAAGAAAGAGCCCTTACTAAAGATGATGCTTAATACAAAAAAAAAAAAAAATATAGTCCTCAATAGAAAAGAAAAGTCCTTGCTATATTATTTTTTTAGAATTTCCACTTGCACCCCAACTCAATAGCAAGAAAGAGCCCTTGCTATTTTATTGTAGTGCAAAATATAAATTTTCGCAATAATTAACCCTTGCTATTGAAATACTCCCTCCGTCCACCAATTTTATGTTTAATGTGGTGGACACACATATTAAGAAAAAAATAGATAAAATAGATAAAATAAGTGCATTATAAGGTATTGTGGAGTCCATTTATAATAAATTGATTGTTTGTGAGTGAAGTACAATGACATTTGAAGTAGATAAAATATTTTTTTCCATAAAAGGAGTGTGCATAAAATTGATGGACGGAAAAATAAGACAAGTGTGCATAAAATTGATGGACTGAGCGAGCATTACTTAATATTTAAAAAAAAAAAATGATGCACATTCTTCTTAACTTTGACCACAATGTATTGGCCATTTGGAATATGCACATCATTTCTTTAGTAAGGGAACATAGGTCTTGCCTTTATATTCTGGCTAATAATATTGCATTTCTTTTTTGTAGTGTACATAACGGTTCGATTCCCTTGTTCCACTTTTCATATTTAATTGTTATTTCACTCTTTTGGATTTTTAATACATGAACTCAGGGTATGATTGTTCGTTGGTACGTACTTTTATTATTTCACGTGTCATCCATTTATATTATGAAATATAAAATAGAACACCGATTATAGAATAGGTGATCTCATTCCTGTATATAGTTACTAGAAGACATATTCATCTGAAATATAATTAGTACACCATATATAATTGATAACAATATCAATACATATGCACTTGACACGCAATAGTTAAATAAAATACTGAGATAATAATAATTTTTTTTCGACAGAAAATTAACACCATGTTAAGACAAAGGATACATTAGTATTTCTTCAACCGGCTCTTTAGACCAGTTCGACATAAAATGGAGTTCTAACAATGTGGTTGCTTGAACGCCATATAATCGCTCCTTCAACGTATGTCACCTTAGAAGAGCCTGCAACTTTGCTAAAGGTTGTTCTGATATGTCATCTTTTGGTTCACTTGGCTAAACGAAAGAGAATAAGGCTCCACAAGTGCAATAACAGCCAGCGTAGCACTAGTATTGTAATAAAAAACAGTAGCAGAGTAAGTCGACTCCGCCTGCCCAACATTTGTAACTGTCCTCGTGGCGAAGATATTAGCCCTAATGTTCCTTTCGTCCACAATCGGATCGCCCCCCAGGTTTAACTGAGTGGCGGTTGTCATAATGGCTGATTTAATGGCCGCGGGAGACCATTAAGGGTGAGCGCTTTTGAGCAACGCCGCGATCCCACTAAGGTGGGGGCACGACATTGATGTACCGGATATGACGTTGAAGGTTTCCTTTTCGTCAGTGTAGTTGTCCAGTGAGACGGGCCAGGCGGCGAGAATGCTGACGCTGGGGCCAATAATGTCGGGTTTCAGAATCTTGGGACTCGCTAAACTCGGGCCTCGCGATGAGAATGATGTGACCGTTGGATCCATTGGGTTCCCTATCACAGTGCCTAGAAATTGGATGGTTGCAATAGCAGTTGTGGATGAATTTATATATGATCTGATATTGTCCCCCGCGAAAAAACTCACGTGAGAGGCAGGAAGCACGTGAGCGTCAGCTAGAGTGCTGAAGCCGTTAATCTCATCGTTCATTAAAATCATGGCGGCATCGCCGGAGTCCTTCACCGTTTGTCCCTTGGCGATACGAGCTATGCCGCCGCCTCTCTGGCAGAGCACCACCTTCCCTTTGACGTCCATGTTAGGAATTAAACAAGCAATTATGGAGTGGAAACAACGAATTAAGGAACAAACAATTTGGTTACCCAGTTCGTCAGGAATGACTACGTCTGGGGGCACTACCAAGCCAGGAGATTCACTATTTTCGTGTGTTTTTCGTACAAGAGGCAAATACAATGAGTCAAAGGTATTTAAATGAGACTTGGGCCAAAAAACCCTAATTCGCTCACTGGGCTGCGGAACTGCTCGACCTGGGGCTTTGGTCGAGCATAACCGCTCGAGCTAGCAGCCTGGTCGAGCGCCCAGGGCGGTCTGAAAAGAGGCCTGCTCGATCGAGAACAAGTGCTCGACCACTGGCTTGGTCGAGCGCCTCCCGTGGTCTGCCTCCGGTCTCCACAACCCAACAATCTCCCACCTGGAGACTGACTCCAACTGTAACTTGTCTCCTCCGTTTCAATGGTTTCTCTCCCTGCTAGTAGTGTCGGACCTTATCCTCAGTTTCCAAGGCCAGTTGAAGTCATCCATGACTTCAACTTCTCTAAGGTCACAACCTTAGTCAACATGTCAGTGGAATTCTCACTTCCTCGGTTCTTCATCTCATCTTCCATTGCAAGTTTCCACTTGGTCACCTACTCACTATGTGTAGCCTCTGCAAAACATTCAGGCTCACCACCATCAGTGAACAATATATAATGAAGAGAGGGTGAATACCTATCAGGATATCTCTGTTCTCTCGTTGATCTCCGCAGCGGAATTGTTGGTGGTGGTGTACTTGGTTCTTCCCCAACAATCACCTGATCATCTAGAACCCCCTTGCTCCCACTCGAGTTCGAAATGTCTAACTCAACAACCTGAGACTCAGAACCACCTTCTTTGGATTTCCCCAACCTGTCTTTGTACATCACCTGTTCATTAAATATGACATCTCGACTACGAATCACCTTTCGGTTTTCCTCATCCCAAAATCGATAGCCAAATTCATCACCGCCGTATCCAACAAACATACACTTAACAGATTTTGCATCCAACTTACTTCTACTCATAGAATCAACATGAACATATGCAACACACCCAAATACTCGAAGAAAAGACAGAATTACCTCCTTTCCCGACCAGGCCTCCTCCGGTATGCCATTTTCCAAAGGAGTTGAGGGTCCTCTGTTTATCAAGTAAGCTGCTGTGTTAACTGCCTCTGCCCAAAACATCTTTCGCAGCCCACACTTCAATCTCATGCTTCTAGCACGTTCACATAGGGCCCTGTTCATACGTTCTGCCAAGCCATTCTGCTATGGTGTTCCTCTCACGGTTTTCTCCATTCGGATTCTGTTGGTCCCGGTGCAAACGAGTCTTACACGTGTATGGGGGGGAATACACGTGTTCAGTGTTTTTAAAACATTTTCTTACTGAGGTCAGCTTGGGTCAGATAATCCTGAAGATTAGGTTCTGAGAAGCACAGATCACTCTGAGTCAAAGTCTACTGAGACAGTGATCATGAGCTGCTTTCAGAAACCTCAGATAATCCTAACTGAGTCCTGAGTGTCAGAGATCCTGAGTTGCTTGGATCAGATAACTAACTTACTGAATCCTCATAAGAGAGTTCAGTTTGGTAACTATCTGTTCTAGCTACTCAGTCGTGCGGAATGGTTGGCCCTTAGATTATACTCGTTTTAGCTTTGCTGAAAACCTTCCCTTAATGAAATAGTGATTAGGCTGTGATTCACTTATGCAACTTCAGTGGATTGATTCCAACTGAATATCAGTGAAAAGTATGCTTTCAAAATCAAGTCAATGCAACAGATAAGGAAAGTAATAAAGAACACAGCAATTATAGTGGTTCAGAGACTCAAGCTCCTACGTCCACTCTCCCTGACTCTTTAGAGAAATTCACTATCAACTTCTGAGCTTTCTGACTACCTCGCGTAGTTTACTTACTCAACTCGGCCCTGAGTTTTCTGACTACTCCACGTAGTTTACTTACTCAACCCGACCTTGAGTTTTCTGACTACCTCCGTAGTTTACTTACTCAATCACACACAAGCTTTCAGACTACCCCTGTAGCTTACTAACTTCTCCTCTAGAGTTTTCTGACTACTCCGCGTAGTTTACTAACTCTTTACAACACTTCTCACCAACAAACACACTCCAACTACCTTCACAAGGGTTTGGGGTTTCTTGGTTGGTTTCCAACTAGGATGAGATATCCTTTACAATGAAGCACAATGCAAAGGTTAGGATATCTCGACTAAGCTTTGGATAATTCTTATCAAGCTAGACTTAGTATAGTGAGCTCTCTTCAATATTGAAGCACTTGGGAAATTCTATGTTTTTTCGAGTGCTTTTAACTTTTACAAGAATAATCTTGAGCTCTTAAGTTGCGTATAAATTTCCCGTAACCTTACAATGTAGAGAGTCACCAGTATTTATAGGCATACACCAAGGTCACTCTTTGAAAACTATCCGTTGGAAAGACAAGTTCGTGAGTTCCCTCTTGTGGTGTGTGAAACGACTATATTTAGGGTTTGAAACTCCCTAACACTTTCTAGGCAATAGTCTTCCATGTAGCCGGTCTTCACTTTTTGCAGTCTGGAACTTTTGTACATCTGACATCCTTTTTCAGACACCTGTCACTGTCAGTGTCAGTATGGTACAATGTTGTCTTTCTCTTTTTGACTTTTGTCTCCAGTTAAAGGTAAACACCTTCAACGGCTCTTTTTGGTTACAAACTTTGAGTTTGATATAACCTTAACAACACTTTTGACTTAGTTCCTTTTGTCTGCATTTGAATGTCTTGGCAAATATCTATTTTCTAAGGAATCGCGATCTATTCAGTATTGCATCCTTCAGATAGATATATTCAGTGCCTCGGAACATTCGAGTTCATCTTGAGCATTGATACCTTCTTGAGTCTTGATAATTGCATGTGCCTTGATATTCTTGATCTTTAGTTTCTCAGTCTTCAGTCTTTTGTGTCTTCAAAGTCTTCTGAGTTTTCAGGGTCTTCTGAGTCTTCAGGGTCTTCTGAATCTTTGTAGTTTATCTTGGTGATGTCTTGAGTCTTCTCGTTGAGTCTTGATTTACTCGGTATCCTCTTTGAGTCTTGATAACTATCTGAACTATATCTCACGACTATACATTTGGCAGATAACATCTGAATATTCTAAAAAACCGAAATCGACTCAACTTTCAAGATCATTTTGAACATGTCATACTCAGGGGTTTTGGGATCTAATCAAAATCATATATCTTTATTAAATTCATCTCCCAACAATTTCCCCTTTTTTTATGATGCCAAAACCTGTCTTGTTACAAACAAATAACCTATACTCGGGTTTGGTTTATCCTATTACAAGATTGGTTGTCTCCCAAATCATTTCTTAAATTAGAGAATCTCCAAACAATTTGAGTTTCTCAACAATTTAATCATTCAAACAATTTCTTCAAGAATGAATCTCTTTAACTAGTTCATTACCAAATACTTAAACAATTTCCCCATATTCGGACAATTTCTTGAGAGACATTCATTCAGGCATATCAAAATAAAAGACATGTAAATAAGATAATGAGATATTATCTTTTGAGCATAATGATAAATCTTCATTGATGATTGGTATCCCGTTACATATTACAATGAGTTTATCAACAAAATCAAAAAGACAAAATTTAAAGATTACAAAATCTTACGAGTCTTGATCTTGATCTTTGATTTTGGCTCTTGATCTTCGCTCTTGATTTGCTTCATTCTCAACTTCATCACGGGCACCTCCGAGTCAAACATTAGAAAAATCTCTTCTTGACTCATTTCTTTCCTTGATGATGTCCGGAATTTGTTTCTGTTAAACCCAATGACCAAAGATATCTTGAGCAATCTCTTGAGTAATGGCCTTCTCATTCACCAAACCATTATCAAGTTTTGGAGGTGGATAGGAATATTGACCGGGGGGCTATATCGTACCTCTCCTTCATCCCATAAAGTTAATCCGACTCTGTAGATACTTTGGATAGAAGATAAGAAGGTATTCAATGAAAGCTTCATTACGATCCGAGCTTTCCCTCCCATTCCCGAGAACATCATAATTGAACCAAAAGGTTCTCTTGACTTCTTCCCACATATCGTTGAGTTTGATGGGCATCCATTTATCAACGTGGGGCCATTTTAGTGCTTTTGATGTTCCTTTCCTCTTGCTCGCAAACTTCCTGAAATCACTCCTTCGCTTACGCTCTTCGTCTATCTTCTTTTCGATCCACAGGCGTTCACGAGACCGGCAAACAACTTTCTTAGCTTGTTCTTCTTGGAGTGTCTTCAGAGCATTTCTCGTGTTGAAGACTTTCTTCTGAGGTTGAGACTAAGATTCCACGGTTGTTCTGTTTCTTCATCATCCAGAATCAGTTTTCTCTGGATTGGCTTAGAAGCCTTCAGACGCGTTTGCTTTTCGGGTTGAACAACGCCCAAGGCTTTCCTCTTCATAAGCGATTCAAGAAGGCTGACTGGCTTGTTCCAACCTTTGCTCTAGCTTTTCGGTTTCTCTCTTGCAACATCAAGCATAGCTTGCTTTCGAAACTTCGAGTGTAGATAGGCTTTTCTACGAGCGAACTTCAACTTCTCAAGTAGCTCAGAGCTTCTTTAAAGGCTTTTTTGCTAGATTATACATTTCAAGCATCTTTTTGAGCCTTCTTCTCCAAAGTACGTGCCATGAACTTTCTGAGATCTTCAGCTTCCTTTTCCCCCTTCTTGGCACCGTAATTTGGAAGAAGTTTGGAGAGTGTTGTGTCCATGTGATATTGCTCTTTGCTCACACAGCAAACTTCTCCTGCTATCTGATCTTGTTCGTCTTCCAACCTCCTTAGATGGTTCTTGGCCACAAAGAATTCTTCAGATAAGTGGGCAAACTGGCCAGAGAGTGCTTCTTTGAACATCTCTGTCATCTTGGTTATGAGCATTGAGCTCATTTCCTCAACAGCAGACTTGATTAGCACCTCATTCTTTTCTGCCAGTTTTACCTCTAGGAAATCAGAACTTTCCTGGTGTTTCTGCTTCAGTTCATCACTTAACTCAGCCTTGACTCCCTCCAGCTTCTCATTTAGCTTTCCTTCCATGGAGGTGATCTGGGTGGTTAGAGTGTTTTGAATTTGCACCAGTTCTGAAGAGTGACTAAGACCGTCCATCTTTTGAGCTTGATTGGCCAACGTCTCTTCCATCTGAGCAATCTTGATCATCATTGGCTCAACCTTCTCAAGTTTCTCTATCAGGGGAGTGAGATCAATCTCAGGAATCTTCTGCACCTCCTGTGCTGTCTGATCATCTTGAGCTTCAGCTTCATTCTGAGCTCCAGTCTCCAACTGCGCCTCAGTCTGAAGAGTACTATCACCGATCGATGTTGACTAGATCCAAAGTTGATCAACAATGAAGTCTCCTTTTCCTTCTTTTCGAGGCTGATTTCTCGGCATCTCCGTGTTGGTCCCCATCTCCATCTTGAGATTTGTCTCCACTGCTTGGGGCACCAACTTTAGTTTCTCTCCTCTCAGCCAACTTCCTCTGAACCGGCTCATCAAAATCGGCATTTTTTCATCACGAGCTTTGTCGCCGAACCCCGAGAAGTCGGTCGGAAAGGTCATCTCCTCATTCCACCGGTCTTCCCTCTAAAAGCGCAATATCAAGCATCTCGGGAAGAGTCGATTGAGGATAAATCTGATTGTCCTTAATCTGAAGAAAATATCTTGCGGATCGGGGTATGAAATTTGAGCTCGGTATCGGTCAAGTATGAACCGTTCCCCTTGCTCCTCCACTCGCCTTCTTGACCCTCGCCTTCTTCCATCTCGGTCTCTCTGGTTCATTTGAAGTTTACGCTAAGGGATCAAGAAGTAGATCTTTCGGGGAGCTCATCAAGAATATTACGCTCTGAGTCTCAAAGAAGATCCCGAAGTTTGTGCGGTCAGGTCCTCGGTTTGCATCGAGTTGGTTATGAGGCTGGTGGTATATCCTCGGTTTAGTCACGAGTTGGCTCGTCGATCCGAGCTTGCACATCTTGGATCGACTCTGGTGGCTCTTACATGCGAGCGCACACCCGAGGTAGGCATCTCGAGGTCACGAGCTCCTTTGAAAATTTCTGAGAAATTTTATCTCTGTCTTGGCGATGTCTCGAGCACCTCGAAAAGACTGCTCCTCGGTCGATCTGTGTCTGGAGATAACTGAGCCAACACTTGTAATGGTGAACTCGGCGGTTTGGCCCTCAGATTGAATCTCTTGAGAATCACTTTCATCTTCATCGGTGAGAACCACCAATCTTCTGCGTTTTTGGAGCAAGATTCTTACATTTTCATCATTTTTGCTCCTGCTCCATCTTTGCCTCCAACAACACCTTCCCCCTAGTTTGTTGGGTCTCTTTTTCAGAGATTGCAGAAGGTGATTCTACCTTCTTTTCTCTCTTCCCCCTGATGACCTGCTTCCTTGCAGCAATGGGTTTAAGGAGAATTTTGGATTTAGGAAATGGGGTCGAATTGGCGAAGATATCCTCCTCCTCTCTGCACATCTCCAAAATGTAAGCAATTTTGGTGGCATGGTGGATCTTGCCTTTGATTGAGATCGCCCCGTCAATCTTTCTCAAAACTTTGGTCCTTTCACTCACCGTCTGGATCGAAATTTCAGCCGGTTGAAATCGTGGTGGGTGAAGCTTCTATCGCCGCCATCAATCGAGCTTGGGGTACTTATCCGCTCAAAACTCCCATGAAGACTCATGATGCACTTGCTCATAATATCCATCAACACACGATATTGTGGCTTCAGGTGCCTTTTATGCAATTGTCGCCTCAAACTTAACAGGATTCTCGGCAATCCTATCTAAGTACTCTGCTCTCTTCCTGACATATACGTCGTAGGATCCTCTCCTCTATCACAGAGCTCAAAAACATCATTTAGATTTTTTTCGGAACTATATCTGAGATCCTCTCAAAATCGGCGTATTTGGATGATGCTCTAAGTGTGAATCTGATTAACTTAGAATGCATACAACCCTCTTCATCTATCTTCAAATTCTGAGATGAATTCGATTACCTCTTTTCGCAAACTCACGGTGCAGTGGGTTTTGCGACTAGTTGGATGTGAGTTTATCCGATCGAATCATATCAGAGCCTCCTCTTACGGCTTTGAGTTGGTTGTGCTTTCAAGTGAGACAACGAACTTCGTACCCACGGCTTGTTGGTTTGGCTAATCTCTCGAGCGGGGTTGGAGCCATTTTAGAGTTTGATTGAAGAAGGGAAGCTTTAGGGTTTGGAGAATTTCTGGGCAAAGGGGATTTTTAATTGCAGAGGATTTGAAAATGAAGGGTTTGATAAAATTTTGGCTTGAATGGCTGATTGAGGTTTATATAGCCTTGAGATCGTGGGGAATCGTGTTGGTTAGGTGAGTAACAACGGTTGAGATTAATCTCCGATTAATCGAATTATCTGAAGCAAACGATCTCCGAAAAAGTAAGCAGCCAAAACGTCCTCATTGGTCATTAATGTAGCAGAGCATTAAATGACTGTTGACGTTCTTCGGAATTTAAAATGATCCCACCCAAAAAAAACATTCCTCAGGTGTTTTTATATTTATTGCGAATGATTACTGAATTTACTTGAGCAATAAATGGATCGCATGAGTCATTACTTCTTCAGACCAATTTCCCTCTGTCAGTCTTACTGAGTACTGATCTTGATAAAATGTCGATTATATCGAAATCTTGAATTGGTTCAAGATATCTCTTGAGTTTTACGAGACTCGATTCAATATTTCCATTTTATCCTGAGCTTCTCAGAAGGATTCTGAGAAAACATCATGCATTTGAAAACCTTCAATTTTTCAGATTTTACTCTATACACCAGGTTCTAGCATCCCTAATTCAACTGAAAGTTCCTGAAATCTTGATTCAACCAAAGGTTTAGTCAAGATATCAGCTCTTTGCTTATCAGTATGAATTTTCTCCATCCTTATGTCCTTCTTCTCGACATGATCTCTGATGAAGTGATGTCTGATATCCACATGCTTGCATCTGGTGTGCAATACCGGGTTTTGTGAAATAGCAATGGCACTATTATTGTCACAAAATATTGGTACTTCATTGGCTACAACTTTATAATCCCTCAATTGTTGTCTGAGCCAAAGAATGCGGCACAATGACTTCTGCTGACCATATATTAAACCGGTAGTACTTGTTGCTACTGAGGTCTATTTCTTCGAAAACCAAGATATCAGCTTACTTCCTAGAAATTGACAAGTTCCTGAAGTGGACTTCCTGTCAATTCTGCATCCTCCATAATCAGCATCTGAGTAACCACTTAACTCTAGGTTATCATCAGCTGGATACCATAATCCTCTATTCACTGTGCCCTTAAGATATTTCAGTATCTTTTTGGCAGCCTCCATGTGACTAGCCTTAGGATTAGCTTGGTATCTTGCACATATCCCAACAGCAAATGTTATATCCGGCCTACTTGCTGTGAGATAGAGCAATGATCCAATGATTCCTCTATAATCAGTATGACTTACTGATTTGCCTTCAGAATCAGGATCCATCTTGTAGTTAGTATTCATGGGAATTCTAACTGCATTGCAATTCTGTACACCATATTTGGCAATCAGATCTCTGGTGTACTTTGCCTGGTTGATGAATATTCCTTCCTTTGATTGTTTCACTTGAAGTCCTAGAAAGAAATTCATCTCTCCCATCATTGACATCTCAAACTTGCCTTTCATCAGTGTTGAAAACTTTTCACACAGCTGATGGTTTGGAGATCCAAAAATGATGTCATCAACATATATCTGAACTAGTAAGATATCTTCCCCATCCTCTATCCTGAACAAAGTTCTATCAATAGTTCCTTTGACAAAACCATGGTCAGTAAGAAACTGTCCACATAAACCTCTTCTTTAAGCACGCCGTTCAGAAATGCACTTTTCACATCCATCTGATAGACTGTGAACTTCATGTGGGCAGCATATGCAAGAAACAATCTGATGGCTTCTAGTCTTGCAACAGGTGCAAAGGTTTCATCATAATCCAAGCCTTCTTCTTGGGAATAACCTTGTGCAACTAGCCTTGCCTTGTTTCTCACAATGTTGTTGTTTTCATCTCTTTTGTTCTTGAAAACCCACTTGGTTCCAATGACATTGTGCCTTTCTGGTCTATCTACCAGCTCCCATACTTCATTCCTCGAGAATTGATTCAGCTCATCTTGCATGGCAGTAATCCAGTGAGAATCTTGTAGAGCTTCACCAATCTCAGTAGGTTCTTTCTCTGATAGGAAGCAGCAGAATAGTGCACTCTCTCCATGGAACCTTCTAGTCTTAACACCTTCAGTTAGATCACCCACAATTTGGCTTGTAGGATGGCTATCTAACCATTTCCTTCTTGATGTTCCCCCTTCAATGGTATCCTCAACATTTGAAATGTTAGGTTCAGTTAAATCAGCAAACTCAGGGAACAACAAAAGCGGGGAGAAAAGGAATCATCTTCCTCAGGGGAAATTCTATTCAGAACATTGTCAGAGACATTTGTTCCCCTTTGGTTGATAGATTCATAAATTGCCTCAGTTGTGACCACATCTTCATTGGCATCCACGCACTGAGTTTTGCGGTGTCTGTTCGGATTGGTCACCTTTGGAGTGTTGGTTTTCATGGGTTTCACCATCGATTTCCATCTGAACTTCTTTATCGAGTCCGAGTCACTCCAATCATAGATAATGGTGACTTCTTCTTTTCGAGTTCGATGGATGATTTATCTTTTACATTTTCGGGCTTAATCTGGTGATCCTCTTAGTCGGTTCATTTGCATCATTTCTGTTTCTTTCCGAACACAAGCAGATTCATAAAAAACAACATGAGGTGTTTCCTCCACAATAAAAGTCCTCTGAGTTGTAAACTCGAAAGCTTTCTTGACTTGAGAATATCTAAGAATATTCCTTCATCGACTTTACTATCAAATGTTTTCAATCGATCTTTACCATTATTGTGTATGAAACACTTGCAACAAAACACACGAAAAAAAAGAGACAAGAGGCTTCCTTTCATTCCAAAGCTCATAAGGCGTTTTGCCTTGACTTTTTGTCAACATGGGATCTATTACGAGAGTAGCATGCGGTGTTGGCGACTTGACAGCCCAAAAATCTTTTAGGAATATAAAACTTCAACTATCATTGTCCTTGCGAACTTCTTCGGAGTTCTTTCCTTCTTTCGGCAACACCATTTTGTTGAGGGGTCCTTGCAGCTGATGTTTCATGTAGAATTCCATTTGCTGCACAATAATCAGAAATGATATGATTTATAAACTCAGTTCCTTTGTCAGATCTGATTTTGACAACACTCAAATTTTTCTCAATACTGAGTCTTTTCAGTAATTCTGACAGCTTTATCTGAGTCTCTTTCTTACTGAGTAAGAATATGACCCAAGTATATCTTGAGTAGTCATCAACTACTACCAATGTGTATTTCCTGCCATTAGTTCTCACAGGTTTTATAGGACCAAACAGATCCATATGCAAAAGCTGAAGTATTCTCTCAGTAGAAACTTCTACTTTGCTTTTAAATGATGCTTTGACTTGTTTTTCTTTCTGGCACGCATCACAAATGTGTTCCTTACTGAACAATTCATTAGGAAACCCTCTCACAAGAGCTAATCTTGCAAGCTTGTTCAGGGTTTTGAAGTTTAGGTGATTCATTCTTTTATTCCATAACCAACTGGTATCTGTGGAACTTTTAGCAATTAAACATGTATCTTTAGGAGTTAAACTCAATCAGCAAGATACACATTCCCTTTTCTTGTACCAGTCAGTAATACTTTCTATGATGTATCATCTTTCACAAAGCATAAGTTCTTGGAGAACTCAACATTGAAACCCTTATCACAGAATTGGCTAATTGACAGCAAGTTATGCTTCAATCCAGATACATATGAAACACCATGGATATGGTGAGTCGACTTCCAAAGTTCCATATCCTTGATCGTCCTTGGAGTTATCTCCAAAAGTGATCGTGGGCCTCTTTGTTCAACATAGTCCTTTGAGCATCTTCTTGAATCTGTCATATGTCTTGAGCATCCTTTGTCAAGATACCATACATCGGGGAGCTTTTTCATCTCGCTCATCGGTGCCATGTGATCTTTCATCGACTTAGTGCCTGGTTTTCCTCCCGAAAAAGCAGATCAATTCTTAGGTACCCATTTTGTGTAGGGTCCTACGAGGTTAAATTTGTACCTTTCGGAATCCAAATCTACTGACAACTCTAATCACTTTAGAGTGGCTAATTTGTCTTCCATAAACATCAACATATACATCCACTACTCGGGTGCCTTAGCGGTTTTACAGATATATGTGTGCTAGCTTTAGCATGAACATGTGCCTTAGAGTTCTTCTTTGGTTCGGGGCCTTACATTGAGATGCTTAGGCTTTTTTTGTGCGGCCGGTCTAAATCTTTGATGACTCGGGTTCGGATAACCTTTACCCTTAGGCAAGTGAGGTTCAAAGGTTATGCATCTTTGAAATCTGGGTCTTCAACAGATCTTGAGGACTTGGTCTCTTGATTGAGAATGTCTCTGCTAAGTGTTTCTCATCGAGGATTCCTCGATGGTTGATGTGGAGCCTTTCGGGTTTGCATTCTTAGCGGAGGTTTTGAAGTACTTGCACGAAACTTTCCAATATTTTTTCGGGTTTTCTTGCCTTCACGAGGTTTGGGCTTTCTAAACGATCATTCAGTTTCTTTGAGACCATAGGTCCTTTTCCCTTGTCTACAACCTTGGGCATTTCTTCAGTTTGAAGTGTAGGTGCCACTGGTTTTACAAAGATAGTCTTCTTGCTACTTGACGCAGCATTTAGATGACCTTGTGAGGTTCCCCCTGGAATGTATCCCAATCCAGATTTTATAGTCACAGATCTCTGGTAACTCTGAATTTCATCTATTACATTAGATGCATTATTCAATAGAGTTAACTTCTTCTGTGCACTATCCTCCTCTGATTCTGTAGAGTTTTATGCTTCTCGAGAGAGGTCATTGAACTCGATTACGATTAATTTGAATCTCTTCAGTGGATTTCTCTAGCTTTTTAGTTAGGGACATTATCAACTTCTCTTTCTCTGAGAGTTGTACTTTCAGAACATCCAGTTCATCAGTAGCTCCCATTAATTGAGAAGTGACTTCAATATTGCTAGAGTCTTTCCATTTTAGATTTTTAGCTTTCAGTTCCTTATTCTGCTCTTGAGTTTGATTTAGCAGTCCTTGCAAAACAGCATAGTCCTTCATGATTCTCGAAAAGAATCCATCGAGGTCAAAAAATGATTTTTTTCGGTGGAACTTGAAAACTCTTGTGCTAGTGTAGGAGCAACAACGAGAGAAAGAAGAGTTTACCTCCTCAATGGCCATCGGACGGATGTCATCACTTTCCTTTATCCGAGAATATCTCATTTGAAGAGCTAGATCCCCTCCTCGAGTGTTCTTCTTACGCAACCATGGCCTTTTTTGCTTGAGAACTTACGGTCTCTTATAGCTTGCCTTTCTCTTCTCTCCTTAGCACTCAAATCTGGACAATCATCTTTGGAAGTGACCTTTCTTCTGGCGGTTATAGCATCTGTTGGCATCATCATCGATCATTTTTTTCTTTTGGACTTGGAGTCCTTTCTCTTGGATGAAGATCCTTGACTTTCAGTCTTTTCTTCTTCTCGGTTGATCTGTCCTCGGGTTTCTTCCGGTACTGTGGTTCTGTAATAGCTTTTGTATTTTCCAAATCTACTATTAAGTCTATCAAACCTTCTTGCCATCGGTGTTAGCTTATCCTCAAGCTCATCACGATTTTTTTGGCATGGGGGTTCTCGAGACTCTCTAGTTTTCTGTGTTTTATCTTTGGCTTTTAAAGCCACATTCTTACTCGATGAAGAATCATCTTTCTTTGTCGACCTTTTTGGATTTCTTATCAATTACAAATTCATAGGCTTTCATTTCGAGAGAAGACTTGTTGGTAAGGCATTGAGTTAATATTCTTGGTGTTTTCAATCACCCTTTGCATGAATATCCCATTTCTTAGATAGACCTCTAAGAATTTTCAATGCAACTTTCTCTTTGTGGGTATTTCTTTCCAAGTGCATTTAGATCATTCATGATCTTTAGTGAATCGACTTCGGTTTGTCTATTGATTCACCATCATCCATTTCAAAAGTTGTCAAACTTTCCAATTGCCCTTTGAAAGTTTGTTTTCTTTTTATATGATCTGTGCCTTGGCACATAACAGCTAGTGTATCCCAAATCTCTTTAGTAGTATTACAGTGAGAGATCATTCCCATCACACCATCATCAATTGTGCTGTATAGTGTTTCTTTTGCAATGTAGTCTAGATTGACTAACTTTCTCTCCTCAGGAGTCAGTTGGTCATCAGACTTAGGAAATTCTGCTCTAGGATCAATTCTCTCATCTTTTGTTCCTCTTGGATTCACTACAGTAAACTGGAATGGTCCTTGAGAGACCACTCTCCACATACGCTCATGTTTGGAATCCAAGATGAGCCTGCATTCTCAGTCTCCATAGGTCATAGTTCTCCACTGAGAACATGGGAAGTTTTTTAGAAGACATTTTTCGATCTCTTGAAAAATAAAAGGTTTCAGAAAATAAGATCAATTCAGATAGACCACAAGTATTTTTGAAAATAAAACTTTGGTCAACACCAGCAAGTGGTCAAGTTGAACCCTTTGCTCGATACCACTTGTTGGTCCGGTGCAAAACGAGTCTTACACGTGTATGGGGGAATACACGTGTTGGTGTTTTTAAAACTTTTTTTTCTTCTTGAGGTCGACTTGGGTCGATAATCACGAAGATTAGGTTCGAGAAAGACGGATCGCTCTGAGTCAAAGTCTTCACCGAGACAAAGTGATCTGAAAACAGATTCGAAACCTCGAGATAATCCCAAGTGAGTCACGAGTGTCGAGAGATCTGAGTTGCTTGGATCGGATAACTAACTTCTTGAATCCTCATAAGAGAGTTACGTTTGGTAACTATCTGTTCTAGCTACTCGATCGTCTTGGAATGGTTGGCCCTTAGATTATACTCGTTTTAGCTTTCTTTGAAAACCTTCCCTTAATGAAATAGTGATTAGTTTGTGATTCACTTATGCAACTTGATTGGATTGATTCCAACTGAATATCGATTGAAAAGTATGCTTTCAAAATCAAGTCAATGCAAGCAGATAAGCCTGATAAGGAAAGCAATAAAGAACACAACAATTATAGTGGTTCAGAGACTCAAGCTCCTACGTCCACTCTCCCTGACTCTTCAGAGAAATTCACTATCAACTTATGAGCTTTCTGACTACCTCGCGTAGTTTACTTACTCAACTTCGTACCGAGTTTTCGACTACTCACGTGGTTTACTTACTCAACCCGACCTTGAGTTTTTACGACTACCTAGTAGTTTACTTACTCAATCACACACAAGCTTTTCGGACTACCCACAGCAGCTTACTAACTTCTCCTCTAGAGTTTTCTGACTACTCCGCGTAGTTTACTAACTCTTTACAACACTTCTCACCAACAAACACACTCCAACTACCTTCACAAGGGTTTGGGGTTTCTTGGTTGGTTTCCAACTAGGATGAGATATCATTTACAATGAAGCACAATGCAAAGGGTTAGGATATCTCGACTAAGCTTTGGATAATTCTTATCAAGCTAGGCTTAGTATAGTGAGCTCTCTTCAATATTGAAGCACTTGGGAAATTCTAAGTTTTTTCGAGTGCTTTTAACTTTTACAAGAATAATCTTGAGCTCTTAAGTTGCGTATAAATTTCCCGTAACCTTACAATGTAGAGGGTCACCAGTATTTATAGGCATACACCAAGGTCACTCTTTGAAAACTATCCGTTTGGAGAGACGATCCGTGAGTTCCCTCTTGTGGTGTGTGAAACGGCTATATTTAGGGTTTGAAACTCCCTAACACTTTCTAGGCAATAGCCTTTCATGTAGCCGGTCTTCACTTTTTGCAGTCTGGAACTTTTGTACATCTGACATCCTTTTTTGAGAGACACATCCTATCGATTGTCGATATAGTGCGATGTTGTCTTTCTCTTTTTGACTTTTTTGTCTCGAGTTAAAGGTACACCTTCGGCTCTTTTTGGTTACAAACTCGAGTTTGATATAACCTTAACAACAACACGCCGACTTAGTTCCTTTTATGCGCATTTGAATGTCTTGGCAAATATCTATTTTCTAAGGAATCGCGATCTATTGATATTGCATCCTTGAGATAGATATATTGATTGCCTCGGAACATTGAGTTCATCTTGAGCATTGATACCTTCTTGAGTCTTGATAATTATTGTGCCTTCAGTATTCTTAATCTTTAGTTTCTCAGTCTTCAGTCTTTTGTGTCTTCAGAGTCTTCTGAGTTTTCAGGGTCTTCTGAGTCTTCAGGGTCTTCTGAATCTTTGTAGTTTATACTGACTGATGTACTGAGTCTTCTCGTTTGAGTCTTGATTTACTCGGTATCCTCTCGAGTCTTGATAACTATCTGAACTATATCTGCGACTATACATTCTGCGCAGATAACATCCTGAATATTCTAAAAACTGAATCCTGACTCAACTTTCAAGATCATTCTGAACATGTCATACTCAGGGGTTTTGGGATCTAATCAAAATCATATATCTTTATTAAATTCATCTCCCAACAGATTCCATTCGCCTCACAGAATCCTTTGAACTCACGTAGCTCGTACTCTCCACCATTATCGGATCTCAAACTCTTCACCTTGAAACCCGTTTCAGTTTCTACAAGAGCCTTCCATTTCCTGAAAGCATTAAAGGCATCAGACTTATTTTTCAAGAAATAAACTCATACCTTCCTCGTAGAGTCGTCAATGAAAGTCATGTAATATGATGCTCCACCAAGGGATGTCACTTGTGTTGGACCCCACAAATCACTGTGAACTAACTCCAACTTCAGCTTCTTCAAAGCCCTGCCTTTCTTCGAAAAACTCACCTTTTCTGTTTTCCGAATACACAGTCCTCACACAAACCAATGTCAACTGTCTTGAGGTCTGGCAGTTTACCCTTCGAGCACATAATTTTCATCCCCTTTTCACTCATGTGGCCTAGACGACAATGCCACAAATTTGCATTCCCTTTTTCACTTGCAAGAGCAATGCTATCCCGGGTGTTGCCTATCATATACAACGTCCCCTCTTTATTTCCATGAGCCACTACCATGACACCTTTGGATATCTTCCACGAGTTACACCCAAAGGTCACCTTGTAGCCCTCGTCATCAAGTTACCCAACTGAAATAAAATTCCTCTTCAAACCAGGAATATGTCTCACATCTTTCAATTGTAACACAGTCCCATTTGGTGTCTTAATCCTAACATCCCCCTTCCCTTTGATTTCCAACTAGATAAACCCTCCCAAAGTTCCCAGAAGTGTACCTCTCCATTACGTCAGCACTGCTGCACGAATGAAACGATGCTCCAGAATCTAACACCCACGACTCCAATGGACTGCTTACACTCAGAATCAATGCATCTGAGTCCTCATCAGTGGCAACGTTTGTTGAGTTGTCATTCTTGTTTGGTGCATTCCCTTGTGCCTTAGCCTGTGCCTTGTACTCCTTCTTGTAATGACCAAGCTCATGACATTTGTAACACACAACCTGACTCTTATCTTTCTTGGACTTATCTTTGCCCCTTGACTTCGATCTACCCCGATTTGGCTTCCCCTTGGATTCAGATCTGCCTCTGTTTCCCGTACTCAAAGCAGATCCTGTGGCCACACCCAACTCTTTCCGACGAATTTCTTCGCTCATGACCAAATCTCTAACCTCATCGAATTTTAGTTTCACTTTACCCGCTGAAGCACTAACAGTCGTCACCGTTCCACTCCAACTTTCCGTTAAAGAAGACAACAAAATTAAGGCTTGAACTTCATCATCAAAATCAATCTCAACCGAACTCAATTGGGCTATAATCATATTGAATTCATTGAGATGGTTGGCTACCACAGTATCCTCCGCCATCCTCAGGTTGAATAACCTCCGCATCAAGTGAACCTTGTTCGCTGCAGACGGTTTTTCATACATCTCCGTCAAAATTTCCAGCATCTCTTTTGTGGTTTTTGCTTTCACCGTATGTAGGGCGACATTCCTGGATAACGACAGACGAACCACACTCATCGCCTTCCTATCCAGCAACTTCCACTCGTCGTCCTTCATCTCTTCAGGTTTTTCACCCAACGGTTGATACAGATCTTTACCGTACAGGTAATCTTCGATCTGCAATTTCCAGAATCCAAAATCCGTTCCATCAAACTTCTCAACAGGCGATTTCCCTTCAGCCATCATAACTGCTCTCCACAGATCCCTTTAACCCGATGCTCTTGATACCAGTTGTTAGGAATTAAACAAGCAATTATGGAGAAAATAATGGAACTACGGAATTTAGGAACAAACAATTTGGTTACCCAGTTCGTCAGGAATGACTACGTTTGGGGGCACTACCAAGCCAGGAGATTCACTATTTTCGTGTGTTTTTCGTACAAGAGGCAAATACAATGAGTCAAAGGTATTTAAATGAGACTTGGACCAAAAAACCCTAATTCGCTCACTGGGTTGCGGAACTGCTCGACCTGAGGCTTTGGTCGAGCATAACCGCTCGAGCTAGCAGCCTGGTCGAGCGCCTAGCGAGTTCTGGAAAGAGGCCTGCTCGATCGAGCACAAGTGCTCGACCACTGGCTTGGTCGAGCGCCTCCCGTGGTCTGCCTCCGGTCTCCACAACCCAACAGTCCATTCCGTCTAACGAACCGGGCCCACAGAGCGCGGCGATGGCATTACCACTCGCCCCGGCGTCCATTAACGGCGCGTACGGACCGGACGAGAAGTTGGACGACGATTGGACGAGCGACTCGCCTACAAATCCATGCCCCAAGCCCAAACTCGCGACCGCCATTATTTTTCGTCTATAGTGCTGGCACCTACGGTGAGGATCCACGGAGCTTCGTTAGACAAAGAAGAACTTACCGGTCCGGAATTCCCCGCCGAGCAGCTGACGAAAATACCCTTCTGGATGGCCGCAAACGCCCCGATAGCGATATTATCGGCGAAGAAATCAGCCGGAGGCCCGCCCAGAGAGAGCGAAAGCACGTCGACGCCGTCATCAATCGCAGCATCCATGGCGGCTAATATATCAGCTTCGCTACATCCGTCGGCCGAACAAACTTTGTACATGGCAATATGAGAGCGTGGCGCCATGCCTACCGCCGTGCCATTCGCCATGCCGAAGACATTCGCCGGCTGAACAAAGGCTCCGGCTGCCATGCTGGAAGTATGCGTGCCGTGTCCTTCGTCATTCGCCATAATTCGAGGCCGGCCAAACTCCGGAATTCTGGTACAGCCCCAAGAAATTAGGGTTGTGAGTTGTATGCAAAGAAAGCTTTTTCTGTACCCTTGCGGTGATGAACCCTTCCATCTTCTCGGTTTCTTTCAATTCTTCCGGCGACAGCTTTGCCGCGAAGCCAGTAACGACGTTGCGGTACGAATGCATCGTCGCCTGCGGTAGTTTTTGGCAAGAAGCCCTGGTAAAAGCCCTTGATCTCATTTGCGTCGTCCCGAACCCGGCCATTGGGTAAATTTACATGGACGCTGTAAGTTTCTAAGCTTCTATGGACAACTGTGACCGGGTAGGAAAGCAGCATGGAAATCATGCAACTCATTAACATGATTACACCCATGCTTGAGAATGAAAGATGGGCTTTTTTTAGTGTCTTGCATTTCTTTGTGTATTTATGTGCGTATTATATATGAAGTTTTCGGGGCCTCGTGCCGGCAACATTGATTAACATTTGTAGAGGTTGTGATTTCCGCTCTATGGTTCGTGCATATTAGAGCTGGACTAATCATAGATCGATTATTCTTATGTTAATTTGTATTTAATTACTCCATCGTCCCGATGCTTATTTTTCTTTTATGGATGTCCCAAATATATAGGTTCGTTTCCACATAAATTATTATTTTTTAATTAATTTACTAATATAACCCTAGCATTAATTATGTTGGAAACTATAACAATCATTAAATAAGGCTATAATAGAAATTTTACTTTTATAATTTACCTTTTCAAGATAATTTTTGAATCTATGTGCAAAACTAAATCAACATATATATAATTGGGACGAAGGGAGTATATAATAACGATAAACCATTCATCAACTACGTGCCACTTGTCATCATTTACACATATATTTCTCACTATAAACTAAGGGTCCGCTTGGTTGGGGATAGTGAAAGTGGGTAGTGGAAATCACTTTTATTGATATTACTTGGTAGTTTTGATACACAAGTAATGAGAATAGAAGTAAGCAATTGATTACTTCCATTAAATCAACTCACCTCACATTATACCCATTGTTGATGTTCTAACCAAACAATAAAAATATAGTCAATAACCTTTAATGATATTGACCCCTCAATGATACTCATTATCATTACCATTCCCAAGCCATACTAAGCGGGCCCTAAATGTTTACATATTTTTAAAGCGACAAGTAATTAAAAAAGGAGGGAGTATATTTTGGAATGAGATCACTTATTCCATAATTGGTGTTCCACTTTGTATTCCATGATATTGATGGATGACACGTGAAAAAATAAAAAATATCCAACAAACCACCATACCCTGAGTCCATGTGTTAAAGATCCAGAAGAGTGAAACACCAATGGAATACGAAAAGTGGAACAGAGGAATCGAACCGACATATTTTAGGATTACTAATATTGTCAAGCTTGTGTTAGGTTCCTTTATTTTGACGAGATCTTTATCGAATTTAGATGTCACTTGGTTTACCTAGCCATGGCTCTTAATGAAGTACTTAATCTGATTTCCGTTATGTTAATTTATATATATTGTTGCTTACTCACTGATTCTGACTTAATGATTGCACTTTTAAATCACAAATAATCTCATAAATATGGTTTCAAATATGTTGATGTTGCACGGATGTTGTTCCATATGTTGGACAACATTCCTCATAACATCATAAATTTGTCATTTCTCCTAAAACTGACTCCGTTTTAACAGATGTGTTTTTCTATGTTTCCTATATTGCAAGTTGAAGACAATTCGGTTATATTGTTAGGCGGTTGCACTGTGGTGGAGTGAGAATAGAAAGATCATGGGTGGTTACACCAAGATCATGGAGATAGTGGTGGACATGTTCAAGGCTATCCAAGCCTAGTGGATTGGACAATGCAGTTGATATTCAAGTGTGAAATACCCTGCATTGGTCGACATTCAAGTTTGAGGAATAGTGAAATACCATTTGTTCTACTCCAAACTTTAGAGAGTAACATCCGAGACACAACCGTGAGTGGAGTGTGAGGGTCGATGTTATTCTATTTGTATTGGTCGAGTGTATCCCAACATTTCCCATCAGTACTGTGTTTATCTTATTAGATCAAGTTTTAGGTTGAATAAGATCACTAGTTACTTGATTGAATAAATTGCTTTTGGTGTGTGGTTTTTCACTATACCTTTTAGGATCTTGTAAGAGGTTCTTGTGTATCTCACTACTTGTTATAGTGATATTTTTAACCATGAGGTTCGCATATTCTGAATTAACACTATACACAATTTTGAAATCCTTTGCACTGCGTTTTTATTACTTCCGCTGTCATATGATGTTTTACATGTTACACAACATTTTCAACAATACTCTGAAAATACATGCACACACACTTTCAGTTGGTATCAGAGCCAAACTTGATACCCTAAGTTAAAGGTCCAGTGTTTTTAAAGTGTGTTTTTGCAATGGATTATTCGTTTACTCCTTCTTTAAAACCTCCAATTTTGGATGGATCCAATTATGCCTACTGGAAACCTAAAATGCGCATGTACATTAAG
This sequence comes from Stenogyne calaminthoides, assembly GCA_037126765.1. Classification (NCBI taxonomy): domain Eukaryota; kingdom Viridiplantae; phylum Streptophyta; class Magnoliopsida; order Lamiales; family Lamiaceae; genus Stenogyne; species Stenogyne calaminthoides. The sequence continues at coordinate 13,394,139 of JBBCBC010000018.1, forward strand.
TCTATAGATGAGAGAGCATGGCATAGTGTGTTATCTGGTTTGAATCCACCAAAGACATTTGATGATAAAGATGGAGAATATCAAGTCAAAAAGGAGATTGATTGGTCCAATGATGAATGCACATCGGTCAATTTCAATTCTAAAGCCCTTAATGCGATTTTTACTGCTACTGATGTTTCTATGTTTAAACTGATATCTAACTGTGTTTCTTCTAAGGATGCATGGAAAATATTGCAGGAACATTGTGAAGGATCAAAAAGTGTTCGAAGGACTAGACTTCGAGTGTTTGGAACCAAGTTTGAGAACTTGAGAATGAAATATGATGAAACCATTTCATCATACAATGAAAGGATAAGTGAGATTGCTAATGAGTCACACTCACTTGGTGATCAAATTTCCAACACTCGGTTAATCAATAAGATACTTAGAACCGTTCCTAGATGATTTGATGCTAAAATATGTGCAATAGAAGAGGCTAAGAACACTGATTTATTGAGTCAAAATGAGGTGATCAGTATTTTGAAAACTTATGAGATTAACTCAAATATGTTAGATGATGATAAACATGAGAAAGATAAAGACAAGAAAGTACTTGCTTTTAGAGGTGAAACTTCTGATAATGTTGGTAAACATCCTTATGTTACTGAAGTTGATTCTGATGATGATGTTTCTGATTTATGTGATGAAAATGCTTCTGAACAATTTGCTCTTATCACTAATCAATTCAAATATTTTCTAAAAGGGAAGTTCAGAAAACCAAATGGTAATTTTCAATCAAAAGAAAAGTTTAATCAGAATTCTTCTCCCTCTGATAAAAAGCTTGTTCAAAGTTAGTCTTCCCATTTCAATCAACCTAGAAAATTTACTAAGGATAACAAGTTCAAATATGATCTTGAGTACAGAAAAAAGGTTAAATGTGATGCATGTTCTGGATATGGTCATTATGCTAATGAATGTGTTAATAATATGCTTAGGAAAAAAATAAACTTTAATGCTACCTTAAGTGATGATTCTGATGATGAAACTGATACTGGTAAATGTGAAGTGTAGGTCCCGAATGGGTTTTGTGAGGGCAGAAGTCTAGAGGGGAGGGGTGAATAGACTTCTGAAAACTTTTCGTGCAAGATCAGGTGTGAAAGCAAGTTGCTTGATCAGAGTGCGAGTGAATCAGTTTGGACTGATATCCAACTTACTGGTCGCCTGATGGCAGATCAGTTCGGTGTCTATCAGTTTAACTTATGTGCGGAAGCAAGTTTCTAACCCGTGTGAAAAACCAGTTTTATAAGATCAGATTCTGCTGTCTGCTTTCAATCAGATGACTAAAGTGTCAAACTGATCAGATCAGTTGCTTGATGCAGACTGATCCTAACTCAGAATATGTATGCAGTTTAAACTCAGGTTGTGTGCAGTTGTGTAAAGCAGATAAGAACAAGTAAAGGCACACAAGATTTTTATAGTGGTTCGGACAACCAGTCCTACGTCCACTCTTCCCTATCACAAGGGGAACCAACTTAACCAACTTGGACTTAGTTTAATGTGTTAGTCCAACACAGTACAACCAACAGATGTTTCACGAGTTCTCACTCAACCGATCCCAGAAATCAGAACTAGAAACCCTAGTCTGAAATCTTGCTAAAAAACTTAACCTAACTTTTGGGTTTGGGTAAAGATTTCTTGTTGTTCCCAACTGGAATTCTATCCTAGTTTTGAGGTAGCCTTAAGCTAGAGGATAAGAATTCTATGCTAAGAACTAATGGGATGAACACTTAGAAATAAATCTTGAATTTGTGTTCTTCGTGCGGAAATCTTGCTATAGCATGAGCTTGATGATAATTTCCGTGTCTTCACTCTGAAGAGCAATCCCATATTTATAGACCTCGAAATCAATTAGCCGTTGGAGAGCAATTTGAATTTCAGGCTATTTTTAGGTAGTTTGAAGGCTTGATGTGACGTGCTTCAGGAACGGCATGGCCGAAAGCTTGTATGTTTGTCCTTTGTAGCTGTTTGACTATGCAGCGCCGAATCCTGCTTTGTCAGCTCCTTACGTATGTGTCTCGTTCTCATTGGTTAACAAGTACACTTATTCAGTGTTTGTTCTACTAACAAAAGTTGACATTCTTCTTGTTCAGATTGGCAACGTATGACCTGGTGTAACATTGGTTGACACCTGCTGTGAGCTGACCTGATCAGATAAAACTGATCAGTCTACCTGATAGAGTCTTCTGGTGCAAGTTGTCTTAGCTCAACTAGCAGACTTGACTGATATAGGTCTTCTGGTCTTGATCTTCTGTTAGTCATCTGATCTTCAGGTCTTTTGAACTTGAGCTTCATGTCTCCACCTGATCATCTGACTAACTGGCTCATTTGATCTTCTGACCTCATCTGGTCTTCTGATCCGTCTGGTCTTCTGACCTCATCTGATCTTCTGACCTATACATATTGAGTTCCCCCTCAATATGTGACCTATCTTATACATCAGCTGTCTATACATTTCAGCTGGTCATCCTATCCTGATTCTAAGTCATCAGTCAGCTAACAGGTCTAACTGGTTCTATTACAAACTGTTTTGGAACTTCCATCAAAACTTAATACAAATTTCCCAACATGAAGTATGTGTTATTTTTGCTAGAATAGTTTATGATGATACTTATGATGATGATCTCGATGATTATTGGTCTGAAGCAGATTCAGATGTTAACACAACATCTGAAACAACATTCAGTGAATATGATTATGAGATTTAACTGTTTTGCTGGAACTATTCTAAATGCTGAAACTTTAAATTCTGTTGAATGTAACTTTGAATATCTGAAGTTTAAATTTGGTTTAGAAACTCAAAAATAGGTGTTGAGTTCCTTATCTTTAGAAAATTCAGATTTGAAAGAGAATCTTTTAAAGCTTGAAGTTCTTTTAACTAGAAAAGATGTGGAAATTTCTTCTTTGAAAAATGTGCTTAAATGTAGTACTCTGAGTTTTAAAAAGTTTTCTGCAAGCACTACATATTTGAATGATGCTTTAATGATTGGAAAATCTAGCAATGTTGGTCTTGGTTTTGAGAAAACTACTGAAGATACTCCAATCTCCAGTAAACCTATTTCTTTTGTAAAGGAAGGAACTTGTTTGACAAAACCTTTAAATCTTAAGCAAAGGAAATATGTTGGATTGTTTGATGAGTGTTGGTTCCGGTGCTAACGAGTCTCACACGTGTATGGGGGGAATACACGTGTTCAGTGATTTTTAAAACTTTTCTTTCACTGAGGTCAGATGGGTCAGGTTATCCTGATGATTTTGCCCTGAGAAGCACGGATTGCCCTGAGTAAAAGTCTACTGAGACAATGATCCTGAGCTGCTTTCAGAAGCTTCAGATTAGTCCAACTGAGCCTGAGTTTATCAGAGATCCTGAGGCGCTTGGATCAGATAATTATTTTACTGAACCCTCAGTAGAGTTAGTTCTTTGGTAACTATATGTTCTAGCTACTCAAGTGTACGGAATGGTTGGCCCTAAGTTTATACTCGTTTTTAGCTTTGCTGAAAATCTTCCCTTCAATAAAACAGTGATTAAGGTTGTGATCAATTTGATGCAAGTTCAGTTGATTGGTTCCAACTGAATATCAGTGAACTATGCTTTCAGTGAAAAACATGCAACAGATAACAATGCAGTAGAGAAAGCAAAACAACACAACAATTATAGTGGTTCAGAGACTCAAGCTCCTACGTCCACTCTCTCTGATCCTCAGAGAAATTCCTTAACCACTTCCTAAAGCTTTCTGGTTAACTCACTGTAGCTTCACTTTTCTACCTTGAGTTTTCTGGCTGACTCACTGTAGCTTACTAACTCAAACACACACAAGTGTTCAGACTACCACAAGTAGCTAACTAACTTCTTCTCTAGAGTTTTTTGGCTAACTCACTTTAGCTTACTAACTCTTTACAACTCTAACTCACCAACAAATCACACACAAACTACCTTAACAAAGGGTTTGGGTTTTGGGTTGGTTTCCAACTAGGGTGAGATATCCTTTACAATAAGAACTGATGCAAAGGCTAGGATATCTCTACTAAGCTTTGGATATTTCTTATCAATCTAGGCTTAGTGAATGAGCTCTCTCAAATGTGAAACACTTGGGCAATTCTAGGGTTTTTCGAGTGCTTCAACTAGCAATAATACGAATGAGCTCTTGAGTTGCTTTGAAATTTCCCGTGACCTCTCAATGTAAAGGGTCACTGGTATTTATAGGCAACTTCACCAATGTTACTCTTGAAAAACTATCAGTTGGAGGAGATAGCTTCATGAGTTTCCTCTTATGGTGTTTGATGAACGGCTATATTTATGGTTTGAATACTCCCTTGCATGTTTTAGGAAATATGCAGTCATGTAGCCAATCACCAATTTTTGCAGTCTAGAACTTAGTACTACTGACATGATTCAGGGTCCTGTGGCTTTCAATGTTAGTAAAGTACAGTGTTGTCTTCCTCTGATTGGTTCTTGTCTTCAGTGAATGTAGACAAACAAAATGGCTCTTTTTGGTCAATCTCTCTGAATTAGACAGCTTTAAACAACACTTAGACTTAGTTCCTTTTGTCTGCATATGAATGTTTTGGGCAATATCTACTTTTCTGAATATTTGCGTTTATCTCAGTTTTGTAGTCTTCAGATAGATTATATTCAGTACCTCTGAACATTCAGGTTATACTGAGTATTCAAAAGATCTTCTTCGAGTCTTGAAGAACTCTTTGGGTCTTGGTGTCTTGATGACATCTTGAGTCTTGATGTCTTGATGACATATTTGAGTCTTGATGTCTTGATGACATCATGAGTCTTGATGTCTTGATGATATAATCGAGTCTTCGTGTCTTGATGACATCTTGAGTCTTGATGTCTTGAATCTAAACGATCTATATCTCACGATTATACATGGTGCAGATAACTTCCTGAACAATCAATACTGAAACCTGACTCAGTCTATCAAGATTATCTTGAACATGTCATACTCAGGGTTTTTGGGATCTAATCAAAAATTCTTTATTAAATTCATCTCCCAACAATTTCCCAATTTTTGATGATGTCAAAACCATCTTGTTACATTTAAGAAAACCTAACTTATCCTCAGGTTTCAGTTTATTTATTACAACCAAAATGGTATTTCTCCAATCAAGTTCTTTAACAAACTGGAATATCAAGACATGTAAAAAGAAAATGAGATATTATCTTTGAGCATAAAGATAAAATTTTCATTGATGTAGGATAAGAGTTACATTTTACAATGAAAATCAAAGAAAAACAGAAGTACAAAGTCTTCAGTCTTCTTCCACTTCATCCTCTGGCACTTCCAGGTTGAACATCCCGTAGTATCTCTTCTTCAGTTCATCTCTTGCCTTGATGATTTCAGGGTTGTTTCCTGTTAGGCCTAATTTGGATGGCATCTTTGGGCTATTTCCTGAGAAATGGCTGCCTCATTTACATAGCCATTCTCAAACCTAGGAGTTGTGTACATGTATGGACCAGGAGCTACTATCTGAGTGTTTCCTTCATCTGCCAAGTTGATCCAACTTTGCAGGTACTTAGGATAGAATGTCAGTAAGTACTCAATAAAGGCTTCATTCTTATCCGAGCTGCTCCCCCTCCATTCTCTAAGAATCTTATAATAGAACCAGAAGGTTCTCTTGATCTCTTCCCATGCATCATTGAACTGTATAGGCATCCACTTGTCAATGTGCGGCCACTTCTGAGTCTTTTCTGTACCTCTCCTTTTGCTTAGGAACTTTTTAAAACCACCTCTTCTTTTCTGCTCTTCTTCTTTATTCTTCCTGATCAGTGGAACACCTGATACTGAAGCAGCAATTTTCTTTTCTTTTTCAATTTGAAGAGCTTTCAGAGTTTTCTTGGTATCGAAGGCTTCTTTCTGGGTTTCAGTTTCTTCCTCAGATTCTTTGAATTCCATTATCAGCTTCCTCTGAGTAGGTTTTGAGCTTTTTGCTCTTTTCTTCCTTTCTTGTTCCACAAATGCCACAACCTTTCTCTTTTCAGGTCTGACTTGATCTTCACCGGCTTTGCTTGTCTCAATCATCCTTCTATCACTCAGTTTCTCATAAATTACTTCCTGAACGGTTTGCTCAGATGTTTGAGTGAAGATAGGTTTCCCAGCTTCTTTGAACTTTAGTTTCTCAGTGGCTTCAATTTCTCGTAAGGCATCAACAATTTTCTTTCCTTTAGCTTCTTTTTGAGCCTTTCTCTCCAAGGTTTGTGCCAACAACTCACTTAATTTGCCACCAAACCTTTCCCCCTTTTTGGCACCATACCTTGGGAGTAGTTGAGTCAGTGCAGTATCCATATAGTATTGCTCCTTACTCATACTGTGCACTTCTCCTGTCAACTGATTATGCTCATCTTCTAGCCTTATCATGCAATTTTATTTCCTTCAGCAAACTGTTTTGAGAAGACATCATGCATCATCTCTGTCATCTTGGTCATGAGCAGAGAGCCCATTTCCTCAACAGCTGTTTTGATCATCAGATCATTCTTCTCAATCAACTTGGCTTCAAGATAGGCAGTTCTTTCTTGATACATCTGCTTCATGTTGGCATTAAGCTCTGTATATACTCCATCAATCTTTCCATCTAATGTAGCTAATTTACTTGATAGAGTTATTTGAAGCGTATCAGATGATAAACTCAGGTTCTCCATTTTCTGATTTTGAGCAGCAAGAACTAACTCCATCTGAGTCATCTTGTCTGTGAGAATTGTTTGCAGCATGTTTGATGAAGAACTTAGATTCTCAAGCTTTTGAGATTGACCTGCCAGTATCTCTTCCATCCTTGGCTCTATCTTCTTTAACTCATCCAGGATTGGTGTGAAATCAACCACTGGAGTTTGTACAACATTTCCCGACTGAGGTGGGTGCTCCAACTGAGCCTCAGTCTGCATATCATAAACATCAGATTTAAAGCTAGGTACTTCAGTAACTTCGGCATAATGTATAACAGTGCCAAAAGGTACCTGAAGAATGCTAACTTCAGTCTGAGGTTGTCTGATATCAGTTGGTTCAGCATCAGTATCTGTCCCCATCTGACTCTCAGTTTCCTTCTCTTTCTCAGTATCTATCTGAGGTTCCTTCTCATTCTCAGATTTCTTTTCTGCATCATCTCCCTTATCCTTATCTTTATTTTGATCATGGGAGCTGGAAGCATCAACTCCTTCAGTAGCTTTCTTTTCAGCTAGCTTCTTTTTCACTAATTCATCAAAATCAGCAGCTTTCATTCTCAGCTTGGTTTTTCTGAAACCTGAGAATTCAGTCAGGACAGCTGTCTCTGCATTCCACTACTCTTCTCCTCTGTATGAAGCAATGTTCAGCATCTCCGGGAGTGTTTGATTCAGAATATACATTGTGGTTCTGAGCCTGAAGAACATATCCTGAAGGTCAGGATAGGCATTCAGCTCAGGGTATCTATCTAAGATGAACCGTTCCCCCTTGCTTCGCCATTCAGTATCTTCGGCTTCTCCCTTCTTCAATCTTGTGCTTTCAGAAGTAGTAGATTCAGAGTGTATGAGTTCTAGAGCTGGTGGATCTAGAAATGGTTCATTCAGAAGTGCATTCAAGTTCAGTAATTCCTGAGGTTCAGACTGATCTGGAGTCTGAACAAGTCTTTCTTCAGTAGGGATCTGAGCTCCCTTGAAGATTTCCTGAGAGATTTTATCTGAGCTCAGAGAGGTTTCGAGTACCTCAGAAAAAACTTGTTCCTCAGTTTCTTGCTCCTGCACATTTGTCACTACTTGAGCAAGATCCTAAAGTGGAGATTTCAACCCTTGCTGGCCTTCAGGTTGAGTTTCATCAGTTTCACTGGCCTCCTCAGCAATAGATTGAAGCCTTCTGCGCTACTGAGGAGCTAGTGCTTTCTTTTTCAGTTTCTCTCCTTTCTCTCTTTTAACTTGCATTAGGGCTTTCCCCCTAGCTTGTCTGGCTTCTTCAACAGTTTTTTCTTTAGCAGTCTCCTCCTGAGACTCAGAGTTTTTCTCTTTCTTTCCTCTCAAAGTCTTCTTTGTTGGTTTGAACATGATTTTTGACTTTGGAAAGGAAGTGGAATCAGCAAAGATGTCCTCCTCTTCTCTGCACATTTCCAAGATAAATGCAATCTTGGTTGCATGTAGAATCTTTCCTTTGATAACTACAGAGCCATTCACCTTCTGAATTTGTTTGGCTTGATCACTCACCACCTTGATCAAATAGTGCAACCAATTGAATGTCGTGGAAGGTGAATCTTCAATCGCCGCCATTAGCCTTAATTTTGGCGTGCTTATCTATTCGAAACTACCAGATCTACTCATGATGCATTTGCTTACAATATCCAACAATACTCGATATTTAGGCTTCAAATGCCTCTTATTCAGAGTAGCTTCAAACTTTATTGGATGCTCAGTAATTTTATACAAATATTCTTGTTCCCTACCCATCATGTATACCGTAGATTCTTAGGAATAATATATAATTCCATAACAAAATCCACATATTTCGAACCATGCTTCAAATGCGAGACTGTAATCTGAGATTCTATGCAATTCTCATCATCTAACTGCATATTAGAGATAAACTCAATTACCTCTTTTACATATTCGGCCTCTGGTTGATTTGCGAACAGGCATGTAAGCTTTGCCAAACGAATCATATGCAACGCCTCCTCCTCGTGAGTTGCATTGGACGAGCTTTCTAGAGAAATGATATATTCATACCAAGGTTTATTGGAAATGGTGAGTTTGTCGTATACAGAAAATGTCATTTTTGGAGAATTTCTGGTGAAGGGTTTTGAGATAGGTGAAAATTTATGAAGATGAAGGCTTTTTGGAATAAGGCTTTGAAAGAAAAATTTTCCAATGGATATGGGATTTTGATTTATGGAAAATTGCGTAGATGAAGAAATCGACGGATGATATTAAAAACCGACTAAAACGGGTATATGAAAGGACAATTTCGCAAATACTAAGCCGCCAATTTATCCCTATTGGTGATTAATGAACAGTGCATTTAATTATTGTTCCTGCAGACCATTGACTTTCCTCGTGGATTTCAAAAGTCCCGCCCAATTATTTCTTGGTGTTTTGTCATTTATTGCCAATGATTCCGAGATTGGTTAGACAATAAATGTGTTGCATGAGTCAATACTTCGTTAGACTAATTTCCTCCATCAGTCTTACTGAGTTTTGACCTTGATAAAATGTCAGTATAATACTGAGTACTGATCTTCAGGATAACTGAGTTTCCCAAGACTCAGTGTTCAAAACTCTCAATTTTATCCTGAGTTTTTCAGTAAAAACCTGAGAAAACTTCATGCATCTAAAAACCTTCAATTTTTCATATTTGCTTTATTCACCTAGATCCAACATACCTAATTTAAATGATAGTTCCTGAAATCTTGATTCAGCCAAAGGTTTAGTCAAGATATCGACTCTCCCATTTATCAAGATGAATTTTCTCCATTCTGATGTCTTTCTTCTCAACATGATCACTGATGAAGTGATGTCTGATATCAACATGCTTACATCTGGTGTGCAATACAAGATTTTGTGTAATAGCAATTGCACTATTATTATCACAAAATATAGGTACTTCATTGGCTATAATCTTATAATCCCTCAATTGTTGTGCGAGCTAAAAAGAATCATGCATAATGACTTCTGCATGACCATGTATTCAAATTTGAGTAATCTTGGTTGCTACCGAGGTTTGTTTCTTTGAAAACCATGATATCGGTTTACTTCAAAAAAATTGACAAGTTTCCGTGGTAGACTTCAGTAAATTCTATCCATAATCGAGATCTGAATAATCGTTAATTCAAGGTTTATCACAATTTGGATACCATAATCCTCTATTCACAATTGCCTTTAAGATATTTGAGAATCTTTTGGCGGCCTCCATGTGATTAGCCTTAGGATTAGCTTGGTATCTTGCACATATCCCAACAAACAAATGTTATATCGAGCCTACTTGTTGTGAGATATAGCAGTGATCCAATGATCCCTCTATAATTAGTGTGATTTACTGATTTGCCTTCAGGATCAGGATCCATCTTGTAGTTAGTATTCATAGGAATTCTAACTGTATTGCAGTTTTGTACACCATACTTTGCAATCAGATCTCTGGTGTATTTTGCTTGATTGATGAAAATTCCTTCCTTAGTTTGTTTCACACGAAGTCCAAGAAAGAAATTCATCTCCCCATCATTTCATCTCAAACTTTCCTTTCATCGGGGTAGAAAACTTTTTTCACACGGTGATGATTTGGAGATCCAAATATGATGTCATCTACATAAATCTGAACAAGTAAGATGTCTTTCCCATCTTCTATCCCACGAGCGAGTCCTATCAACAGTTCCTTTGATAAAACCATGGTCAGTAAGAAACTGAGAAAGGGTATCATACCATGCTCGGGGTGCTTGCTTAAGACCATACAAGGCTTTCCTGAGCCTATAAACTTGGTCACTCTGTCTGAAACCAGGAGGTTGTTCCACATAAACCTCTTCCTTAAGTACACCATTCAGAAATGCACTTTTCACATCCATCTGATAGACTGTGAATTTCATGTAAATAGCATATGCAAGAAACAATCTGATGGCTTCTAGTCTTGCAACAGGTGCAAAGGTTTCATCATAATCCAAGCCTTCTTCTTGGGAATAACCTTGTGCAACTAGCCTTGCCTTGTTTCTCACAATGTTGTTGTTTTCATCTCTCTTATTCTTGAACACCCACTTACTTCCAATCACATTGTGCCTCTTAGGTCTATCCACTAGCTCCCAAACTTCATTCTTTGAGAATTGATTCAGCTCTTCTGGCATAGCAGTAATCAAAAATGAATCTTGTAGAGCTTCTTCAATCTCAGTAGGTTCTTTTTCAGATAGGAAGTAGCAGAACAAAGCACTTTCTCCATGGAACCTTCTTGTTTTGACACCATCTGATAGATCACCCACAATCTGACTTGTAGGATGACTATCCAACCATTTTCTCCTGGATGTTCCCCCTTCAGTAGTATCCTCAACATCATAAATGTTAGGTTCAGGTAGTTCATTAAATTCAGGGAACAACAGAAAAGGAGAAAGAGAATCATCTTCCTCAGGGGAAATTCCATTCAGAACATTGTCAGAGACATTTGTTCCCCATTAGTTGATAGATTCAGAGTTTGCCTCAGCTGTGACCACATCTTCATCGGCATTACATACCTGAGTCAGAACTGGTGTATGTTTAGATTGGTCAGCTTCAGTGTGTTGGCTTTCCTTCAGTGGAGAATTTTCATCCCGAGTCTCACCATCTCGAAGTTTTTCCATCACGAACTTCTTTATCGAGTCCGATTCACTTCATTCATATAAAGTGGTGACTTCTTCTTTTTCGAGTTAGAGGATGTTTTATCATTCTTTTTCGGGCTAAGTCTGATGATTCTCTTGATCAGTTCTCCTGAGTCATGTTCCTATTTCTTCTGAACACAAGTAAATTCATCAAAAACAACATGAGGTGTTTCTTCCACAATAAGAGTCCTCTGATTTGTAAACTCGAAGGTTTTTCTTGACTTGAGAATATCCTAAGAATATCCCTTCATCATCTTTGCTATCAAAAGTTTTCAACCGATGTTTACCATTATTGTGTATGAAACACTTGCAACAAAAACACACGAAAAGAAAGAAACAAGAGGCTTCCTTTCATTCCACAAAGACTCATATGGAGTTTTTCCTTGGTTCTTGGTCAAGATGGATCCGTTTACGAGAGTAGCATGCGGTGTTGATAACTTCAGCCCAAAATCTCTTAGGAATATCGACTTCAAGAATCATTGTCCTTGCGAACTTCTTTCGAGTCCTATTTCTTCTTTTCGGCAACACCATTCTATTGTGGGGTCCTTGCGGTGATGTTTCATGAGCTATTCCATTTCTTTGCACAATAATCGATATGATATGATTGATAAACTTCGGTTCCTTTATATCGATCGATTTTGACCACACTCAGATTCTTTTCAGTACTGAGCCTTTTCAGTAGTTCAGGCAGTTTTATCTGAGTCTCTTTCTTACTGAGTAAGAATATGACCCATGTGTATCTAGAGTAGTCATCAACTACCACAAGTGTGTATTTTCTGTCATTAGTGCTCACAGGTGTTACTGGACCAAAGAGATCCATATGTAACAGTTGTAGTATTCTATCAGTAGAAATATCTACTTTGCTTTTGAAAGATGCTCTGATTTGTTTTCCTTTCTGACAAGCATCACATACATGATCTTTACTGAACACTTCATTGGGTAAACCCCTTACAAGTGCTAATCTTGCAAGTTTAAGTGATTCATTCTTTTGTGCCACAACCAACTGGTATCAGTGGAACTTTTTGCAACCAAACATGTATCTTTAGGAGTTGAACTCCAATCAGCAAGATACACATTTCCTTTTCTAGTACCAGTCAGTAAAATTTTATGTGAAGTATTGTCTTTTACATAACATAAGTTCTTTGAGAACTCAACACTGAATCCTTTGTCACAGAATTGACTGATAGAAATCAAGTTATGCTTTAGACCAGACACATATGAAACACCATGGATATGAACAGAGTCAACTTCAATAGTTCCATATCCTTCAGTTTGTCCTTTGGAATTGTCTCCAAATGTGATCTGAGGGCCTTTTTGTTCAACATAGTCAGTGATTAGTTGCTTATATCCTGTCATATGTCTTGAAAATCCATTGTCCAGATACCATACAGCAGGAGCCAATTCATTTCCACTCATCAGTGCTATGTTGTTTTCATTCAGCTCAGTGCCCTTTTCCTTCACCTGAAAAACAGATCAGTTCTTAGGTACCCATTTGCTGTAGGGTCCTACCAGGTTAGCTGTACCTTTTGAAACCCAAATCTGCCTAACAACTCTAATTACTTTAGAGTGACTGATTTGTCTCCCATAAACATCTACATACACATTCACCACCCTAGGAGCCTTGGCAGTATCCTGTGCATGAGTGCCAGCCTTAGCATGAACATGAGCCTTAGAGTTCCTCTTGTGTTCATCCCTTTTGTTCAAGTGCCTTAGCTTTTGTGCAGCTGGTCTCTGTCTCTGCTTACTTGGGTTCAGGAAACCTTTACCCTTAGGCAAGTGGGGTTTAGGTTGCCTGTACTGAAATTAGGGTCTTTCAGTAATCTGAGGACTTGGTCTTTTTAGTTGAGAATATCTCTCCTGAGTGTTTCTCTTCTGAAAATTCCTCTGATGGTTCAGTGCACATCTCTTTAGGTTGGTATTCTTAGCCTGAGGCTTTGAATTATTGGCCTGAAAATTTCCTACTGAGTGTTCAGGTTTTCTAACCTTTTCCTAAGGTCTGGGCTTTCTTCCTTGAACCTTCAGTTTTTCTGAAACCATAGGTCCTTTACCCTTGTCTAAAACTCTGGGCAATTCTTCAGTAAGAAGATTAGATGACACTGGTTTAGCAAAGACAGTCTTGGTGCTACTAAAAGCAGCATTCAGAAGACCTTGTGAGGTTCCCCCTGGAATGTATCCCAATCCAGCTTTTATAGTTGCAGGTCTTTGATAACTCTGAATTTCATCTATCACTTTAGATGCAGAATTCAATGGAGCTAACTTTCTCTGCGCACTATTCTCACATTTCTTTAGAGTTTCATGCTTCTCAAAGAGGTCATTGAACTCAGTTCTAATAAGTTAAATCTCTTTAGTGGATTTCTCTAATTTTCCATTCAGGATCTCTATCACCTTCTCTTTTTCTAAGAGTTGTACTTTCAGAACATCCAGTTCATCAGTAGTTCCCATCAATTAAGAAGTGATCTCAGCATTTTTAGAGTCTTTCCACTTCAAATTCTCAGCAGTCAGTTCCTAAAACCCCTGAGTATGACATGTTCAGGATAATCTTGATAGACTGAGTCAGGTTTCAGTATAAAGTGTTCAGGAAGTTATCTGCACCATGTATAGTCAGCAGATATAGATCAGGTTAGATTCGATGACTCAAGAAGTTTCTCAAGATTCGAAGACTCGTAAGTTTCAAGAAACGAAGACTCGAGAAGTTTCAAGAAATCGAAGACTCGTAAGTTTTCAAGAAATCGAAGACTAAGAAGTTTCAAGAAAGAAGAGAAGTTTCAAGAAAAGAAGACTCAAGAAAGTTTCAAGAAATCAAGACTCAAAATAAGTTTCTAAAGACTCAGTAAGTTTCTGATGACACTGAAGACACTGAAGACTCATTATGTCACTGAAGAAATTGAAGACTCAAGATGTCATCAAGACATCAAGACTCGAGAAGACATCAAGACTCGGCCATCAAGACTCGAGAAGATATCAAGACGCAGAAGATATCAAGACCCGGTGAGTTATCGAAGACTTCGAAGAAGATATCGAATACTCAGTATAACCTGAATGTTCCGAGGCACTGAATAATATCTATCTGAAGACTACAAAACTGAGAAAAACGCAAATATTTAGAAAAATAGATATTGCCCAAGACATTCATATGCTGACAAAAGGAACTAAATCAAAGTGTTGTTTAAGGTTATCTCATTTAGAGAGATTGACCAAAAAGAGCCGTTATGTTTGTCTACATTTATTGAAGACAAGAACCAATCAAAGGAAGACAACACAGTACTTTACTGACACTGAAAATGACAGGACACTGAATCATGTCAGTAGTACTATGTTCCAGACTGCAAAAAGTGGTGATTGGCCACATGAATGCATATTTTCTAAAACATGCAAGGAAATATTCGAACCCTAAAAATAGCCTTTCATCAAACACCATAAGAGGAATATCCAAAGCTCATTAACTAAGCCTAGATTGATAAGAAATATCCAAAGCTTAGTAGAGATATCCTAGCCTTTACACTGTTCTTATTGTAAAGGATATCTCATCCTAGTTGGAAACCAACCCAAAACCCAAACCCTTTGTAAGGTAGTTTGTGTGTTTTTTATTGGTGAGTTGGAGTTATAAAGAGTTAGTAAGCTACAATGAGTTAGCCAAAAATTTCTAGAGAAGAAGTTAGTAAGCTACTTGTGGTAGTCTGAACACTTGAGTGTGTTTGAGTTAGTAAGCTGCAGTGAGTCAGCCAGAAAACTCAAGGTAGAAAATTGAGTAAGCTACAGTGAGTAAGCCAGAAAGCTTTAGGAAGTGGTTAAGGAATTTCTTTGAAGGTCAGAGAGAGTGGACGTAGAAGCTTGAGTCTCTGAACCACTATAATTGCTGTGTTGTTTTGCTTTCTGTACTGCATTATTATCTGTTGCATGTTTTTCACTGAAAGCATAATTCACTGATATCCAGTTGGAACCAATCCACTGAACTTGCATCAAATTGATCACAACCTTAATCACAGTTTTATTAAAAGAAAGATTTTCAGCAAAGCTAAAAACGAGTATAAACATAGGGCCAACTATTCCGCACACTTGAGTAGCTAGAACAGATAGTTACCGAACTGAACTAACTATACTGAGGGTTCAGTAAGATAATTATCTAATCCAAGAGCCTCAGGATCTCTGATAAACTTAGGCTCAGTTGGGCTAATCTGAAGCTTCTGAAAGCAGCTCAGGATCATTGTCTCAGTAGACTTTGACTCAGGGAAATCTGTGCTTCTCAGGACCAAATCATCAGGATAATCTGACCCATCTGACCTCAGTGAAAGAAAAGTTTTAAAAATCACTGAACACGTGTATTCCCCCCCCATACACGTGTGAGACTCGTTAGCACCGGGACCAACAAGTGGTATCAGAGCAGTGGTTCAATTTGACCACTTGCTTTGGTGGCCATAGTCTATTTTGCTGAAAGACTTTGGTGGTCTACTGAATAGATCTGTTTGCTGATATCTTACAAGGCTCAGTCATCATGTCTTCTAAGAAACTTCATATGTTCTCTGTTGAGAGCTATGATCTATGGAGATTGAAAATGCAGGCTCATCTGTATTCAAAACATGAAAGAATGTGGAGAGTGGTTTCTGAAGGACCATTCAAATTTACTATTGTGAATCCCAGAATCACTGATACTGAGAGGAATGATCCCAGAAATAAATTTCTAAAATCTGATGATCAACTTACTCCTGATGAGAGAAAGTTAGTCAATCTTGACTACATTGCTAAAGATACTTTGTATAGCACTATTGATGATGGTGTTATGGGGATGATTTCTCACTGTGAAACTGCAAAAGAAATATGGGACACACTTGCTGTTATGTGTCAAGGCACAGATCATATTAAGGAAAATAAATTTTCTGTTGCTACTGGAAAGTTTGATAGCTTTGAAATTGAAGATAGTGAATCCATTGACAAACTTGAGGTCAGATTCACTAGCATTATGAATGATCTGAGTGCTCTTGGGAAAAGATACCCACAGAGAGAAGTGGCATTGAAAATTCTTAGAGGATTATCTAAGAAATGGGATATACATGCTGTGGTGATTGAAAACACCAAAAACATTGATTCCATGCCATATCAACAAGTTTTCTCTGAACTGAAAGCTTGTGAGTTTGTGATTGACAAGAAAACTAAGAAATCTGACAGCAAAGATGATTCTTCATATAGCAAGAATGTGGCTTTCAAAGACAAAGAGAAATCATGTAAGTCTAGAGAGTCTGAGAACTCACTTGCCAAATATCAGGATGAGCAGGAGGATAAGCTAGTACTGATGTCAAGGAGGTTTGAAAGACTCAATAGCAGATATGGAAAATATAAGAAATATTACAGGAATCATAGGTACAAGAGAGACTCAAAAGCTGAGGACAGATACACTGAGAATAGAAAGGACCAGAAAGCTGAAGGATCCTCATCCAAAAAGAAGGACTCCAAGAAAAAGGAGGAAAGTGATCAGGATGATGATACCAACAGATGTTACAACTGTCAGAAAAAAGGTCACTTTCAATATGACTGTCCTGAGCTGAGTGCTAAAGAAAGAAAGGAAAGACAAGCCAAGAGAGAAAAGAAGATCTCCAAAGAAGAAAATTTATGATTCTTTGAGGAAGAAGAACATTCGGAAGAAGGTTCAGTTCCTCGGATGAGATTTTCTCGGATAGTGAGGATGATGATGATATCATCTTATGGTCGTGGAGGAGGTAAATTCTTTTATCTCTCTTGTTGCTCCTACACAAGCACATGAGTCCTCAAGTTCAACTGTAAACAGTAACTTTGACCTGATAGATTCTTTTGAGAATCTTATGAAGGACTATTCTGTGTTACAAGAACTGCTCACTGAAACTCAAGAGCAGAACAAGGAACTGACTGCTGAGCATCTGAAGTGGAAAGACTCTAAAAATGCTGAGATCACTTCTCAACTGATGGGAACTACTGATGAACTAGATGTTCTGAAAGTACAACTCTCAGAAAAGGAGAAGGTGATAGAGATCCTGAATGGAAAATTAGAGAAATCCACTAAACAGATTAAGCTTATCAGAACTGAGTTCAATGACCTCTTTGAGAAGCATGAAACTCTAAAGAAATGTGAGGATAGTGCGCAGAGAAAGTTAGCTCTATTGAATTCTGCATCTAAAGTGATAGATGAAATTCAAAGTTATCAAAGACCTGCAACTATAAAAGCTGGATTGGGATACATTCCAGGGGGAACCTCACAAGGTCTTCTGAATGTTGCTTCTAGTAGCACCAAGACTGTCTTTGGTAAACAAGTAGCATCTAATCTTCTTACTGAAGAACTGCCCAGAGTTTTAGACAAGGGTAAAGGACCTATGGTTTCAGAAAAACTGAAGGTTCAAGGAAGAAAGCCCAGACCTCAGGAAAAGGCTAGAAAACCTAAACACTCAGTAGGAAATCTTCAAGCCAGTACTTCAAAGCCTCAGGCTATGAATACCAACCTAAAGAGATCTGCACTGAACCATCAGAGGAATTTTCAGAAGAGAAACACTCAGCAGAGATATTCTCAACTGAAAAGACCAAGTCCTCAGATTACTGAAAGACCCCAATTTCAGTACAGGCAACCTAAACCCTACTTGCCTAAGGGTAAAGGTTTCCTGAACCCAAGTCAGCAGAGACAGAGACCAGCTACACAAAAGCTAAGGCACTTGAACAAAAGGCCTGAACCCAAGAAGAACTCTAAGGCTCATGTTCATGCTAAGGTTGTCACTCATGCACAGGATACTGCCAAGGCTCCTAGGGTGGTGAATGTGTATGTAGATGTTTATGGGAGACAAATCAGCCACTCTAAAGTAATTAGAGTTGTTAGGCAGATTTGGGTTCCAAAAGGTACAGCTAACCTGGTAGGACCCTACACCAAATGGGTACCTAAGAACTGATCTGTTTTTCAGGTGAAGAAAAAGAGAACTGAGCTGAATGAATACAACATAGAACTGATGAGTGGAAATGAATTGGCTCCTGCTGTATGGTATCTGGAAAGTGGATGTTCAAGACATATGACAGGATATAAGCAACTAATCACTGACTATGTAGAGCAAAAAGGCCCTCAGATCACATTCGGAGACAATTCCAAAGGACAAACTGAAGGATATGGAACTCTTGAAGTTGACTCTGTTCATATCCATGGTGTTTCATATGTGTCTGGTCTAACTTGCTTTCTATCAGTCAATTTTGTGACAAAGGATTCAGTGTTGAGTTCTCAAAGAACTTATGTTATATGAAAGACAATACTTCACAAAAATTTTTACTGACTGGTACTAGAAAAGGAAATGTGTATCTTGGTGATTGGAGTTCAACTCCTAAAGATACATGTTTGGTTGCAAAAAGTTCCACTGATACCAGTTGGTTGTGGCACATAAGAATGAATCACTTAAACTTAAAAACCCTGAACAAACTTGCAAGATTAGCACTTGTGAGGGGGTTACCCAATGAAGTGTTTAGTAAAGATCATGTATGTGATGCTTGTCAGAAAGGAAAACAAATCAGAGCATCTTTCAAAAGCAAAGTAGATGTTTCTACTGATAGAATACTACAACTGTTACATATGGATCTCTTTGGTCCAGTAACACATGTGAGCACTAATGGCATAAAATACACACTTTTGGTAGTTGATGACTATTCTAGATACACATGGGTCATATTCTTACTCAGTAAGAAAGAGACTCAGACAAAACTGCATGAACTACTGAAAAGGCTCAGTACTGAAAAGAATCTGAGTGTGGTCAAAATCAGATCAGATAAAGGAACAGAGTTTATCAATCATATTATATCTGATTATTGTGCAGCAAATTAAATAGCTCATGAAACATCAGCTGCAAGGACCCCACAACATAATGGTGTTGCTGAAAGAAGAAATAGGACTCTGAAAGAAGCTGCAAGGACAATGATTGTTGAAGCTGATATTCCTAAGGGATTTTGGGCTGAAGCTTTCAACACTGGATGTTATTCTTAGAACAGGTCCATGCTGACCAAGAACTAAGGAAAAACTCCATACGAGCTGTGGAATGAAAAGAAGCCTCATGTTTCTTTCTTTCGTGTGTTTGGTTGCAAGTGTTTCATACACAATAATGGTAAAGATCAGTTGAAAACTTTTGATAGCAAAGCTGATGAAGAGATATTCTTAGGATATTCTGAAGTCAGTAAAGCCTTCAGAGTTTACAACTGTAGGACTCTTATTGTGGAATAAACACCTCATGTTGTTTTTGATGAATCTCCTTGTTATCAGAAGAAACAGGAACATGACTCAGGAGAACTGATCAAGAGAATCACCAGACTTAGCCTGAAAAAGAATGATAAAATATCCTCTGAACCTGAAAAGAAGAAGTCAGTCACTTTCTATGAATTGAGTGAATCAGACTCAGACAATGAAGTTCAGGATGGAAAAACTCAGGATGGAGAGACTCAGGATGGAAATTCTCCACTAAAGGAAAGTCAACACACTGAAGCTGACCAATCTGAACATACACCAGTTCAGACTCAGGTATGTAATGCCGATGAAGATGTGGTCACAGCTGAGACAAACTCTGAATCTATCAACCAATGGGGAACAAATATGTCTGACAATGTTCTGAATAGAATTTCCCCTGAGGAAGATGATTCTCTTTCTCCTTTTATGTTGTTCCCTGAATTTAATGAACTACATGAACCTAACATTTCTGATGTTGAAGATACTACTGAAGGGGGAACATCCAGGAAAAAATGGTTGGATAGTCATCCAAAAAGTCAGATTGTGGGTGATCTATCAGATGGTGTCAAAACAAGAAGGTTCCATGGAGAGAGTGCTTTGTTCTGCTGCTTCCTATCTGAAAAAGAACCCACTGAGATTGAAGAATCTCTACAAGATTCATTTTGGATTACTGCTATGCAAGAAGAGCTGAATCATTTCTCAAGGAATGAAGTGTGGGAGCTAGTGGATAGACCTAAGAGGCACAATGTGATTGGAACTAAGTGGGTGTTCAAGAATAAGAGAGATGAAAATAACAACATTGTGAGAAACAAGGCAAGGCTAGTTGCACAAGGTTATTCCCAAGAAAAAGGCTTGGATTATGATGAAACCTTTGCACCTGTTTCAAGACTAGAAGCCATCTGATTGTTTCTTGCATATGCTGCCCACATGAAATTCACATCCATCGGATGGATTTGAAAAGTTCATTTTGAATGGTGTGCTTAAGGAAGAGGTTTATGTGGAACAACCTCCCGGTTTTGATGAGAATGACCAAGTTTCTGTGCTTAGGAAAGCCTTGTATGGTCTTAAGCAAGCACCCCGAGCATGGTATTATACCCTTTTCGGGGTTTCTTCGACCATGGTTTTATCAAAGGAACTGTTGATAGGACTCTGTTCAGGATAGAAGATGGGAAAGACATCTTACTTGTTCAGATTTATGTAGATGACATTATATTTGGATCTCCAAATCATCAGTTGTGTGAAAAGTTTTCTACCCTGATGAAAGGAAAGTTTGAGATGTCAATGATGGGGGAGATGAATTTCTTTCTTGGACTTCAGGTGAAACAAACTAAGGAAGGAATTTTCATCAATCAAGCAAAATATTCCAGAGATCTGATTGCAAAGTATGGTGTACAGAATTGCAATGCAGTTAGAATTCCTATGAATACTAACTACAAGATGGATCCTAATCCTGAAGGCAAATCAGTAAATCACACTGATTATAGAAGTATCATTGGATCACTGTTATATATCTCACAACAAGTAGGCACGATATAACATTTCTTTGTTGGGATATGTGCAAGATACCAAGCTAATCCTAAAAATTTAGTCACATGGGGGTGCCAAAAAGATTCTCAAATATCTTAAAGGCTTTGTGAATAGAGGATTATGGTATCCGGTGATGATAACCTTGAATTAACTTGTTATTCGGGGATCTTCGATTATGGAGGATGTAGAATTGACAGAAATCTACCACAGGAACTTGTCAATTTCTTGGAAGTAAACCGATATCATGGTTTTCAAAGAAACAAACCCAAGAGCAACCAAGATTCATTGAAAGTGAATACATGGCTGCAGGGAAGTCAGCAGTGCATGCATTCTTTCGCTCAGACAACAATTGAGGGATTATAAGATTATAGCCAATGAAGTACCTATATTTTGTGATAATAATAGTGCAATTGCTATTACACAAAATCTTGTATTGCACACCAGATGTAAGCATGTTGATATCAGACATCACTTCATCAGTGATCATGTTGAGAAGAAAGACATCAGAATGGAGAAAATTCATACTGATAAACAGAGAGCTGATATCTTGACTAAACCTTTGGCTGAATCAAGATTTCAGGAACTATCAGTTGAATTAGGTATGTTGGATCCAGGTGAATAAAGCAAATATGAAAAATTGAAGGTTTTTAGATGCATGAAGTTTTCTCAGGTTTTTACTGAAAAATTCAGGATAAAATTGAGAGTTTTGAACACTGAGTCTTGGGAAACTCAGTTATCCTGAAGATCAGTACTCAGTATTATACTGACATTTTATCAACGTCAAAACTCAGTAAGACTGATGGAGGAAATTAGTCTAACGAAGTATTGACTCATGCAACACATTTATTGTCTAACTGAATCTCAGTAATCATTGGGAATAAATAACATAACACCTGAAGGAATATTTGGGTGGGACCTTTGAAATACACGAAGAAAGTCAATGGTCTGCAGGAACAGTAATTAAATGCACTGTTCATTAATCACCAATAGGGATAAATTGGCGGCGTTATATTTGTGAAATTGTCCTTTCATATACCCGATTTAGTCGGTTTTTAATCTCGACCGTCGATTCTTCTTCATCTATGCGATTTTTAATAAATCAAAATCCTATATCTATTGAAGAATTTCTTTCAAAGCCCGATTCCAAAAGTCTTCATCTTCAAACACTCTGCTTCAAAAACCTCTCGATTGCCCAGAAATTATCATCTTTCTCAAAACTCTTCACAGAAATTCTCCAAAAATGATGTTTTCGGTATACAACAAGCTCGCTGTTTCTAACAAACCTTGGTATGAATATGTCGTATCTCTCGAAAGCTCATCAAATGCAACTCACGAAGAGGAAGCGTTGCATATGATTCGGTTGGCAAAGCTTACTTGCCTGGTTGCGAATCAACCAGAGGCCGAATACACAAAAGAGGTAATAGAGTTTATCTCGAATTTGAAATTAGATGAGGAAGATTGTATAGAATCGCAGATTACTGTATCTCATTTAGAGCATAGTTCAAAATATGTGGATTTTGTTAGGGAATTGTATATCATTCCTAAGAATCTTAATGCCATATACGAATTAAGCGATAGAGGAGAAGACCCTACGGTTTATATGATGGGTAGGGAGCAAGAATATCTGGATAGAATTGCAGAGCATCCAGTAAAGTATGAAGCAACTCTGAATAAAAGGCATTTGAAGCCTAAATATCGAGTATTGCTGGACATTGTATGTAAATGCATAATGAGTAGGTCTGGAAGCTTTGAACAGATAAGGACGCCTAAGTTGATGTTAATGGCGGCAATTGAAGATTCACCCACCACTGCTTTCAACTGGTTACACTATTTAATCAAAGTGGTGAGTGATCAAGCAAAACAAGTTCAAAAGGTGAATGGATATGTTGTCATCAAAGGGAAGATCCTACATGCAACCAAGATTGCATATATCTTGGAAATGTGCAGAGAAGAGGAGGACATTTTTGCCAATTCCTCATCCTTTCCAAAGTCAAAAATCCTGTTCAAGCCACCAAAAACAAAGAAGACTTTGAAAGGTAAGAAAGAGAAAAGGTCTGAGTCTCAGGAGGAGACTGCAGAAGAAGAAGCTGATGAAGTCAAACAAGCCAGGGGGAAAGCCCTGATGCAAGTGAAAAGAGAAAAGGGAGAGAATCTGAAGAAGAAAACACTGGCCCCTCAGAAACGCAGAAAGCTTCTATCCATTACTGAGGAGGAGGTCAGTGACACTGAGGAAGTTCAACCTGAAGGCCAGCAAGGACTGAATTCTCCACTGCAGGTTCTGTCTCAGGTTGTGACAATTGCGCAAGATCAAGAAACTGAGGAACAGGTTTTCTCTGAGGTACTCGGAACTTCTCTGAGCTCAGATAAAATTTCTCAGGAAATATTCAAGGGACCTCAGGTTCCTACTGAAGAGATACCTGTTCAGACCTCAGATCAGACTGAACCTCAGGAACTGCTGAATTTGGATGCGCTCCTGAGTGAACCTTTTCTCAATCCCCCAGCACCAGAGCTCTTACAATCCGATCCTACTGAACCTGAGAGCCCAAAGATGAAGAAGGGAGAGGCAGAAGAAACTGAATGGCGCAGCAAGGGGGAACGGTTCATCCTGGAGAGATACCCTGAGCTGAGCGCATATCCTGACCTTTAGAATCTCTTCTTCAGACTCAGAACCATAGTCTATATCCTGAATCAGACTCTTCCAGAGATGCTGAATATAGCCTCCTTCAGAGGAGAGGATTGGTGGAATGCTGAGACTGCTGTTCTGACAGAGTTCTCTGGATTCAGGAAAACAAAGCTCAGAATGAAAAATGCTGATTTTGATGAGCTAGTCAAGAGGAAGGTGGCTGAGAGAAAGAAAGTTGATATTGATGCCTCCAGTTCTAAAAATCCAGAAGGAGATGAGGATCAAGATAGAGAGGGTGATAAACAAGATGATGCTAAAAAGCAATCTCAGATGGAGAAGGAAACTGATGCTGGACGGACTGATATATCACATCCTCAGACTGAAGTTAGCACGCTTCAGGTATCTTTTGGCACTATTAAACATTATGCCAAAGCTACTGAAGTTCCTATCTTTAAATCTTTTATGTCTGATATGCAGACTGAGGCTCAGATGGAGCACCCAGCTCAGGTGGAAAAAGTTGTACACACTCCAGAGATTGATCTCAGTCCTATATTGGAGAAATTGGAGAAGGTGGTGCCAATGGTGGAGTAAATGACTCAGATTGAAGAAACCTTGATAAGCCAATCTCAAAAGCTGGAAACTCTGAGTTCATCTTCAGACATGCTGCAACTACAAACATCTCTTGCTGATAAAATGACTACTCTGGAGGGAAAGGTTGATGTAGTCAAAGCTGAGCTCAATGCATAGATGAAGCAGATGTATCAGGAAAGAACAGCCTATCTAGAAGTCAAGCTGGTTGAGAAGAATGATCTAATGATCAAGACAGCTGTTGAGGAAATGGGCTCTATGCTCATGACCAAGATGACAGAGATGGTGCATAATGTCTTCTCAAATCAGTTGGTACCTCTTTCTGAAGAGTTCTCAATGGCTAAGAATCACATGAGAAGGCTAGAGGATGAGCACAATCAGTTGGCAGGGGAAGTGCAAAGTATAAGCAAAGAGCAATATCATATGGATACTGCACTTTCTCAACTTCTTCCAAGGTATGGTGCCAAAAAGGGGGAAAGGCCTGGTGGCAAACTAAGCGAGTTGTTGGCACAAACCTTGAAGAGAAAGGCTCAGAAAAAAGTTGAAGAAAAAATAATTGTTAATGCCTTAAAAGAAGTTGAAGCCACTGAGAATCTCAAGTTCAAAGAAACTGAGAAGTCTATCTACACTCAAGCATCTGAGCAAACTATTCAGGAAGTAATTTCTGAGAAACTGAGTGGCAGAAGGATGATTGAGACAAGCCAAGCCGGTGAAGAACAAGTCAGACCTGGAAAGAGAAAGGCTGTGGCATTTGTAGAACAAGAGAAGAAGAAAAAAAGCTAAAGCTTCTAAGTCTACTCAGAGGAAATTGATAATAGATTTTGAAGAATCTGAGGAAGAAGCTGAAAAAGAAGTCTTCAATACTAAGAAAGCTCTGAAAACCCTTCAAATTGAAAAGGAGAAGGAGACTGCTGCTTCTGTATCAGGTGTTCTTGTGATCAGGAAAAAGAAAGAAGAAGAGCTGAAAAAAAGAAGTGGTTTCAAGAAGTTTTTGAGCAAAAGGAGGGGTACAGAGAAAGCTCAGAAATGGCCGCAAATTGACAAATGGATGCCTATTCAGTTCAATGATGCGTGAGAGGAAATCAAGAGAACCTTCTAGTTCTATTACGAGATTCTGAGAGAATGGAGGGGGAGCAGCTCGGATATGAATGAAGCCTTCATTGAATACCTACTAACATTCTATCCTAAGTACCTGCAAAGTTGGATCAACTTGGCAGATGAAGGAAATACTCAGATAGTAGCCCCTGGTCCATACACTTACCCAGCCCCATGACTTGAGAATGGCTATGTGAATGAAACAGTCATTTCTCAGGAGATAGCTCAATATGTCATCCAGCTAGGCCTAACAGGAAACAACCCTGATATCATCAAAGCAAGGGATGAACTGAAGAAAAGATACTATGGGATGTTCAACCTGGAAGTGCCAGAGGATGAAGTTGAAGAAGATTGAAGATTTTGTACTTCTGTTTTTGTTTTTGATTTTCATTGTAATCTGTAACTCTGATCTTACATCAATGAAAATTTTATCTTTATGCTCAAAGATAATATCTCATTATCTTTTTACATGTCTTTTATGTTTGATATGCCCTATATTTTGAAATTGTTGGGAAAATTGCCATTTTGGATTGTAATAGACAAACTGAAACCTGAGTATAGGTTAGGTTTTTGTAACAAGATGGTTTTGGCATCATAAAAACGGGGGAAATTGTTGGGAGATGAATTTAATAAAGAAGTTTTGATTAGATCCCAAAACCCCTGAGTATGACATATTCAGGATAATTTTGATAGATCGAGTCGGGGTTTCAAAGATAGAGTGTTCAGGAAGTTATCTGCACCATGTATAGTCAGCAGATATAGATCAGGTTAGATTCTGAAGACTCGGTAAGTTTTCGAAGATTCTGAAGACTCAAGAAGTTTCAAGACGAAGAAATCAAGTTTCAAGAACACTGAAGTAAGTTTCAAGAAATCAAGACTCGGTAAGTTTTCAAGAAATCAAGACTCTATAAGTTTCAAGAAACAAGACTCCGTGAAGTTTCAAGAAATCAAGACTCAAGAAGTTTCAAGAAACTAAAGACTCAAGAAGTTTCAAGAAATCAAGACTCAATAAGTTTTCAAGACTCAAGAAGTTTCAAGACATCAAGAAGAGATGTCATCAAGACATCAAGACTCAAGATGTCATCAAGACATCAAGACTCAAGATGTCATCAAGACTCGTGAAGACATCAAGACTCGTAAGCCATCAAGACTTAGAAGATATCAAGACGCAGAAGATATCAAGACCAAAGAGTTATCAAGACTCAAGAAGATATCGAATACTCAAGATAACCCAATGTTCCGAGGCAATCAATAATATCTATCCAAGACTACAAAACCGAGAAAACGCCAATATTCAGAAAAATAGATATTGCCCAAGACATTCATATGCTGACAAAAGGAACTAAATCAAAGTGTTGTTTAAGGTTATCTCATTCAGAGAGATTGACCAAAAAGAGCCGTTATGTTTGTCTACATTTACTGAAGACAAGAACCAATCAGAGGAAGACAACATGCATTTTTTATCGATTAATGAAAATGACAAGACACTGAATCATGTCAGTAGTACTATGTTCCAGACTGCAAAAAGTGGTGATTGGCTACATGAATGCATATTTCCTAAAACATGCAAGGAAGTATTCAAACCATAAAAATAGTCGTTCATCAAACACCATAAGAGGAAACTCATGAAGCTATCTCCTCCAACGGATAGTTTTTCAAGAGTGACCTTGGTGAAGTTGCCTATAAATACTAGTGACCCTTTACATTGAGAGGTTAAGGGAAATTTCAAAGCAACTCAAAAGCTCATTCGTATTATTGCAAATTGAAGCACTCGAAAAACCTAGAATTTCCCAAGTGTTTCACATTGGAGAGAGCTCATTCACTAAGCTTAGATTGATAAGAAATATCCAAAGCTTAGTAGAGATATCCTAGCCTTTACATTGTTCTTATTGTAAAGGATATCTCATCCTAGTTGGAAACCAACCCAAAACCCAAACCCTTTGTAAGGTAGTTTGTATGTGTTTTGTTGGTGAGTTGGAGTTGTAAAGAGTTAGTAAGCTACAATGAGTTAGCCAGAAAACTCTAGAGAAGAAGTTAGTAAGCTACTTGTGGTAGTCTGAGCACTTGTGTGTGTTTGAGTTAGTAAGCTGCAGTGAGTCAGCCAAAAACTCATGGTAGAAAAGTGAGTAAGCTACAGTGAGTTATCCAGAAAGCTTTAGGAAGTGGTTAAGGAATTTCTCTGAAGGTCAGAGAGAGTGGACGTAGGAGCTTGAGTCTCTGAACCACTATAATTGTTGTGTTGTTTTGTTTTCGGTACTGCATTATTATATGTTGCATGTTTTTCACTGAAAGCATAATTCATCGATATTGATTGAAACAATCCATTTGAACATGCATCAAATTGATCCTGACCTTAATCATTGCTTTTATTAAAAGGAAGATTTTTAAAAAAAGCTAAAAACGAGTATAAACATAGGGCCAACAATTCCGCACACTTGAGTAGCTAGAATAGATAGTTACCAAACTGAACTAACTCTCTATCGAGGGTTCAAGAAGATAATTATCGATCCAAGCGCCTCGGGATCTCCGATAAACTCAGCTCGGTTGGGCTAATCTGAAGCTTCCGAAACTATTTCGGGATCATTATCCTGAGAGACTTTGACTCGGGGCAATCAGGCTTCTCGGGGCCAAATCATCGGGATAACTGACCCATCCGACCTCGATGAAAGAAAAGTTTTAAAAATCTTTGAACACGTGTATTCCCCATACACGTGTGAGACTCGATTAAGAAGGACCAACAGCGTGATCAAGATCGAGATAAAATAACCCGATGCAACTAACCCGATATGCTAACTTCGATGTACTAATCGATGCGAGATAAACTAATATCTTTGACTGATGCTATACTAATCGATCGGTGACCGACGATCAAAGTAGAAGAAATCGAAGATAATTCATAAGACAAGTCATTCAAGACATGTTCATCGAGAATCGTAACGCCATCGATGATTAGATAGCCGAAAAGCTAGTGAATCGAGGGTCGATGTGTCCGGAAGTCGAAGAGCTTAACTTTCGGTTAGCTTTGAGTGTCGAAGATACCGATCGCATAAGGTCCGCCAAGAGAAGTCTCTTTGAATCAAGAATCCTGAGTAAAAGTATCCTTAAGACTCAGAGAACCTGAAGACTCAGAAAATCCTGAAGAATATAGCCGTTAGATTCAGCTGACGTGGACCAATGAGAGGAAGAAAACCAGCCTAAAAAAGCTGCAAAAGCTACAGAATAGTATGAATTTGAATGTGACTCCATCCAACGGTAACATTCAAATCCACACTATAAATACAAGTTCTTCCTTCATTATTAAGGGTGTGAAATGCGTGAAAAACACCATTGAGCTACAGAGCCAAATCATCTAGCATTTCCACCATAGAACACTGAGCAAGAAATACACGCATATATTCAAGAGTGTTCTATCCTAGATCTAAGCACAAATGTAATATCTTAAGCTTAGAGAGATTTTCCCATCCTTAGCATTGAGGCTAAACAAATGTAAGGGAAAATCTCACCCTAGTTGGACACCAAACAATCTTTACCCAAACCGAGTGTTAGGTTAAGTTTTGTTAAGCAAGGATTGTAAGTTAGTTGGACTAGCTTACTTTCTGGGTGAGAGTGAGAACTCGATAAACATCTAAGCAATCACGCAAGGGAGGGTAGGCAATCCTGTAAGGGAGATAAGTCTCGAGAGAGTGAGAACTCATTAAACATCTGTTGTATTGTGTTGGACTAACACATTAATCTAAGTCCAGTTGGTTAAGTTGGTGCCCCTGCTGATAGGGAAGAGTGGATGTAGGAGTTGGACTCCTAACCACTATAAAATCGTGTGTTCTTTACTGCTTTATGTTCTTACTTGTTATATGCATTCGACTATAAGCAAAACACATGGTTTAAAACGAAAAATTTTGTAATCACCATTCCCTCACCCCTGTTTTATATGCATTACAATTGGTATTTAACGCACTAATGGGTTTTCAAACGGGACCAACACTTTATGCTCTAGCATTGTACCAAAACCATCTATCATCACTTATCATAACTTGTGGCGCGAGGTTCTATAGAATGCAATGTAATATGTATGTTGTATATATGTTCATGTAAATGATACAATTAGAACACAAAACTTTATATTTAATGCATATTTAATGCACTTACCACTAACATAGTCATAGCATGGTCTTGTGTTGTACATGGAGTGAAATATATCTCCTTGGGTATTACACTTCCTAAGAAATATGAACCAACTTCACTGAGGTTATATATTTTTTTAGCAATCCGTCATCAATTCTGGTTGACGACGGTTGTCACTGCGTGATGTTGGTCACCAACTGCTATCTCATGCTGGTCTTCAACCTTGTCTCCTTGTGTCGAACATCAACTTTGCGTTAGTTATTGACATCCAAAACCACCCATAACAAATCCTTAAAATAGAATGGGTGATCCTAAATGATTCTCGGCACGGATCCCCTATTTCATTTTAGTATTCAACTTGTGTTTCACTTATTTCAATATATAATACGTGAAGTAAATAACATATTAAATCGTCATTAATTACACATCATGTTTTAAAGATAATGAAACACGAAAATGGAATAGGTCCTAAATGATCTTGGATATGGATCTCCTATTTCATTTTTGTATATTTCATTTCATGTTTGAATGCTATTAACGCATGTAAGAAAATGGCATCCTAAATCATTATTAATCACACAAGTCATATTTTTATGATAATAAAATATAAGATGAAACACGAAAGTACAATAGCTGATCCTAAATGATCCTCAGTGTGGATCTCATGTTCAACTTTAGTGTTTCATCTCATTTTACTACATATTTAATAAATGACACATGTAATAAATGACATCATAAATCATTATTAATTCCATATGGATTCCAAATCCTAACATGTCTAATGAAGATATTTTCTTTATGACTTGATATCATGAAACGATGTTTTCAAGATAAAAAACCATGCTTCCTCCCTCCATCTCTTATTTGAACATTTACTATTTGCAAGAGTTTTATGTAGGAGTTGTTTATTAGTATTGGTCCCGGTGCAAACGAGTCTCACACGTGTATGGGGGGTAGAGCCGGCAGAACGGGCAGCCCGGCCCAGCCCATCAAGCCAAGTTATGTTCATGGGCTGGGCCGGCCCGGCCCATCATCTAGTCGGACCTACAGAAATGCAACCCATCCCAGCCCAGTATGGGCTCACGGGCCAGCGGGCCGGCCCGGCCCATGATTTTTTTTATTTAATTATTTTATTTACTTTACAAAATTACATTATTTCTTTGTAATTCTTTTGGTATTTTTCTATCCTTATCAATTTACTTTATTTTCTGATTAAAAAGTAAAATAATAATTATAGTTATTAAAATACAATCTTATGTACATGAAAATATTAACTTGAGTACTATTTTATTGATTGTGATTATTAATTATATCAAAAAAACTCGTAGTTTGACAAATTATAAAAAATAAATTTCTTTAGTCTTTATAGTTTGTACAAAGAATTACAAATAAAAAAATAATAAAAAAATTTGTCGGGCCAAACGGGAGGCCCATGACCCATCGGGTCAAATTGGCCCAAGCCCGTTAGGACCGTGGGCCAAATAGGCCCAGCTCTTTTCGGGCATCTAATTTTTTAGCCCAGCCCATACTTGGGCTCGGGTTGGGCCGGGCCCAAATTGCCGGCTCTAATGGGGGGTAATACACGTGTTTAGTGATTTTTAAGACTTTTTCTTCGCTGAAATCAGATGGGTCAGGTTGTCCTGAGAATTTTGCCCCTGAGAAGCACAAATCGCCCTGAGTCAAAGTCTACTGAGACAATGATCCTGAGCAGCTTTCAGAATCTTCAGATTAGCCCAACTGATCCTGAGTTTTATCAGAGATCCTGAGAAGCTTGGATCAGATAATTATCTTACTGAATACTTAGTAGAGTTAGTTCAGTTTTGTAACTATCTGTTCTAGCTAATCAAGAGTGCGGAATGGTTGGCCCTAAGTTTATACTCGTTTTAGCTTGCTGAAAATCTCTTCCTTAGTAAAACAGTGGTTAAGGCTGTGAATCAGTTAATGCACATTCAGTGGATTGTTTCCAACTGAATATCTTTAAAATATGCTTTCAGTGAAAAACATGCAACAAATATAATGTAGTATAGAAAGCAAGCAACACAGCAATTTATAGTGGTTCAGAGACTCAAGCTCCTACATCCACTCTCTCTGATCTTCAGAGAAATTCCTTAACACACTTCCTAAAGCTTTCAGGCTGACTCACTGCAGCTTACTCACTTTTCTACCTTGAGTTTTCTGGCTAACTCACTGCAGCTTACTAACTCAACACACACAAGTTTTCAGACTACCACGAGTAGCTTACTAACTTCTCCTCTAGAGTTTTCTGGCTGACTAACCTGCAGCTTACTCACTCTTTACAACTCTAACTCACCAACAAATCACACACACTCAAACTACCTTATCAAAGGGTTTGGGTTTGGGTTGGTTTCCAACTATGGTGTGAGATATCCTTTACAATAAGAACAAATGCAAAGGCTAGGATATCTCTCTAAGCTTAGGATATATCTATCAAAACTAGGCTTAGTGTAATTAGCTCTATTCAATGTGAAACACTTGGGAAATTCTAGGGTTTTTTAGTGCTTCAATTTGCAAGAATACGAATGAGCTCTTGAGTTGCTGTAATTTCCCGTAACCTCTTAATGGTGAAGGTCACTGGTATTTATAGGCAACTTCTCCAAGGTCACTCTTTGAAAAAACTATCCGTTGGAAGAGATGGCATCAAGAGTTTCCTCTGCTGGTTATTGATGAATGACTATTTTTAGGGTTTGAACACTCCCTTGCATGTTTTAGGTAATATGAAACCATGTAGCCAATCACCAATTTTCGCAGTCTGGAACATAGTACTACTGACAAAATTCAGTGTCCTGTCGCTTTCAGTGTCAGTAAAGTACAATGTTGTCTTCCTATGATTGGTTCTTGTCTTCAGTGAATGTAGACAAACAAAATGGCTCTTTTAGGTCAATCTCTCTGAATGAGACAACCTTAAACAACACTTAGACTTAGTTCCTTTTGTCTGCTCTTGAATATTTTGGGCAATATCTATTCTTTTGTAAATGTGAGTTCTCCTCAGTTTTGCATATATTCAGATAGATATTTCTTCAGTGTCTCTGAACATTCAGGTCTTCCTGAGTCTTCAGTAACTACTGAGTCTTCAGTAACTTCTGAGTCTTCAGTATCTTCTGAGTCTTCAGTTCTTCAATATCTTCTGAACATTCAGGTCTACCTGAGTCTTCAGTATCAAAACCTGATTAATATTTGCTGACTATACATGGTGCAAATATCTTTCTTAACTATTCTATACTGAAACCTAACTCAGACTGTAAAGATCATCCTGAACATGTCATACTCAGGGGTTTTGGGATCTAATCAAAATCTTATTTAAATTCATCTCCCAACAATTAGTATTAAAATGAATAAAGTTATTTTTATTGAGGGTTGAATGGTAATAATGACATTTGTGTAAATTAAAGGAGATAAAGTTGAATTTAGTTTGGGAAAAGTAATGACATATGGTATAATATTTGAAGGTGTTTTGTACGAAAAAATAAAATTTATTTATTACCCATTAAGTAAATGCATGACTTTTTTAGCAAATGTTCAAATAAGAAGGGGATAGAGAAAGTATGAGATAATCTCGTATATGCGATGAACCTTATTTACTATGTTCTTAGTTCTATGATCCATGAATTTATGGGGCCCAAGTAACTTTGCCCATTAAGTAAATATATATTTTTAGCTTAATAACTTTGCCCAATTCTTTTTTCTTCATCTTTTAAGTTTATCGTCCAGTGATCATCTACTAACGATCATCCAGCCAATTAGTGGATCAAAAACTGACACTGTCATTGGCTAGTTTAC
This sequence comes from Stenogyne calaminthoides, assembly GCA_037126765.1. NCBI lineage: Eukaryota > Viridiplantae > Streptophyta > Magnoliopsida > Lamiales > Lamiaceae > Stenogyne > Stenogyne calaminthoides. The sequence goes on from JBBCBC010000018.1 coordinate 13,427,429, forward strand.
TGTTTGTAATCTTTCACTGAACAAAAAAGTCAAATATGATTTCAAAAGGAGAAATCGGGCTAAACCAAAATAATAAAGATTGTGAATCCATTCTAATTTTAGAATCAATTAAGATGGTGTTTGAATGAGATAGGAAACCAATAATCACTTTTAAAAAAAAAAATTGAACCCATCAGCTCTTGGAAAAAGTGACTTTTTAATCATCATATACAAAGTGTGTTTAAAACTCTATAAACAGTTTCCAATTTTTTTTTTTCAAAAGCTGAAAGAGGTAGATTTAAAAAAAATGATTTGACCTCACTTTAAATAATAAATATAGAGAATCTATTGAAATTTAGCACTAGAACTATTGATTTGAGTGCACTCAACTTGTAAATGACATCAATTGTTCCAAAATTATGGTTTATATTATTAAAAAAAGATCACATGAATACAACCTTAATTTTTACGTGGAGGAAGTGGAGCTCCACACAATCCAGGATTCCCAAAAAAAGATGTATTAAAAAATGCAGTCTTGTGTGGGGGTATCTTTCCCCTCAATAGATTCCTTCACACATTAAACTTCTGAAGATATTCAAGATTCATCACTTCTTTTGGAATCTCTCGAGTCAATCTATCTTCCGATAGCAAAATAGTTCTCAATCCCTTAATATTGTCAAGCTCCTTCGGAATCCCTCCAGAAAGCATGTTTGCTTCGAGTTCTAACACCATCAAGTTGCTAAATTTTCCTACAGATTTCGGTATATTCCCTGTCAATCTGTTGTGGGAAAGAATCAGTGATTCCATATAAGAAAAAATAGAGTTTTTCCCAATCTGGTCATAAATAGGCCCTGTGAAGTTGTTGTAAGAAAGATCAATTATATAATACTCTCCCCTTGAGAGTATTGGAGTTAGATTTCCCGATAAGTTGTTGGAGTGGAGATCAAGTTCATTTAAGTATACAAGGTTCTTAAACTCTTTAGGGATTGAAGAATGGAAACCATTGTTTGATAAGTTTAGAAACGAAAGATATGTTAAGTTTCCAATCCAGTGAGGGATTTCTCCAGTCAGTGAATTGCTGAATACATCAAGATCTTATCTAGCTTCCCTTTGAGCCCTGTATTCGCTAAATGAAGATAAACATAAGACTTTTCTTGCATCCATGAAGGTATGCTACCTAATGCAAGAGGATTGAATGATAAGTCTAAAAAGGCCAACTCTTGTATATTTGAAAACATAGACGGAATATTGCCTGTTAATCTATTACTTGATAAAGATAGTCTCTCCAAGTTCTTTAGATTCCCAAAACTTGGGGGGATTGTGCCTTCCAATTTGTTGTTAGACAAGCGCGGATCAGTCAGAGAGAGGATATTGTTGAGGCTTGAAGGTAAGTTTCCACTTAGTATATTATTTTCCAAGTCCAGACTTATAAGCCTTGAAAGATTTCCTATGAAAGCGGGGATCGGCCCAGTGAGGAGATTTATATCGAGATAAAGATACTCGAGCTTGGAAAGGTGAGGTAGTGATGGTGGTATGGTTCCGGTTGGTTCATTTTTAGATAAATCAAATTATACGAGGTTCTTGAGTTCACCTATGGTTTCTGGTATGTTGCCCGAGAAGTTGTTTTTGTGCAGAACAAGAATAGTTAGTGAAATCACCTTGTGTAGTGATGGTGGTATGGAGCCAGAAATTTGGTTTTCTTAAAGGAAAAGCTTGGATGATGAGGTTAAATTGTTGAAAACTAGGTCGGGGATAGGGTCTGTGAGACGATTGTTATTAAGATAAAGGCTATGCAAATTACTCAGACCCTGAATTGTAGTTGGGATTGATCCGGTAAGACGGTTGTAACCGAGTGATAGATATTGTAATCTAGTAAGCTTGCCTAATTCTTGTGGAATAGGACCCTTCAATTCTTTGAGACCAGACAAATCAAGAATTTGAAGTGAAAATAAGTTACCGATAAATGGTGACAATGTCCCTGACATTGATGTATCGATGGGCGTGTTCGAGCCCTGGTAGAATCTAGGACGGGTGACATTGATAACTCGACCTAATGAGGGATCACACGATATTCCCTCCCAAGATGTGCAACAATCTGTGTGAGGAATCCATGTCTTGAGCAAATTTGAAGGGTCGAGAGTGATTTGTTCCTTGAAATGTAGAAGGGCTTGTTCATCTGTGAGATTACAGGCTCGAGAACGTAGTACAAAGGAGGAAAAGAAAATGAGAAGGAGAAATTATATTGTTGGAAGACTTTCCATTGTAATTTGAAATGGTGGTTGAAGGAAAATTGGGGGTATTCCGCTTTAGTGTTTCTTCTCGTGTTTCACTACTTTCAATAATAACACATGTAATAAATGACATTGTAAATAATTAGCAATTAAATTAAAGATAGAGAAAAATTAATGTCAAGTCATAAAAGAAAAACTCCTCATTGGGCATGTAAGGATCTAGATCCATACCAAATTAATGAAGATTAGTATGCCTATTTATTATATGTATCATTTATTGAAAGTAGCTGAGCACGAGATGAAACACTAAAGTGAAATTAGGGATCTATACCAAGGAGCATTTAAGATCACCTATTCCATTTTAATGTTTAATTATCTCTAATAGATAACATGTGTAATTAAAGATTATTTATGATGTTATTTATTACACAGGTCATGTATTAAACGTAGGGTAACACAAAGATAAAACATTAAAGTGGAAATAGGATCCACACCTAAGATCATTTAGAATCATTTATTACAGTTTCTTGTTATATTATGTGTTTCATTATATTTAAAACATGACATGGGTAATTAGTAGTAATTTATGTTATCATTTATTACACAAGCCATGTAATAAAAGATAAGAAATATGAGATGAAGCATTAAAGTGAAATAGCGGATCCGTACCGAGGATCATTTTGGATTACCTATTCTATTTTTGTGTTTTATCTTGTATACCATATTTTTGTATCTATATAACATTATCTATACAACTTGTGTAATTAATGATAGCTAATTGTCTGACGCTACTTCCTACTAGAAGCTTAATTTTGATTACCTACCTTGTAATCATCAACCTATTTTCATTGCGTAATTCCCCAATAACATTAGTGGCGTTCTAATTTTGGGATTAACTTCATGGTCGGACACATGAACTGATAATATTAAAAATTCAGGAGCATTGACATCATCTGAAGATAATGTCATCAATTATGCCCAACAATATAGATGCAAGAATAGATACATATTTTGAAACTAAACATTGATACATATTCCATATGAGCTGATTTTTAACTATAATTTTCTTACTTTTATATTTCCTCATCTTATTCTATTTTATGATGAATGGAGATTAAAATCTAAACAAAACTTACTGAAATTTGTTGATTTTTTATGATATTTTAGTCCAGTGTGGGTTTCCCAAATAAGAAGGGGACGTCATTTAGTTTTATGTAGTAAAATAAACATAATATTTATTTGTTACTTTCTTAGGTATATGTCTATATTAACGTAAGACTAAAATAGATCAAGAGCATAAAATATTTTTTCATTTTATAAGAATTAAAACTTTAAAGAACAATTTAGGATTTTTTAAAATTATTTAAAAATTTATCAAACATATATATTTCAAAAGGAACAAAATATCATTGTGAATAACCCAACTTATTACTATTATTAAAATAAATAAAATATTTAGTTTAAATTTTCAATATTAAAACACGACATTATTTGTTAATATTAAAAAAAATTATATAAGAAATGAGATAAGTATTAGGAGATACAAGTTTTAGAACAAATTACTAATAGATACAAATATCTTTTTTGAATTAATAATTAGTACAAATTGAAATGTTTAAATACCCACTTTGCCCCTAAAATGAGTTTATTGCACTTTTGGTCCCACAGGACACGCCTCCTCACGCTTTTGGTCCCAAAGCTTATACTTTTGGTCCCAAAGCCGAAAATTTTGACACTTTTGGTCTCAAAAGCTTACACTTTTGATCCCACAGGACGCGCGATTTGGGATTAAAAGTGTCAAAAATTTCGACTTTGGGACCAAAAGTGTCAAAATTTTTGGCTTTGGGACCAAAAGTGTAAGCTTTGGGACCAAAAGCGTGAGGAGGCGTGTCCTGTGGGACCAAAAGTGCAAAAAACTCCCCTAAAATCTCTATCCAACCACTTGTTTCTCACTCTCTCATATCTCATTTCTCATTCTATCTCTCATTTTCAAAATTCATTCTGTCTCTAAAATCTCTCTCTCTCACTCTCATTTCACCAACATTACTTGAATCTCCCTCAAACAAAAGGAGAGTGTGCATCCCCATATTCACCACTATTGCTATTTTTGTGCTTCATTCCTTGGCAGTGTATGGGTAGATTATAAAATTTAGGGTTTCGACGCCTTCGATGAGCGCTCATCTAGATTATGAGTTTCGAGATGATGGATACGCCGTGGTGGAGGGAGGCAACTGGCCAAGAAAAGATCTAAGGGACTTAAGAATGGATCTATTCGATGTGCGATTGATCTGCATCGGTATTAATCACTGGTGGTGGTAGTGGTTGGGCGACGCACTCATGGAATGGTATTAAAGGAGAGAGAATGTCATGTGTAGAAGTGGGAGGTTTTAACCTTTTCATATTTTGGTATTCCCTAATATATTTTCACTTTTAAAAAGGCGGGGTTCAACGACAGTTTTAGCAACGGTTAAAACCGTCGCTACATAGAGTAGACGGCTTTGGCGACGGTGTTTTGACCGTCGGGAAAATGAGGGTCGTTAAGGTTTAGAGACGGTTATTTCATATTTGTCGCTAGATAGCGACGGTTAATAACCATCACTAGATAGTGACGGCTTTGGCAACAGACATATGGGTCCAGACCTGGGTCAGAATAACAGTCGCTAAATCGTCGCCAAAGCCGTCGAAAGTTTAGCGACGGTTTAGCGACACCAATATTCCATCGCTAGTAGCGATCATTGATTTTCATCTCTATATTCGTCGCTAGATCGAGAATTTTCGAAAAAAAAATGGCTCGCGGTGGTTCGAACCCGGGCCCGGGGGGCGCCCGAGTGAGCACCGAACCACCCGAACCATGGACCATGTCAAACGCAACCACCAAGCATCTCATATATAAGCCTCCAAGCCTCCCAATTAATTGATACAATTATTCGCTCCCATGAGGGACCGAACACAAGATCTTGGGCGCCTGAGCGGGGATCAATTCCGCTCGGGCACTTGCTTTCTTGTTGAAATACTAGAAAAGAATGGGTATAAGCCAAATATGTGGGTCTATTGGAGATGATGAAAAGGAGATGATGGGGATTGCACGTGGTACACTACAAAAAATTGGGGTTTTAACGATGGTTTTTAGCGACGGTATCTAGTACCGTCGATAATTGAGACGGTTTTGTCGACGGTTCAGGTCAGACGGTCAAAGTCCTCGATTTAGCGACAATTTTCAAAATCGTTGCCAGTAGTGACGGTATAGCGATGGTTCTTTCGAATCACGTTGAGTCGGGTTGAAATGGGTCACTAAGCTACGGTTTATCGACGATTTGTGTTGGGATATTTTAGTTTTGATGAATTATGCCAAAACATTATCAACTTGTGTTATTGAAGCTATTTTACAGATAACAAGTTGAGGGAGAACGAAAGAACAAGTTGAGGGGGAACACACGGAATCAGAAGTAGATGATCGAGATCAGACGAGGCTGCAGACAAGACTGATCGAGATCAGATGAGTTAGATGTGTTCCGGAATTAAACTGATGAGCTGTGCAAAATCAGAAGAGAAGAAAAGCTAAGCCAGCTGATCAGAAGATCAGATGACCAGATGACCTGATCAGATGACCAGAACAGACCTAATCAAATGATCAGAAGAACAGACGAGCTGATCTGGTGATCAGAAGAGCGCACAAGCCGATCGGAAAAGAAACTCACCGTAAGATCAAGAGAAGGTTGCGGATCGAAGAGGAAGAGATGAGATCGACGAGATCGACGCGATCGAGATCGGATATGAAGATGAGTAGATGATCAAGATCAGACGTGATTGAGATCAGATGTGTTAAACTGATATGCTAACCTGATGTACTAATCTGATGCATATATACTAATATTCTGACTTGATGTTATAATCGATCCGATCATGTGAGCCGACGGATCAAAGTAGAAGAAATCGATATCGAAAACCGTAAACTGCATATCAGATCAGGCGAGAAGTCATCAGAAGAGAAGTCATCTGAAGTCATATTCACTGAGAATCAGAACGCTGCTGATGATCAGTTAGCCTAAGTGCTAGTGACCTGAAGGTCGATGTTCCGACCAGAGAACCGAACTTCGAAGCTTCGAGTGTCAAGATGCCCCGACGTATAAGGTCCGCTGAAGAGAAGAGAAGCTCCGATAGACCTGAAGGCTCAGATAGACCTGAAGGCTCAGATGGAACTAAAGACACTGAGACTCAGAGAATCCTGAATGATTCCAAGGCGAGGAATCTGAGGAATATAGCCGTTAGAATCAGCTGACGTGGACCAACGAGAGGAAGACAACCAGCCTGGAAAAGCTGCAAAAAGCTACAGAATAGTATGGATTTGAATGTGACTCCATCCAACGGTAACATTCAAATCCACACTATAAATACAAGTTCTTCCCTCATTATCAAGCGTGGAGAATATGCAAAAGATGTTACAGAGCCAAGAGCTTTATATTCAAGCATTCCCACCATAGAACACAAGTCTGTAGATATACAAATATGTTCAAGAGTGTTCTAGAACCCAATCTAAGCAACCCATGATGTATCCTAAGCTTAGAGAGATTTTCCCAACCTTAGCATTGAGGCTAAACAAATGTAAGGGAAAATCTCACCATAGTTGGAAACCAAACAAACCTTACCCAAATCAGTCGGTTAAGTTTGTAGGTGAGTGTGAACTCGGTAAACATCTAGCAATCCCGAAAGGGAGGGTAGGCAATCCCGAGTGAGGGTGATAAGTCCCGATGGAGTGTGAACTCGGTAAACATCTGTAGGCAATCCCGTGGAGGGTGATAAGTCCCGAGGCAAACCCGAGAGGGTGATAAGTCCAGTTGAAAGAAATTTCCCTAGGAACAGGGAGAGTGGATGTAGGAGCTTGAGTCTCCGAACCACTATACTTTGTTGTGTTGTTTACTGCTTTACGTTCTTATCTTGTCATACGCATTTGATTATAAGCAAGACACAACACATGAGCTTAAAAAGTCAAAAATTGGAATCACTCTGCCCTCACCCCTGTTTTATATGCATCGCTTTGAAATGTTTTGCTTCCGCACGCGCAAAATGGGTTTTCCACCGGGACCATCAGTTTGAAACCGTCGCTAAGTCGCGTACGATACACGTGGCAACTCGGCACTTGGCCCACCGCACCAATGGCGGTTAGCGACGGTTTTTTAAAAAGTCATCGCTAATCCATCGCTAAATCTGATTATATAAGTTCCCGCAGCCTTCTTTCTACGATTTTTTTCTCAAATTAGGAGCCGTCTTGCCGCCGTTTGTCGTTCGTTGTTGCCATCCTGAGCATTCCGCCCATTAGACGATAATCGTAACATTGCATTCTTCAATTTGATGGTAATTTTCTTAATTTTTACCGTTCGTTTTCAAATTGTTATATATATATATATATAATTTCAAAATATATATTTTGAAATTATATATTAATATATATATTAGAAATTATTTGTATATATTATATTAGATTAATTTGAAATGTGCATGTTATATATATTAGAAATTATTTGTATACATTAGATATATAGTATTACTTGTATATGCATTAGATATATAGTATTACTACTAGTAGTGGACGTCGCGACAGTGGAAGCGGGGTAGGTAGCGGCAGCGGCGGTGGTCAAGGCGAAGGTAGCGGCAACGGTGGTGGCCGAGGCAACGACGGTGGTTGAGGCGAAGGTAGTGTTCCTCAGAGCACTAGGAGGAAGAGGATCCTTCGACCGACGGTGAATGTGCACCCACCCGCCCTTGTCGGGTCCAGCTCGGAGAACCCGCCACCGACAGGGGCACCTCCAGGAGGGTCGAGCTCAGGTTCAACCTCTATTCATCGTGGCTCGGCACCCAATGCTCGTTTAACGATCGACTTAAGAGCGGAAAAGTGAGTTATAATTTACTTGATGTATAGGTGGCACACCGCGTGGAAGGATGAAGGGCTGGATATGATGGACGACGTGGATCCTGGCGTCTAGGAGTCGATTGTGGTTGTGTGGAGCGATCCCGCTTATCAGGAGATGTGCCGAAAGAATCGTCAAAACCGCATGAGCCAGCATGGAGGGGATGGGGGCGTTGCTATGCATAAGGCCGGATCTCAGTCGATTATGGAGCACCAAATGGCGGAAGTAAGTAATTAAAATATATTAATATTTAATTCTACAAGTTCATAATTAATTTTAATACGTGTATTTATTAATAGTAACTACGGCTCGGACGCCCTCTGGACGCTCTGGAGATGTTGGCACTCGGCCACCCCTACGAAGAGGAGACAAGGACCTCCACCTACCACCGCAGCACCCACGTGCACGTAAGTAATTTAATTATAATATTGTATTTCATAATTACTAACCTGCTTATGTTGCTAATCTTATGTATATAATTTTTTTTTTACAAAGATCCGTGCGAGAAAGGGTCAAAGCAGCCACCCAAGCCCAAGCCTCCGCCTCAGGTGATGATAATCCACCACCTCCTCCGATTAATTTGAATCAGATCTATGTGGAGGAGGTCGGCACCAGTAGACAGCGGGTCCTTGGGTTTGGTAGGTTATCTCCCATCATAATCGTGGAGACGCAACCCTACTCGTCTCAGACCTCTATTACTTCAGCACCACAGCCGCCGCATCCACATCAGACGGTTGAAAAAATTAGAGAGGTGGTGACTGCCGAGCTCAGAGAAGAAAATCAGCGGAAGTGGCAGCGGCTTGCATCCGCTCTGGCCGTTCAAATGGGTTGCTCAGCGAATTATTTCCTCGACAACAATAATTTCGAGGACGGTGGTGGTCTTGGCGGTGGCGGCGGCGGTGGTCGTGGCAGTAGCGGTGATCGTGCTGGTGGTGGTGGTCGTGGCGGTGGCGGTGGCGGTTGTCGTAATGGTGGTGGTGCCAGTGGTGGCAGTAGCGGTGGCAGTGGCAGCGGGGCCGGGGTCAGAAATCATGGTGGCGGTAGCGGTGGTGGTGGCTTGGATGATATCGGTGACTTCTTCCCTGATAATTTATTTATTTCTACTAATTTGGGAGATGATGAAGATGATTATTATCCGAATCAGTAATTGGAGGGATAATTTGAACAATTTACTCTGTTTTTTTTATTATTACTTGTTCATCAACACTTTTTTTTAATTTTTATTGTGAATTATGTATGTCTAATGTTTATATCGTTTATTTTTTTCTATTGTTTATTTTTAAAGAAAATTATAACTTGTTTAGATAGAAAAATATAACTTGTTTAAATAAAAAATTATAACTTGTTTAGATAGAAAAATATTACTTGATTAAATAGAAAAGTATAACTTGATTAGATAGAAAAGTATTACTTGATTAAATAGAAAAGTATAACTTGTTTAAAGAAAAGTATTTCTTGATTAAATAGAAAAGTATTACTTGATTAAATAGAAAAATATAACTTGTTTAAATAGAAAAGTATAACTTGTTTAAAGAAAAGTATTACTTGATTAAATAGAAAAGTATAACTTGTTTAAATAGAAAAGTATAACTTGTTTAAAGAAAAGTATTACTTGATTAAATAGAAAAGTATAACTTGTTTAGATTGAAAAGTATAACTTGTTTACATAGAAAAGTATAACTTGTTTACATAGAAAAGTATAACTTGTTTAAATAGAAAAGTATTACTTGATTAAATAGAAAAGTATAACTTGTTTAGATAGAAAAGTATAACTTGTTTAAAGAAAAGTATTACTTGATTAAATAGAAAAGTATAACTTGTTTAAATAGAAAAGTATAACTTGTTTAAAGAAAAGTATTACTTGATTAAATAGAAAAGTATAACTTGTTTAGATAGAAAAGTATAACTTGTTCAAAGAAAAGTATTACTTGATTAAATAGAAAAATATAACTTGTTAAATAGAAAAATATAACTTGTTTAAATAGAAAAGTATAACTTGTTTAAATAGAAAAATATAACTTGTTAAATAGAAAAATATAACTTGTTTAGATAGAAAAGTATAAATGTTGGTCCCTAAAAACCCGATTTAAAACTCGTAAAATCTCAATGGGAGGTGACTTTAAAATTTTTGTTTCGAATGTGTTATGCAGATTTGCTAAAGTATGTATGATAGTTAATATGAAAGCAAATAAGAATACACATATTTTTATAGTGGTTCGGACAACTCGTCCTAAATTCATTCTTCCCTTCATAGGGCACAAACTTAACCAACAAATATTTATGGAGCTCTCACTGAACGGGACTTATCTCCCTCACGGGATCGCCTATAGATGTTTAATGAGTTCTCACTCTCACGGGACTTATCTCCCTTACGGGATTGCCTACGGGACTTATCTCCCTCACGGGATCGCCTATTAACTACCTTACTTAACCACTCATTTTCTCTAAAGAAAGGGTTTGGGTTTGGTGTTATTTCCAACTAGGTGAGATTTTCCCTTACATTGTTTTAGCCTTTAAGCTAAGGTTGGGAAAATCTCTCTAAGCTTATGATATGATATTTATGCTTAGATATAATGAAGAACACTCTTGGGTAAATATGGATATTAAATGTTTTGTGTTCTTAAATGGAGATGCTTGAATATTTGGCTTTAATCTTCACTTTGCAGCATCCTCCATTATCTTCTTTTGAAGATAGTGCAATGTATTTATAGTGTGGATTTGAATATTACCGTTGGAGAGTAAATTCAAATACATACTAATAGTCTTCCAGCTTTTCTTTGTCCTTTTGCACTGTTGCTTGCAGCTTTATGTCACATCCATATATGTGTTGTCATCTTCTTATTGGACAACTTTTTGTGTGTCTTAATGGATCTGATTTATTTCTTTGATTCTTTGTTCATCTCTTGATTACGGTCACGATTTACGGTCATGATTTACAGTGCTTTGATCACGATCGGCCCAGTTTACGGTATGCATAAATCGATCTGCTGATTTAGATGCAAAATCACTATTCATATTTGCTGAATTTACTATTCATCATTATGATTTCCTTTGTTCATCATTACGATTTCCTTTGTTCATCGGTCGATTTGACTCTTGATTTACGCCTTTGCATCGGCCTGGCTTGCATCGACAAAAGCGCATCGGCCTACTTCATCTTTGTTACGCTCATCGGTTAACTTTCGGAACTCATCTACTCATCGATCTCAATCGGCCTAAATGCCCGACCTCGTCGATCTCGATCATCTTAAATGCGATTTTATTAGTTCCCCCTTAACTTGTTCTCTCGTTCCCCCTCAACTTGTTATTTGTAGATTAGCTTAAATAACACAAGTTGATATTAGCTAGATAATTAAAATAAAAATATCCCAACAATTTCTTTTGATATTTTAGTTTTGATGAATTATGCCATAACATTATCAACTTGTGTTATTTAAGCTAATTTACAGATAACAAGTTGAGGGGGGACGAGAGAACAAGTTGAGGGAGAACTCATGGAATCAGAAGTAGATGATCGAGATCAGACGAGGCTGCAGACGAGACTGATCGAGATCAGATGAGTTAGATGAGTTTCCGAGTTAACTAATGAGCTGAGCAAAATTAGAATTGAAGAAAAAGCTAAGCCAAAGAAATCGAAGGAGAGAGTCACCTAATCGATGACTGTAATAGACCGATCGATGATCGAAGAATGTATATGCCGATCCGGTGATCAAGAGCGCATGTTCGATCGTAAAAGAAACCGACTGTAAGATCAAGAGAAGGTTGTCGATCAGAAGATGAGCAGATGAGACTGATCAAGATCAGACGTGATCGAGATCAGATATGATAACCTGATATGCTAACCTGATGCAGATGACCTGATGCTATCCTGATATGTTTACCTGAAGATGTGTTGATCTGATTAGTCGAGCTGATCAGATCATGCAAGAAGAAATCAGATAGCTTGAGTCAAGTGACCTGAGGGTCAGTAAGTAAAAGTGACCTGAGGGTCAGGATATCTGAAGTCAGAAGAGCTGAACTCAAGAAGCCCGAAAGTGTCAAGATGCTGATCGACGACAAGGTCCGGCCAAGAGAAGTCTCTTTGAATCAAGAAACCTGAGACCCAGAAGAAACCTGAGACTCAGAGAAACCTGAGACTCAGAAGATCCTGAAGACTCAGAAGGGTCTTGAAAACTCAGAAGAAACCTAAAGACTCAGAGAATCCTGAAGACTCAGAGAAACTTGAAGACTCAGAAGTTCCTGAAGAATATAGCCTTTAGATTCAAAGCTGAAGTGGACCAATGAGAGGAAGACAACCAGCCTGAAAATGTCATAGAAGACCATAGAATAGTATGGATTTGAATGTGATTCTCTCCAACGGTAACATTCAAATCCACACTATAAATACAAGGTCTTTCATCATTCTAAAGTGTGGAAAGTGTGGAGAATGTGGCAAAAGATGCTACAGAGCCAAGAGCCACATACTCAAGCATTCCCACCATAGAACACAAGTCTGTAGATATACAAATACATCTATGAGTGTTCTAAAACCCAATCTAAGCAACCCACAGATATATCCTAAGCTTAGAGAGATTTTTCCAACCTTAGCATTGAGGCTAAACAAATGTAAGGGAAAATCTCAACCTAGTTGGAGACACCAACCAAACCCAAACCCTATTGTTACGTAGTTTGTGTGGAGTTGTAAAGAGTTAGTTAGCTGCAATGAGTCAGCCAGAAAACTCTAGAGAAGAAGTGAGTAAACTATCTTGGATAGTCAGAAAGCTTGTGTGTGTTTGAGTAAGTAAGCTGCAGAGTAGTCAGCCAGAAAACTCAAATCTAGAAGAAGTGAGTAAGCTACAGTGAGTTAACCTGAAAGCTTGTAGGCGATCCTGTGAAGGGTGATAAGTCCCGATTGAAGGAATTTCCCTAGGAACAGGGAGAGTGGATGTAGGAGCTTGAGTCTCCGAACCACTATACTTTGTTGTGTTCTTTATTGCTTTATGTTCTTATCTTGTCATATGCATTTGGTTATAAGCAAAACACAACACATGGACTTAAAAAGCAAAAATATGGAATCACCATTCCTTCACCCCTGTTTTATATGCATTACATGATTTTTCCGCATTACATGGGTTTTTCACCTGGACCAACACCCTCTTTTTTATATTGATGCCAAAACTAACTAACAAAAAAAATATATACGAGAAACACGGTGTTAGTTAAACAAGTGAAATGATGAAGAATGTTGTATGCATTTAAAAAAATGATGAGAAGATTATTATCAACCTCCATGAATTTTATAAAATTTATGCATTTTAAACTAAATGGGTTTTAACAAAAAAGACCAGTTCAGGTGGTCACATTAAACGCTTGTGAACTTTTGAACTCCTGCTCTGATACCACTTGTTGGTCCCTAAAAACCGGATTTAAAACTCGTAAAATCTCAATGGGAGGTGACTTTAAAATTTTTGCTTCGAATGTGTTATGCAGATTTGCTAAATTATGTATGACAGTTAATATGAAAGCAAATAAGAACAGACGTATTTTTTATAGTGGTTCGGACAACTCGTCCTACATCCACTCTTTCCTTCATGGGGCACCAACTTAACCAACAGATATTTATGGAGCTCTCACTCAACGGGACTTATCTCCCTCACCGGATCTCCTATAGATGTCTAATGAGTTCTCACTCTCACGGGACTTATCTCCCTTACGGGATTGCCTACGGGACTTATCTCCCTCGCGGGATCGCCTATTAACTACCTCACTTAACCACTAATTCTTTCTCAAGAAAGGGTTTAGGTTTGGTGTTATTTCCAACTAGGTGATATTTTCCCTTACATTGTTTTAGCCTTTAAGCTAAGGTTGAGAAAATCTCTCTAAGCTTATGATATGACATTTATGCTTAGATATAATGAAGAACACTCTTGGGTAAATCTGGATATTTAATGCTCTGTGTTCTTGAATGGAGATGCTTGAATATTTTGGCTTTAATCTTCACTTTGCAGCATCCTCCATTATTTTCTTTTGAAGATAGTGCAATGTATTTATAGTGTGGATTTGAATATTACCGTTGGAGAGTAAATTCAAATCCATACTAATAGTCTTCCAGCTTTTCTTTGTCCTTTTGCACTGTTGCTTGCAGCTTTATGTCACATCAATATATGTGTTGTCATCTTCTTATTGGACAACTTTCTGTGTGTCTAAAGGATCTTATTTATTTCTTTTATTCTTGTTCATCTCTTCTCGATTCGGTCACTTGATTTCGGGTCGCTTTGATTTGATCGGTGATTTACGGTATGCGTAAATCGATCCGCAATTCTTGTCTGCTGAAATCACTATTCATATGGCCGAATTTATTGTTCATTATTCTGATTTCACTGCTCATCATTTTGATTTCACTATTCATCAGTCTGATTTCACTGTTCATCATTCTGATTTCACTGTTCATCATTCTGATTTCACTGTTCATCAATCGATTTCATTTCATCAATCGATTTATTTCTTTTCTTCCTTTGATCAAGACACTCCATCAAGAAACCGTGATCAAGACTACATCGTAATTTGATCTTCTTGTTTCTCATTCATTAGTTAACTTTCGAACTCAACCTACTCATCTGATCTCGATCATTACATCTATGACCTACCTCGTCGATCTCGATCATCTTCGTCTGATTTCATTAGTTTCCCCTTAACTTGTTCTCTCGTTCCCCCTCACCTTGTTATCTGTAGATTAACTTAAATAACACAAGTTGATAATGTTTTGGCATAATTCATCAAAACTAAAATATCCCAATAATTTCCCCCTTTTTGATAATGATGCCAAAACTAACTAACAAAAAAATATATACGAGAAACACGGTGTTAGTTAAACAAGTGAAATGATGAAGAATGTTGTATGCATTTAAAAAAAATGATGAGAAGATGATTATCAACCTCCAAGAATTTTATAAAATTTATGCATTTTAAACTAAATGGGTTTTAACAAAAATAATCAGTTCAGGTGGTCACATTAAAAGCTTGTGAACTTTTGAACTCCTGCTATGATACCACTTGGTGGTCCCTAAAAACCCGATTTAAAACACTTAAAATTTCAATGGGAGGCGACTTTAAAATTTTTGCTTCGAATGTGTTATGCAGATTTGCTAAAGTATGTATGACAGCTAATATGAAAGCAAATAAGAACACGCGTATTTTTATAGTGGTTCGGACAACTCGTCCTACATCCACTCTTTCCTTCATGGGGCACCAACTTAACCAACATATATTTATGGAGCTCTCACTCAACGGGACTTATCTCCCTCACGGGATCGCCTATAAATGTTTAATGAGTTCTCACTCTCACGGGACTTATCTCCCTTACGGGATTGCCTACGGGACTTATCTCCCTCTTGGGATCGCCTATTAACTACCTTACTTAACCACTAATTCTCTCTCAAGAAAGGGTTTCGGTTTGGTGTTATTTCCAACTAGGTGAGATTTTCCCTTACATTGTTTTAGCCTTTAAGCTAAGGTTGGGAAAATCTCTAAGAGCTTATGATTAGGCATTTATGCTTAGATATAATGAAGAACACTCTTGGGTAAATCTGGATATTTAATGCTCTGTGTTCTTGAATGGAGATGCTTGAATATTTGGCTTTAATCTTCACTTTGCAGCATCCTCCATTATTGACTTTTGAAGATAATGCAATGTATTTATAGTGTGGATTTGAATATTACCGTTGGAGAGTAAATTCAAATCCATACTAATAGTCTTCCAACTTTTCTTTTGTCCTTGCAACCTTTGTTTGCTTGCGAACTTTATGTCACATCCATATATGTGTTGTCATCTTCTTATTGGACAACTTTCTGTGTGTCTAACGGATCTTATTTCAGCTCGCCTGATTACTGTTCATCTCTTCTGATTCTGGTCACTTGATTTCTGGTCGCTTGATCTGATCAATTTGATTTCGGGTATGCGTAATCGATCCGCAATTTCTAGTCCTTTAAATCACTTGTTCATATTTACTGAATTTATTGTTCATTATTCTGATTTCACTGTTCATCATTCATTTCGATTTCATCATTCGTCATCTTTGTTCTAATTTAATTTCATTGTTCATCGACCGATTTCACTCTTCCGATTTAGATCTTTGATCGACATGTTTGATCAAGAACAAAGACAACCTTTTGATCAAGACACTTTGCATCTTCTTGTTCTGCTCATCAGTTAACTCGGAACTCATCCTACTCATCTGATCTCGATCATCTTCGTCTGATTTCATTAGTTCCACCTTAACTTGTTCTCTCGTTCCCCCTCAACTTGTTATCTGTAGATTAACTTAAATAACACAAGTTGATAATATTTTGGCATAATTCATCAAAACTAAAATATCACAACAATTTCCCCCTTTTTGATAATGATGCCAAAACTAACTAACAAAAAAAATATATGCGA
The DNA here is from genome assembly GCA_037126765.1 of Stenogyne calaminthoides. Lineage (NCBI taxonomy): Eukaryota > Viridiplantae > Streptophyta > Magnoliopsida > Lamiales > Lamiaceae > Stenogyne > Stenogyne calaminthoides. The sequence continues at coordinate 13,443,961 of JBBCBC010000018.1, forward strand.
GAAACACGGTGTTAGTTAAACAAGTGAAATGATGAAGAATGTTGTATGCATTTAAAAAAAATGATGAGAAGATGATTATCAACCTCCATGAATTTTATAAAATTTATGCATTTTAAACTAAATGGGTTTTAACAAAAAAGTTCAGTTCAGGTGGTCACATTAAAAGCTTGTGAACTTTTGAACTCCTGCTTTGATACCACTTGTTGGTCCCTAAAAACCCGATATAAAACTCGTAAAATCTCAATGGTAGGAGACTTTAAAATTTTTGCTTCGAATGTGTTATGCAGATTTGCTAAAGTATTAATGACAGTTAATATGAAAACAAATAAGAACACGCGTATTTTTATAGTGGTTCGGATAACTCGTCCTACATCCACTCTTCCCTTCATGGAGCACCAACTTAACCAATAGATATTTATGGAGCTCTCACTCAACAGGACTTATCTCCCTCACGGGATCGCCTATAGATGTTTAATGAGTTCTCACTCTCACGGGACTTATCTCCCTTGTGGGATTGCCTACGGGACTTATCTCCATCACGGGATCGCCTATTAACAACCTTACTTAACCACTAATTCTCTCTCAAGAAAGGGTTTGGGTTTGGTGCTATTTCCAACTAGGTGAAATTTTCCCTTACATTGTTTTAGCCTTTAAGCTATGGTTGGGAAAATCTCTCTAAGCTTATGATATGGCATTTATGCTTAGATATAATGAAGAACACTCTTGGGTAAATCTGGATATTTAATGCTCTGTGTTCTTGAATGGAGATGCTTGAATATTTGGCTTTAATCTGCACTTTGCAGCATCCTCCATTATTTTCTTTTGATGATAGTGCAATGTATTTATAGTGTGGATTTGAATATTACCGTTGGAGAGTAAATTCAAATTCATACTAATAGTCTTCCAGCTTTTCTTTGTCCTTTTGCACTGTTGCTTGCAACTTTATGTCACATCCATATATGTGTTGTCATCTTCTTATTGGACAGCTTTTTGTGTGTCTAACGGATCTCGATTTATTTACCGATTCGGTCGCAGATTTCGGTCACCGATCCGATCGGTGATTTACATTATGCGAAATCTGATCTGCAGATTTCTGGTCTGCTGAAATAACTGTTCATATTTGCTGAATTTATTGTTCATCATTCTGATTTCACTGTTCATCATTCTGATTTCTTTGTTCGCCGGTTCCGATTTTCTTGTTCATTTCCGATTTAAAGACTCTTCGATTTCGCCTTTGAAGACACCGCTTCAAAGAATGCATCACCATCGACGCATCAACCTAATTGCATCTTCTTGTTCTGCTCATCAGTGAACTCGGAACTCATCATACTCATCTGATCTCGATCAGCCTCATCTGCAGTCTCGTCTGATCTCGATCATCTTCGTCTGATTTCATTAGTTCTCCCTTATCTTGTTCTCTCGTTCCCCCTCAACTTGTTATCTGTAGATTAACTTAAATAACACAAGTTGATAATATTTTGGCATAATTCATCAAAACTAAAATATCCCAATAATAACTTGTTTAAATAGAAAAGTATAACTTGTTTACATAGAAAAATATAACTTGTTTAGATAAAAAAGTATTACTTGATTAAAAAGAAAAGTATTACTTGTTTAGATAGAAAAGTATAACTTGTTTAAAGAAAAGTATTACTTGATTAAATAGAAAAGTATAACTTGTTTAAATAGAAAAGTATAACTTGTTTAAAGAAAAGTATTACTTGATTAAATAGAAAAGTATAACTTGTTTAGACAAAAAAGTATAACTTGTTTAAAGAAAAGTATTTACTTGATTAAATAGAAAAGTATAAATTGTTTAGATAGAAAAGTATAACTTGTTTAAAGAAAAGTTTTACTTGTTTAAATAGAAAAGTATATCTTGTTTAAATTAAAAAAATATAACTTGTTTAGATAGAAAAGTATTACTTGATTGAATATAAAAGTATAACTTGATTAGATAGAAAAGATAATTAAAATAAAGAATTTTAAAAAAAATTGTAAAAAAAACAAATTCTAGGACATATAGAATTAATTTCATTTAGTAAACGTAAGAAAGTAAGTGCCCGAGCGGAATTGATCCCGCTCAGGCGCCTAAGGTCCAGTGTTCGGTCCCCCATGGGAGTGAATATTTGTCTCATTTAATTGGGAGGCATGGTGCTTATATATGAGTTGTTTGGTGGTTTGGTTCAAAATGGTTCGTGGCTCGGGTGTTTCGGTGGCCGCTTGGGCGCCTATCGGGCCTGGGTTTAAACCATTGCTAGCCCCTTTTTTCTCGAAAATTCACGATTTATCGACGGTTTTAGCGATGAAATATATGGGCGCTAATAGCGACGAAAATTAACCGTCGCGATTCCGTCACTAGTTTTCGACGGTTATAGCGACAAATTTTTTGGTCGCTAACAGCAACGTTAATATACCGTCGTTGCTTGTCGACGACTTTAGCGACGGGAATTCTGACCCGGGTCCGGACCCAGAAACCGTCGATAAGTAGAGACGGTTATTTACCGTCGCTAAATATCACAATAACCGTCGCTAAAATCTAGCGACCCTCGTTTCTCCGACGATCAGTAAACCGTCGCTGAAACCGTCGCTACATCTTGTAGCCATGGTTTTTACCATCGCTAAAACCGTCGTAAATCACCGCCTTTTTTGTAGTGGTAAGTCGTTACCAGTGTGGTCCCACTATGATGAAAAGGAGACGATGGGGATTGCACGTGGTAAGTCATTACCAGTGTGGTCCCACTATGATGTAAAAGATACGATGTGGATTTCATGTTATAAGTCGTTACCAATGTTGTCCCACTATTGATAAAGGAGATTCTAAGTTGCTATTATCCAAATTATGAACAAGAGTGTACTATTAGGAATTCAAGCTATGAATGTGAATGTACTATGAATCTACCATGAATACCAAAAATTAACTACTCAAAAGCATAAGAACAATCGACAATAAAATACTAAGATAATTATATTTCGGTGACCAATATGAGTAACATCGTACAAGTTGCCTACTGAGATTTTTATCTCACCCACCCCCCACCCCAGTTTGGTATTTTCATGACATGATCGAGAGGCCGGAGCTGTAGCAAGGATGACACAGAGTTTCCTTTATAATGATTTTCAATGAATGTATAATCATATCATAAATAGTTTAATTATTATGCCGAGAAACTTTTTAAACTTACTCGATAAAGGATCACGTACATTACCCTTTTTATAAACATCACCTCTATAAATATATATCTTGCAATTTAAATTAATGGACCTTTCCACATTCTTTATCTCACATAACATTAATGATTACGTTCTTTGGCAGTAAAATGTAATACTTATGTTTGTCATTATATTTTAAAAAGAAATTTTTAAGCTTAGATTTTACCGTCACTAAGTGACGACCCGAGTTTAGAGTGTCAAAGGCGCAAGAGCCGACATTTTGGATTCGGGGCGTTAGATCTAGGGTTGTTTGTGATTTTAAAAGTCCTCATTGTTGGGTTGAGCCTCCAATTTTTGTGGACGACCTTCTCAATATGTGCACTTCGTGTGCATAAGTTTTGTTTCTATCAACAAAAAAAAAAACTCACCATCAATTTTCATATCAAAGCCATTTGTTTACAACTTTTAAACATTAGAAAAATATATACATACATATAACGATGACAATTGACGAATGAGTTATTATAAATACACGGTGAATTAAATCAAAATCGTCTCATAGCTTTACACATTTATTGAAATGATCTCATAATTATCAAATTTTCAAAATTTTAAATTTAATCCCACATGTATTCAATTTAATCTAATTTAATCCCACATGTATTCAATTTAATCTAATTTAATCCCAAACTGCTGGAGGTCGCTCAAGTTGCCCAATATGACGTCGTTTTGAGCGTGTGTAGGACTCAATTTTAACCGGAATATGTAAGACACGTGTCCAAAACGACGTCGTTTTGGACAATTTTGAGCAATGTCCGGCGGTTTGAGACTAAATTGGATCAAATTGAATACATGTGGGACTAAATTGAAAAAATTAATAATTATGGGATTATTTCAATAAAGGTGCAAAGTTATGAAACAATTTTGATTTAAATCCCTAAATATACAAATACATTGTAAAATTTCACACCATTATAAAAAAATTAAGAATATAAAAAGTATTTACAGTTCCATTCCGAAAATTTGTACAACATTTCATATACAAATTTTGGTATATCAAATTTTGAAATGGTATACAAATATAATATAGAATATATTGACGAGGTACAATGAGACAATTTTATAGGACAAAGTCTAGTATGAAAATTTTCATACATGAAAAAATTTTAATTTACAATCAAATTCTGTAATATGTGAAGGTAAGACAAAATTAAGTGGTTCATGGTTCACTCTGTCCAAGTGATTCATGGTTCACCCGACACAAAATTAGGATGTAGATAGTTGAGCATTCAAATTGATCGATCCTTGCCGCCTCTTACAATATGGATAATTCATCAGAAGAAGAAAGCTGTTTATTCTCCATGAAACTGGCTACCGCTTGCGAACTCCCGGCAGCACTCAAAACCGCCATTGATCTCGACATTCTCCAACTCATCCATAAAGCCGGCCCCGGAGCCTTTGTTTAGCCGACGCAACTCGCCGCCCAAATTCCGACCACCAACCCGGAGGGCCACGCCATGGTGGACCAGGAACGATGACGCCCTTTCGTTGGCCCCGCAGTTTCTCATGAATACAGATAGGATGTTCTCTTAACCATGGTACCATCTGAAAGACGCGGTTGTTGAAGGAGGAGTGGCGTTCAACAGAGCCTATGGGATGAGTTTATTTGAATTCACTGCAATCAATCCAAGAGGTAAAAAAGAGAATTTGTAGAGATATGTGAAATTAATTTGTTTATATTATTTTCTTGAAAAAATGATTTTTCATCCCATAATTGTCACTTTTTTATTTTGATCATGTTAACTTTTACATTTTGATTTTTGCAATTTCGATTTTTTGGCCCATTTGACTTTTACAATATGATTTCCACTGTGTAAATTACACATTTTTACTACTTTTAATTTGATTTTGATTCATATAAGTTATAAGACGAAACCAAAATTTAATGTTAAAATGATCAAAAAGTCGAAAGGATGTTACTGGACAAAAATTAAAATTTTAAAATCACTAGGACTAAAATCTAAAATGAGATAAGTTGCAGCATGAAATATATGTTTTTCCCTTATTTTCCTAGCACTCTACCTCACTAGTGTGCGTGCATGGTTCATACTCACAATTGTAGTGGACAATTTACTATGAGTGGAGTTATTTTCATCGGGATTCAAACATATTACTTTGATTATGATATCATCAAAGTGTCTTATCTAAAAGTTCGAACTTATAGAAAAGTGTGAAATTAATTCATTTATATTATTTTCCTAGCAAGGTAACGAGCTTTTCAATCAAGCCATGTCTCACCAAGCCACTCATCATGAAGAAGATTCTCGAAACGTACAATGGATTTGTAGGCCTGGAATCCATAGTTGATGTTGGCGGCGGAATCGGAGCTTCGCTTAACATGATTGTGTCCAAATATCCATCGATTAGAGCCATCAATTTTGACTTGCCCCATGTTATATATTCAGCATGCCGATCGGACATCTCATGCGGGCGTGGGCATGTTTGTAAATGTGCCTAGAGCGGATGGGATTTTCATGAAGTGGATTTGCCATGAATGGAGTGATGTCGAGTGCTTGAAAATCTTGAGAAAGTGTTATGAAGCACTTCCGGATAACGGAAAAGTGATTATCGCGGAGCGCATTCTTCCGGAGCTTCACGGTTGACTTGATTATGTTAGCGTTTTGTCCAGGCGGAAAGGAGAGGACGGAAAGGAATTCAAAACCTTGTTAAAAGCTTCTGGCTTCAAAGAATTTCGGAAAGTTTGCTGCAGCTTCACCGTCTGGATCATGGAACTCTACAAATAAATGAATTACTTGAGCCTACATGTTCTTTCCCCAATTAATGAAATAAGATATGGAGTAACGCTCCTGTGAATCAGTTTCACACTATGAGCTATAATTCAATATGACCAATTTTGAGGGATGTGTTGACCCAAATTTTCGCCCTCAATTTATTTGTCACTGTTATTCTATTAAAACTTTCACTGTTATGCTATAAAACTATCATTGTTATTTTATAAAACTCTCACTGTTATGTAACTATCACTGTTATGCTATAAAACTCTAATTCTTATTTTATAAAACTAACACTGTTTTGCTATAAAACTATCACAGTTATTCTATAAAACTATCACTGTTATTCATAAAAACTTTCACTGTTATTTAAAAGAACTCTCACTGTTATTAAAAAACCAATGAATTCTTCACCATCTTTTCCCTCTTCAACAAAAAATTGATCGTCATTCTTCACCTGTAATCGTCTCCTATAACTACTAAACTCCCTTCAATTACCTCTACTTTATCTCTATTTCAAGATGGCACCTGCTGCCGGAAAAAACCCCTCCTCCACCACTAGGTATCAACCACCAGCTTTGAAATGCCTCCGCTGCGATTCGCCAAACACTTAGTGTTGATGATACAACAATTATAGTTCACAACCCCAACATTTCTGCAAAACATGCAGGAGGTACTGGACGAAAGGCGGCACCATGTGCAGCATTCCGATAGGCGACGATCTCATGGACAACGTTCCGATAGGCAGCGGTGCCATGCGCAGCGTTTTGATAGGCGGCGGCCCCAACAAAAACAAGAAGGCAAAGTCTTCCTCCGGCGACTCTGTCAACAACTCGGATGGGGGAGAGGAGAAGGGTGAGATGAGCGGAAAAAAATAAACTCAAATGATATATATCTGATCCATTTGTATTGTATGGGTCAGATTTGGCTCGGGTTCGAACCAGGTTTACAAAAGTTTTTGTCTAAGATATGCATATTGTTCTTTTACTGAAAAATGAAAAAGTACATGAATGTTGATTTATTTATTTATTTGGTATATATCTTAACATTATTGTTAGTATTGGGGCCCCTAAGAGGAGGGGCCAAACGGTCCCGGACCTTAAGCAGTTCATTTTAAACGGGCCTCTTGCGGGCTAAACGGGCCACCTAACGGGCTCCGAAAAAAATTTAAAAAAAAATGTTCAAACATTAACATTACATAATGACAAAAATTTCGATCCAGACTGCCCCATCATCTTTAATAACAAATGTTCAAAATATAAAATTAGTTCCCATCATCTTTAATAACATAATTGAGCAAAGTTCCCATGAAATTAGTTAATAATATAAAATTTGTATCATCACATTTATAAATTAATACCATAATATTAATTTATAATTATAATGATATCAATTTCATATTATGAACAAATTTCATAATAGAATTTATAAAAATATTATATTATTATTTTATATTGGATTAATATTTTACTTATTTATTCAATTCAATAGAAATTCAAACTTTGTTAAAAAATATTGAATTGGAGAGGATTAATTATTAATTGACTAAATCAAATAGAAATATTTAATTTGTAATTGATTGGCCATTTATTTTTTTATTTAAATTTGGAAAAAATATTAAAAAAATTAATTAAAAAATTTAAAAAATTATATATATTTATTGCTAAACGGGTTGGGGTTAAAAAACATTCCCAAAAAGGCCCGATTTTAACAATAACCCTGCATATAAAGGTTTAAAAGATTAACAATGCTAATTATTGTACCCAAAAACATTCCGTACAATACTGCAAAGAAAAGATTGTATACCGAAAAAATTAATATATTAGATATTTTTAGCGTTTTTTTCTTTTGGCAGGTGATATTTTTAGTGTCCAGTATCTTCATTTTCTTTTTAGTTTAAATTTACAATCATATTTTATATTTTCCATTTTTTTTAATTATTATAACTAATTAAATGAGCTAATACGCTCAACATATATATATTAATAAATTTAGCATAAACAGATTGTTGGCAGATGAATTTAACATAAGAGAAGATTTTGATTAGATCTCAAAATCCCTGAGTATGACATGTTCAGAATGATCTAAGATAGTTATAATACATGTTTCAGTATAATCAGTTTCAGGAAGTATTGTTGGGGTTATACGTGAAAGTATGCTTTTACTTTGTATAACCTATGTATTAAACACTTATTTACTGAAATAAATTGTTTATCACTGTTGCTTTAAATATGATTGAATGTTATATATATTTATTGCAAACCGTTCATAGCACGCGTTACATTGTAGTTAACGTGGTGATACCAGATCACAGAAGATCATGTTAACAGTTCCTTGTAAACGAGTGCGTGTTTCACAACTTAGATAGATCCGAACAATCTATTGGTAGAACTTGATGTGTAAGGCTCAGATTGAGTTGTCTTGACCAAGAGATTACACTAGTGCATTCGATGCGCTGAAGCGGACCTACAGAGAGGATAAACTCATTCGCATTGACTTAAGGGATGAAGAGTTAGACCTCAGTGGTTGTTGATTTCTTAATCTCTGTCACTTAATAAGGACTGTGTGTGATTATTAGTTATTGCTTTGACTTATAAATGGGAAGAGAATCATTGCGACTTCAATACCCTATATCTTGGGCAATAATATTAATTGCATGACAGTTGCTAAATTAATACAGAGAATCATGTGCTTGCAATGTCTTGCTTGATTGGTCCCCTTGGTGGGCTCGGAACCTTTATCATACCAAATCTTGCAAGTGGAATTAATTTTCCTGTATGGATAATAAAGTTGGGTTGTCCTTACTCCAAGGATAAAGATATTAATTAATATAAAGTTTTTAAGTGGCTTAATTAATTAATGGACTAAATAATCTTAAACACGAGAAATAATAACCGGGAGCCATATTACCGTAATATGGGTTAAGTTGTATAGTGCAATATTAATTATACAGTGGTATTAATTAATATTAATGTGCTGAATTATATTGTAGCTCCATATTGGAATTCAGAAGCCCATTGGAAGGTCCATCTTAATTCTCCTAAAGACCCCTCAAGTAGTCCAAATTATAGTCCAATAAATAAAAGGTGCTTAAAATAAAATAAATTATTGTTGCAATATTTCCTCATTTTTTTCGAAAATAATTAGAGAAAGAGGGAGAAGATTTTTCTTGAAAAGATTTTATGGAATGGAGATAATGTATTCTTGGAATACAAGATTATCCCATAAATTCAAGAAAACTCCCACTTGGCTTCTTTAATTAGCAATTTTCAAAAATTATGTATGAAGAAAGGGAAGAAAGATTTTCTTGATTTTCTTGGAAAGATTTTATGGAGAAAAATATGTATTCTTGGAATACAAGAATATCTCATAAATTCAAGAAAGATCCAATCTTGCAAATCTTCTTGTAATTTTCGAAAATATAGGCTAAATAAGGGTGTGAGATTTTTGTGGAAAAATACACATGGAAAAAATAATATATTGGATATATTCAAGATTTCTTGGAGATCAAGAAAAGATTTTTCTAGCCCTAATTGTCTTGAAATTTTCGAACACCCCTTCACTTATAAATAGGGGATGAATTTTTCATTCCCAACGAGTGTTCCATGCGTTGGAAATATTAGAAATCCACAAAGGTGGTGCAATAATATTTTTATTTTCCTTGTTTTATAAATCGTTCATCGGAGAACCTTCCACCGGGGTTATTGGACGAGGACTTGGGAATACTTGAGAAGGACTTTTTGTGAGTATCCAGATACTTGATCCCGTCCGTCTCAGATCGTCTCTCCAACGGGTACGTTTACATAAACTCCTAGAAATTTCGCATGCTAGGATCTTTTACGTGAAATATTATTTGCATGTTGTTGTTGGATTAATTATTATTTGAATTCACTTAGGTAAATTCACGCTAGTAATAATTGTTAATTTAAATTTGTATTTATGAGGTCATCCCGATAGATCCTGACATATGTTATCCCAACAAGTATCTGCACTATGTATAGTCAGCAGATACCTTTGAGATTCATAAGTTAGGCACAAACTGAGGGGGAACTAAGTTAAACTGACTTAAACATATGAAGACTTAGAAGACCCTGAAGACTCAGAAGAACTGAAGACCTGAAGACTATCTACCTAAGGACATATGGACTGAGGAAGTCTTATACATTTATAGGAAATAATTGTTGTCCAAAATGGTTGATTGCAGACAAAAGGAATTGGAACTAAGTGTTTTTTAAGGTTGTCTCATTCAGAGAGATTGACCTAAAAGAGCCGTTTTGTTTGTCTCTATTCACTAAGGATCATTACCAATGAGAGAGAAACAACGATGTACTCTCACTGATATAGAAAGCGACCTGTCTCTGAGATGTCCGATATGCTGATTTCCAGTCTGCTAAAAACAAAGTGATTGGATGCATTGGTTACTTGTAACCTGTTGATCCCGGTGCAAACGAGTCTTACACGTGTATGGGGGGGGGAATACACGTATTCAGTGATTTTTAAAACTTTTCTTTTACTGAAATCAGAAGGGTCAGGATGTCCTGATAATTTTGCTCTGAGAAGCACAATTTGCCCTGAGTCCAAACTCTACTGAGACAGTGATCCTGAGCAGCTTTCAGAAGCTTCAGATCAGCCCAACTGATCCTGAGTTTTATAAGAGATCCTGAGAAGCTTGGATCAGATAATTATCTTACTGAATACTCAGATAAAGTTAATTCAGTTTGGTAACTATCTGTTCTAGCTAATCAAGAGTGCGGAATGTATTGGCCCTAAGTTTGTTTATACTCGTTTTATCTTGCTGAAAATCTCTTCCTTAGTAAAACTAGTGGTTAAGGCTGTGATCAAGTTTGATGCAAGTTCAGTGGATAGTTTCCAACTGAATATAAGTAAAATATGCTTTCAGTGAAAATATGCAACAGATAGAATGCAAAACAGAAAGCAAACAACACAACAACTTATTGTGGTTCAGAGGCAAAGCTCCTACGTCCACTCTCTCTGATCTTCAGATAATTCCTTAACACACTATCACCTAAAGCTTTCAGGCTGAACACAACAGCTTACAAACTTTTCTACCTTGAGTTTTCTGGCTGACTCACTTGCAGCTTACTAACTCAACACACACAGGCTTTCTTACTGTCTAAAACAGTTTACTCACTTCTTCTCTGGAGCTTTCTGTATGACTCACTGCAGCTTACTTGCTCTTTACAATTCTTTCTCACCAACAATCGCACACAATAAACAAACTACCTAAAAAGGGTTTGGTTTGGGTTGGTTTCCAACTAGGGTGAGATATCATTTTACAATAAGTACAAATTCAAAGGCTAGGATATCTCTACTAAGCTTTGGATATATATCAAATCTAGGCTTAGTGAAATGAGCTCTCTTCAATGTGAAACACTTGGGAAATCTTAGGTTTTTCGAGTGCTTCAATTTGCAATAATACGAATGAGCTCTGGAGTTGCTTTGATTTCCCGTAACCTTTCAATGGTGAAGGTCACTGGTATTTATAGGCAACTTCTTCAAAGGTCACTCTTTAAAAAACTATCCGTTGGAAGAGATAGCATCAAGAGTTTCCTCTTCTGGTTATTGATGAACGACTATTTTTAGGGTTTGAACACACCCTTGCATGTTTTAGGAAATATGCAGCCATGTAGCCAATCACCAATTTTTGCAGTCTGGAACATAGTACTACTGACAAAGTTCAGTGCCCTGTCGCTTTCAGTGTCAGTAAGGTACAGTGTTGTCTTTCTCTGATTGGTTCTTGTCTTCAGTGAATGTAGACAAACAAAACGTCTCTGAATGAGACAACCTTAAACAACACTTAGTTCTAGTTCCTTTTGTCTGCACTTGAATATTAGAGCAACATTTATTTCTTATAAATGTGCGTCTTCCTCAGTTTTGTATGTTCTCAGATAGATATTTTTCAGAGTCTCTGAGCATTCAGTTTTACCTGAGTCTTCAGTATCTTCTGAGTCTTCAGTGTCTTTTGAGTCTTCAGTATCTTCTGAGTTTTCAGTGTCTTCTGAGTCTTCAGTATATATATGTTCCTAACATTAAAACCTGATCTATATCTGCTGACTATACATGGTGCAGATATCTTCTGAACTATTCTATACTGAAACCTGACTCAGACTATCAAAATTATCCTGAACATGTCATTCTCAGGGGTTTTGGGATCTAATCAAAATCTTATTTAAATTCATCTCTCAACAATTTCCCCCTTTTTGATGATGCCAAAACCATCTCTTTACATTTAAGAAAACCTAACCTATACTCAGGTTTCAGTTGTCTATTACATTAAAAAGGCATATCAGATGAGTATAACACATATTAAAAAGATAATGAGATATTATCTTGTGTGAGCAAAAAAAACAGATTTCATTGACTGTAAGATAGGAGTTACAATTTACAATGAAAAATTCAAAACAGAAGACATACACACAGAATCAAAGTCTTCAATCTTCTTCAACTTTATCATCAGGGACTTCAAGATTGAACATCCCATAGTATCTCTTCTTCAACGCATCCCTCTTTTTGATAACCTCTGGGTGGCTCCCTGTCAGTCCCAACTGAGCAGCATAATCGGCAACTTCTTTGGATACAATAGCTTCATTTATGACTCCATTGCTGAATCTAGGAGCGAGGTACTTATACTGACCTGGTGCCTTCAGGGACACATTGTGTTCATCAGCCAGGTTCATCCATTTCTGTAAGTACTCAGGATAGAATGTCAGCAGATATTCTAGGAAGGCTTCATTGCGATCAGGGTATCCTCCTCTCCATTCTTGCAGAACATCATGATTGAACCAAAAGGTTCTCTTGACTTCTTCCCAGGCATCATTGATTTGGATTGGCATCCATTTATCAATGTGTGGCCATTTCTGCACTTTGGTCTGTACTCTGGTCTTGCCCCATCTTTTGCCCATGAAGTTTCTGAAGCTTCCCCTCCTGTTCTGCTCTTCTTCCTTCTTTTTCCTGGTCAGCTCTGCTCCTGATACAGACACGACTTGTCTCTTTTCTTTCTCAACACGCAGAGCAATGAGCTTATTGTGCCAGTCAAAGTCCTTGATCTGAGTACTTGTATCATAGGTTCCAAAACCTTCTTGAAGCAATTTCTCAGATTCAGTTTCTGGCTCATTCTGAGTTTCAGACTCTTCAGGTTCAGAGAAGTCAATATTCAGTTTTCTCTGTACGGGTTTGGCAGAGACTTTCATCTTCTTTTTCTCATTTTCTATGAAAGCTACAGACTTTCTTTTCTTAGCTCTCTTTGGGTCAGCTGTCTCAACAACAACATGTGCTTCAGCAGTCAGACTTGTTTCATCCTTTCTTCTTTCTGATCTTCTCAAGATCATTGCTTCTTGAGCTATTTTCTGTCTGTCTGAATAAACTCAGTGTCTTCTGGCTTAACTGCTTTCAACTTTTCAGTTGCTTCGATTTCTTGCAGAGTTTTCAGAACATGCTTAGCTTTTAGTTCCTGCTGAACTTTCTTCTCAAGGGTTTTCTTCAAATGATCATCTAATTTACCCTTTGTTGAGTGAGAAGTCCTTTCCCCCTTTTTGGCATCATAAATAGGAAGAATCTGGGAAAGAGTAGCATCCATATGAAACTGTTCTTTGTTAATGGCTCTTATTTCTCCAGCCAGAATATCTAGTTCATCCTCCATACGCCTAAGGACATGCTTGCCAACTGAGACTTCTTCATAAAGTGGAGCAAACTGATTGGCCAGAACTCCATGCATCAGTTCTGTCATCTTGGACATGAGCAATGAACTCATTTCCTCAACAGCTAGCTTGATCATTCCCTCATTCTTTTCAGTCAGCTTATTTTCTTGATAGGCTGTCCTTTCATTGTATTTTGCATCAAGTTCTTCAGACATTTTCTTGGACACGTCTCCCATCTTTGTATCTAGGTCAGTTATCTTTGCAACCACTTCCTCCTGAACTGCTTTAACTTCAGTAGAGGTGCTCCAATTAATCATGGTCTGAGTTTGTTCGTGCAGAGCAGCCTCCATCCTTTTTGATTAATCAACCATCATCATCTCCATCTGTGTCATTTTGGCTGTCAATGGCTCAACCTTTTTTAGTTCATCCAAGATTGGAGTCAGATCAATCATTTGAGCATGAGAAGTATGTTCTGACTGAGCCTCAGTCTGCATACCAAAATCAGCAAACTTAATGATAGGTTCTTCAGTTATTTTGGCATAATGAGTAATAGTGCCAAAAGGTACCTGAAGGGGTCTATCTTTAGTCTGAGGAATTTCAGTATCAGCAGCTGGAATGATCTTTTCAGCATGTGTGTCATTTTTCTCTGGTTCAGTTTCTTTTTCTCCATCTTCTCCATCTTTATCTTTTTCTTGATTTTCATTCCCACTAGTTTCTCCTGTTCCACTTGGCCTCCTTTCAGCAATCTTTCTTTTTACCAACTCATCAAAGTCTGAGACCTTCATCCTGAGTTTCGATTTTCTGAATCCTGAAAACTCAGTGAGAATAGATGTCTCCTCAAACCACCATTCCTCTCCTCTAAATGCATCAATGTTTAGCATATCAGGAAGGGTTTGATTCAGAATGTATACTGTTGTCCTCAGTCGGATGAATAGATACTGAAGGTCAGGAAATGCTGTGAGCTCAGGATACTTATCCAAAATAAATCTTTCTCCCTTGCACCTCCATTCAGCTTCCTCAGCTTCTCCTTTCTGTAGTGGTGGAGGAATTGGTTTTTCTGTTTGGATAATTTGTAGGGCAGATGGGTCAAGAAATGGTTCAGTAAGTAGTGCATCAAAATTCAAAATTTCTTGTGGTTCATTTGGCTCTGAGAGGTGTAAGGGTGGGATCTGTATTTGGCTATCTTTAGCAGGTTGTTGGGAACCTGTAAAGATTTCTTGAGAAATTTTATCTTTTACAATGGAGGTTTCCATCACCTCATAAAACACATTTTCCTCCTCAGCAACCTCCTTTTCCTCTATATTCTTTACCACCTGAGCCAAAACCTGGAGTGGTGATTTCAATCCTTGCTGAGCTTCAGGTGACTTTCTTCAGTTCCACTGGCTTCCTTCTCAGCAATTGTCTGAAGCCTTTTTCTTTTCTGAGGATCTAAGGTTTTTGTTTTCAATTTTTCTGCGGCCTCCCTTTTGATTTTCAGAAGGGTTTTCCCCCTAGCTTGTCTATCCTCTTCCACACTTGGCTCAGTGGATTGCTGAATTATCTTTCTGGTTTCCCTGACTAGCTCAACTACCGGAGCATCTTCCTCAGCCTCTTCTTCTGCAGTCTCCTCCTAAGACTCAGTAGGATTTTATTTCCTGCCCCTTATTGCCTTTTTGGTTGATCTGAACATTATCTTGGATATAGGAAAGACTTTTGAATCAGCAAAAATATCTTCCTCTTCCCTGCAGGTTTCCAAGATGAAAGCAATCTTGGTAGCGTGCAAGATCTTTCCTTTAATCAATACAGTGTCTTTCTCCTTTTTAACATGGTTGACTTGATCACTGACCACCTTTATCAGGTATTGTAACCAATTAAACGCCCTTGAAGGAGAGTCTTCAATGGCTGCCATCAACCTCAGCTTTGGCTTACTAACTTGCTCGAAGCTTCCAGACCCGCTCATGAGGCATTTGCTTACAATGTCAAGAAGCACCCGATATTTTGGTTTCAAATGCTTCTTATTCAATGTGGCCTCAAATTTAACAGGGTTTCCGCAATTTTATCTAAAAACTCTTGCTCCCTACCCATCATGTACATCGTAGGGTCCTCCCCTCTATCATTCAACTCATAAACAACATTCAAATTTTTAGGGATTATGTAGAGCTCTCTAACAAAATCCACATACTTCGCACCATGAACCAAATGCGAGACGGTAATCCTAGAGTCTATGCAGTTATCTTCATCAAGTTGCATATTAGCTACAAACTTGATTACCTCTCGTGAGTATTCGGCATCTGGTCGATTTGCGACCAGACAAGTGAGTTTGGCCAATAGGATCATATGCAGCGCCTCCTCCTCGTGTGCCGCATTTATTGTACCTTCCAGAGAGACAACATTCTCGTACCAGGGTTTGTTGGAAATAGTAAGCTTGTCAAAGATAGTGAATGCCATTTTGGTGAATTTTGTGAAGGGTTTTGATATAGAAGTGAACTCTGGGTAATTGGAAGTTTTTGAAAGCAGAGTGTTTTGCGAAGACGAAGGTTTTTGGAAAAGAGTTTTAATGGAAGTTTGAAAGGGATATATATTTTGGAAAGATTTTGATCCAGGAATAACCGCGTAGATTTAAAGAATCGACGGTTAGGATTAATTTAAGCTAAAAATGGGTAGTTGAAAGGACAACTAGCGAGTACAAGCAGCCAATTTTTATCCATATTGGTGATTAATGAACAATTGCTTTTTAATCATCATTTTCGCAGATATTGACCTTTCTCGAGAATTTCAAACGTCCCGCCCATTTATTTCCTCAGGTGTTTTATCATTTATGCCCAATGATTTCTGAGAGTCAGTTAGACAATAAATGAGGTGCATGAGTCATTTACTACTTCAGGCCAATTTTGACTATCAGTCTTACTGAGTTCTGACCTTGATAAAAAGTCAGTGTATATTTGATAACTGAACTAAGGTTACTGAGTTTCCCAAGACTCAGTGATAAAAACCTTATTTTATCCTGAGTTTTTCAGTGAACTCTGAAAAAATTCATACATCTGAAAATCTTCAAATTTACCCTGATTACCTTATTCACCTGGGTCCAACATACCTAATTCAACTGATAGTTCCTGAAAGCTTGAATCAGCCAAAGGTTTAGTCAAGATGTCAGCTCTCTGTTTATCAGTATGAATTTTCTCTATTCTGATATCCTTCTTCTCAACATGATCTCTGATGAAGTGATGTCTGATATCAACATGCTTACATCTGGTGTGCAATACCGGATTTTGTGTAATAGCAATTGCACTATTATTGTCACAAAATATAGGTACTTCATTGGCTATAATCTTATAATCCCTCAATTGTTGTCTGAGCCAAAGAATCTGTGCACAACAGCTTCCTGCAGCCATGTATTCAACTTCAGTAGTACTGGTTGCTACTGATGTTTGTTTCTTTGAAAACCATAATATCAGTTTACTTCCAAGAAATTGACAAGTTCCTGTAGTAGACTTCATGTCAATTCTACATCCACCATAATCAGCATCTGAGTAAATAGTTAATTCAAGGTTATCATCAGCTGGATATCATAATCCCAACAGCAAATGTAATATCAGGCCTACTTGCTGTGAGATATAGCAGTGATCCAATGATCCCTCTATAATCAGTGTGATTTACTGATTTGCCTTCAGGATTAGGATCCATCTTGCAGTTAGTATTCATAGGAATTCTAACTGCATTGCAATTATGTACACCATACTTAGCAATTAGATCTCTGGTGTATTTTTCTTGATTGATGAAAATTCCTTCCTTAGTTTGTTTCACCTGAAGTCCAAGAAAGAAATTCATCTCCCCCATCATAGACATCTCAAACTTTCCTTTCATCAGGGTAGAAAACTTCTCATACATCTGATGATTTGGAAAACCAAATATGATGTCATCCACATAAATCTGAACTAGAAAGATATCCTTCCCATCTTCTATCCTGAACAAAGTTCTATCAACAGTTCCTTTGATAAAACCATGGTCAGTAAGAAATTGAGAGAGTGTATCATACCATGCTCTGGGTGCTTGTTTAAGACCATACAAGGCTTTCCTGAGCCTGTAAACTTGGTCATTCTGACAAAATCCTAGAGGTTGTTCCACATAAACCTCTTCCTTAAGCACACCATTCAGAAATGCACTTTTCACATCCATTTGATAGACTGTGAATTTCATGTGGGCAGCATATGCACGAACCATTCTGATGGCTTCTAGTCTTGCAACAGATGCAAAGGTTTAATCATAATCCAAGCCTTCTTCTTGGGAATAACCTTGAGTAACTAGCCTTGCCTTGTTTCTTACAATGTTGTTGTTTTCATCTCTCTTGTTCTTGAACACCCACTTAGTTCCAATCACATTGTGCCTCTGAGGTCTGTCCACAAACTCCCAAACTTCATTTCTTGTGAACTGATTCAGCTCTTCTTGCATAACAGTAATCCATAATGAATCTTGAAGAGCTTCTTCAATTTTAGTAGGTTCTTTTTCAGATAGGAAGCAGCAGAATAGAGCACTTTCTCCGTGGAACCTTCTTGTTTTCACACCTTTTGATAGATCACCCACAATCTGGCTTGTAGGATGACTATCCAACCATCTTCTCCTTGATGTTCCCCCTTCAGTAGTATCCTCAACATCAGAAATGTTAGGTTCACGTAATTCATCAAACTCAGGGAACAACAGAAAAGGAGAGAGTGAATCATCTTCCTCAGAGAAAATTCCATTCAGAACATTGTCAGAGACATTTGTTCTCCCTTGGTTGATAGATTCAGAGTTTGCCTCAGCTGTGACCACATCTTCATCGGCATTACATACCTGAGTCTGAACTGGTGTATGTTCAGATAAGTCTGCCTCAGTGTGTTGGCTTTCCTTCAGCGGAGAATTTCCATCTTGAGTCTCACCATCATGAGTATTTCCATCTTGAGCTTCTTTATCTAAGTCAGATTCACTCCATTCATAGAAAGTAATTGACTTCTTCTTCTCAGGCTCAGATGATGTTTTGTTCTTCTTTTTCAAGCTAAGTCTGGTGATTCTCTTGGTAAGATCTCCTGAGTCATGTTCCTGTTTCTTCTTAACACAAGTAGATTTATCAAAAACAACATGAGGTGTTTCTTCCACAATAAGAGTCCTATAGTTGTAAACTCTGAAGGCTTTACTGACTTCAGAATATCCTAAAAATATCCCTTCATCAGCTTTGCTATCAAAAGTTTTCAACTGATCTTTACCATTATTGTGTATGAAACACTTGCAACCAAACACACGAAAGAAAGAAACAAGAGGCTTCCTTTCATGCCATAGCTCATAAGGTGTTTTTCCTTGATTCTTTGTCAGCATGGATCTGTTCTGAGAGTAGCATGCAGTGTTGATAGCTTCAGCCCAAAATCTCTTATGTATATCAGCTTCAACAATCATTGTTCTTGCAGCTTCTTTCAGAGTCCTATTTCTTCTTTCAGCAACACCATTTTGTTGTGGGGTCCTTGCAGCTGATGTTTCATGAGTTATTCCATTTGCTGCACAATAATCAGATATAATATGGTTGATAAATTCAGTGCCTTTATTTGATCTTGTTGGGAGATGAATTTAATAAAGAAGATTTTGATTAGATCCCAAAACCCCTGAGTATGACATGTTCAGGATAATCTTGATAGGTTGAGTTAGGATTCAGTTTTAGAATGTTCAGGATGTTATCTGCACCATGTATAGTCAGCAAATATAGATCATGTTAGATTCGAAGATTTCAAGAAGTTTCTCAAGTTTCAAAGATGAAATCGAGAAATCAAGTTTCAAAGATGAAATCGAGAAATCAAGACTCATTATGAGATCGAGAAAATCAAGACTCAAGATGAGATCGAGAAATCAAGACTCAAGATGAAGACTCAAAGATATCAATCAAGATATCTCTCAAGACTCGAGAAGACATCAAGACTCAAGACTCGTAAGATCAAGATATCAAGACAAAGAAGATACTGAAGACAAATAAGATATCAAGACACAAAGAGTTATCAGAGACTCAAGAATCTCAATGAATGCTCAAGATAACCCTGAATATTCCGAGGCACTGAATAATATCTATCTGAAAGATTACAATACTGAGAAAAATGCGAATACTCAGAAAAATAGATATTGCCCAAGACATTCATATGCAGACAAAAGGAACTAAAACTAAGTGTTGTTAAGGTTATATCACTCAAAGATATTGACCAAAAAGAGCCGTTATGTTTGTCTACATTTACTGAAGACAAGAGCCAATCAGAGGAAGACAAAGATCATTTTTTATCGACAATCGAAAAAGCGACAGTCATCAAGCATGTCAATAGTACTATGTTCCGCATCGCAAAAAGTGGTGAGTAGCTGCATGAAGGCATATTTCCTAAAACATGCAAGGGAGTATTCAAACCCTAAAAATAGCCGTTCATCACACACCATAAGAGGAAACTCATGAAGCTATCTCTTCCAACGGATAGTTTTTCAAGAGTGACCTTGGTGATTGCCTATAAATACTAGTGACCCTCTACATTGAAGGTTACGGGAAATTTGTAAGCAACTCAAGAGCTCAAACTTATTATTGCAAGTTGAAGCACTCGAAAAACCAAGAATTTCCCAAGTGCTTTATATTGAAGAGAGCTCATTCACTAAGCCTAGTTTGATAAGATATATCCAAAGCTTAGTAGAGATATCCTAGCCTTTGCATTGTACTTATTGTAAAGGATATCTCATCCAAGTTGGAAACCAACCAAGAAATCCCAAACCCTTTGTAAGGTAGTTTGAGTGTGATTGTTGGTGAGTTGGAGTTGTAAAGAGTTAGTAAACTACATTGAGGTAGTCACAAAACTCTAGAGAAGAAGTGAGTAAACTATCTTGGATAGTCAGAAAGCTTGTTTGTGTTTGAGTAAGTAAACTACAAGGAGGTAGTCAGAAAGCTCAAAGTAGAAAGGTTAGTAAACTACATTGAGGAAAGTCAGAAAACCTTAGGAAGTGGTTAAGGAATTTCTCTGAAGGTCAGAGAGAGTGGACGTAGGATCTTGAGTCTCTGAACCACTTTAACTTGCTGTGTTATTTTGCTTTCTGTATTGCATTGATTATCTGTTGCATATCTTTAACTGAAAGCACATTTTCACTAATATTCAGTTGGAATCAATCCACTGAACTTGCATCTAACCGATCACGATCTTAATCCTTCGTTTTCATTAAAAGGAAGGTTTTCAGCAAAGCTAAAAATGAGTATAAACTTAGGGCCAACCATTCCGCACACTTGAGTAGTTAGAACAGATAGTTACCAAACTGAACTAACACTACTGAGGGTTAAGTAAGATAGTTATCGATCCAAGCAACTCGGGATCTCTCGAAAAACTCGGGTTGGGATTGGGATTATCGGAGGCTTCGAAAGCAAACAGATGTTTTATCTCGTAGATTGTTGGGAGATGAATTTAATAAAAGATATATGATTTTGATTAGATCCCAAAAACCCCTGAGTATGATATGTTCAGGATAATCTTGATAGTTGAGTCAGGATTCAGTTTTATAGTATTCAGGATGATATCTGCAAAATGTATAGTCAGCAGATATAGATCAGGTTTACATCTGAAGATTTTGTAGAACTCAGTATGTTTTCGAAGAAACCGAAGTTTCAAAGATGAAACTAAGTTTTCAAGACTTCAAGATGAAATCGAGAATCAAGACTCGATTAGGAAATCGAGATATCTTAAGACTCAAGCAGGAAATCGACATATCGAAGACTCAAGATGAAATCAAGAATCAAGACTCAAAGATGAAGACTCGAAGATATCGGTCCAAGATATATCTGTGAAAACTCAAGACTCGAAGACCCTCAAGACTCGTAAGACTCAAGACTCGGAAATATTTCAAGACTCGGAAGACCTCAAGACTCGTAAGACTCACGAAGACACGTAAAACATAAGAACTGAAGATCAAGAATACTTAAGGCACATTAATTACTGAAGACTCAGTAATGTACTGAATGCTCAGTATAAATCTGAATGTTCCGAGGCACTGAAAATATCTATCTGAAGGATGCAATACTGAGAAGATCGGGATTCCTTAGAAAGTTAGATATTGCCCAAGACATTCCCATGCAGACAAAAGGAACTAAGACAAAGTGTTGTGAAGGTTATATCAACTCAGAGTTTGTAACCAAAAGAGCCGTTGAAGGTGTCTACCTTTAACTGGAGACAAAAGTCAAAAAGAGGAAGACAACACTGCCACCATACATATTAATCGACAGGGACAAAGTTCTTTGAAAAAAGATGTCAGATGTACAAAAGTTCCACACTGCAAAAAGTGAAGACATGCTACATGAAAGGTTATTGCCTAAAACGTGTTAGGGAGTTTCAAACCCTAAATATAGTCGTTCCTCACACACCATAAGAGGAAACTCACGAAGCTATCTCTCCAACGGATAGTTTTTTCAAGAGTGACCTTGGTGTATGCCTATAAATACTGGTGACCCTCTACATTGTAAGGTTACGAGAAATTTATAAGCAACTCAAGGAGCTCAAACTTATTATCGCAAAGTTAAAGCACTCGAAAAACTTAGAATTTCCCAAGAGAGCTCACTAAACTAAACCTAGTTTGATAAGATATATTCAAAGCTTAGTCGAGATATCCTAGCCTTTGCATTGTACTTCATTGTAAAGGATATCTCATCCCAGTTGGAAACCAACCGAGAAACCCCAAACCCTTGAGAAGGTAGTTGGAGTGTGTTTGTTGGTGATAAGAGTTGTAAAGAGTTAGTAAACTACGCAGAGTAGTCAGAAAACTCTAGAGGTGAAGTTAGTAAGCTACAGAGGTAGTCTGAAAGCTTTTTTGTGTTTGAGTAAGTAAACTACGGAGGTAGTCAGAAAGCTCAAGGTCGGGTTGAGTAAGTAAACTACGTGGAGGTAGTCAGAAAGCTCAGAGCTGAGTTGAGTAAGTAAACTACGCGAGGTAGTCAGAAAGCTCAGAAGTGATTAGTAAATTTCTCTAAGGATCAGAGAGAGTGGACGTAGGAGCTTGAGTCTCTGAACCACTATAATTGTTGTGTTGTTTATTGCTTTCTTTATCTGTACTTAACTGTTGCATCACTGAGTTTGAAAGCATATTTTCACTGACATTTCAGTTGGAATCAATCCACTGGAAGTTGCATGTAATTGAATCACAGCCTAATCACTATTTCATTCAAAGAAAGGTTTTCAGCAAAGCTTAAAACAAGTATAAACTAAAGGGCCAACCATTCCGCACATCTGAGTAGCTAGAACAGATAGTTACCAAACTGAACTTACTCTTCTGAGGGTTCAGTAAGTTAGTTATCTGATCCAAGCAACTCGGGATCTCTGAAAACTCAGGACTCAGTTGGGATTATCTGAGGTTACTGAAAGCAACTCAGGATCACTGTCTCAGTAGACTTTGACTCAGAGTGATTTGTGCTTCTCAGGACCTAATCTTCAGGATTATCTGACCCAAGCTGACCTCAGTAAGAAAAAGTTTTTAAAACACTGAACACGTGTATTCCCCCCCATACATGTGTAAGACTCGTTTGCACCGGGACCAACATAGACTTTGACTCATGGCGATCTGTGCTTCTCATGGCCAAATCATCAGGACAACCTGACCCATCTGACCTCAGTGAAGAAAAGTTTTAAAAATCACTGAACACGTGTATTCCCCCCCATACACGTGTAAGACTCGTTAGCACCGGGACCAACAAGTGGTATTAGAGCAGTGGTTCAACTTGACCACCTGCTTTGTTGACCATAGTCTAATTTTCTTAAAGACTCCCGTGGTCTACTGAATAAATCTATTTGCTGAAATCTTACAAGGCTCAGACATCATGCCTTCTAAGAAACTTCAAATGTTCTCAGTTGAGAGCTACGATTTATGGAGATTAAGAATGCAGGCTCACCTGTATTCAAAGCATGAAAGAATGTGGAGAGTGGTTTCTGAAGGACCATTCAAATTCACTATTGTGAATCCCAGAGTTACTGAAACTGAGAGAAATGATCCCAGGACTGAATTTCCAAAGTCTGATGATCAACTTACTCCTGATGAGAGGAAGTTAGTCAATCTTGACTATATTGCCAAAGATACTTTATATAGCACTATTGATGATGATGTTATGGGGATGATCTCTCATTGTAATACTGCCAAAGAAATATGGGATACACTTGCTGTTATGTGCAAAGGCACAGATCATATTAAAGAGAACAAACTTTCAGTTGCTATTGGAAAGTTTGATAGCTTTGAAATGAAAGATGGTGAATCCATTGACAAACTGGAAGTCAGATTCACTAGTATAATGAATGATCTGAATGCTCTTGGGAAGAGAAACCCACAAAGAGAAGTGGCATTGAAAATTCTTAGAGGACTATCTAAGAAATGGGACATTCATGCAGTGGTGATTGAAAACACCAAAAATATTGATTCAATGCCATACCAACAAGTTTTCTCTGAGCTGAAAGTTTATGAGTTTGAGATTGATAAGAAATCAAAGAAAGCTGACAGCAAAGATGATTCTTCATCTAACAAAAATGTGGCTTTCAAAGCCAAAGAAAAATCCTGTAAGACTAGAGAGTCTGAGAACTCACTTGCCAAAAATCAGGATGAGCTAGAGGATAAGCTAGTACTAATGGCAAGGAGGTTTGAAAGGCTTAATAGCAGATATGGAAAATATAAAAAATATTACAGGAATCACAGGTACCAGAGAGACTCAAAAGCTGAGGACAGATCCACTGAGAAAAGAAAGGACCAGAAAGCTGAAGGATCTTCATCCAAAAAGAAGGACTCCAAGAGTAAGGAGGAAAATGATTAGGATGATGATGCCAACAAATGCTACAACTGCCAAAAGAAAGGTCATTTTCAATATGAATGTCCTGAGCTAAGTGCTAAGGAGAGAAAAGAATGACAAGCAAAGAGAGACAAGAAGTTCTCCAGCAAGAAAGTCATGATTGCAGAGGAAGAAGAACATTCTGAAGAAGGTTCCAGTTCTTCAGATGAGATGTTCTCAGATAGTGACAGTGATGACATATGTGTAATGGCTGTGGAGGAGGTGAAAAACAAGGGCACTGAACTGAATGAAGACAACATAGCATTGATGAGTGGAGATGAAATGGCTCCTGCTGTATGGTATCTTTACAGTGGATGTTCAAGACATATGAAAGGATATAAGCAAATACTCACTAACTATGTTGAGCAAAGAGGCCCTCAGATCACATTTGGAGACAACTCCAAAGGACAAACTGAAGGATATGGAACTCTTGAAATTGATTCTGTTCATATCCACGGTGTTTCATATGTATCTGGTTTAAAGCATAACTTGCTTTCTATAAGCCAATTCTGTGACAAAGGTTTCAATGTTGAGTTCTCAAAGAACTTATGTTATGTGAAAGACAATATTTCACAGAAAATTCTACTGACTGGTACTAGAAAAGGAAATGTGTATCTTGCTGATTGGAGTTCAACTCCTAAAGATACATGTTTGGTTGCAAAAAGTTCCACAGATACCAGTTGGTTGTGGCACAAAAGGATGAATCACCTAAATTTCAAAAACCCTGAATAAACTTGCAAGATTAGCACTTGTGAGGGGGTTACCAAATGAAGTGTTCAGTAAAGAACATGTTTGTGATGCTTGTAAAAAAGGAAAACAAATCAGAGCATCATTCAAAAGCAAAGTAGATGTTTCTACTGAAAGAATACTTCAACTGTTGCATATGGATCTTTTTGGTCCAGTAACACCTGTGAGCACAAATGACAGAAAATATACACTTGTGGTAGTTGATGACTACTCTAGATATACATGGGTCATATTCTTACTCAGTAAGAAAGAGACTCAGATAAAACTGCATGAACTACTGAAAAGGCTCAGTACTGAAAAGAATCTGAGTGTGGTCAAAATCAGATCAGATAAAGGAACTGAGTTTATCAATCATATTATATCTGATTATTTTGCAGCAAATGGAATAACTCATGAAACATCAGCTGCAAGGACCCCACAACAAAATGGTGTTGCTGAAAGAAGAAATAGGTCTCTGAAAGAAGCTGCAGGGATAATGATTGCTGAAGCTGATATTCCTAAGAGATTTTGGGCTGAAGCTGTCAACACTGCATGCTATTCTCAAAACAGATCCATGCTGACCAAGAATTAAGGAAAAACTCCATATGATCTGTGCAATGAAAGGAAGCCTCGTGTTTCTTTCTTTCGTGTGTTTGGTTGCAAGTGTTTCATACACAATATTGGTAAAGATCAGTTGAAAACTTTTGATAGCAAAGCTGATGAAGGGATATTCTTAGGATATTCTGAAGTCAGTAAAGCCTTCAGGGTTTACAACTGTAGGACTCTTATTGTGGAAGAAACACCTCATGTTGTTTTTGATGAATCTACTTGTGTTCAGAAGAAATAGGAACATGAAACAGGAGAACTGACCAAGAGAATCACCAGACTTAGCCTGAAAAAGAATGATAAAACATCCTCTGAACCTGAAAATAAGAAGTCAGTCACTTTCTATGAAAGGAGTGAATCAGACTCAGACAAAGAAGTTCAGGATGGAAAAACTCAGGATGGTGAGACTCAGGATGGAAATTCTCCACTGAAGGAAAGCCAACACACTAAAGCTGACCAATCTGAACAGACACCAGTTCAGACTCAGGTATGTAATGCCAATGAAGATGTGGTCACAGCTGAGGCAAGCTCTGAATCTATCAACCAAAGGGGAACAAATGTCTCTGACAATGTTCTGAATGGAATTTCCCCTGAGGAAGATGATTCCCTTTCTCCTTTTCTGTTGTTCCCTGAATTTAATGAACTGCCTGAACCTAGAATTTCTAATGTTAAGGATACAATTGAAGGGGGAACATCCAGAAGAAGATGGTTGGATAGTCATCCTACAAGTCAGATTGTGGGTGATCCAACAGATGGTGTCAAAACAAGAAGATTCCATGGTGAAAGTGCACTATTCTGCTGCTTCCTATCAGAAAAAGAACCTACTGAGATTGAAGAAGCTCTACAAGATTCTTTTTGGATTACTGCTATGCAAGAAGAGCTGAATCAATTCTCAAGGAATGAAGTTTGGGAGCTAGTGGATAGACCTAAGAAGCACAATGTGATTGGAACCAAGTGGGTGTTCAAGAATAAGAGAGATGAGAACAACAACATTGTGAGAAACAAGGCAAGGCTAGTTGCACAAGGTTATTCCCAAGAAGAAGACTTGGATTATGATGAAACCTTTGCACCTGTTGCAACACTAGAAGCCATCAGATTGTTTCTTGCATATGCTGCCCATATGAAATTCACAGTCTATCAGATGGATGTGAAAAGTGCATTTCTGAATGGTGTTCTTAAAGAAGAGGTTTATGTGGAACAACCTCCTGGTTTCAGATAGAATGACCAAGTTTACAGGCTCAGAAAAGCCTTGTATGGTCTTAAGCAAGCACCCAGAGCATGGTATGATACCCTTTCTCCGTTTCTCACTCACCATGGTTTTATCAAAGGAACTGTTGATAGGACCTTGTTCAGGATAGAAGATGGGGAAGATATCTTACTTGTTCAGATTTATGTAGATGACATCAAGTGATGGGGGAGATGAATTTCTTTCTTGGACTTCAGGTGAAACAGACTAAGGAAGGAATTTTCATCAACCAAGCAAAGTACACCAGAGATCTGATTGCAAAGTATGGTGTACATAATTGCAATGCAGTTAGAATTCCCACGAATACTAACTACAAGATGGATCCTGATCCTGAAGGCAAATCAGCAAGTCACACTGATTATAGAGGGATCATTGGATCACTGCTATATCTCACAGCAAGTAGGCCTGATATAACATTTGCTGTTGGGATATGTGGAAGATACCAAGCTAATCCTAAGGCTAGTCACATGGAGGCTGCCAAAAAGATTCTGAAATATCTTAAAGGCACTGTGAATAGAGGATTATGGTATCCAGCTGATGATAACCTTGAATTAACTGGTTATTCAGATGCTGATTATGGAGGATGTAGAATTGACAGGAAGTCTACCACAGGAACTTGTCAATTTCTTGGAAGTAAGCTGATAACATGGTTTTCAAAGAAATAGACCTCAGTAGCAACCAGTACTACTGAAGCTGAATACATGGCTGCAGGAAGCTGTTGTGCACAGATTCTTTGGCTCAGATAACAATTGAGGGATTATAAGATTATAGCCAATGAAGTACCTATATTTTGGGATAATAATAGTGATATTGCTGTTACACAAAATCCGGTATTGCACACCAGATGTAAGCATGTGGATATCAAACATCACTTCATCAGAGATCATGTTGAGAAGAAAGACATCAGGATGGAGAAGATTCATACTGATAAACATAGAGCTGATATCTTGACTAAACCTTTGGCTGAATCAAGATTTCAGGAACTATCAGTTGAATTAGGGATGTTAGATCCAGGTGTATAGAGTAAGTCTGAAAAATTAAAGGTTTTCAGATGCATGAAGTTTTCTCAGGATTTTACTGAGAAACTCAGGATAAAATTTGAAGTACTGAAATCTGAGTCTTGGGAAACTCAGATATACTGAAGATCAGTACTCATTATTATATTGATCTGGCTCAGTACTCAGTATCCGTTCAGTACTCAGTATAATACTGACATTTTATCAAGGTCAAAACTCAGTAAGACTGATAGAGGAAAATTAGTCTGAAGAAGTAATGACTCATGCAATTCATTTATTGTCCAACTGAAGCTCAGTAATCATTGGCAATAAATACCAAAACACCTGAAGGGAATATTTTGGGCGGGACCTTTGAAATACCCGAAGGAGGTCAATGGTCTGCAGGAACAGTAATTAATTGCACTGTTCATTAATCACCAATAAGGTTAAATTGGCGGCGTATTATTCGTGAAATCGTCCTTTCATATACCCGATTAGTCGGTGTTTAATCTCAACCGTTGATTTATTCAATCTATAGGATTTCCCATGAATCAATTCTATATATTCATTGAGAATTCATTCAAAAGCCCCATTTCATAACCTTCGTTCTCAAAATACTCTACAACTCAAAACCTATCTTTTGCCCAGAAAACCTTCATCGTTCACAAAACCCTTTTCCAAAAATCCTTCAAAAATGACTTTCTCCGTTTATGATAAACTTGCTATTTCCAACAAGCCGTGGTACTAGTATGTTGTTTCGCTCGAGAGCTCGTCGAATGCAACCCATGAAGAAGAGGAATTTCACATGATACGGATAGCAAAGCTCACAAACCTGGTTGCGAATCAACCAGAGGCGGAATATTCAAAGGAGGTAATTAAATTTATCTCTAATTTGAAAATAGACGATGAGGACTGTATAGAGTCACAAATTACAGTTTCTCACTTGGAGCATAGCTCAAAATACGTCGATTTTGTGAGGGAATTGTATATAATTCCTAAGAATCTAAATGATGTATATGAGTTGAGAAATAGAGGAGAAGACCCTACGATTTATATGATGGGTAGGGAACAAGAATATCTTGATAGGATTATAGAGCATCCTGTTAAGTTTGAGGCTACTCTTAATAAAAGGCATTTGAAGCCGAAATATAGAGTTTTGCTGGATATTGTAAGTAAGTGTATAATGAGTCGATCTGGCAGTTTTGAACAAATCAGTACGCCGAAGCTAAGATTGATGGCGGCTATTGAAGACTCACCCACCACTGATTTCAACTGGTTGCGATATCTAATCAGAGTGGTGAGTGACCAAGCGAAACAAATCAAGAAGGAGGATGGTTCGGTTGTAATCAAAGGAAAAATCCTACATGCAACCAAGATAACCTTTATCTTGGAGATGTGCAGGGAGGAAGAAGATATTTTTGCCAACTCCTCACCCTTTCCAAAGTCTAAGATCCTGTTCAAGCCAACTACAACAAGGAAGACTTTGAAGGGAAAGAAAGAGAAGAAAGTGGAAACTGCTGCAGAAGGAGCTGCTGAGCAAGCCCATCAAGCCAAGGGAAGGCTCTGATGGAGGTGAAGAGAGAGAAGGGAGAAGCCCTGAAGAAGAAAGCTCTGGCTCCTAAGCGCAGAAGATTTCTAATTTTGACTGAGGAGGAGGTGAGTGAACCTGAGCAAGTCCAACCTGAGGGCCAGCAAGGTCAGAAATCGCCATTGCAAGTACTGGCTCAGGCTGTGACTTCCGCTAAAGAGCAAACTGAGGAACAGGTGTTCTCTGAGGTTCTTGAAACATCACTAAGCTCAGACAAATTTTCACAGGAGATATTCAAGGGACCTCAGGTTTCTACTGAGGAAATGCCTGCTCAGACCTCAGAAAAAGCTGAGCCTCAGGAGCTGCTGAATCTTGACATGCTCCTGAGTGAACCTTTCTTTGATCCCAAAGACCAAGCCATTCCATGAACACGAAAGCCCGTCAAGAAGGGCGAGGCGGTAAGAGACCGAGTGGGCGCAACAAGGGGAACGGTTCATTTTGGGATGAGGTACCACGGTGAGAGCTCATATCCCGACCTTCGGGATCTCTTCTTTAGGACTGAGGACCACAATCTACATTCTGAACCAGACTATGCCAGAGATGCTCAACATTGCCTCATTCAGAGGAGAGGACTAGTGGAATGAATAGACTGCAGTGCTAACTGAGTTCTCTGGGTTCAGGAAGACCAAGCTCCAGATGAAAGTTTTAGATTTTGATGAGCTGGTCAGGAAAAAGGTGGTTGAAAGGAGGGAAGCTGATGTTGGTGCCCCGAGCTCAAAAGATAAAGATCAAGAAGGGGACCAACAAGGAAATGCTGAGAAGCAATCTCTATTGGAGAAGGATACTGATGCTGGACAGCCTGATATCTCACATCCTCAGACTGAAGTTAGTACTCTTCAGGTAACTTTTGGCACTACTAAACATTATGCCAAGGCTACTGAAGTTTCTATCTTTAATTTCGTTATGTCCGATATCTTGAGAACCGAGGCTCGGTGGAGACTGAAGCCAGTGGAGGCCCGAGGCTCGAGGTGGAGCAACCAGCTCAGGAGAAACAACAAGTTCTATATGCTCCGGAGATTGACTTCAGTCCCATAGTGGACAAGCTGGAGAAGGTTGTGCCAATTGTGGAGAAAGTTGCTCAGATTGAAGAGACATTGACCAACCAATCCGGAAAGCTAGAGAACACGAGTTCTGCCGGACTGATCACGACGGACATCTCTGAATGACAAAATGACTGCCATAGAAGGGAAGGTAGATGGAGTCAAAGCTGAACTAAGCGTAGAGATGAAGCAAATGTATCAAGAGAGGACTTCATTTCTTGAAGCCAAGCTGGTGGAGAAGAATGATCAATTGATCAAGAGTGTTGTTGAGGAAATGGGCTCCCTGCTCATGACCAAGATGACAGAGATGCTGAAAGATGTATTCTCCAACCAGTTTGCACCTTTGTCTGAAGAGTTCTCAGTGGCCAAGAACCACTTGATGAGGCTGGAGGAAGAGCAAGACCAGTTGGCTAGAGAAGTACGGAGTATCAACCAAAGAACAATATCACATGGATACCGCACTGTCTCAACTTCTTCCAAGGTATGGTGCCAAGAAGGGGGAAAGGCCTGGAGCCGAGCTGAAGAAGTTATTGGTACACACCTTGAAGAGAAAGGCAGACAAGGAAGCTAAAAAGAAAAATCTTGCAGATACCTTAAAAGAAGTAGAAGCCACTGAAAAGCTCAAGTTCAAGCAAGTGGAAGAGCCAATCTACACTCATGTTTCTGAGGAAACAATGCAGGAAGTTAATGCTGAAAAACTGAGTGTTAGAAGAAAGGTGGAAACAAGCCAAGCCGGTGCAGAGCAAGTTATCAAGAGAAAGGTTGTGGCGTTTGTTGAACCTGAGAAGAAAAGAGCTAAAGCCTCTAAGGCTACTCAAAGGAAACTGATCATGGATTTTGAAGAGTTTGAAGAAGAAGCTGAGAAGGAAGTCTTCAACACAAGGAAAGCTCTGAAATCACTTCAGGTGGAACAAGCGAAGAAAATTGTTGCTTCTGTATCAGGAGTTCCTTTAATATGGAAAAAGAAAGAAGAAGAGCAGAAGCGCAGAAGTGGTTTCAAGAAATTCCTGAGCAAAAGGAGGGGTACCTCTAAAACTCAAAAGTGGCCGCACATTGATAAATGGATGCCTATCCAATTAAATGATGTACTGGGAAGAAATTAAGAGAACCTTCTGGTTCTACTATGAAGTTCTGAGGGAGTGGAGAGGGACAATCTCAGACTCAAATGAAGCCTTCATTGATTACTTATTAACTTTCTATCCAAAGTACCTGCAAAGTTGGATAAACTTAGCAAATAAAGGTAATACACAAATAGTTGCCCCTGGTCCATATACCTACCCTGCTCCTAGACTAGAGAATGGCCTGGTGAATGAGACAGCCATATCTCAAGAAATTGCTCAGTATGCCATCCAATTAGAACTGACAGGAAACAACCCAGATATCATCAAAGAAAGAGATGCATTGAAGAAGAGATATTTTGGGATGTTCAATCTGGAGGTACCTGAGGATGAAGTTGAAGAAGATTGAAGAGCTGAAGCTGAAGATTGAAGAAGACTGAAGACTAAAGACTAAAGACTCTTTGTAACTTCTTTTGTTTTTGTCTTTGTTTTTGATAATTTCATTGTACTCTGTAACTTTTATCTTGTTGGGAAATCTGTATTTTAGTTTTGATGGAAGTTCCAAAATAGGTTGTAATAGGACCAGTCAGACCTGTTAGCTGACTGATGACTTAGAATCAGATTAAGATGACCAGCTGAAATGTATAGATAGCTGATGTAAAAGATAGGTCACATATTGAGGGGGAACTTAATATGTATAGGTCAGGTCGATGACCCAGATAAGGCCAGATGATCAGAAGACTAAGAACAAATCAGAAGACAAGAAGTCAGAAGATCAGGTGAAGACAGATGAACTCAAGACTCGGATGAACACGAAGACTCAAATGAACTCAAGACTCGATAGACATCAAGACTCGGATGAACCTAAAGACTCAGATAAACTCAAGACTCAAAGAATAAACTCGAAGACTCAAGATGATTTGAATATACCGAGGCTCGAGAGACACCAATATCAAAAACACCAAGACCTACATTCAACCGATTCTGCATATTGAGCTAATACAATGCTCAACAAGGTAGAAGACTCAACAAGGTCACCACAGGTGACAATAAAAAAATATATTCGATCAAGTCTTAATCTTCACAAAAGTGACAATCAAAAAATATACACCCGGACAAGAGGAGAAATCTTCTACAAAAGGAATATCAATGAGGATACAATGTCGGAAAGTTGCTTATCATGCTTACGTGCCCACGCCCGATATCGGAGAACGCCACAATCATATGCTACAACCTACCTAATAAAAAGAAATTGCTCTTTGATTTCGAGGTCTATAAAATGGGATTGCTCGAAAGGAAGGACAAGAGACCAACTACTATCACATGAACAATTGAGCAAAGCGGAACAACATCATTAACGCAGATTCTCAAGAAGCAAAAAGCCTTCAGAATTTCCGCTCGAAGAACACCATATTTGAAGATTATTCTTAGAGTGTTCATCCCATTGTTCTTAGCAAGAAATCCTATCCACTAGCATTTTGGCTACCTAAAACACCAGGATAGATTTCCAGTTGGAACCCTCAAACATTCTTTACCCAAACGCAAGTTAGGTTAAGTTTGTTCCCGGAAGATTTCAGACTAGGGATTCTAGTTTTCTGATTTCTAGTTCGGTTGAGTGTGAACTCGATAAAAATCTGTAGAGTGTGAACTCAATAAACATCTCGGCCATCCCGTGAGGGATATAAGTCCCGCAGGTTAAGTTCGGTTAAGTTTGGTTAAGGTTCCCCTGTGTTAAGGGAAGAGTGGAAGTAAGACGGGTTTCGTCTGAACCACTATAAAAAGTTTTATGTGCATTTACGTGCTTTCTTATTGCTTTACACTATTCACACAACTGAGTTTAAAAGCGCATACATATTCTATGTTAAGCTCAGTCTGCACCAAGCACTGATCTGATCAGGTTGACACCTTAGTCAGCTGGTTGAAAACTGTCTTAAGAATCTGAATTGATAAAACTGGTTTTTCACACGGGTCAAAACAAGCTTTCGCACTCTCAGTTAAACTGACAGATATCAAGCTGATCTGCCCTCAGGCACTCAGTAAGATTGAACATCAGTCTAAACTGATACACTAGCACGCTGATCGGGTAATCTGCAAATCACACCTGATCCGCACGAAAAGTTTTAGAAGTCTATTCACCCCTCCCCTCTAGACTTCCACCATCACAAAACCCGTTCGGGACCTACATATCTTACAATCAACGAAACTTTATCTTTATGCTCAAAGATAATAGCTCATTATCTTTTTACATGTCTTTTATATTTGATATGCCTTTGTTGTGAAAATTGTTGAAAGATTTGTCATTCTTGAATTGTAATAGGAAAAACTGAAACCTGAGTATAGGTTAAGTGTTTTTGTAACAGGATGGTTTTGGCATCATCAAAAAGGGGGAAATTGTTGGGAGATGAATTTAATAAAGAAGATTTTGATTAGATCCCAAAACCCCTGAGTATGACATGTTCAGGATAATCTTGATAGGTTGAGTCAGGATTCAGTTTTAGAATGTTCAGGATGTTATCTGCACCATGTTTAATCAGCAGATATAGATCATGTTAGATTTTGAAGATTCTGAAGACTCAGTAAGTTTTTGAAGTTTCAGTATGAAACTGAGAAACTGAAGTTTCATTTTGAAACTGAGAAACTGAAGTTTCAGTATGAAACAGAGAAACTGAAGTTTTAGTATGAGAAATCAAGACTCAAGATAGACCGAGAAACCAAGACTCAAGATGAAGATCGAGAAATCAAGACTCAAGACCTAAGACATCAAGACTCAAGATATCAAGACTCAAGACTCGTAAGATCAAGATATCGAAGACAAAGAAGATACTGAAGACATAGTAGTTACTGAAGACTCAGTAGTCTACTGAATGCTCAGTATAACCTAAATGTTCCGAGGCACTGAATAATATCTATCTGAAAGTTTACAATACTGAGAAAAACGTGAATACTCAGAAAAATAGATATTGCCCAAGACATTCATATGCAGACAAAAGGAACTAAAACTAAGTGTTGTTAAGGTTATATCACTCAGAGATATTGACCAAAAAGAGTCGTTATGTTTGTCTACATTTACTGAAGACAAGAGCCAATCAGAGGAAGAGAAATCATGACTTTCATCGATTAATCGAAAAAGTTTATGTGTCAATGAAGCATGTCAGTAGTACTATGTTCCAGACTGCAAAAAGTGGTGAGTGGCTGCATGAAGGCATATTTCCTAAAACATGCAAGGGAGTATTCAAACCCTAAAAATAGTCGTTCATCACACACCATAAGAGGAAACTCATGAAGCTATCTCTTCCAACGGATAGTTTTTCAGGAGTGACCTTGGTGATTGCCTATAAATACTAGTGACCCTCTACATTGAAGGTTACGGGAAATTTGTAAGCAACTCAAGAGCTCAAACTTATTATTGCAAGTTGAAGCACTCGAAAACCCAAGAATTTCCCAAGTGCTTTACATTGAAGAGAGCTCATTCACTAAGCCTAGTTTGATAAGATATATCCAAAGCTTAGTAGAGATATCCTAGCCTTTGCATTGTACTTATTGTAAAGGATATCTCATCCTAGTTGGAAACCAACCAAGAAACCCCAAACCCTTTGTAAGGTAGTTTGAGTGTGATTGTTGGTGAGTTGGAGTTGTAAAGAGTTAGTAAACTACATTGAGGTAGTCAGAAAACTCTAGAGAAGAAGTGAGTAAACTATCTTGGATAGTCAGAAAGCTTGTGTGTGTTTGAGTAAGTAAACTACAAGGAGGTAGTCAGAAAGCTCAAAGTAGAAAGGTTAGTAAACTACATTGAGGTAGTCAGAAAACCTTAGGAAGTGGTTAAGGAATTTCTCTGAAGGTCAGAGAGAGTGGACGTAGGAGCTTTAGTCTACGAACCACTATAACTTCTTTGTGTTATTTTTGCTTCATCTCGCATTGATTATCTGTTGCATATCTTTAAGCGAAAGCACATTTTCAGCGATATTCGGTTGGAATCAATCCAATTGAACTTGCATCTAACCGATCTTGACCTTAATCATTTGTTTCATTAAAAGGAAGGTTTTCAGCAAAGCTGAAAACGAGTATAAACTTAGGGCCAACCATTCCGCACACTTGAGTAGCTAGAACAGATAGTTACCAAACTGAACTAACTCTAATGAGGGTTAAGTAAGATAGTTATCTGATCCAAGCAGCTCAGGATCTCTGGCTTCGAGCTCGGTTGGGATTATCTCGAGGCTTCGAAAGCGACTTCGGGATCCTTTGTCTCGAGTAGACTTTGACTCGAGGCGTCAGGCTTTCTCGAGCCAAATCATCAGGACAACCTGACCCATCTGACCTCAGTGAAGAAAAGTTTTAAAAATCACTGAACACGTGTATTCCTCCCCCCATACACGTGTAAGACTCGTTAGCACTGGGACCAACAGATCTGATTTTGACCACACTCAGGTTCATTTCAGTACTGAGTCTTTTTAGTAATTCTGGCAGTTTTGTCTGAGTCTCTTTTTTACTGAGTAAGAATATGACCCATGTGTATCTAGAGTAGTCATCAACTACCACAAGTGTATATTTCCTGCCATTAGTGCTCACGGGTGTTACTGGACCAAAGAGATCCATATGTAACAGTTGTAGAATTCTGTCAGTAGACACTTCTACTTTGCTTTTGAATGATGCTCTGATTTGTTTTCCTTTTTTACAAGCATCACATATATGATCCTTACTGAACACTTCATTGTGTAACCCTATGACAAGAGCTAATCTTGCAAGTTTGTTCAGGGTTTTGAAGTTTAAGTGATTCAGTCTTTTGTGCCACAACCAACTGGTATCACCAGAACTTTTTGCAACCAAACATGTATCTTTAGGAGTTAGCCACCAATCAGCAAGATACACATTTCCTTTTCTAGTACCAGTCAGTAATATTTGTTGTGAAGTATTGTCTTTCACATAACATAAGTTCTTTGAGAACTCAACACTGAATCCTTTGTCACATAATTGACTGATTGAAAGCAAATTATGCTTTAAACCAGACACATATGAAACACCATGGATATGAACAGAATCAACTTCAAGAGTTCCATATCCTTCAGTCTGTCCTTTGGAGTTATCTCCAAAAGTAATCTGAGGGTCTTTTTGCTCAACATAGTTAGTGAGTAATTGTTTATATCCTGTCATATGTCTTGAACATCCACTGTCCAGATACCATGCAGCAGGAGCCAATTCATTTCCACTCATCAGGGCTATGTTGTCTTCTATCAGCTCAGTGCCCTTTTCCTTCACTTGAAAAATAGATCAGTCCTTAGGTACCCATTTGGTGTAGGGTCCTACTAGGTTAGCTGTACCTTTTGGAACCCAAATCTGCCTGATAACTCTAATTACTTTAGAGTGGCTGATTTGTCTCCCATAAATATCTACATACACATTCACCACCCTAGGTGCCTTGGCAGTACCCTGTGTATGAGTGCCAGCCTTAGCATGAACATGAGCCTTAGAGTTCTTCTTGAGTTCAGGCCTCTTGTTCCAATGCTTTGGCCTTGGTGCAGCTGGTCTCTGTTTCTGCTGACTTGGGTTCAGGAAACCTTTACCCTTAGGCAAGTGGGGTTTAGGTTGCCTGTACTGAAATTGTGGTCTTTCAGTAATCTGAGGACTTGGTCATTTCAGTTGAGAATATCTCTGCTGAGTGTTTCTCTTCTGAAAATTCCTCTGATGGTTTAGTGCAGATTTCTTCAGGTTGGTATTCTTAGTCTGAGGTTTCGAAGTACTGGCCTGAAAATTTCCTACTGATTGCTCAGGTTTTCTAGCCTTTTCCTGAGGTTTGGGCTTTCTATCCAGAACTTTCACTTTTTCTGAAACCATAGGTCCTTTACCCTTGTCTAAAACATGGGGTTGTTCTTCAGTAAGAAGATTAGTACATGCCACCGGTTTAACAAAGACAATCTTAGTGCTACAAGAAGAAGCATCATTCAGAAGACCTTGTGAGGTTCTCCCTGGATTATATCCCAATCCAACCTTTATAGTTGCAGGTCTTTGATAACTCTGAATTTCATCTATTATTTTAGATGCAAAATTCAATAGAGCTAACTTTCTCCTCACATTGTCCTTACTTTTCTTTAGAGTTTCAAGCTTCTCAAAGAGGTCATTGAATTCAGTCCTGATAAGCTGATTTCCTCAGTGGATTTCTCTAATTTTCCATTCAGGATCTCTATCACTTTCTATTTTTATGAGAGTTGTACTTTCAGAACATCTAGTTCATCAGTAGTTCCCATTAATTGAGAAGTGATCTCAGTAGTATTAGAGTCTTTCCACTTTAGATTTTCAACTGTCAGTTCCTTATTCTGCTCTTGAGTTTCTATGAGCAGTTCTTGTAACACATAATAGTCCTTCATAAGATTCTCAAAAGAATCCATCAGGTCAAAGTTAGTGGTTACAGATGAACTTGATAACTCAGGTGCTTGTGTAGGAGCAACAACAGAGATAGAGGAATTTACCTCCTCCACAGCAACAATGCAGACATCATCACTGTCACTATCTGAGAACATTTCTTCTGAAGAGTTATATCCTTCTTCAGATTGTTCTTCTTCTTCTTCAGCAATCATAGCCTTTTTGCTTGAGATCTTCCTGTCTCTCTTGACTTGTCTTTCCTTCCTTTCCTTGGCACTTAGCTCAGGACAATCATACTGGAAGTGACCCTTCTTTTGGCAGTTATAACATCTGTTGGTATCATCATCCTGATCACTTTCCTCATTGGTCTTGGAGTCCCTTTTTCTGGATGAGGAACCTTCAGCTTTGTGGTCCTTCCTTTTCTCAGTGGATGTCCTCGAAACACGAGTTATTCTGTTCTGTACTGTTGTTCTTATAATATTTCTTGTATTTTCCATATCTTCTATTAAGTCTTTCAAACCTCCTGGCCAACAGTACTAGCTTATCCTCTTGCTCATCCTGATTTATGGTAGGTGAGTTATCAGACTCTCTAGCTTTACATGATTTCTCTTTGGCTTTGAAAGCCACATTCTTGCTAGATGAGGATTCATCTTTGCTATCAGATTTCTTAGTTTTCTTATCAATCACAAACTCATAAGCGTTTAGTTCAGAGAAAATTTGTTGGTATGGCATAGAATCAACATTCTTGGTGTTTTCAATCACCACAACATGTATATCCCATTTCTTAGATAATCCTCTAAGAATTTTCAGTGCCACTTTTCTTTGTGGGTATCTTTTCCCAAGAGCATTCAGATCATTCATAATGCTAGTGAATCTAACTTCCAGTTTGTCAATGGATTCACCATCTTCCATTTCAAAGCTGTCAAACTTTCCAATAGCAACAGAGAGTTTGTTCTCTTTAATATGATCTGTGTCTTGACATATGATAGCAAGTGTGTCCCATATTTCTTTGGCAGTTTCACGGTGAGAAATCATCCCCATAACACCATCATCAATAGTGCTATATAGAGTATCTTTAGCAATGTAGTCCAAATTGACTAACTTTCTCTCATCAGGAGTAAGTTGGTCATTAGGTTTTGGAAATTCATCTCTGGGATCATTCCTCTCAGTATCAGTAATTCTGGGATTCACAATAATGTATTTGAATGGTCCTTCAGAAACCACTCTCCACATTCTTTCATGCTTAGAATACAGATGTGCCTGCATTCTCAATCTCCATAGGTCATAGCTCTCAACAGAGAACATAGGATGTTTCTTAGAAGGCATGATGAATGAGCCTTGTAAGATATCAGCAATAAGATCTATTCAGTAGACCACCAAAGTCTTTCAGCAAATAGACTATGGCTACCAAAGCAAGTGGTCAAAATGAACCACTGCTCTGATACCACATGTTGTTCCCGGTGCAAACGAGTCTTACACGTTTATGGGGGGGGAATACACGTGTTCAGTGATTTTTAAAACTTTTCTTTTACTGAAATTAGAAGGGTCAGGATGTCCTGAGAATTTTGCCCTCAGAAGCACAATTTTCCCTGAGTCAAAGTCTACTGAGACAGTGATCCTGAGCAGCTTTCAGAAGCTTCAGATTAGCCCAACTGATCCTGAGTTTTATCAGAGATCCTAAGAAGCTTGGATCAGATAATTATCTTACTGAATACTCAGATAGAGTTAATTCAGTTTGGTAACTATCCGTTCTAGCTAATCAAGAGTGCGGAATGTGTTGGCCCTAAGTTTGTTTATACTCGTTTTATCTTGCTGAAAATCTCTTCCTTAGTAAAACAATGGTTAAGGCTGTGATCAAGTTTGATGCAAGTTCAGTGGATTGTTTCCAACTGAATATCAGTAAAATGTGCTTTCAGTGAAAATATGCAACAGATAGAATGCAAAATAGAAAGCAAACAACACAACAACTTATAGTGGTTCAGAGGCAAAGCTCCTACATCCACTCTCTCTGATCTTCAGAGAAATTCCTTAACACGCTATCACCTAAAGCTTTTAGGCTGAACACAGCAGCTTACTAACTTTTCTACCTTGAGTTTTCTGGCTGACTCACTTGCAGCTTACTAACTCAACACACAAAAGCTTTCTGACTGTCTAAAACAGTTTACTCACTTCTTCTCAAGAGCTTTCTGGCTGACTCACTGCAGCTTACTCGCTCTTTACAACTCTTTCTCACCAACAATCAACGATACACAAACTACCTAAAAAGGGTTCTGTTTGGGTTGGTTTCCAACTAGGGTGAGATATCCTTTTACAATAAGTACAAATTCAAAGGCTAGGATATCTCTACTAAGCTTTGGATATATATCAAATATAGGCTTAGTGAAATGAGCTCTCTTCAATGTGAAACACTTGGGAAATCTTAGGTTTTTCGAGTGCTTCAATTTGTAATAATACGAATGAGCTCTGGAGTTGCTTTGATTTCCCGTAACCTTTCAATGGTGAAGGTCACTGATATTTATAGGCAACTTCTTCAAAGGTCACTCTTTAAAAAACTATCCGTTGGAAGAGATAGCATCAAGAGTTCCCTCTTCTGGTTATTGATGAACGACTATTTTTAGGGTTTGAACACACCCTTGCATATTTTAGGAAATATGTAGCCATGTAGCCAATCACCAATTTTTGCTGTCTGGAACATAGTACTACTGACAAAGTTCAGTGCCCTATCGCTTTTAGTGTCAGTAAGGTACAGTGTTGTCTTTCTCTGATTGGTTCTTGTCTTCAGTGAATGTAGACAAACAAAACGACTCTTTTAGGTCAATTCTCTCTAAATGAGACAACCTTAAACAACACTTAGTTCTAGTTCCTTTTGTATGCACTTGAATATTAGAGCAACATTTATTTCTTATAAATGTGCGTCTTCCTCAGTTTTGTATGTTCTCAGATAGATATTTTTCAAAGTCTCTGAGCATTCAGTTTTACCCGAGTCTTCAGTATCTTCCGAGTCTTTAGTATCTTCTGAGTCTTCAGTGTCTTTTTAGTCTTCAGTATCTTCTAAGTCTTCAGTGTTTTCTGAGTCTTCAGTGTCTTTTGAGTCTTCAGTATATATGTGTTCCTAACATTAAAACATGATCTATATCTGCTGACTATACATGGTGCAGATATCTTCTGAACTATTCTATACTGAAACCTGACTCAGACTATCAAGATTATCCTGAACATGTCATACTCAGGGGTTTTGGGATCTAATCAAAATCTTATTTAAATTCATCTCCCAACATATCTACCTATATGGACTAAGGAAGTCTTATACATTTATAGGAAATAAATGTTGTCCAAAATGGTTGATTGCAGACAAAAGGAATTGGAACTAAGTGTTTTTTAAGGTTGTCTCATTTAGAGAGATTGACCTAAAAGAGCCGTTTTATTTGTCTCTATTCACAAAGGATCATAACCAATGAGAGAGCAACAACGATGTACTCTCACTGACATAGGAAGCAACATGTCTCTGATATGTCAGATATGCTGAGTTCCAGTCTGCTAAAAACAAAGTGATTGGATGCATTGGTTACTTGTTACCCAAACCATGCAAGGGGGTGTTCAAACCCTAAAATAGTCGTTTATCAATAACCAGGAAAGGAAACCCTTGATAATATCTTCTCCAACGGATAGTTTTTTAAGAGCGACCTTGGTGAAGTTGCCTATAATTACCAGTAACCCTCACCATTACAAGGTTACGGGAAATCAAGCAACTCCAGAGCTCATTCGTATTCTTGCACTCGTTGAAGCACTTGAAAACCTTAAGATTTCCCAAGTGTTTCACTTTGAAGTGAGCTCATTTACTAAGCCTAGAATCTGTTAAGTATCAAAAGCTTAGTAAGATATATCCTAGCCTTTTCCATTTGTTCTGATTGTAAAAGGATATCTCACCTTAGTTGGAAACCAACCAAACCCAAACCCTTTTACAATCAGAACAAATGGAAAAGAGATGTAAAGAGTTAGTAAGCTGCAGTTGAGTTCAGTCTGAAAGCTCTAGAGAAGAAGTTAGTAAGCTGTTTGAGACAGTCTGAAAACTTGTGTGAGTTGAGTTAGTAAGTTGCAGTGCAGTTCAGCTTGAAAACTCATAGAAGAAAGTTAGTAAGCTGGAGGAGTTCTGTTTGAAAGCTTGAGTAGTAGTAGTAGTGAGTTAAGGAATTTCTCTGAAGATCAGAGACAGTGGGCGTAGGAGCTTAAGCCTCTGAACAACTATAACTGACTGTGTTATTTGCTTTCTGTACTACATATTTTCACTGAAAGCATACTGAGTTTTCTAATATTCAGTTGGAATCAATCCACTGAACTTGCATTAAATTGGTCATAGCCTTAATCACTATTTAACTAAAGGCAAAGAGATTTTCAACAAGATAAAATGAGTATAAACTTAGGGCCTACACATTCCGCACCATATATATCTAGTGTAGATAGCTACCAAACTGAGCCACTCTCCTGAGTCACTATGCCATATTCACTGATACATAGCGGGTTTTAACCGCCATACAAGGGTTAAACACCCGCTATGGAACATGGTGATATAATAGATACGCGCTGATAGATAGCAATTTTTACCCGCTATCTTAGCTTGATATTATAGCGGTTTTTACCCGCTATCGTAGGTCGATATTCCGCTATTGTAGATGCGTAACAAATAAACCATAAATTCCTATGACAACGGTTTTTTAAGACATATTAGAGCGGTGAATAACCGCTATAATTGATACATATTATAGCGATTATTAACCGATATCATAAATAAAACCCTCTATCGTAGCTCGATATTATAACCACATTTAGGAATAATTAGAGCGGTTTTAAATCGTTGTAGTGCTTTTTTTTTCTTTTTTTTTATATTCTATAGCAATAATTTTATAAATTAAATTTCAAATAAAATTTTTCATAAAATATCAATAAAATTGAAATTTAACGTCAATTGTAGTCTAAATGCATTAAAAAATTACATTTAATTCCAAAATGCATTACATTCATATAAATTCAACTAATTAATACATGTCCAAAATACATTAAACAAGATAAGACATCAATAATTGTCTTTAATTGAGTAGCGTTTTTGACATTCTTTCTCAACAAAATTCTCCTCCATTCTTTGATTCACAACTGAAAGACAGAGGTCGCAGTCAAGACCAAACTTCACATCCAAAGAGGTTTAAATATCTGTAAACAATTAATAAACACTTAAAAAAAAGCATGAGCAATTTTAAAGACTGACAAACATCTAAAAGTAGCAAGAAAATCACAATGCACAAAATTTTCCATCTAATAAGACGACGTTAAAGAAAAAATATAGCAAACAGAATTATAACTCTCTAATACACATTCCTGTTGGGATTATACTGGAAAGTATGCTTTTACTTTGTATAATCAAACTGAATTTCGGACTTATTTACTGAAATAAATTGTTTATCACTGATGCGTTAAATATTATCGAATGTTACATATATTTACTGCATAACTATTCAATAAATAGTACGTGTCACAGAAGATTAAATTAACAGTCCCTTGTAACCAAAAGTACACCATTCACGACCTAGATGGAAATGAACAATCCATCGTGAAAGGTTGAAGTGTAACGCTCAGATTGGCTTATCTTGACCAAAGAGATTACACTAGTGCATGTCTATTGCACTGAAGAGGACCAACAGGAGGACAAATTCTTCAGAACTGAACTAGGAAGAATTAGACCTCAGTGGTTCGTTATTTCTTAATCTTCGTCCCTTAAATAGGATCACGTGTGGTTAGTGTTGGGAAATATGTAATTTAGTTTTGATGGAAGTTCCAAAACAGGTTGTAATAGGACCAGTCAAACCTGTTAGCTGACTGATGACTTTGATTCAGAATAAGATGACCAGCTGAAATGTATAGATAGCTGATGTAAAAGATAGGTCACATATTGAGGGGGAACTCGGTATGTATAGGTCAGTCGAAGTGTCGGATGACCCAGAGAAGGTCAGATGATCTGAAGACTAAGCGCAAATCAGAAGATAAGAAGTCAGAAGATCAGGTGAAGACAAGAAGACACTGAAGACTCAGAAGAACATGAAGACTCAGATGAACCTGAAGACTCAGATAACACTGATGACTCAGATGAACCTGAAGACTCAGATAAAACGAAGACTCAAAGATCAAACCGAAGACTCAAGATATTTGAATACACTGAGGCTTAGAGACACCTGAAGATCAAAAGACCTGAAGACCTACTTTTTCAGAGTCAGATATTGAAGCTAAGACAATGTGCAACCAAAGACTCAACATGGTATACTGATCAGTTACTTGATCAAGTCAGCTCACACCTGGTGACAATAAAAAAAGATACATCAAACAAGACGAATCCTCTCCAAAAGGAATATCAATCATCTAACGGGCAAATTTTTGAAGTGCCGCCTCGCGAAGCCAAGGAGAAAGCGACACGTGCACAAAAAGAGCTGACAATACGGAATACGACGTTGCAGACAAAAATGACGCTAATCATGCCGACGGCCACGCCAAAAATCGCAGTACGTCACAATCATATCCTACAGCCTACCTAATATAGCCCGAAATTCAAATTGCTCTCCAACGGCTTCTTGATTTCGAGGTCTATAAAATGGGATCGTTCTTCATTTTGAAGAAGAGGTTCAACAAGTGAAAAATGCAAGAACAAACACGGAGACATCGCAAAAGAAGCTAAAGCTACAGCAAATCTCCACTCACAAGAACACTACATCTGAAGATTATTCTTAGAGTGTTCATCCCATAGTTCTTAGCAAATAAATCCTATCCACTAGCATTTTGGCTATCTAAAGCACCAAGATAGATTTCCAGTTGGAACCCTCAATCATTCTTTACCCAAACGCAAGTTAGGTCAAGTCTGTAGAGTGAGAACTCATTAAACATC
This sequence comes from Stenogyne calaminthoides, assembly GCA_037126765.1. Classification (NCBI taxonomy): domain Eukaryota; kingdom Viridiplantae; phylum Streptophyta; class Magnoliopsida; order Lamiales; family Lamiaceae; genus Stenogyne; species Stenogyne calaminthoides. The sequence continues at coordinate 13,488,915 of JBBCBC010000018.1, forward strand.
TCGGCTATCCTCTTTGTAGGATATAAGTCCCGCTGGTTATGTTGTAGAGTGGGAACTCGATAAACATCTCGGCTATCCTGAAAAGGATATAAGTCCCGTAGGTTAAGCTTGAGTGGGAACTCGATAAACATCTCGGCCATCCTGAAAAGGATATAAGTCCATGAGTTAAAGTAGGGTTAAGGTTCCCCTGTGTTAAGGGAAGAGTGGACGTAGGACGGGTTTTGTTCGAACCACTATAAAACGTCTTGTGTGCATTTACTTGCTTTCTTATCGCTTTACACAAGTCACACAACTGAGTTTAAACTGCATACATATTCTAAAGTTAAAGTTGATCCGCACCAAGCAATCGATCGTCGATCGACACTTCATCAATTGGTTAAAACCCGACTTAAGAATTTGATTGATAAAACCGGTTTTTTCACGGGTAAAAACAAGCTTCCGCACCATTGATTAAATCGACAGATATCAAACCGATCGCCCTCGGGCACTCAAGAAGATTGAACATCGATCTAAACCGATACACTAGCACTCGATCGGGTGTCTGCGGTTCACACTGATCCAAGATGAAAAGTTTTGGAAGTCTATTCACCCCTTCCCTCTAGACTTCCACCCTCACAAAACCTGTTCGGGACCTACAAGTGGTATCAGAGCAGTGGTTCTACAGACCACTGGATTTGAGTATCATCGATTCTTGAGGAAGACTCTTTGTGGTCATTTTAACAGATCTTGAAAAACCATTTTTAAAAACTCATTCGTTTTCAAAATCACTCATCATGGATAATACCTCTGGTATGTATCATGATTTGCCTAAATTTTCAATTGATGAGTATGCAGATTGGGTTATGTATATGTGCAACCATCTAGGATCGATAAGCGGCAGAATGATGGAAGTCATCAAACGAGGACCCATCATCATATACCACGATAACCCAGCAGTCGGAGGAGATCCAGACTTTGCCACGGGAAGTCTTGTGCGAAAAAGCCCAGCTTTGATGGATGCAGAGGAAAGAAAGTTGTTCACTCTAGACACAATCTCTAGGCATATAATCATGAAGACAGTGGATAAAGTCACCAAAGAGAAGATAAAGTATCTCAAAACCGCAAAAGCAATATGGGATACTCTTGCTGAGATCTGTGAAGGAAATGATCAGATCAAAGACAGCCGCCTACAAGCTGAACTGGTGAAGTTCGAAAAGTTAAAGATTTTGCCCAAAGAGACCATCAACGAGCTCAATGGGAGGATCACCATGTAAATCAATAAGCTACGAGAACTTGGTAGAGAGATGTTAGACAAAGATATCAACTACAAGATCTTAAGGTCTCTCACCAAGAAATGGGACATGAAAGTCACGGTAATCAAGGATTGCCAAGACATTTCAAAAATGAAGCCAAGCAGCTTGTTCCTAAGCCTTAAAGCTCACGAGTTCGATTTAATCGAAAGAGGACAAGCAGATGAAGACGAGACGCCTGCTGAAGCCTCAACGTCTAAATCAGTTGCGTTTAAAGTAACCAGCAGCAGATCGAAGGCCACTGAACCTGTTGGAAACATCATAAGTCAAGCAGAACAGATCGCTCTGCTTACCAAGAAACTTGAAAGAACAAATACTCAGCTTGGTAAGTATCGGAGATTCTACAGTGACTATCAAAGAAACAGGAGGCCAACTGACAGATCACGAGAAAGAACCAGATCTGATGATCGAAGAGATCACAGAGAAGAAAAGAAAAGAGATGATCTGACAGATGAGAGAAGAGATAACAGATCTGACAGAAGAAGTTCTGATTACTATCAGAAAGGGAAGTCACCTGACAGATCCTACAGACGGAGTGACTCACCTGGCAGAGGAAGTTCCGTAGATCGAGGATCATGCTTCAACTGCGAGAAACCAGGTCACTACAGCACCTACTGCCCTGACCTGAATCCCAGAGAAAGAGAAGAGAAAAGGAACAAAAGAGAGCAACGCCTCAGAGATAGGAAAGCCCTGGTAGCTGACACATCTGAAATTGATGATTCCTATCTGCCTTGTGAGGACTCTGGGTACTCATCTATAGAAGACTTTTGTCTGATAAGCAGTGCTATTGACTTCCACGAGCATGAAGATCTGATATTCTCTTTAGATGACGATGAAGTCTGCCTAATGGCCAAGGAGGACCAATCTGAGGTAACCTCCAAACCTTCTGTTTTTTCAAATTCCACACCTGCTATTATTAGCACACCTGCTGGAGAGATTAACTTGTAGCTCTACTCTGAGCAATTGCTTGATGATCTCTCTGAAGCAGTAGACACTTATACAATAGTGGAAGCTGAAAATGACAAGCTAAGGATCATAAATAATCAGCTCATTAAAGAGAACGCTCTCAGTAAAGCTACTGAACTGAAATCTGCTGAAACTGCTCAGAAGGTAACTGAGGAACTTAACGTTCTAAAGGTTAAATCTTCTGATCAGGAGAAACAGATCAAAGATCAGCTAGCAATCAACAAACAGCAAGCTGATGATTTCAAAATCCTTCAAGCTAAATTTGATGAGCTATTCCGACTACATGAGAGTCTTAAATCTACTGAGGATAGTCTGCGGAAGAAAATAGAGGTTTTCACAAAATCATCTAAAATCGTTCAAGAAATGAACACCTATTTTCGAACGCCAACTAACAAGAAGGGAATTGGGTATGAGAACCCTTCTACATCCTCAAAAGCCTCGTTTGATTCACTTCAGAAGGGTGTAATCAAACGAGTCTCTGACAAAGATACACTAAAAGCTAAAATTGTATCTAATAAGGGAAAAAAACCTGCTGAGCAAGTAAGGCAGGTGCCTAATCAGAAAGGGAATAGAAATGGACCCCAACTGATAATGCTTCAGCCGAGGAATCAACAGAAGAACCCAGTTCTTCTGAAGAGACCTCAACCTGATCAGCAGATTAGGTATCAGAAGAGACAACCCATGAGAAGGAAATCTAATCTGAGACGCAATCAAGGCCAGCTGCCTAATAAGCAAGCTATAGGTAAACTGCAAAGACCACCTATGCCAAAAAGATATGAATCTTTTAATGGTAGCAGTCGTACCTACCCTTATAATCAGAGATCTATGGCTACTGCACCTGAACCACACTGGATTAAAAGAAGACAAAATATAAAGAAAAATCCCAAGTCTTCTAAGTCATCCAAGGCTCACACTAATAATCATACTAATCAGAAAGCATATAAAGAGACGTATGACTATGTTGATATGTATGAGAGACAAATCAGACCTTCTAATCTTTCAGATTTTCATAGAAGTGCTCTGTTTGTGTGGATCCCTAAATCCACCACTAACCCCCAGGACCCAATTCCAAAGGGGTACCTAAAGCCTGATTTGATTGCAGGTTCGCGTGGGACTGTCCAACAAAGGAGGTGCACAAGCAACTATCTGGTACATCGATAGTGGATGCTCAAGGCACATGACAGGAAGCAAACATCTCCTTAGATCTTACAAAGAACAAGAAGGCCCACGTGAACTTCAAGACTCTTAATTGTTAAAAGTTCTAAAAGTTGCAGTTGGCTCTGGCATAAAAGATTGAGTCATCTAAACTTCAAGACTCTTAACAAGATCGCTAGGATGTCTTTGGTTGAGGGACTTCCAAATGAGATATTCTCCAAAGGTCAGACATGTGCCGCATGTCAGAAGGGAAAACAAGTTAAAGCCTTATTCAAGGGAATATCAGGACCAACATCCAGTAGAGTATTGCAGTTGCTCCAAATGGATCTATTCGGACCAGTTACACCAGTCAGTCTCAGTGGACGCAAATATACTCTTGTAATCGTGGATGATTATTCCAAGTTTACTTGGGTTGTATTCTTATACAAGAAGAACGAGACAATGACTAAGATACCCGAACTGCTCAAAAAGCTACAAAATGAGAAAGGTGTCAGCATAGTAAAGATCAGATCAGATAAAGGTACAGAGTTCCTGAATTCCTTTATTACTGATTTTTGCACTGAGTTTGGTATACAGCATGAAACGTCAGCTGCAAGAACGCCACAACAAAATGGAGTAGCAGAACGGAGAAACAGAACTCTCAAGGAAGCTGCTCGCACTATGTTACCTGAACATGCCACACCAAGCCGTTTCTGGGCAGAAGCAATAAACACAGCATGTCATACTCAGAACAGATGTTCTCTGACTAAGACTCACTTCAAAACACCTTATGAACTGTGGAAAGACAGAAAACCTCGTGTTTCATACTTCCATGTTTTTGGGTGTAAATGTTTCATTCACAACAATGGGAAAAAGTCGGTTGAAGACTTTTGAGGCCAAGTCGAGATGAGGGCATATTCTTAGGATATTCCTCATCCAAAGAAGGCTTTTCGAGTTTACAACAAAGCGAACTCTAGTTGTGGAAGAAACACCCCATGTGGTCTTTGATGAGACATCCTTTGAACAAGAGAAAGGCGCCTCGAACAAGCCGCGTGCAGATCAACCGATTACGACACGAGAAAAAATGGATCAACTAAGCATCAAGGAGAAAAAAAGTTGAACACGTAAAAGTGTACATCCCAGAACTTGATCTTGTTGATTCAACAGGTCAATCAGACCCAAAGGTACACACAACCGGTGAAGAAAGCATTGATTTGAGACAAGATTGAGGCGAAGTTCCTATCAAGACTTCAAAGACATGATGAGTCCAACATCACCGAGACATGTTCTTATCAAGTGGAACCACTCCCAATCACTAATGAACTATCGAATATGGATGATGTTCTGGATGATGAGTCCAACAGAAGGACACGGATTACGATTACATGATCGATTATCGGAGAGTCGGATCAAAACTAGACATCGATTGGTGAAAGTTCCATATCTTTGTTGTTATCTCTGTCTATGAAGGAACCAACTGATAGAGGAAGATATGGATGATGATTCTCCAAAGGAGGAGCAGAATTCGAGAGAAATCAAGTTTGGGAATTGGTGGACGAGACCAACTCATCAAGACGTAATTGGCACAAAGTGGGTATTCAAGAACAAGAGAGATGAGAAAAATGTCATAACCAGAATAAGGCAAGACTTGTTGCTAAGGGGTATTCACAATCGAAGGTATTGATTATGATGAGACCTTTGCACATCGAGTTGGTGAAAGTGCGGCATATGCTTCCCACGAGAGGGTTACTATGTATCGATGGATGTAAAGAGTGCATTCTTAAATGGGGTACTAACAGAGGAAGTTTATCTCGAACAACCTCCAAGCTTTGAAAAAAGGCAACCAAGTGTGCCGTTTAAGGAAAGCTCTATGACTGAAACAAGCTCCTCGAGCTTGGTATGATACACTCTCTCGATTCTTGATGACACGGCGGGTTCACTAAAGGAACAATGGGATGTAACCTTATTCGAGAATAGAAGATGGAGAAGAAATTTCGATGGTTCGGGGATCTCGTGGGCGACATTATCTTGGATCTCCCAACAAAAGGTTATGTGAGAAGTTCAGCAAGTTGATGCAAGGGAAATTCGAGATTTCCATGATGGGTCAGATGAATTACTTTATGGGATTACAAGTCAAGCAGAGTTCAGAAGGGATATTCATCTGCCAGGCGAAGTACACAAGGAATCTACTGGCAAAGTTCGGAGTTCAACACTGCAAGGAAGATAGAATTCCAATGATGACCGGATTCAAGATGGATCCAGACGAAGATGGTCAGAAAATGAATCAGAAGGAGTATAGAGCTCTAATTGGATCTCTACTATACCTGACTGCCAGCAGACTAGACATTACTTTTGCAGTAGGTGTATGTGTCAGATTTCAAGCAAATCCAATGCAAAGCAACCTAGAAGCAGCTAAGCGGATTCTCAAGTATCTGAAGGGGACTGTAAACCTCGGTTTATTTTACCCATCAGATGACAATCTAGAGCTTAGTGGGTATTCTGATTTGGACTACGGAGGTTACAGAATCGACAGGAAGTCAACCTCAGGTTCATGTCAGTTTCTGGGAAATAAACTGATCTCTTGGTTTTCGAAGAAGCAGACATTAGTTGCGACATCTACTACTGAAGTAGAATATATGGCTGCAGGAAGCTGTTGTTCCCAACTGCTCTGGCTAAGTCTGTAGCTGAGGGATTACAACATCGTAGCTAAGAACGTACCTATATTCTGCGACAGTAATAGTGCTATTGCAATCACTCAGAATCCTGTTCTACATACAAGATGCAAGCATGTGGATGTCAGACACCATTTTATCAGAGATCATGTTGAAAAGAAGAATATCAGGATGGAAAAGATCCATACTGACAAGCAGAAAGCTGATATCTTAACCAAGCCACTAGCTGAGATCAGATTCAGAGAGTTATGCAACGAGCTAGGGCTTCTGGATCTTGGAGAAAATGCACCAGATATGGCTGAAGGATTGATCTCCAGATTCAGTTGGTTAAAAGACTAACCAAGGTTAACTGGAATCAGTTGAGTTAGGAATCTCAACTGATCAGACGACCAGACAAGGAGCCAATCTGAAGTTCAGATAGGAGCAGATCAGAAAGTCAGAAAGGGAGCCGATCTGAAGTTCAGACAAAGGGCAGATCAGTTCAAGATATATCAGATTAAGGGGGAACTGATCAGATTGGAAGATTACTTTATAAGCCGATTAAAGCTGCAGTCAACAAGCAAATCAAGAGTAAAGCTACAGATCCCATAAGTCAGAAGAAAACAACACAGCAATGGAATAACAGAGTTTTTCATTGATAAAGACCCGAAGGTCAGATTTACAAGTTACAAGTGATATCACAAGATTACAAATGCTACATTTATCTTCAAGTGGTATTACAAGTACAAGAAGACCCGGAGGTCGATACATAAACCATCAGCCCTAAGACAACCCGAGGCAAGGAAAGAGAAAGAGAGTTTAAGGTATGATGCTCTCATTTTCCCTCAGACCTAGAAGAGGTGTCAGAGAGGCTTCGAGAATACTGAGCCAATCTCAAAGCTTCGGAAGGAGGAGCTAGAGAGGCTCTGAAGGATGTCCAAGCCGGAAGCCCTCAAACGTAAAATCAATAGGACTTCCAGCTGTTAAATGAGGCACAGTGCCAAAGGTTTGGTCACAAGGACCAAACAGACACTTGTGTCGCATGCAAATATTGAGTTTGATACACTATTCTGTATATGAAACTCATGTTTTGTTTCAGACTAAGTCTGTTGATGCTAATACCGTCATCTCGATAGGCGAACAAGGTGCATACGGTTAGGAGAAGTGCCTTGTCATTTGCCTTAGCAGATCCGCCTCCATGGTGGTAAAGAAGCTTAGCATTGATCGTATGTGAAATCTTAGATGACGACGAAAGCAGTGTGAAGGAACACACAGGGTTGATCTGAGAAGCTGTTTTCATTAGAAAAGGGCTAAAGGTTCCCACCAGAAATAAGGAACTCATCGGAAAAGCATGAAGGATATGCTAAAGAAGATGAAATGGTTTATGATTGTGTTGTTCGCCTAACACCCCAGGCTATTTATAGAAGGAAATTAGGGGTATAAATGCGAATTTTATCTTCTCAGAAGATCTTAAGAGAAATTTGCATCTACAACGCGTTTGGAACACGCGGCTAATGGTTGGATGAGTTAACGATGTGATTAAATCACAGCGTATCTATGCCATTATTACGGAATGTCTAATCCTGCCGATTTGGGAATCGAGGCGACTTTTTGACTCCCCGAAGTTAAAGTTTTGGCGGGAGTTGACCTTAGTTAATGCGAGATTATAAAAGAAAACTGAAGGATGAAGTTTTTCAGAAAAGAGGATCAGATAAGTGGCGAAGCGTTGCATGCGAAGAATCTGATCAGATAAGCGAAGATATTGTTGGGAAATGCATGAGGCAAACATCAGATAAGTCAACAAAGTATCAGATCAGATCACCGTGGTAACTGATTGATTACAATATCAATCAGTCAGATACGCTCTCTTATTTATCTCTTTCTGAATATCTTTATATGCATTATTTATTTTAATTGATTCATTTTACACTATTCATGACGCATGCCCGCAAAGCTTTTAATGCGGACCTGAAAATATATTCAAAATGTTTTTGTTGGGAGATGAATTTAATAAAGATATGATTTTGATTAGATCCCAAAACCCCTGAGTATGACATGTTCAGAATAATCTTGATAAGTTGAGTCAGGATTCAGTTTTAGAGTATTCAGGATGTTATCTGCACAATGTATAGTCAGCAGATATAGATCAGGTTAGGATATGAAGATTCTGAAGAACTCAGTAAGTTTATGAAGAAACCTAAGTTCGAAGATAAAATGAAGTTTAAGTTTTGATGAAATGAAGTTTTCGAAGTTTCGAAGATGAAGTCTCGAGAGACGAGATTGAAGTCTCGATGAGAAATCGAGATATTGAAGTCTCAAAGATGAAATCGAGATATCAAGACTCAAGATGAAACCGAGATACTGAAGACTTAGTATGAAACTGAGAATCAAGACTCAAAGATGAAGACTCAAGATATCACCAAGACATCCAGAAGACTCGTAAGACGCCAAGACTCGTAAGACCCTCAAGACTCGTAAGACTCAGAGACACGTAAGACGTAAGAGTGAAGAACTAAAGATCAAGAATATCAAGGCACGAATTATCAAGACTCAAAGAATATCTTCAATGCTCAAGATAAACCCGAATGTTCCGATGCAATCAACATATCTATCCAAGGATTAACATCGAGAAAATCGCGATTCCTTAGAAAGTTAGATATTGCCCATAACATTCAAAGTGCAGACAAAAGGAACTAAGACAAAGTGTTGTTAAGGTTATATCACTCAGATATTGTAACCAAAAGAGTCGTTGAGTTGTCTACCTTTAACTGGAGACAAAAGTCAAAAAGAGGAAGACAACATTGTACCATACTGACACTGACAGTGACAGGTCGCTGAAAAAGATGTCAGAAGTACTAAGTTCCAGACGGCAAAAAGTGAAAACCGGCTACATGAAAGGCTATTGCCTAAAAAACGTGTTAGGGAGTGTCAAACCCTAAATATAGCCGTTTATCACACACCATAAGAGGAAACTCTCGGAGCTATCTCTCCAACGGATAGTTTATCAAGAGTAACCTTGGTGAATGCCTATAAATACTTGTGACCTTCTACATTGAAAGGTTACGGGAAATTTGTAAGCAACTCAAGAGCTCAAACTTATTATCGCAAAGTTGAAGCACTCGAAAAACCTAGAATTTCCAAAGTGCTTTATATTGAAGAGAGCTCATTAAACTAAGCCTAGCTTGATAAGATATATCCAAAGCTTAGTCTGAAAGCTTGTGTGAGTTGAGTAAACTACATAGGTAGTCAGAAAGCTCAAGGTCGGGTTGAGTAAGTAAACTACAGAGGTAGTCAGAAAACTCAGGGCCGAGTTGAGTAAGTAAACTACAGAGGTAGTCAGAAAGCTCAAGGAAGTGATTAGTGAATTTCTCTGAAGAGATCAGAGAGAGTGGACGTAGGAGCTTGAGTCTCTGAACCACTATAAATTGCTGTGTTCTTTGCTTTCTGTTTTGCTTTGCTTAACTGTTGCATATATTCTAAAAGCATATTTTCACTGATATTTCAGTTGGAATCAATCCATTGAAGTTGCATATAATTGAATCACAGCCTAATCACTATTCCATTAAAGGAAGGTTTTCAGCAAAAGCTTAAAACGAGTATAAACTAAGGGAAAACCATTCCGCATATCTGAGTAGCTAGAACAGATAGTTACCAAACTGAACTTACTCTTCTGAGGGTTCAGTAAGTTAGTTATCTGATCCAAGCAACTCAGGATCTCTGAAACTCAGGACTCAGTTGGGATTATCTGAGGTTTCTGAAAGCAGCTCAGGATCACTGTCTCAGTAGACTTTGACTCAGAGCGATTTGTGCTTCTCAGGACCAAATCATCAGGACAACCTGACCCAAGCTGACCTCAGTAAGAAAAGTTTTAAAAAAACTGAACACGTGTATTCCCCCCCATACACGTGTAAGACTCGTTTGCACCGGGACCAACAAGTGGTATCAGAGCAGTGGTTCAACTTGACCACCTGCTTTGTTGACCAAAGTTTTATTTTCTAAAAATACTTGTGGTCTATCTGAACTGATCTTATTTGCTGAATTCTTAAAAGACTCAGATAAAATGTCTTCTAAGAAACTTCCCATGTTCTCAGTGGAGAACTATGATTTATGGAGACTGAGAATGCAGGCTCACCTGTATTCTAAACATGAACAAATGTGGAGAGTGGTCTCTGAAGGGTCATTCCAATTTACTGTGGTGAATCGGAGAGAAAAGAAAATGAGAGAAACGATCCTAGAAAGCGAGAATTTCCTAAGTCTGATGACCAACTGACTCCTGAGGAGAGGAAGTTAGTCAATCTAGACTATATTGCTAAAGACACACTATACAGTACTATTGATGATGGTGTGATGGGAATGATCTCTCACTGCAATACTGCAAAAGAGATTTGGGATACACTAGTTGTAATAATGATCATATCAAGGAAAACAAACTTTCGGTTGCAATTGGAAAGTTTGATAGTTTTTGGATGAAGGTGAATCTATAGACAAATTGGAAGTCAGAATCACTAGTATTATGAATGATCTAAATGCACTTGGTAAGAAATATCCACAGAGAGAAGTTGCATTGAAAATTGTTAGAGGTCTTTCTAAGAAATGGGATATACATGCAGTGGTGATTGAAAACACCAAAAACATTAATTCAATGCCATACCAACAAGTCTTCTCTCGAAATTTGAAGGCCTATGAGTTTGTAATTGATAAGAAATCAAAAAAGGTCGACAAAGAAAGATGATTCATCATCTAGTAAAAATGTGGCTTTTAAAGCCAAAGATAAAACCTGTAAAACTAGAGAATCTGAGAACTCCCTTGCTAAAAATCAGGATGAGCTTGAGGATAAGCTAGCACTGATGGCAAGGAGGTTTGAAAGACTTAATAGTCGATATGGAAAATACAAAAACTATTATAGGAATCACGTGTGTGCGGAAGAAACCCGAGGACGGATCAACCGAGAAGAAGAAGGACGAAAAGTCGAGGGATCTTCATCCAAAAGGAAGGACTCCAAGTCCAAAGAAGAAAGTGATCCGGATGATGATGCCAACAGATGCTATAATTGCCAAAAGAAAGGTCACTTCGGTATGATTGTCGAGATCGAAAGTGCTAAGGAGAGAAGAGAAAGGCAAGTTAAAAAGAGACAAGAAGTTCTTTAGCAAAAAGGCCATGGTTGCGAAGAAGAACATTCTCGAGGAGGGATCTAGCTCTTCGGATGAAATATTCTCGACAAAGGAAAGTGATGACATCAATCGATGGCCATTGAGGAGGTAAACTCTTCTTTTCTCTGTTGTTGCTCCTACACTAGCACAAGAGTTGTCAAGTTCAACTGTATGTGATCATTTTGACCGATGGATTCTTTTGAGAGTCTAATGAAGGACTATCTTTGTTTTTACAAGAACCGCTAAATGAAACTCAAGAGCGAGAATAAAGAACCGAAAAGTCGAAAAATCTAAAATGGAAAGACTCTAGCAATCTTGAAATTACTTCTCAATTAATGGGAGCTCTTGATGAACTGGTGTTCTGAAAGTACAACTCTCGAGAGAAAGAGAAGTTGATAGTGACCCTAACGAAAAGCTAGAGAAATCCATCAAGAGATTCGGTGATCGTAACTAAGTTCAATGACCTCTCCGAGAAGTATGAAACTCTCTACGAACTATGAGGATAGTGCTTGTGAAAAAGAAGCTAACTCTATTGAATCTGCATCTAAAGTAATAGATGAAATTTGAGTTACCCAGAGATCCGCCACTATAAAACGGATTGGGATACATTCCGGGGAACCTCACAAGGTCATCCGAATGTTGCATCAAGTAGCAAGAAGACTATCTTTGTAAAACCAAATGGCACCCACACTTCAAAATGAAGAAATGCCCAAGGTTGTAGACAAGGAAAAGGACCCATGGAGCCAAAGAAACCGAATGATCGTGTAGGAAAGCCCAAACCTCGGTGAAGGCTAGAAAACCCGAGCACTCGATTGGAAAATTTCGAGCAAGTACTTCAAGCCTCGGGACTAAGAATGCAAACCTGAAAGGATCTACACTAAACCATCAGAGGAATCTTCAGAAGAGAAACACTCAGCAGAGACATTCTCAACTGAAGAGACCAAGTCCTCAGTATATTGAAAGACCAAAATTTCAGTACAGGCAACCTGAACCCCACTTGCCTAAGGGTAAAGGTTACCTGAACCCGAGTCAACAAAGATTCAGACAAGCTGCACAAAAGCCAAAGCAAATGAACAAAGGACCTGAACTAAAGAAAAATTCAAAAGCTCATGTTCATGCTAAGGCTAGCATTCATACACAGGAAACTGCTAAGGCACCCAGAGTAGTAAATGTGTATGTAGATGTTTATGGAAGACAGATCAGCCACTCTAAAGTGATCGAGTTGTCGGGGAAGATTTGGATTCCGAAGGTACAAATTTAACCTTGTAGGACCCTACACAAATTGGGTACCTAAGAATTGATCTGTTTTTCAGGAGGAAAACAAGGGCACTGAGCTGATTAAAGATCACATAGCACTGATGAGCAGAGATGAAAAAGCCCCTGATGTATGGTATCTTGACAGTGGATGCTCTAGACATATGACAGGATTCAAGAAGATACTCAGTGACTATGTTGAACAAAGAGGCCCTCAGATCACTTTTGGAGATAACTCCAAGGGACAGACTGAAGGATATGGAACTTTGGAAATTGACTCAGTTCATATCCATGGTGTTTCATATGTATCTGGATTGAAGAATAACTTGCTTTCAATAAGCCAATTCTGTAATAAGGGTTTTAATGTTGAGTTCTCTAAGAACTTATGTTATGTGAAAGATGATATCTCACAGAAAGTATTACTGACTGGTACTAGAAAAGGAAATGTTTATCTTGCTGATTGGAGTTCAACTCCTAAAGATACATGTTTGGTTGCTAAAAGTTCCACAGATACCAGTTGGTTATGGCATAAAAGGATGAATCACCTGAATTTTAAAACCCTGAATAAGCTTGCAAGATTAGCTCTTGTGAGAGGGTTTCCTAATGAAGTGTTCAGTAAGGAACATATTTGTGATGCGTGCCAAAAAGGAAAACAAATTAGAGCATCATTTAAAAGTAAAGTAGATGTTTCTACTGAAAGAATACTTCAGTTGTTGCATATGGATCTTTTTGGTCCTATAACACCCGTGAGCACTAATGGCAGGAAATACACATTGGTAGTAGTTGATGACTACTCAAGATATACTTGGGTCATATTCTTACTCAGTAAGAAAGAGACTCAGATAAAACTGCCAGAATTACTGAAAAGGCTCAGTATTGAGAAAAATCTGAGTGTGGTCAAAATCAGATCTGACAAAGGAACTGAATTTATAAACCATATCATATCTGATTATTGTGCAGCAAATGGAATTTCTCATGAAACATCAGCTGCAAGGACCCCTCAACAAAATGGTGTTGCTGAAAGAAGGAACAGGACTCTTAAAGAAGCTGCAAGGACAATGATAGCTGAAGCTGATATCCCTAAAAGATTTTGGGCTGAAGCTGTCAACACTGCATGCTATTCTCAGAACAGATACATGCTGACCAAGAGTCAAGGCAAAAAACCCTATGAGCTTTGGAATGAAAGGAAGCCTCTTGTTTATTTCTTTCGTGTGTTTGGTTGCAAGTGTTTCATACACAATAATGGTAAAGATCAGTTGAAAACATTTGATAGCAAAGATGATGAAGGAATATTCTTAGGGTATTCTGAAGTCAGTAAAGCTTTCAGAGTTTACAACTGTAGGACTCTTATTGTGGAGGAAACACCTCATGTTGTTTTTGATGAATCTACTTGTGTTCAGAAGAAACAAGAACATGATGCAGAAGAACTGACCAAGAGGATCACCAGATTAAGCCTGAAAAAGAATGAAAAATCATCCACTGAACCTGAAAAGAAGAAGTCAGTCACATTCTATGATTGGAGTGACTCAGACTCAGATAAAGAAGTTCAGGATGGAACTCAGGATGGTGAGACTCAGGAAAGCCAACACACCAAAGGTGACCAATCTGAACAGACACCAGTTCAGACTCAGGTATGTGATGCCAATGAAGATGTGGTCACAGCTGAGGCAAATTCTGAATCTATCAACCAAAGGGGAACAAATGTCTCTGACAATGTTCTGAATAGAATTTCCCCTGAGGAAGATGATTCCCTTTCTCCTTTTCTGTTGTTCCCTGAGTTTACTGAATTAACTGAACCTAAAATTTCAAATGTTGAGGATACTGTTGAAGGGGGAACATCTAGAAGAAGATGGTTAGATAGTCATCCTACAAGTCAGATTGTGGGTCATCTAACTGAAGGTGTCAAAACAAGAAGGTTCCATGGTGAGAGTGCACTATTCTGCTGCTTTCTATTAGAGAAAGTGCCTACTGAGATTGGTGAAGCTCTACAAGATTCTCATTGGATTACTGCTATGCAAGATGAGCTGAATCAATTCTCAAGAAATGAAGTTTGGGAGCTAGCGGATAGACCTGAAAGGCACAATGTCATTGGAACCAAGTGGGTTTTCAAGAATAAAAGAGATGAAAACAACAACATTGTAAGAAACAAGGCAAGGCTAGTTGCATAAGGTTATTCCCAAGAAGAAGGCTTGGATTATGATGAAACCTTTGCACCAGTTGCAAGACTAGAAGCCATCAGATTGTTTCTTGCATATGCTGCCACATGAAGTTCACAGTCTATCAAATGGATGTGAAAAGTGCATTTCTGAACGGTGTGCTTAAAGAAGAGGTTTATGTATAACAACCTCCTGGTTTCAAACAGAATGACCAAGTTTACATGCTCGGAAAAGCTTTGTATGGTCTCAAGCAAGCACCTAGAGCATGATATGATACTCTTTCTCGGTTTTCTTAATGACCATGGTTTTGTCAAAGAACTGTTGATAGAACTCGCTCGTGATAGAAGATGGGGAAGATGGGGAAGAAAACCTATTTTGCGCTTCTTGTTCAAAAAAAATTTTATTTATGCATATTGATGTTTCCAATTTTTTTTTTTTTAATCATGTGTTGTGTTTTGCTTATAACTAGATGCATATGACAAGTATAAACATAAAGCAAATAAACAACACAAAGAATATATATGGACAACCATCCTACATCCACATCCTCCTCCCTCTCTAGGGAAATTCCTTATCAAGTTTCGAGCTTTTCGACTACCTCGTGTAGTTTACTTTACTCAACTCGGCCCCGAGGACTACTCCACGAGTTTACTTACTCAACTCGGCCCGAGCTTTCTCGACTACTCCACGCAAGTTTACTTTTACTTGACTACCTCCGTGTTTACTAACTCAAACTCTTAGATGTTTAACGAGTTCACACTTTTCGGGACTTATCACCCTCACTGGGTTTGCCTAACAACTACCTCACTTCACCACTTGGGTTTGGGTTTGGTGTTGTCTCCAACTATGGTGAGATTTTCCCTTACAATGGTTTAGCCTCAATGCTAAGGTTGGGAAAATCTCTAAGCTTATGATACATCGTGGGTTGCTTTAGGTTGGGTTCTAGAACACTCTTTTGAATATATTTGTATATCTACAGACTTGTGTTCTAGGGTGGGAATGCTTTGACTATAACGCTCTTTGGCTTTGTAGCATTTTTGTGCATAATTCCACGCATCCACCTCCGATAATGAAGGAAGAACTTGTATTTATAGTGTGGATTTGAATGTTACCGTTGAGAGAATCACATTCAAATCCATACTATTCTTTTGAAGTTCTGCAGCCTTTTTTCAGCTGGTTGTCTTCCTCTCGTTGGTCCACGTCATTTGGATTCCAACGGCTATATTCCTCACTTTGATGCTCGGAACTTTCGGGATATCTTGAGCATTCAATTACATTCTCGAGTCTTTAGTAATTATGCCAGATTTCTCCGAGTCTTCGTGTTCTCTGAGTCTTCGTGTTCTCTCGAGTCTTCAAGTTCTCGAGGCTTCGTGTTCTCTCGAGTCTTGATTTCTCGAGCCTTGGTTCTCAAGATCCTAACGAGTCTTGTAAAACTAACATTTCTATATTGCCGACTATACATGGTGATAATATCCTGAACACTCTAAAACTGAATCCTGACTCATCTATCAAGATTATCCTGAACATGTCATACTCAGGGGTTTTGGGATCTAATCAAAATCCTTTTTATTAAATTCATTTCCCAACAGATACCTTACTGGTTCAGATATATGTTGATGACATCATTTTTGCATCTCAAAACCATCAGCTGTGTGAAAAGTTTTCAACACTGATGAAAGGCAAGTTTGAGATGTCAATGATGGGAGAGATGAATTTCTTTCTAGGTCTTCAAGTGAAACAATCAAAGGAAGGAATCTTCATCAACCCGGCAAAGTACACTAGAGATCTGATTGCCAAATATGGTGTACAGAATTGCAATGCAGTTAGGATTCCCATGAATACTAACTACAAGATGGATCCTGATTCTGAAGGCAAATCAGTAAGTCATATTGATTATAGAGGAATCATTGGATCATTGCTCTATCTCACAGCAAGTAGGTCGGATATAACATTTGTTGTTGGGATATGTGCAAGATACCAAGCTAATCTAAAAGGCTAGTCACATGGAGGTC
Organism: Stenogyne calaminthoides; assembly: GCA_037126765.1. Lineage (NCBI taxonomy): Eukaryota > Viridiplantae > Streptophyta > Magnoliopsida > Lamiales > Lamiaceae > Stenogyne > Stenogyne calaminthoides. The sequence continues at coordinate 13,505,527 of JBBCBC010000018.1, forward strand.
GCCAAAAAAGAATCAAGTATCTTAAGGGCACGATGAATAGAGGATTATGGTATCCAGCTGATGATAACCTTGAATTAACTGGTTACTCAGATGCTGATTATGGAGGTTGCAGGATTGACAGGAAGTCCACTACAGGAACTTGTCAATTTCTAGGAAGTAAGCTGATATCTTGGTTTTCGAAGAAACAGACCTCAAGAGTAACCAAGATTACCGGTGAATACATGGCTGCAGAGTGTTGTGTGCTTTATTCTTTGGCTCAGACAACAATTAAGGGATTATATAGTTATAGCCAATGAAGTGCTAATATTTTGTGACAATAATAGTGCCATTGCTATTTCACAGAATCCGATATTGCACACCAGATGCAAGCATGTGGATATCAGACATCACTTCATCAGAGATCATGTCGAGAAAAAGGACATAAGGATGGAGAAAATTCATACCGATAAGCAGAGAAGCCGATATCTTGACTAAACCTTTTAATTTGAATCAAGATTTCGTGAACTATCGATTAAATTAGGGATGTTAGATCCGGTGTGAGAGTAAAAACCGAAAAATTGAAGATTTTCGGATGCATGAAGTTTTCTCGAATTCTCTCGAGAAACTCGGGATAAAATGGAAATCTTCGAATCGAGTCTCGTGTGAAACTCAGATTTCTTGAAGGTCAAGATTTTCGATATTATATCGACATTTTATCAAGGTCAATACTCAGTAAGACTGATAAAGGAAAATTAGTCTGAAGAAGTAATGACTTATGCGACTCATTTATTGCTTAAGTGAAACTCAGTAATCATTCGCAATAAATACAAAACACCTGAGGAATGTTTTTGGGCGGGATCTTTGAAATTCCTAAAGAAGGTCAACAATCATTAAATGCTCTGTTACATTTAATCTCCAATGAAGTTAAAATGGCGGCTTACTTTTCGGGGATCGACCTTTCGCATACCCGATTAATCTTGGATTAATCTTAACCGTTGCTTTTCACCTAACCAACGCGAATTCCCATGATCTCGAAGCTATTTATTCCTCAAGAAGCCATTCAAGCCAAACTTTATCAAACCCTTCGTTCCCAAAATCCTCTGCAAATAAATCGCTTTGCCCAGAAAACCCAAACCCTAAATCTTCAAAATCTAAAATGGCCCCTACCATATTCAAAAGATTAGCCCAGATGAATAAGCCATGGTACGAATACATGGTGTCTCTGGAGAGCACGTCAAATGCCAAGCACGAAGAAGAAGCGCTCCACTTAATCAGATTGGCAAAACTGACGAACCTCGTCGCAAATCGACCAGAGGCGGATTACACCCGTGAGGTAATAGAGTTTGTTGCAAATATGGAAATCGATGAGGAAGATTGTATAGAATCTAAGATTTCTGTTTTGCATCTCAAACAATCAATGAAATATGTGGATTTTGTTCGAGAGCTCTATATAGTCCCTAAGCATTTGAACGACGTTTTTGAGTTGTGCGATAGGGGAGATGATCCCTCATTGTATATGTTGGGACGAGAGCAGGAGTATCTTGACAAGGTTGCCGAGAAACCTGTTAAGTTTGAGGCAACTCTGCACAAATGGCATCTACAGCCGAAATACAGAGTATTGATGGATATTGTGGGAAAGTGCATAATGAGTCGATCTGGAAGCTTCGAGCAGATCAGCACTCCCAAACTCCGACTGATGGCGGCGATTGAGGACTCTCCCACCAAGGATTTCAACTGGCTGAAATATCTGATCAAGGTGGTGATTGAGCAAGCCAAGGTCATAAAAAGGGAGGATTATGGGGCAATATCTATCAAAGGCAGAATCCTCCACGCCACCAAAATTGCATTCATTCTGGAGATGTGCCGAGAGGAGGAGGATATTTTTGCCAACTCTACCCCATTCCCTAAGTCCAAAATTATGTTCAAGCCGATTGCTGCGAAGAGGACTTTTAAGGGAAAGAAAGAGAAGAAAGTGGAATCACCGGTTGCGGCTGCTTAAAAGGAAACCCAACAAGCCAGGGGGAAGGTGTTGTTGGAAGCCAAGAAGGAGCAGGGTGAGAAATTGAAGAAGCAGAAAACCCTTGCTCCAAAACGCAATAGGATGGTGGTTCTCACTGATGAAGATGAGGAAAGTGAGACTGAGGAGATTCAGCCTGAGAGCCAAAATGCTCAGAAATCGCCATTACATGTTTTGGCTCAGGCTATCTCAAAGATACAGGATCAAACTGAGGAGCAAGTCTTCTCTGAGGTTCTTGAGACTTCACTGAGCTCAGAAAAATTTTCTCAGGAAATTTTCCAAGGACCTCAGACCTCAGAGAAAGTTCAGATTCCCTCTGAGGATAAGCCGGCTCCGGACCACGAAGATGCTCGATTCTCTCGAGGATATGCTCACTCGTTCTCGTGAGCAAGCAGATATTCCCATCGAGGAGGCGCCGGCTCGGACCTCGAACCAAGTCATATCGCATGGAGGAGTTTGCCTGTCCAAACCTCGAAGTTCGCCGAGCCTCGGGAGCCGATGAACTTTGAAGAGCTCTGAGTGAGTCGTTGATTGACCCTTCCATCGAACTCCGAGAGCCCGATGCTCAAGAAAGGAGAAGTCAAGAGATAAATGAAGCAAGGGGAAAGGTTCATTCTTGACCGCTACCCAGAGCTGAGCTCATTCCCTGACCTCCAAGACATCTTCTTCAGATTGACATCAACGGTCTACATCCTCAACCAGACTCTTCCATAGATGCTTAATATTGCTTCATTCAGAGGAGAAGACTGGTGGAACGAGGAGACAGCTTTTCTTACTGAATTCTCAGGGTTCAGAAAAACCAAGCTCCGGATGAAAATCTTAGATTTTGATGAGCTTATGAAGAGGAAGGTGGCTGAGAGGAAAGCTACTAAAGTTGGTGCCCCGAGCTCCATTGACAAATCTCAGGATGGGGACCAAGAAGGGGATGATGAGAGTCAATCTCAGAAGGAGAAAGGCTCAACTGATGCTGATCAGGCTGCTGTCGAACATCCTCAGACTGAAGTTAGCCTTCAGGTAACTTTTGACACAATTAATAATTAGGCTCAAGTGGACAACCAAGCTCAGGGTGAATCCCAGACTCAGACTGAGTCTGAAGCCCCAGTTCAAACTGAAGCTCGTGTTCGATCGAGACTCGGGATGAAGCACCAACTCGAGAGGCAGCCTGGCCAGACAAGAATGCTCCTGAGATTGATCTCACCCCGGTGATGGAGAAATTGGAGAAGGTTGAGACAATACTGAACAAAATTGCTCAGATGGAGGAAGTTTTGGCCAATCAATCTCAGAAGATTGAAGGAATGAGTACTTCTTCAGAACCGGTGCTGCTTCAGAGCTCTATGATAGAAAAGCTGACCTCCATGGAAGCAAAGCTAGAAAACAAGATGGAGGGGGTCAAGGCTGAGCTGAATGCAGAGCTAAAGCAAAAGTATCAAGAGCAGACACAGATTCTAGAAGCAAATTTGGTTGAGAAGAATGAGATGCTGGTGAAGAACGCTGTTGAGGAAATGAGCTCAATGCTCATGGCCAAAATGACAGACATGTTCAAGGAAGCTCTCTCAAGCCAATTTGCTCATCTGTCTGAAGAATTCTCTGTGGCGAAGAACCACCTCAGAAGGCTCGAGGAAGAGCAAGATCAGATGGCAGGGGAGGTGCGCAGTGTCAGCAAAGAGCAATATCACATGGACACAACACTCTCCAGGATTCTGCCAGAGTATGGTTCCAAGAAGGGGGAAAGACCTGGAGCTGATCTCAGGGAATTATTGGAACATACTATGAAGGGCAAAGTTGTTAAAAATGCTGAAAAGAAGATACTTGCCGAAGCCATGAAGGAGATTGAAGCCACTGAGAATCTTAAGTTCAAAGAGGTGGAGAAGCCAGTCTTCACTCAGGTTTCAGAGGAAACAATGCAGGAAGTTGCTATGGAGAAACTGAGTGATAGAGGAAGGATTGGGACAAGCCAGGCTGGTGCTGAATTGCCCATCAAGAGGAAGGCTATGGTGATAGAAGAGCCTGAGGGCAAAAGACCAAAGGCTTCTAAGCCAGTTCAGAGGAAATTGTTGCTAGGTACTGAAGATTCTGAAGTCGACCCAAAGAAGAAAGTCTTCAATACCAGAAGCACTCTGAAAACACTCCAGATTGAACAAGCGAAGAAAGCTGCTGCTTTTGTTTCTGGTGTACCAGTGATCAGAAAGAAGGCTGAAGAAGAGCAGAAAAGAAGGAGTGGGTTCAAAAGGATCGCAAGCAAGAGGAGAGGGAGCACAAAAGCACAGAAATGGCCGCACGTTGATAAATGGTTGCCAGTCCATCTCAACGATGCGTGGGAAGAAATCAAGAGAACCTTCTGGTTCTACTATGATGTGCTCAGAGAATGGAGAGGGGATAGCTCAGATCCGAATGAGGCTTTCATCGATTATCTCCTGACCTTCTATCCAAAATATCTCCAAGGATGGATAAATCTAGAGGATGAAGGAAAGGTGCAGATAACCGCCCCTGGTCCATATGTGTACCCTCCTCCTAGGCTGGAGAATGGCTGTGTTAATGAGAAAGCCATTTCTCAGGAAATATCTCAGTACGCCACCCAGTTAGGTCTGACAGGAAACAATCCGGATATCATCAAAGAAAGAGATGCACTGAAGAAGAGATATTACGGAATGTTCAACCTAGAAGTCCCTGCGGATGAGGTGGAAGAGCAGAGCTGAAGAACCGAACTGAAGAACAAAATGAAGACTCAGAAGATGAAGACTCAGAAGATTAATGTAACCTTTTATATTTTTTGTCTTTTTGATTTTGTTTGATAAGATTCATTGTAACTTGTAACAGTCTACCTATCATCAATGAAAACTTATCATTTATGCTCAAAAGATAATATCTCATTATCTAATTTACATGTCTTTTAAATTTTTAAATTTTGATATGATTGAGAAATGATTGTGATGAATCCTTTGAGAGATTCATTCTTTGAAGAAAGATTAATTGATTGAGAAATTAAGTATTTGGTGATGAATCCTTTGAGAAATTGTTGAAAATAAAACCAATCTTCTAATAGGATAAACTGAAACCTGAGTATAGGTTAAGTATGTGTGTAACAAGATAGGTTTTGGCATCATCAAAAAGGGGGAAATTGTTGGGAGATGAATTTAATAAAGATATGATTTTGATTAGATCCCAAAACCCCTGAGTATGACATGTTCAGAATAATTTTGATAAGTTGAGTCAAGATTCAGTTTTAGAGTATTCGGGATGTTATCTGCACAATGTATAGTCAACAGATATAGATTAGGTTAGGATCTGAAGATTCTGAAGAACTCAGTAAGTTTATGAAGAAACCGAAGTTTCAAAGATGAAATCAAGTTTCGGTTTTGCAGATGAAGTTTCAAGTTTCAAGTTTCAAGATGAAATCGAGACAATCAAGTCTCAAAGGAGAAATCGAGATATCAAGTCTCAAAGTGAGAAATCGAGATATCAAGACTAAAAAGATGAAACTGAGATTGAGAACTAAAGACTCAAAGATGAAGACCAAAGATATCACCAAGACATCCAGAAGACTCGTAAGACGTCAAGACTCGGAAGACCCTCAAGACTCGTAAGACTCAAGACACGTAAGACGTAAGACCGAGAATCAAGATCAAGAATATCAAGGCACAAGAATTATCAAGACTCGTGAATGTAATCAATGCTCAAGATAAACCGAATGTTCCGAGGCACTGAACATATCTATCTGAAGGATGTAATACTGAGAAAATCGCGATTCCTTAGAAAGTTAGATATTGCCCATAACATTCAAAGTGCAGACAAAAGGAACTAAGACAAAGTGTTGTTAAGGTTATATCACTCAGAGATTGTAACCAAAAGAGCCGTTGAGTTGTCTACCTTTAACTGGAGACAAAAGTCAAAAAGAGGAAGACAACATTGTACCATACTGACACTGAGAGTGACAGTCATTTGAAAAAAGATGTCGAAGTACTAAGTTCGCATCGCAAAAAGTGAAGACCGGCTACATGAAAGGCTATTGCCTAAAAAACGTGTTAGGGAGTGTCAAACCCTAAATATAGTCGTTTCTCACACACCATAAGAGGAAACTCTCGGAGCTATCTCTCAAACGGATAGTTTTTCAAGAGTAACCTAGTGTATGCCTATAAATACTTGTGACCTTCTACATTGAAAGGTTACGGGAAATTTGTAAGCAACTCAAGAGCTCAAACTTATTATCGCAAAGTTGAAGCACTCGAAAAACCTAGAATTTCCCAAGTGCTTTATATTGAAGAGAGCTCATTAAACTAAGCCTAGCTTGATAAGATATATCCAAAGCTTAGTCGAGATATCCTAGCCTTTGCATTGTTCTTTATTGTAAAGGATATCTCATTCTAGTTGAAACCAACCAAGAAACCCTGAGACCCTTTTAGAAGGTAGTTTGAGTGTGATTGTTGGTGAGATTGGAGTTAAAGAGTGAGTAAACTACGAGGTAGTTTAAAAGCTCTAGAGGAGAAGTTAGTAAGCTACTTGTGGTAGTCTGAAAGCTTGTGTGAGTTGAGTAAGTAAACCTGAGGTAGTCGTAAAGCTCAAGGTCGTTGAGTAAGTAAACTACAGAGGTAGTCGAAAACTCAGGCCGAAGTTGAGTAAGTAAACTGAGAGGTAGTCGAAAAGCTCAAGGAAGTGATTAGTGAATTTCTCTCCAAGAGATCGGAGAGAGTGGGACGTAGGAACTTGAGTCTCCGAACCACTATAAATTCTTTGTGTTCTTTGCTTTCTGTTTTACTTTGCTTAACTGTTGCATATATTCTGAAAGCATATTTTCACTGATATTTCAGTTGGAATCAATCCACTGAAGTTGCATATAGTTGAATCACAACCTAATCACTATTCCATTGAATCACAGCCTAATCACTATTCCATTAAAGGAAGGTTTTCAGCAAAAGCTTAAAACGAGTATAAACTAAGGGCCAACCATTCCGCACATCTGAGTAGCTAGAACAGATAGTTACCAAACTGAACTTACTCTTCTGAGGGTTCAGTAAGTTAGTTATCTGATCCAAGCAACTCGGGATCTCTGAAAACTCAGGACTCAGTTGGGATTATCTGAGGTTTCTGAAAGCAGCTCAGGATCACTGTCTCAGATAGACTTTGACTCAGAGCAATTTGTGCTTCTCAGGACCGAATCATCAGGACAACCTGAACCAAGTTGACCTCAGTAAGAAAAGTTTTAAAAACACTGAACACGTGTATTCCCCCCCATACACGTGTAAGACTCGTTTGCACCGGGACCAACAGTTTTTATTATGATTTTTCGAGTCCGGAAAACGAGAAGACTGTTTTTCTCAACCGTGCGATCAAAATACTTTTTGGCCGACTAATCTCAGCCATCGATTTCAAAACACGGATACTTGAGTACTTTGGAAAGTTGTGCAAAAAGGTTTTCCCTCATTTTCTACAAAATCCAATTTTTTTTCTCAGAAAACCGCTTTCCACTACTTCGTCTTCTCAAAATTCTGAAAAGATCACATTTGTTTACCATTCTCTGAGAATTACCTTCGAAATAATTTGATTCTACACTTCTGATTTTAAAAATCCTTCGAATCAATTACTGGTAATTTCTTGTTTTAAATCATTTGCATGATCTAGAATTCTCTATGGTACCTAGGTTTACAAGTTGTATTTCTGTAATTTATTTTATCTAAATGCTTATTTGCAACATTGATGCTGAATTTTTTTTAGTTTGGATGAATTTATTGAAATATCTTACTCAAACTAAACATCAATCTGCATATCTTACAGAAATGGCACATCTTGTTTCAAGACCGGGACAAGGGAAAAAGTACTACAATATTGCATCGATGAAGAAAGACATCATTGATGAAAAGTACGTCGTCTTCAACATCACCTCAGATCCAGAATCGCTAGAAATTCTGGAGTGCTTAAGAGCGTGTGGACTGGAACGATATTGCTCTACTCATCAGAACATCGTTCACACCCATGAAGCCCTGGAGTTTCTTTACAATCTACAGAGGGATGAAGACAATGATCTTCGACTGATTTCTTCCATTGGCGGAATGGAAGTCCGAGTGACGAATGACGATCTACGAGAGGATATTCGGACTAACTCGAGGAAGCATCAATCCGAGACCTACACAACCTGGCCGAGGAGAAAAGGAGTTTCTTGAAGCCGAGTTTGTTGAGACCAAGCAAACAAGGAGAACACGATTTAACGTCAAAGCCTCCTATCTCGAAAAGAATGTATCGCCTTCTTCTTGAGATCGTTCAGAAGGTGATCATGTGCTCAAATTATAGCCTTGATGCGGTCACTTCATACAAGATAAGTGTAATGGCTGCAATAATCAAGAAGGCTTCAGACATCGATTGGTTGGGTATGGTCAAAGCTAGACTTAGAAAAGACTCCGGGAAGTTCGAGCTGACCCAGAGCTATGAGGTGTGCTTATCTTCGAAGTACTCATTCATACACAAAATCTCTATCATTCTGTCAGATAAGCTGCCACAGAATTATGAATGGAACGAGAATGGAGCGAAGATTTATCAAGCAAAGCACAAGGCCATATTGGGCAAGGATGAGTCCCTGCCTGGACAAGCTGATGAGGATCCGACTCCTTATGTGCCCAAACCCAAGGGAGAAAAGAAAGGAAAAGATAAGGAAACTGCATTGTCTGAAGTGCAGAAAAAGACCATTCAAGAGAAGAGGATGAAGAGGAAGGATCTGGCCAAGAAACCAGATGCTCAGCGGAAACGTCAGAAGAGAGTCTCATCTCCTCTGAAAACTGCTCCAAGTTCTGCCAAGCAAGCCAGCAGAACAAAGGATCTGATGCATGAAAGATCAGACGAAGAGATAGAAGTTTGTTTTGAGCCAACTATCAGAGAAGTACGGGAAGAACAGATGAACGCAGCAGAAGGAGAGAAATCCATCAGAAGGACAGAAGTGGTGCAATTTGAGGAAGAATCACCATATGATTCTCTGCCTCTCACCAAGATCTTTCAGAGAGCAAGATCGTCAACGCCCACTTCCAAATCACCATCACCCTCTCCTCAGAAATGATAAACCTCCACCCTCTCCCAACAAAACCTTCTCTCCCTCACCCTCACCTCTCAGAACAAAATCTCCCACACCACCAATCAATGAACCCGTTCAGGAAACTGAACACCCTCTACACGCTGAAAACGAACCTGAACAACTAACATCCCAATCCCCAATCCAGTCCCAAGAACCTGAGAGAGTCGACGATCATGTGTCCATCTCTCATAATCCTTTCAACACCAGAACAATACTTGCTTCACCTGCTCCAGAGAGCCCCATCGTAAGAATAATGAAGCAACAGATCAAAGAGTATCTGCTGGATCTATGCCCTGAATTGGATCAACATCCTGGCATCCAGCAACAGATAGAAGAGATAGTGTTCTGGAGGGATATCAGACTGAAGAGCATTGAAGAACTTCTGATTCTAATGAAAACTCTGGGATCAGTCTTCTTTGTAGACTTAGAGTTGAAATGTCTACACAATGCTAGGATTGAAAGTGCTGTTGAATTAGCATCAGACGACGATATACAATGGCTGATTCACGAAAGTTTCGGAATTACTGATAACAGGGAGGAAACCGTTCAACCTCCTACAGATCATGAGGGACTTGCCGATGAACCAAGAATGGGTGCTGCAAATAAGACCCAATTTGGCAAGGCTTCAACATCTGAACAGACTGCTAAAATGAGCTCTGATACCCTAGATCATCACTCTAAGAAGATTCAGGATGGGATCCAAGCTGCATTTGAAGACAAATTCGCAGCGCACACAGCAGATCTGATGAAGCGGTTTGAAGATGAGCAAGCCAAGCTAGTTGACAAGGAACAAAGTCACACTGCTGGGATGCACAATGCCATCCTTGCTGAAGTAATGCAACTGGTATACCCTCTTGCTGAGAAGCTCAAGCTCCAGTCTGACAAACTCTCAGTCCATCCTTGGACAAAACCAACAATCACTTGGATATGGGTTGGAAACATTTTCTAGCTTCTACAGAAAGGCAAGACAGGAAATCGAAACTGCTCTTAGACGCTTCTACACACCTGCACCTTCTGCCACCGTCCAGATAACTCCTCTTGTTGTCGAGGAACTTAGAGAGGAGATCTCACGGCAATTAACAACTCTGAATCGCAAGATGTCCAACCTCTTTGATGCAACCAAAAAGGGGGAAGGAAAAGAGTCTTGAAAAGAGTCTGAAGGAAAAGAGAATACATAAAAACAGACTCAAGAAAAAGAGAAGGAAGAAGAACAGACTCAGACACAGTTGGTAAAATTTTCATCTCTACCAAAAACCACTGTATCTAACTTGCCAGCCACTCCATCTACCGATCTCTTTGCTGAAATAAAAGAAACTGTGGAGCAACACAGTAAAGAGATCGCTGAGCAGAAAAGTACTTTTTCAGAGATTACTACCAGAGTCGACAAAATTGAAGACTTCTCTTCATCCGTTCAGAAAAGAATGGAAGCTGATGATCAGGCCAAGAGCCTTGAACTCGCTAAGAAATTAGCTGAAGAAGAAGAACAAGATAAACCTGAGCAGACTCTGAGGAGGAAGAAAGACAAAGGCAAGATGATGAAAGCAAGTGCGGAAGATCAGAGACAAGGCCAGACATTCTCCACCAAAAGCCAGATGACTCCTGAACAAGTTCAAGAGCAAACAAGACAGAGAATAAGAGAGACCGCAATTAAGAAGCAAAAGTTAGCAGAGGCAAAGGGGCTGAACATTGCCTACATCCGAAGGAAGAGGAAGACCGAAGCTGCAGCAGAGGAGATTGCATGGGAGAAAAATGCCCTTCCAGCACCTGTTAAAGGCATCCTCTGTGGACGACAAGATTTGCTTCCAGAATGGGATCAAATCAGAGGAGAATGGTTATGTGACGTCTACATCATGGAGAAGATTCCAATTCATCAAGATCAGACTGAAATTGATGATAAATTTCGAAACTGGTTAGAAACAAAATATCCAGACTTCTACCAGACAGTGATGACAGAAGGCAAGTTCATGTCACTCATACCAGAAGCTCCACCCTTTAAACTACTCCTTCCACCTTTGCGTCCAGACAACAAGCTAGATCCCGTTAAAATCAAGAACATCTACTATGGACTAGCTGAAAAAGGAGGAATCCATAGAAAAGATGAGTTGGACAAGCTAATGCAAAGGATGTACAGGATGTTTGGCATCCCCAAAGAACTGCAAATGTTCAAGTACACCTGAAGAAGACAACTTGGAATCATATGATAGGCACACTCTACACATATTCTACAATGCACACACCTATCTGAATAAAATATTCCATCCCACTGATTCTAAGACATTCATCTCATTGTCTTCTGAGGTATGTACTATTTGCATTATCTAAATTTCCATTCATGGTATCTTTTTTTCTGATCAAGTTTTGTTAAGTGTTTTGGTTCCATCAAAAAAGGGGGAAATTGTTGGGAAATATGTAATTTAGTTTTGATGGAAGTTCCAAAACAGGTTGTAATAGGACCAGTCAGACCTGTTAGCTGACTGATGACTTTGATTCAGAATAAGATGAACAACTGAAATGTATAGATAACTGATGTAAAAGATAGGTCACATATTGAGGGGGAACTCAATATGTATAGGTCAGGTCGAAGTATCAGATGACCCAGAGAAGGTCAGATGATCAGAAGACTAAGCGCAAATCAGAAGATAAGAAGTCAGAAGATCAGGTGAAGACAAGAAGACACTGAAGACTCAGAAGAACCTGAAGACTCAGATGAACCTGAAGACTCAGATAACACTGAAGACTCAGATGAACCTGAAGACTCAGATAAACCTGAAGACTCAGCATCAAACCTAAAGACTCAGTACGACTGAATACACTGAGGCTCAGAGACACCTGAAGATCAAAAGACCTGAAGACCAACTTTCAGCAGAGTCTGCATATTGAAGCTAGGACAATGTGCAACCAAAGACTCAACATGGTAGACTGATCAGTTACTTGATCAAGTCAGCTCACACCTGGTGACAATCAAAAAAGATACACCAGACAAGACGAATCCTCTCCAAAAAGGAATATCAATCGTCTAACGGGCAAATTTCTAAAGTGCCGCCTCGCGAAGCCAAGGAGAAAGCGACACGTGCACAAAAAGAGCTGACAATACGGGATACGACGTTGCAGACAAAAACGACGCTAATCATGCCGACGGCCACGCCGAAAATTGCAGCACGTCACAATCATATCCTACAGCCTATCTAATATAGCCCGAAATTCAAATTGCTCTCCAACGGCTTCTTGATTTCGAGGTCCATAAAATGGGATCGTTCTTCATTTTGAAGAAGAGGTTCAACAAGTGAAAAACGTAAGAACAAACACGGAGACATCGCAATAGAAGCTAAAGCTACAGCAAATCTCCACTCACAAGAACACTACATCTGAAGATTATTCTTAGAGTGTTCATCCCATAGTTCTTAGCAAAGAAATCCTATCCACTAGCATTTTGGCTATCTAAAGCACCAGGATAGATTTCCAGTTGGAACCCTCAATCATTCTTTACCCAAACGCAAGTTAGGTCAAGTCTGTAGAGTGAGAACTCATTAAACATCTCGGCTATCCTCTTTGTAGGATATAAGTCTCGCCGGTTACGTTGTAGAGTGGGAACTCGATAAACATCTCGGCTATCCTGAAAAGGATATAAGTCCCGTAGGTTAAGCTTGAGTGGGAACTCGGTAAACATCTCGGCCATCCTGAAAAGGATATAAGTCCCGCAGGTTAAAGTAGGTTAAGGTTCCCCTGTGTTAAGGGAAGAGTGGACGTAGGACGGGTTTTGTCCTAACCACTATAAAACGTCTTGTGTGCATTTACTTGCTTTCTTATCGCTTTACACAAGTCACACAACTGAGTTTAAACTGCATACATATTCTAAAGTTAAAGTTCAGTCTGCACCAAGCAACTGATCTGATCAGTCTGACACTTCAGTCAACTAGTTAAAAACTGACTTAAGAATCTGATTGATAAAACTGGTTTTTCACACGGGTAAAAACAAGCTTCCGCACCATTCAGTTAAACTGACAGATATCAAACTGATCTGCCCTCAGGCACTCAGTAAGATTGAACATCAAGTCTAAACTGATACACTAGCACTCTGATTGGGTAATCTGCAGTTCACACCTGATCCGCACGAAAAGTTTTGGAAGTCTATTCACCCCTCCCCTCTAGACTTCCACCCTCACACAACCATTCGGGACCTACAGTTAGTAAGTATTGCTTTGACTTATTACGGGTAGAGAATCAATGAGATTCAATACTTTATATCTTGGGCAATATTATTGGTCACATGTGTAGTTAAGATTTAATACGAAGAATCGTGTGCAAGTACGGTTGTTCGATTTGCCCCCTTGGGAGGTTCATAAGGTTTATCATACCAAATCTTGCAAGTAGAACTAGTTTCCGGTATGAGTAATAATGTTGAACCGTTCCTTTACCAAGGATAAAAAGATATTAATTAATGGAAAGCTATTTCAGTGGCTTGAATTAATTAATGAGCTAGATAATCTTAAACACGGGAAATAATAAACGGGAGCCATATTGACTATAATATGGGTTAAGATGGATAGTGCAATATTAATTATGTAGTGGAATTAATTAATATTTTATGGGCTTGAATAATATTGTGGCTCAATATTGATAATTCAAGATCCATTGGAAGGTCCAATCTTAATTCTCTTAAAGGCCCCCCAAGTAGCCCAACATAAAGTCTAATAACTGGAAAATGTGTTTAAAAATAAAATAAATATTTGTTGCTAATTTTCCAATTTTTTCGAAAATTATGGATAAGAGGGGAGAAAGATTTTCTTTGAATTTTGTTATGGAATGAAGATATGTATTCTTGAAATACAAGATTATCTCATTAAATTCAAGAAATCTCCCACTTGGTTATTTATAATGAATATTTCGAAAATTTAAAAAATATAAAGGGCAAGAAAGATTTTCTTGATTTTCTTGAAAAGATATTATGGAAGATATGTATTTCTTGGAATACAAGAATATCTCATAAATTCAAGAAGATCCAAATCTTGGAATCTTGACCTAATATTTTCGAAAAATCCATAATGTGATGAGGTGGGATTTTTTGTGGAATATTTTAATTGTGGGGAAAAGAATATAGGAGATATATTCAAGATTTCTTGGAGATCAAGAAAAGATTTTCCCACATTGTTTTTCTTCCCAAATTTTCGCCCATCACCTATCTATAAATAGGGGATGATTCTTTCATTCCCAAGTGCAATTCCATGTGCTGGAAAAATTAGTAAATCCACAAAAGTGGTGCAACAAATTTTATTTTTCCTTTTAGTTAATTGTTCGCAAGTGTCCTTCCACCGGATAGTTGAGCAAGGGCTAAAGGAATACTTGGGAAGGTTTTTGGGTGTGTTTTCATTAACAAGGCCATCGACATTCCAAGAGGTAAGTTCACGTAAACTCGTAGTAATTCCGCATGCGTAGGATTTACGTGAATTGTTTATATGCATGATTTGTTATTATTTAAATTAATATGAGTTAATTCATGCTAGTAATAATTGTTAGAATTAAATTTGTATTTAAATATTCATCCTGAATAGATCCAGACAATTTGTTCCCCAACAATTCCGAAAGGCTAAATAGAGAGAGTTGTCAACCACCCCAAACATCCCTTCTCTACTCAACCATGTATGTCTGTAAGCATGAAGCCCACTCTTCTTCACTATTATCATGCATAGGAGACTCGTCCACGAAACTCTCTCCATGCTTTATTCATGTCGTATATGTTCTATCTACACCTTTAAACAACAAATGCGCTCTTACACAATCAAATTTAAGCTTCTTCATATTCCCACATCGTGCACATGGGCATGATATTTCATTAAGATTGACAGTATTTTGTTTTACAAACTGTATGAATAACTCTACTCCAACCCGGTACTCACTTGACAATCTATTCTTTGACATCCACCCTTTGTCCATCTTATAAGAAAACCTAATTTTTAAAATAAGGTGGCTAGTGATGATTATATTAATTTTGAAAAAGTAAGATATAGAGTACTTCTCTTGTACACCAAGTGCAATGTGCAACTCAAGTCCATTTTTTAACAGTATAAGTTGTTTTGACTGAACAATATCAGTTGTCTAACTCACGATGAATTGTTCATTTCCATCTGGGTTGTGAATTTGTACTTCGTTACGAGGAACTGTTAATTTGATCTTCCGTGATCTGGTATCACCAAATTAACTACAATGTAACACATACTATTTATTGAAAGTGTATGCAGTAAATATATATAACATTCAATCATATTTAATGCAACAATGATAAATAAATTATTTCAGTAAATAAATAAGAAATTCAGTTTGGTTATAAAAAGTAAAAAGCATACTTTCCAGTATAACCCCAACACATACCCCATTGGAGGTCCAATGTTAATTCTGCCAAAGGCCCCACAAATAGTCTAAATATAAAGTCCAAATAATAAAAATGTGATTAAAAAAGAAGAAATAAATATTGCCTAATTTTTCCTATTATGTTCAAGATTATATCTTGGAAGATACAAAGAAATTTCCCATAACTCTACTTATGACACAAAAATTTGACCGACCCCTTGCTTATAAATAGGGGATGAATTTTTCATCGCCAAAATAATTTCAGTTTTGGAAAAATTAGAAATCCACAAAGGTGGCGCAATATTTTATTTTTGTCTCCTTTCTTATAATTTTTCGTGAGAATCCTTCCACCGGATTACGGACGAGGACGTGGGACATATTTGAGAAGGTGTTTTGGGTTGATCCATCTACTCAATGGTTGTCACTCCAAGAGGTATGTTTCGTGTAACTCTTAGATTCCGCATGTATAGTATTTACGTGAAATTAATTGTAAGCATGATGTTGTTGGCTTTTAATTGTTATTTGAATTAATATAGGATTAATTCATGCTAGTAATAATTAAATAATTTAAATATGTATTTAATTGCAACTCGAATAGATCTGCGCACCCTATTTCCCAACAACTGGCATCAGAGCCTCAGTTTCGAGCTCAAATTTGTTGGTGCATTAAATTTTATTGAAAATTGGATAGTAGAATTGTTAGATCTTTTTTGCAGGTATCCAATTGCCATGGTATTTAATGTTTTATTATTCATACATATGAATTATTTTTAATTCGACTCGTTCGGATTTGTTTTTCTCATGATAAATCCACGAGTAGATTAAGGTTTTTTTGATTTGTTCAATGTAATAGACTAATCTAGATTTAAGGTTATTTGTTTTATGTTAAATAAATTGTAACCGAATTGAAGATGAAGACGAGGAATTGAAGACGGATTCGGAACTCGGCGCAGGCAGTGTGCGTCGCGCGAAACGTGCCAAGGAGGCACGCACGCGACGCAGACGTTGGCAAACGTGCACGGGTATGGCGCACGGAGCACGGATGAGTAGCTGAGCACCGTGCGGGATCGAGCGCTGAACGCAGATCGGGCGCCAAGGATCATTTGCAGACGGGCAAGACGCGATGCTCAAGGCCGAGATGCGCGGGCAAGTGTGGGCGGCACATGCTTAGAGCTACCGAGGCGGACGCTAAGACGGCCAAGGCTCTAAGACGCGGACGCCGCCGACCGGCCGATCGACGCGGGCAGCATCCCGGTCAGCGGCTGCCTCGGGACATGGACAAATGATGGGTGTGGCACGGCGTGGAGAAACGAGATGAAATTTTTTTCGAGTCGAACAAGTGGGAGAAATTCAAGACGTTATTTCTTCAAGATCAATACGAGAAAATTAAACCATGATAGTTGGATAATTAGTGCCCAATATGTTTAATTTTTGTTTTGTTTTGATGTGGTTTTTTTTATGCTTCTATTTAATTTGTTTAATGTGTTTGCATGAGAAATTATATGTGAAAATCTCAACCTCAAAATTACTAAGTATGTTTTAAATAATTAATTTTTATTTTTTTTTGAAAAATCAAATTAATTTTGACCTCCATGATGTTGGTCCCAAAAAATAATTTAATTTTATGAAAAAGGGGAGGGAGAGAAATGGTGATTTAAAATTTTTCTTTCTAAACGATGTGTTTTGCTTATAATCAAATGCATATGACAAGTAAGAACATAAAGCAATAAAGAACACAACAAAGTATAGTGGTTCGGAGACTCAAGCTCCTACGTCCACTCTCTCTTATCCGCAGGGAAATTCCTTCAAACGGGACTTATCTCCCTCCATGGGATTGCCTACAGATATTTAATGAGCTCTCACTCAAATGGGACTTATCACCCTCCACGGGATTGCCATACAAGCTTTCTGACTTTCTAAAACAGTTTACTCGCTTCTTCTCTAGAGCTTTCTGGCTGACTCAACTGCAACTTACTAACTCTTTACAACTCCAACAATCACACACAAACTACCTAACAAGAGGGTTTGAGTTTGGTTGGTGTCTCCAACTAGGTTGAGATTTTTCCTTACAATGGTTTAGCCTTTTATGCTAAGGTTGGAAAAATCTCTCTAAGCTTAGGATATATTATAGGTTGCTTAGATTGGGTTTAGAACACTCTTGAATATATTTTGGATATCTATAGATTTGTGTTCTATGGTGGGAATGTTTGAATATATAGCTCTTAGCTCTATACATTTTTTCACACTTAATTTGATGGAAGAGCTTGTATTTATAGCAAGGGTGCATTTGAATGTTACCGTTGGAGAAAGTCACATTAAAATCCATATTATTCTGTAATTTCTGTAGCTTTTTGTCAGGCTTTTTGACCACCTCTGATTGGTCCAAGTCAGCATTCAGGCCTTCTGAAATCAGTCTTCTGAACTCAGGCCTTCTAACATTCAGCGGTCTTTGTTGGGAGATGAATTTAATAAAGATATGATTTTGATTAGATCCCAAAACCCCTGAGTATGACATGTTCAGAATAATCTTGATAGTTGAGTCAGGATTCAGTTTAAGAGTATTCAGGATGTTATCTGCAAAATGTATAGTAAGCGCATATAGATCAAAGTTAGATCTCAAGATTTCAAGAACTCAAGAAGTTTCAAGAAACCGGTTTCAAAAGATGAAATCAAGTTTCAAGTTTCAAAGATGAAACGAAGAAACTTAAGTCTCAAAGGAGAAATCGAGATATCAAGACTCAAGATGAAATCGAGGAAATCAAGACTCAAAGATGAAGATTCAAGATATCACCAAGACATTCAGAAGACTCGTAAGACGTCAAGACTCGAAGACCTCAAGACTCAAGACTCAAGACACGTAAGACGTAAGACGTAAGAATCAAGATCAAGAATATCAAGGCAGTAGAATTATCAAGACTCAAGAATGCATCAATGCTCAAGATAAACCTGAATGTTCCGAGGTAATCGAACATATCTATCCGGAAGGATGCAATAATCGAGAAGATCGCGATTCCTTAGAAAAATAGATATTGCCCAAGACATTCAAATGCAGACAAAAGGAACTAAGACAAAGTGCTGTTAAGGTTATATCACTCAGAGATTGTAACCAAAAGAGTCGTTGCATTGTCTACCTTTAACAGGAGACAAAAGTCAAAAAGAGGAAGACAACAATTGTAATTATACATCTTAATCGACAAAGGACGATGTGTGGTCAAAAAAAGATGTCAGAAGTACTAAGTTCCAGACTGCAAAAAGTGAAGACCGGCTACATGAAAGGCTATTGCCTAAAACGTGTTAGGGAGTGTCAAACCCTAAATATAGCCGTTTTCACACACCATAAGAGGAAACTCTCGGAGCTATCTCTCCAACGGATAGTTTTTCAAGAGTGACCTTGGTGTATGCCTATAAATACTTGTGACCTTCTACATTGAAAGGTTACGAGAAATTTGTAAGCAACTCAAGAGCTAAAACTTATTATCGCAAAGTTGAAGCACTCGAAAAAAACAGAATTTTCCAAGTGCTTTATATTGAAGAGAGCTCATTAAACTAAGCCTAGCTTGATAAGATATATCCAAAGCTTAGTCGAGATATCATAGCCTTTACATTGTTCTTTATTGTAAAGGATATATCATTTTAGTTGGAAACCAACCAAGAAACCCCAAACCCTTTAGAAGGTAGTTTGAGTGTGATTGTTGGTGAGATTGGAGTTGTAAAGAGTGAGTAAACTACATTGAGGTAGTCAGAAAGCTCTGGAGGAGAAGTTAGTAAGCTACTCGTGGTAGTCTGAAAGCTTGTGTGAGTTGAGTAAGTAAACTACAGAGGTAGTCAGAAAGCTCAAGGTCGGGTTGAGTAAGTAAACTACAAAGGTAGTCAGAAAACTCAGGACCGAGTTGATTAAGTAAACTACAGAAGTAGTCAGAAAGCTCAAGGAAGTGATTAGTGAATTTCTCTGAAGAGATCAGGGAGAGTGGACGTAGGAGCTTGAGTCTCTGAACCACTATAAATTGCTATGTTCTTTGCTTTCTGTTTTGCTTTGCTTAAATGTTGCATATATTCTGAAAGCATATTTTCACTGACATTTCAGTTGGAACCAATCCACTGAAAGTTGCATATAACTGAATCACAGCCTAATCACTATTCCATTAAAGGAAGGTTTTCAGCAAAAGCTTAAAACGAGTATAAACTAAGGGCCAACCGTTCCGCACATCTGAGTAGCTAGACGAGATATAATTCTGATGGGTCCCGAATGGGTTTAGTGAGGGCGTAAGTCTAGAGGGGGGGTGAATAGACTTCAAAAAAACTTTTTGTGAGGGTGTGAGGCGATTCGATCGAGTCAAAGTGAATCGTTTGGGCTGATAATCAACTTACTAATCGCTCAAGGCGATTAGTTCAGAACTATCGGTTTAACTGATGTGTGCGGAAGCTTAAGTTTTACCCGTGAAAACCCGTTTTTATAAATCGATTCCAAAGTTAGTGTTTTAACGGTTATTGATCAAGTGTCAAGCTTGATCGGATCGAAGCTTGGTGCTAATGATCTCAACTTAGAATATGTATGCGCTTTTAAAGGTTGTGTGCAATTGTGTAGCCGGTTAATCAAAGCGGTAAAGGCACACAAGATTTATAGTGGTTCGACAAACCGGTCCTACGCCCACTCTTCCCTATCACAAAGGGCACCAAATTAACCAACTGAACTTAGTTTTATGTGTTAGTTCAACACAAGACAATTCCACAGATATTTAAGGAGTTCTCACTCAACCGATCCCGTAAATCGTAACTAGAAACCCTAGTCTTAAATCTTGTTAAACAACTTAACCTAACTTGGGTTTGGATAAGATTGTTTTGGTTCCAACTATGAAATCTTTTCTAGTGTTTAAGGTAGCCTATCGGCCTAGATGAAAAGATTTCTATGCTAAGAACTTATGGGATGAACACTTAATAAAATAATCTTCTTGATCGTGTTCTTCGTATGAAATCGATAATTGCTTGAGCTTTTTGATTGTTCGAGTGTTTTTAGTATTTCACTCTGAAGTGTGATCCCATATTTATAGACCTTGAAATCAAAGAGCCGTTGGAGAGCAATTTGAATTCGGTGCTATATTAGGTAGGTCTGCCGCAGGATTGATGTGACGCGTCTTGAGAACGGCATGGCCGAAAAAGCGTGAACTTGTATTTTATAGCCCGTTAGAGAGCGAAGATCAAATCCCCTTTAATTGTCGGCTCCGATCATACGTGTCTTGTTCTTATTGGTTATGAGACGACTTTTCATGTTGTTTGTTCTTCCAACTAAGGTTGACATTCTTCTTGTTCAGATCATAGACGTATGATTAGGTGAAACATTAGTTTTCACCGAGAGTCGACTTCGATCAATCGAATCGATCGATCTACCGATGGAGTCTTCGGTGTAGGTTGACTTAGCTTCAACTAGCGGGACTTCGGTTGATGTAGGTCTTTCGGTCTAATCTTCCGGAAGTCATCGATCTTCAAGCATTTCCGAGTTTGAGCTTTATGACTTCAAATTTGAGATATCGACTAGATCGGATCGATCGATCTTTCGTTCTTCTAAAGCATTCGTCTCCGTGGGATATCAACTGTTCTTTGGATTTTCAGATCTGACTTATACATATTGAGGTTCCCCCTCAATATGTGACCTATCTATTACATCAGTTGTTCTATACAATAATTATCAACTGGTATTCTATAAACGGTAATATAAACATCATCACCTATGTGTCCGACCGGGTCCTATTACATGTGTTTTTCGAACTTTTATCAAAACTATAAATTTCCCAACAATTTCCCCTTTTTGATAAAAACCAAAACACCGAGAAAAACCAAACACAGTTGATAAATATAGAATAAAGAAAGAGCACATAATCGTAAGACAATGAGATTTTGTCTTAGGATCGTAAAAATAAACTTTTCTCATTAGATATGTCGATTACATGTTACATCAGAAAAGTTTGAATTTAAAAACAGCTGATCCTGAGAAGTCTTCTGATTCTTCACTCTTTAGGCTTGTATCCTTCTGGCATCTCTCTTTGATCTTGAGGTACGTTGAAGATCTGATATAGTTTCCATTTGACATCTTTGGTTTGCTGAGGATCAGTTATATGCGTTTTGCTCAGGATGTCAAAGTAGAATCTCTGAAATGCCAGTCTGTCAAATGAGCCATCTGCCTTCTTCGAGTAATCCATCTGCCATCTGCCACTCTTGGCGAGATATTTTTACATTGATAAGTTTGGCCTCATTTCCCAGATACTTCAGAAAATCTGGATATTTATTTTCTAACCAGTTGAGGAATTCATCATCTGGAGATTCTTCTCGTGGAACAAGATTAAGGACAAAAGCATCCAGAAGCCATTCACTTCTGATCTTGTTCCATTCCTCAAACCTCTTAGCATGTGCAACAGTTTTTGGAATGATCTCATCAACTCTTGCTGGCAGCTGAGGTTCTCGCACAGATTTTCCAGCCTTTCCTTTCTTCGCTCTCGATCTGAATTTTTTTCTTCAGATTTTCTGCCTCTGTCAATTTTTCTGCCCTTCTTTCTTTCTTCGCTTCAAGGGGCCTCTCAAAGAACTTTGCTCTTTGGGGCAGTTTCTCGGCGATTCTTCATCGGCTCATGAAAGCAATTTGTGCTTCTTCTTGACTATTTTAGTCCGAGTATTTGGTACAGTTGTGATGTCCCAGTGACTACCTTTTGTAATGTCCCAGCACCCGCAGCAGCTACCTTTCTTGCCTTTGATTTTTCAATCTTTTCAGAGACTTCATTAGCAAAGAGATCCAGATGGTCTAGTCTTTGTCCATAGGCTTCAACAGTCTAAATTAGATCTTCATTGTTACGATCATGTCGGATTGGTTTCTCATCCGTCCTTCCCCTTTTTGGTTTGATCAAAAAGTTACGGGAGGTGGGAAGTTAGGGAACCAAATCGACCGATATTGCCTCTGTTGAGATACGCAACAGATAAGCACTCGAAGCTGGAGCGGTTAGAAGTTGAACCTTCGAGATCATTTCGATCTTGGCAGATTCGATGGCGTAAGAAAATGTAAAGATCGGTTTGTCAAGTTTGTCTTCTGTCAAATCGAGCTTTTCGTTGAGCATCGAAAAGAAACTTGTTGTTGATCCACCAGAATAAACTTGTCATCCATGATTTTATAAGATCGGCGAGATCACGGTGGTCACGATTTGGGAGAACCGATCTTTGATCATTGCAATGTCGGGAAATAACCAATTCCCTTTGATCTGTTATTTCTTTGAGGCCAATCGCCTCGATCGGCTATCACTCCCTCAATTTCTTCTTTCGGAGATCTTTGAAACATGATCCGATCTCCCGAAGTTGATCGCGGTTATATGTGATGTTGGAATGTTTTTCGTCACTTGATCGGTTCGATTGTTTGTGCCTCCGGTGGTTGGTCATGAAGCTGCAGAAGACACAGTTCCACTATCATCGGCGACTCTCTGTATCCTTCATTGTAGCATCCGCTTGAGAGCTTCTTGAGCGATCTCGGTTCGCCTTGTTGATCAATCGGCTTCACGTGGATCGAGCTTTGATAGATTCAGTAGTTATCAGCTAAGTTGGTGATCCTACGTTAGCAGATTTCCTCATATCGAAATCAAAATCTGCAAACTCATCAGCACCGCCCATTTGCTCAATAATCATTATAAAATCTGAGAAGCTTTTTAATCTGAGATCTCTCCAGGTGAGGATCTCCATAACTTGTTCTCTAATAGCAGGATGGGCGACCAGTTCTGGATACATCTCATCAATTTCTCGTTCGATTTGCATTCTGACTATTTTCCCTGTGATGGTCTTTGATGATCTAGACTCAGAATTATGCATCCGATTCCGGTTGATGAGATGTGGAGGGTTCCGTGGTGCTTGAGTAGGTGGAAGTTGTGCGATAGGCTCGACTGCGAGAGAGGTTCTCATTTGTGGAGGCGAGCAGACCGGGTTCCACAACGGGTAAGGTTTCGGTTCGCGAATGCGAGTTCAGTTCGCTAAGCGATGTAGTTTCGAGTTTCGGTGATGTATTTTCAGGTTCGTGGGTAGGTGGAAGAGTAGGAGAGACATGCTCAGCAGCCATTAGTCTGAGTGGTGAATCAGCTCGAGTTGTAGGAGAAGGAGATCGTTCGTCTTGTGCTTCTTCCTCAGAATGAACTGGCGAGCTCTCAGCTTGAGAAGCCTGCCTGTCTGATTTTTCACCTGATTTTTGTGGTGCAACAGACTGATCTGGCGCTCTTTCTTCATCTGACTCATCTTCTAGCATCAGAGTCATGGAGGCTTGCTTCGCCTTCTTCGGCCTCTTTTCTGGACCTTCTTTGTTTTTCTTTTTTTCTCGGGGGGCTTCGGTGTGACGAAGTTGCTTCCTTGCTTTTTTCCTTTCTTAGTCTTTGGGGGAGTTGGCCGCATATCATCGTCTGGTGGCCCAAATATGGCTAAAGTGGTGGAGAGGAATGCCTTGTATGGCTTCAGTCCATTCTGTTCCCATCTGGCATTTGGCATTTTGTCTTGTAGGATAACTGCAACCTTGTTGAGATTCTTTGATCCTCTTCTTCGAGATAGACTGCCTCCACTCATCAACTCCAAATTTATCATGTTCTTGGAGTAGAATGGCCTTTAGGAACCCATGCCAATTGATGTTCTTGGCTTCATCAATTATTGCGACCCATCTTTGTGCAGTTGAGTGATGTAAGAAAGCAGCATCAATTTGAATGAAATACCCATAATTGTTTTTGACAAAATATCAAACAACAATCGGTATTTCCTCTTCAAAGATTGGCCCGATAAAGCCCGACGTATGATGTTTGTCGACCTCTCGATGAGCTCATTTACGATCGGCTCATCTTGATTCTCCCCGTAGTGAGCAAAGTAGATTCGTCCTTTTGGTAGGTGAGCAGACGAGTTATATCCTCATTCGTCACCGATCTCTTCTCCGTGATTGTCGAAAGTAGTTCTTCTCTCGAGCATCAGTATCCACCATTAAATTCCTTATTTAATTCGAGGGCTTTTCTTTGCATCATCATTGGATTGCGTTGAGCAAAGACAATATTTCTCAAGTCCCGCTTTCTTGAATTTCCTCTACTTCCATTGATTAGGATCCTTTATCACCCCAAATTATGCGAACTTGTCCTCGACAATCCTTAATGTCAGTTCCATATAGTTGCACATTATTTTACCCATACCGTGAGTGATCATCTACAGATAAGATAGATTCGTTTAAAATTGTGCATAAATACTAAGAATATCACATACGCGGAAATCAAGAAACAATCAAACACAATACAGGATATCAGTGATTGACAAGATCTTTAAGATCAATGGTTTTAAAAGAATGATTCATCAAATTATCGAAATTACCGGATTTCATTTTTTGGATTTGAGACTTTAAGAAAAAACACTTTGAATCGCAAAGAAGTAATCTGGAGAGTTTTTAGAAAATAAAACGCAGGTTTGTGATTTGGAAAACTCTGGTATGGTTTTTTTTTTGATGAACCTTATAACGATGAGGAGGGAAAAAGATAAGATTTGGAAGATCAACCGTTTGAAAAGATTAGACGATCCAGATTAAGCGGTTTTGATCAAATGGTTGGGAAAAAGAATGCATCTGAAAACCTTTTGGATTTAAAAGCCCATTTTTGTAGCAATTAATACATGTACCCCCACGTCGCATTAAATGATTTGCGGGGATACGTCCACACGTAATGCGTCTGAGAAGGTAAATAAAGCAGATAAAATCCGATGAATAAGCAAATAACAAGGGAAAAAGAAAGACGATTCGATTGATCGATATAGTAATCATCAATACCACTTGAAGTTGATTCCACTTGTTGATCTTAGTTTTCGCCTAAACCTTATAATTTCCCAAATTGTTCTTTTCAACCGATCGGGTTTCATTTTGTGTCCGATTTCTTCCGATATTTCCTCGATCGGTTGAAGTTCCCCTTCAACCGATATTTACGATTTTCTCATAGATCGATATATCCGATTTGTTGAGGTTTCAAGTTCAACCGATCTTCCTTATCCGATCGGGCCAGTATGTAATCGATTTTGGTTGACCTAATCGATTCTTCTCGGATCAAGCCAATTCTTGGGATAAGTGTTACCGCTTAAAAACTTAGTCTAGAATAGTAGTCTCTATTCCTAAGTTGGGCGCGATTTGACATGCGTAATTATAAATGCGTATATCTTGATATGTCAATCCTAAAGAAATTTATCCAATTATCGATCGCGTGATTTCTACATTTGTCCTTGTGATGCAAATTTCTCTAAAAGGCTTTTTGAAATCAAATTTGCATTTGCACCTTGCTTGGCCTATATAAATTGGACCAATGTTTTACACAACATAACCCATTCACCATACTTATCTTTCTTTGTAAAAACATGCATTCTCGTGAACCCTTATTTTTAAGGGTGAAACTTAGGCAAACACCTTTACCCCTTTTTTCAATGATTTAAACTTCTCAAATCAACCTGTGTGTCCCTTATCATTGTTTTTAATTGTCATCAAAGATTTCACATACAATTGTTGCTAAGCTCCTTTACCACCACGGCGGGCGGATCTGGCTTTGTCGAGAATCGAGAAGACACTTCTCCTAACCGTATGCACCTTGTGTGTCTATCGTTATGACGTAACCAGCATCAACAGACTCAGTCTGATATAAAACATGAGTTTGATATACGGTCTTGATCAGACAACAGCTGATCTTCGTATATCAACTCAATTTTTTCATGCGACACATGTGCCCATAAGGTCTTTGAACCAATTTCTTGGCACATGTGCTCCATTTAACAGCTGGAGAGTCCATTGACTTCAGGTCTAAGGGCTCCTGGCTTATAAATCCTATCAAGGCCTCTCTCGCTCCATTGGTTTTAGCTTCAGCGAGAGGCTTTAGGATTATTTTAAAGCCTTTCTCACCCTTGTTAAGTGGGGAAAATGAGAGCATCGATTTAAAATCTCTCTCTCCCCTTCTTCTTGGGTTAGGATGAGGGTTTAGGGTTATAGGTTTAGGGTTTTTTGTTATGACTTATGTCTTGACCTCCGGGTCCTTTGTACTTGTAACTTGTAATGTAATCGACCTTTGGTCTTTATCAATGAAAAGTTCTATTATTCCATTGTTGTGTAAATTCTCCGCTTTCTTATACGATTGTAGGCTTTAAACTGTGAATCTTGCTTGTTGAATATCATTAAATCGACTTACAAAGATGTAAAATAACCCAACCGATTTAATCGGATATTCCTTTTAAATTGAGCGTTTCCTTTAATCGATAAACCTTAAATCGATTAGTTCCTTTAATCGATAACTCAGAATCGATCGATTTCTCACATCGAGTTCCTTGATCGATCTCTCGAAAGCGATTGAGATACCAAACTCAATCGATTCTTTTCGGCTGGTTAGTCTCTTAACCAAATGGTTCGAGAACAATCCATCAATCATTTTAGGTGTTTTTTCTCCAAGATCCGAAGCCCTAGCTCATTACACAATTCTACGAATCTAATCTCGGCTAGTGGCTTGGTTAGAATATCGACTTTTCAGAAATCGATTGTGAATCTTTTTCCATTCGATATTCTTCTTTTCAACATGATCTCTTATAAAATGGTGTCTCGACATCCACATGCTTGCATCTTGTATGTAGAACAGATTACGAGTGATTGCAATAAGACTATTATCGTCCACGAGAATATTGGTACATTCTTAGCTACGATGTTATAATCCTCACCGCCGACTAAGCCAGAGAAGCGGTTGGGAGCAATGACTTTCCCGCAGCCTATATATATTCTTCGCAAAGTAGTAGATGCCATAGAATCGATGTCTACTTCTTTGAAAACCACGAGATCGCTTTTTACTTCCTAAAACCCGACATGTTCGAGGTTGACTTCTGTCAATCTTCCAACCTCCATAATCGTAATCGAGAATACCCACTAAGCTCTAGATTATCATCGATGGGTAAAATAAACCAAGGTTTCTTGTCCCCTCGGATACTTAAGAATCCGCTTACATTTGATCTAGGTGGCTTTTGCATTGGATTTGCACGAAATCGCACATACACCCATCGCAAAGGATCCGTGCCGTCATCAGTGCGATGAGAGATCCAATGAGAGCCCTATATTCTTTTTGATTTGTTTTCTGACCATCCTCATCTGGATCCATCTTGAATCCAGTCATCATAGGAATTTTGGCTTCCTTGCAATTTTGAACTCCAAACTTAGCCAATAAATTCCTAGTGTACTTCGCTTGGCGAGATGAATATTCTTCAAGACTTTGCTTCACTTGGAGACCCGTAAAGTAATTCATCCGTCCCATCATGGACATCTCGAACTTCCCTTGCATCAGTTTGCTGAATCTTTCACATAGACTCTTGTTAGGAGATCCGAAGATGATGTCGTCCACGTAGATCTGAACCATCAGAATATCTTCTCCATCTTCTATTCTGAATAAGGTTCTGTCCACTGTTCCTTTAGTGAACCCACTGTCGATCAAGAACTGAGAGAGTGTATCATACCAAGCTCGAGGAGCTTGTTTCAGGCCATAAAGAGCTTTTCGTAAACGGTACACTTGGTTGTTCTTTTCGAAGCCTGGAGGTTGTTCGACATAAACTTCCTCTGCTAGTACCCCATTTAAAAATGCACTCTTTACGTCCATCTGATACACAGTGAACCCTCTGTGGGAAGCATATGCCAGAAACAGCCGAATGGCTTCTAGGCGAGCGACTGGTGCAAAGGTCTCGTCATAATCAATTCCTTCTGATTGTGAATACCCCTTAGCAACAAGTCTTGCCTTATTTCTGGTGATGACATTTTTCTCATCTCTCTTGTTCTTGAAAACCCACTTCGTGCCAATTCGTCTTGATGATTTGGTGCATCTACCACTTCCCAAACTTGATTGGTTTAACTGTTTCGGCTCTTCTTCGCATGGCTAGAATCCAACTAAGCGTCTTGTAGAGCTTCCTCTATTGTTGTTGGTTCCTTCATAGACAAATAACGAAAGCAATACATGGCACTTTCACCAATCGATGTCTAGTTTTAACTTTATCGGATGGGTCTCCGATGATCGAGATCGGTTGGATGGTGGTTATCCAGTCCTTCGCTCGATTTCGACGTCGGTTTTGGAGAACATCATCCATTTTCGATAAAGGTTCATTACTAGTATTGGGGAGTGGTGCAGAATTATGATCCACTTGATAAGAACATGTCTCAGCTGATGTTGGACTCATCATGTGCTGATGTCTGTTCGTGGGAACTTCAGATGTTCCCCCTGAACCGGATGGTTCGGTTTGATCTTATCTCACCAGACGAACTTCTTTCAAACGGTTTTTAGTACCTTAGGATCTGAATGATCCGTGAATCAGCTAGATCCGGAATGTATCTTTATTACGATTTACGATTCTTTTTCCTTGATCATTAGCCGATCCATTTTTCGAGCATCGGTACTTGTTGATCAGGTACATCTTGTTCTGAGGCAGATTTCTCTTGTTCAGAAGATGCTTCATCAAAGACTACATGGGGTGTTTCTTCCACAAGTAGGGTTAGTCTGTTGTAAACCCTGAAAGCCTTGCTAGATGAGGAATATCCTAAGAATATACCCTCATCTGACTTGGCCTCAAAAGTCTTCAACTGACTCTTCCCATTGTTGTGTATGAAACACATACACCCAAAAAAACATGGAAGTAAAGAGACACGAGGTTTTCTGTCCTTCCACGGTTCATAGGGTGTTTTGTAGTGAGCCTTAGTCGAAGACATCGTTTACGAGTATGGCATGCAATGTTGATTTATACGCCGTAAAACGGCTTGGTATTGCATGTTCATTAACATCGTGCGAGCGGCTTCTTTGAGAGTTCTGCATTCCTCCGCTCGCTACTCCATTTTGTTGTGGGCGTCCTTGCGGTGATGTTTCATGTCAGATACCAAACTTAGAGCAAAAATCAAGAATAAAAGAGTTCGTAAATTTTGCACCTTTATCTCGATCCGATTTTTACTACATCGATAACCCTTCTCATTTTGTAATCTTTTTTAGCCTTTCAGGTATCTTCATTGTCGCCTCATTCTTCTTATGTAAGAATATAACCTGTAAACTTGGAATAGTCATCAACGATTACGAGTATATTTGGGTCCGTTGAGATCGACCGGTGTAACTCGGGTCAAATAGATCCATATGAAGCGATTAAAGACGGATTTGGATGCCGGTCCGAATTCCTTGAATGAAGCTTTGACTGTTTTCCTTCCGACATGCAAGATATGTCCGATCCTTTGAAAATACTTCATTCGGAAGTCCTTCCACTAGAGACATCCTTCTTTATCTTATTAAGAGTTTTAAAGTTCGGGATGGCTCATTCTTTTGTGCGAGCCAATCGCTACTTTTGGAACTCTTGACAATCAGGCATGCATTTCTTGGGCAACTGTTCCAATCAGCTGTGTAGATCGTCCCTTTCCTTGAACCAGTTAGCAAAATCTGTTGAGTAGCTCGATTCTTGATAGTGCATTGGTCAGTCGAGAACTCAACACCGAATCCGTTGTCGCAACCAGAAACCGATAATAGGTTGTGCTCGGACCTTCGACATACGAGACTCCATTCATTTGTACATCATCATTCTCTAAGGTTACGAATCCTTTGGTATAACCAAAGTTATCATCACCGAAGAGTACACGCGGGCCTTTCTGTTCTATGTAAGAGCTGAGGAGATCTTTGCTTCCAGTCATGTGCCTTGAGCATCCACTATCGATGTACCAGATGGTTGCTTGCACACCTCCTTTGTTGGCGGACCCACGCGATCCTCGCAGACCAAATCGGGCTTTTAGGTACCCTTTTGGATTGGGTCCCGAGGGGTTAGGATTAGTTTTGGGGATCCATACAAACAGAGCACTTCTATTGTGATCAGTTAGATCAGAAGGCCTGATTTGTCTCCCATACCTATCATCATAATCATACGTCTCTTTATATGCTTTCTGATTAGTATGATTATTAGTGTGAACCTTGGGTGACTTAGAAGACTTGGGATTTATCTTTTCTGTTTGTCTTCTTTTCATCCAAAGATGGTTCGTGCAAAGTGCTGACCCTAGATTTTCGATTATAGGGATAGGTACGATCGCTACCATCAAAAGATTCATATCTTTTCGGCATAGGTGGTTTTTTGTTTATTTTTAAGCATGCTTATTAGGCGGTGACCTTGATTGGGTCTCGATTGGACTTCCCTTACAGTTGTCTTTTTCGATTCTCGATCTGTTGATCGAGTTGAGGTCTCTTCGAAAGAACCGGGTTCTTCCGTTGATTCTCGATCGATGTTTTACCGGTTGGGGTCCATTTGTTCCCATACGGTTAGGCACCGCTTTTACCTACTAACCGGTCTTTTTCCCTTATTAGATACATGTTTGGCTTTTGGTGTATCTTTGTCGAAACTTCGTCGATTACACCTTTTTGAGATGAATCGGTAGGGGCTTTTGAGGATGTGGAAGGGTTCTCATACCCAAGTCCCTTCTTGTTAATCGTTGTTCAAAAATAGGTGTTCATGTCTTGAATGGTTTTAGATGATTTTGTAAAACCTCTAATTTCTTCTGTGATTATCCTCGGATGATTTTAGACTTTCATGCTTTAACAATTTCATCGAATTTTGCTTGCAGGATTTTGAAGTCATCACTTTTTGTTTGTTAATTGCCGGTGATCTTTGATCTTGTCCCGATCGAAGCTTTAACTTTCGAATTTTAAATTCTCTGTTGCCTTCTCCGAGAAGTTTCAAGATTTAAGTTCGAGAGGCTTTATCGAGATCATTTTCTTTAGCAAGTGATTATTTACGGTCCTCAACTTATCATTTTTAGCTTCCACTATAGCATAAGTGTCTCATCGCATTGGAGAGATCCTCAAGCAATTGCTCGAGAGTAGAAATTGCAGGTCAATCTCCCGGCGGGTGTGCTAATGATAGCGGTGTAGAAGCTTAACAAAGTTAGGGTTTTGGAGGTTACCTCAGATTGGTCCTCCTTGGCCATCAGCAGATCTCATCATCATCCGAAGAGAATATCGATCTTCATTTCCATAGAAGTCAACAAAGACCGGCGATCGGTAAATCTTCTACAGAGAGGTATCCAGAGTCCTCAGAGGGCGATATCTGAATCGTCAATTCTGACGGTCGCCAACCACGGCTTTTTTCGTCCCTGCACCGTTGCTCTCTTCGTTCTCTTTTCTTCCCTTTCTCTTGGCGTCCAGTGCGGGCGGTCACAACATTTGTAGTGACTCGCTTCTCACAATTGAAGCACGCTCCTTGATCCACGGAATTTTTTCTTCGGTGAATCACTCCGTCCGTATGATCTATCGGTGATTTTCCTTTTCGATAGTAGTCGAGCTTCTTCTCGTCGATTGGTTATCTCTTCTCTCATCATTTAGATTATCTCTTTTCCTTTCATCTCTGCGGATCTCTCCGATCATCGGATCTGGTTCTTCCGGAGATCATTTGTGCGATCTCCTATCTCTTCCTCGGCTATGTTGATAATCTTTATAGAATCTTGATACTTACCCGGTTGAGTATTTGATTTCTCTAGTTTTCGTAAGTAGCGAGCGATCTGATACCTTCGACTTATGATGTTTCAATGGGCTCATTGGTCTTCAATCTCTTTCTTTGGTTGCCTTAAAAGTAATTTGGAAGTTTGAGGCTTGGGCACCTCATCTTCATCTCGCTTGTCCTCTCTCAATTAAATCGAACTTCGTGAGCTTTAAGACTCAAGAACAAGCTACTTGGCTTCATTTTTGAAATGTCTTGGCAATCTTGATTACCGTGACCTTCATGTCCCATTTCTTGGTGAGAGACCATAAAATTTTGTAGTTGATATCTTTATCGGACATCTCTACCAAGTTCTCGGCTTGTTTATTGACATAGTAATCCTTCCATCGAGTTCGTTGATGGTTTTAGTTGAAAACATCTTCAATTTTTTTGAACTTTACCGGTTCGCCTGCAGACGGGTGTCTTTTATCGGTCATTTCCTCGCGATATTTCAGCGAGTATCCCACATTGCTTTTCGCAGATTTGAGATACTTAATCTTTTTCTTGGTGACCTTATCCATTGTTTTCATGATAATATGCCTTATGATAGTATCTAGAGTATGCGATTTCCTTTCTCTGCATCCATCAATTTGGGCTTTTTTCGCACAAGACTTCGGGGGCAAAGTCTAAATCTCCTCCAACTGCGATAGGTGTCGTAATATATGATGATGGGTCCTCTTCGATGACTTCCATCATTCCGCCACCGATCGAACCTAGATGGTTGGACATATATATGGCCCAATCTGCATACTCATCGATTGAGAACCCGGCGGATCATGATACATACCGAGGTGTTATCCATCTTTGAGTGTTTTTGGAAAAATAAATGAGTTTTAAGAAGGTTTTTCAAGATCGGTTCGATCGACCACAAAGATTCTTCCTCAAGATTCGATGATACACAAAGTCGAGGGTGCAGAGAACCAACCGCTCTGCTACCACTTGTAGGTCGAAGCGGGTTTAGTGAGGGCGTAAGTCTAGAGGGGAGGGGTGAATAGACTTACGAAAACTTTTTTGTGCAGATCAAGTGTAGGGGCGATTCTTTGATCAGAGTCAGTGAATGAATTTGGGGTCGATAACCAACTTACTAATCGCTTTCAAGGCGATTAGTTCGGTAACTATCGGATTTAAGCGATGTAAAAGGAAGCTTAAGTTTTACCCGTGAAAAACCGCTTTTTATAAATCGATTCCAAAGTTAGTGTTTTAAACGGTTGGTGAAGTGTCAAGCTTGATCGGATCGAAGCTTGGTGCTGCTGATGATCTCAACTTAGAATATGTATGCACTTTAAAGGTTGTGTGCAATTGTGTAGACGATTAATCAAAGCGGTAAAGGCACACAAGATTTATAGTGGGTTCGGACAAACCGGATCCTACGCCCACTCTTTCCCTATCACAAGGGCACCAACTTAACCAACTGAACTTAGTTTTATGTGTTAGTTCAACACAAGACAACAAGCAGAGATATTTAAGGAGTTCTCACTCAACCGATCCCGTAAATCCTAACTAGAAACCCTATCCGAATCTTGCTAAACAACTTAACCTAACTTGGGTTTGGATAAGATTGTTTTGGTTCCAACTATGAAATCTTTTCTAGTGTTTAAGGTAGCCTATCGGCCTAGATGAAAAGATTTCTATGCTAAGAACTTATGGGATGAACACTTAATAAAATAATCTTCTTGATCGTGTTCTTCGTATGAAAAATCGATAATTGCTTGAGCTTCTTGATTGTTCGGTGTTTTTCGTATTTCACTCAAGTGTGATCCCATATTTATAGACCTTGAAATCAAAGAGCCGTTGGAGAGCAATTTGAATTTCGTGCTATATTAGGTAGGTCCGCAGGATTGATGTGGCGTGCTTGAGAACGGCATGGCCGAAAAGCGTGAACTTGTATTTTATAGCCGTTAGAGAGAAAAGATCAAATCCCTTAATTGTCGGCTCCGATCATACGTGTCTTGTTCTTATTGGTTAATCTGGACGACTTTTCATTGTTTGTTCTTCCAACTAAGGTTGACATTCTTCTTGTTGGATCATAGCGTATGATTAGGTGAAACATCAGTTTTCACGGAGCTGACCGATCGATCGAAATCGATCACCACCGATGGAGTCTTCGGTGCGGTTGACTTAGCTTCAACTAGCGGACTTTACCGATGTAGGTCTTCCGTCCGATCTTCCGGAAGTCACCCGATCTTCAAGCATTCTCGAGTTTGAGCTTTATGACTTCACCGAGATATCGACTAGATCGATCGATCCGATCTTCTGTTCTTCTCTAGCATTCGGCTGTCGGATTTGATATCACCGTTCTTTGAATTTTCAGATCGACTTATACATATTGAGGTTCCCCTCAATATGTGACCTATCTATTACATCGGTTGTTCTATACTGATAATTATCAACCGGTATTCTATAAATCGGTAATATAAACATCATCTACCTAACAGTGTCCGATCGGGTCCTATTACATGTGTTTTTCGAACTTTTATCAAAACTATAAATTTCCCAACAGTTACCAAATGAACTTACTCTTCCGAGGGTTCAAGAAGTTAGTTATCGATCCAAGCAACTCGGGATCTCAAACTCGGGACTCGGTTGGGATTATCCGAGGTTTCGAAGCGGCTTCGGGATCTTTGTCTCAAGAGACTTTTGACTCAGAGCGATTTGTGCTTCTCAGACCAAATCATCGGGATGACGACCTAAAGTGACCTCGATCAAGAAGAAAAGTTTTAAAACACCGAACACGTGTATTCCCCCCATACGCGTGTAAGACTCGTTTTGCAGGGACCAACAAGTGGTATCGAGCAAAGGGTTCAACTTGACCACACTTTTGTTGACCAAAAGTTTTATTTGCTAAAATACTTGTGGTCTATCCGAATCGATCTTATTTCTTTGAATTCTTAAAAGACTTCGGATAAAATGTCTTCTAAGAAACTTCCCATGTTCTCGGTGGAGAACTATGATTTATGGAGACCGAGAATGCGAGGCTCACCAGTATTCTATACATGAACGAATGTGGAGAGTGGTCTCTGAAAGGGCCATTCCAATTTCATTTGTGGTGAATCCTGTGAGAGGAGCGAAAAATGAGAGAAACGATCCTAGAAAGCGAGAATTTCTAAGTCCGATGACCAGTGACTCTCGATAAGAGGAAGTTAGTCAATCTAGACTATATTGCTAAAGACACACTATACAAAAGACAATTGATGATGGTGTGATGGGAATGATCTCTCAACGCAATCTGCAAAAAGAAATTTGGGATACACTATCAGAATGTGCCAAGGCCTGAGATCATATCAAGGAAAACAAACTTTCAGTTGCAATTGGAAAGTTTGATAGTTTTGAAATGGAAGAAGGTGAATCTATTGACAAATTAGAAGTCAGATTCACTAGTATTATGAATGATCTAAATGCACTTGGTAAGAAATATCCATAGAGAGAAGTTGCATTGAAAATTCTTAGAGGTCTTTCTAAGAAATGGGATATACATGCAGTGGTGATTGAAAACACCAAAAACATTAATTCAATGCCATACCAACAAGTCTTCTCTGAGATGAAGGCCTATGAGTTTGTAATTGATAAGAAATCCAAAAAGGCTGACAGCAAAGATGATTCATCATCTAGTAAAAATGTGGCTTTTTAAAGCCAAAGATAAAAAACACAGTAAAACTAGAGAGTCTCGAGAACTCCATTGCTAAAAATCGGGATGAGCTTGAGGATAAGCTAAGATCGATGGCAAGGAGGTTTGAAAGACTTAATAGTTGATATGGAAAATACAAAAACTATTACAGGGAATCACAGTGCAGGGAAGAAACACGAGGGACGGATCAACTGAGAAGAAGAAGGACCTGAAAGCTGAAGGATCTCCATCCAAAAGGATCTGCACTAAGGCAAAGAATGCAAACCTGAAAGGATCTGCACTGAACCATCAGAGGAATCCTCATATAAGAAATACTCAGCAGAGACATTCTCAACTGAAGAGACCAAGTCCTCAAGATATCTTTGAAGACCCAAATAAAAATCTGAACAACCTGAACCCCACTTGCCTAAGGGTAAAGGTTATCTGAACCCGAGTCAACAAAGATTTAGATTGGCTGCACAGAAGCCAAAGCAAATGAACAAAAGACCTGAACCAAAGAAAAATTCAAAAGCTCGTGTTCATGCTAAGGCTAGCACTCATACACAGGAAACTGCTAAGGCACCCAGAGTAGTAAATGTGTATGTAGATGCTTATGGAAGACAGATCAGCCACTCTAAAGTGATTAGAGTTGTCAGGCAGTTGGTTATGGCATAAAAGAATGAATCACCTGAATTTCAAAACCCTGAATAAACTTGCAAGATTAGCTCTTGTGAGAGGGTTGCCTAATGAAGTGTTCAAGAAGGAACATATTTGTGATGCGTAAAAAAAGGAAAACAAATCGAGCATCATTTAAAAGCAAAGTAGATGTTTCTCTTGAAAGAATACTTGCCATTCTTCGATATGGATCTTTTTGGTCCTATAACACCAAAGATGAGCACTAATGGCAGGAAATACACATTGGTAGTAGTTGATGACTACTCAAGATATACTTGGGTCATATTCTTACTCAGTAAGAAAGTGACTCAGATAAAACTGCCAGTATTACTGAAAAGGCTCAGTATTGAGAAAAATCGAAAGTGTGGTCAAAATCGATCGACATAAGGGAACCGGAATTTATAAATCATATCATATTTGATTATTGTGCAGCAAATGGAATTACTCATGAGACATCAGCTGCAAGGACCCCTAAACAAAATGGTGTTGCTAAAAGAAGGAACAGGACTCTGAAAGAAGCTACAAGGGCAATGATAGCTGAAGCTGATATCCCTAAAAGATTTTGAAATAAAATTTTGTCAACACTGCATGCTATTCTCGAGAATAGATCCATCTTTGACCAAGAGTCAAGGCAAAACACCTTATGAGCTTTGGAATGAAAGGAAGCCTCTTGTTTCTTTTTTCTTCCGTGTTTGGTTGCAAGTGTTTCATACACAATAATGGTAAAGATCGGTTTGAAAACATTTGATAGTAAAGCTGATGAAGGAATATTCTTAGGATATTCTGAAATCAGTAAAGATTTCAGAGTTTACAACTGTAGGACTCTTATTGTGGAGGAAACACCTCATGTTGTTTTTTAATGAATCTACTTGTGTTCGTAAGAAACAGAACATGATGCGTAAGAACCCACCAAGAGGATCACCAGATTAAGCCCGAAAAAGAATGACAAATCATCCATTGAACACGAAAAGAAGAAGTCACCACATTCTATGATTGGAGTGACTCGGACTCAGATAAAGAAGTTCGGGGATGGAACTCGAGGATGGTGAGACTTCGGAAAAGCCAATACACTAAAGGAGACCAAATCAAGCAGACACCGATTTGATCTGGGTATGTGATGCCAATGAAGATGTGGTCACAGTTGAGGCAAATTCTGAATCTATCAACCAAAGGGGAACAAATGTCTCTGACAATGTTCTGAATAGACCCCTGAGGAAGATGATTCCCTTTCTCATTTTCTATTGTTCCCTGAGTTTACTGAATTAACTGAACCTAACATTTCAAATGTTGAGGATACTGTTGAAGGGGGAACATCTAGAAGAAGATGGTTAGATAGTCATCCTACAAGTCATATTGTGGGTGATC
Organism: Stenogyne calaminthoides; assembly: GCA_037126765.1. NCBI lineage: Eukaryota > Viridiplantae > Streptophyta > Magnoliopsida > Lamiales > Lamiaceae > Stenogyne > Stenogyne calaminthoides. The sequence continues at coordinate 13,543,090 of JBBCBC010000018.1, forward strand.
TAACTGAAGGTGTCAAAACAAGAAGGTTCCATGGTGAGAGTGCACTATTCTGCTGCTTCCTATCAGAGAAAGAGCCCACTGAGATTGGTGAAGCTCTACAAGATTCTCATTGGATTACTGCTATGCAAGATGAGCTGAATCAATTCTCATGAAATGAAGTATGGGAGCTAGTAGATAGACCTGAAAGGCACAATGTCATTGGAACCAAGTGGGTGTTTAAGAATAAAAGAGATGAAAACAACAACATTGTAAGAAACAAGGCAAGGCTAGTTGCACAAGGTTATTCCCAAGAAGAAGGATTGGATTATGATGAAACCTTTGCACCTGTTGCAAGACTAGAAACCATCAGATTGTTTCTTGCATATGCTGCCCACATGAAGTTCACAGTCTATCAAATGGATGTGAAAAGTGCATTTCTGAACGGTGTGCTTAAAGAAGAGGTTTATGTAGAACAACCTCCTGGTTTCAAACATAATGACCAAGTTTACAGGCTGAGAAAAGCCTTGTATGGTCTTAAGCAAGCACCCAGAGCATGGTATAATACTCTTTCTCAGTTTCCTACTGACCATGGTTTTGTCAAAGGAACTGTTGATAGAACTCTGTTCAGGATAGAAGATGGGGAAGATATCTTACTGGTTCAGATATATGTTGATGACATCATTTTTGGATCTCCAAACCATCAGCTGTGTGAAAAGTTTTCAACACTGATGAAAGGCAAGTTTGAGATGTCAATGATGGGAGAGATGAATTTCATTCTAGGTCTTAAAGTGAAAGAATCAAAGGAAGGAATCTTCATCAACCAAGCAAAGTACACCAGAGATCTGATTGCCAAGTATGGTGTACAGAATTGCAATGCAGTTAGAATTCCTATGAATACTAACTACAAGATGGATCCTGATTCTGAAGGCAAATCAGTAAGTCATACTGATTATAGAGGAATCATTGGATCATTGCTCTATCTCACAGCAAGTAGGTCTGATATAACATTTGTTGTTGGGATATGTACAAGATACCAAGCTAATCCTAAGGCAAGTCACATGGAGGCTGCCAAAAAGATACTGAAGTATCTTAAGGGCACAGTGAATAGAGGATTATGGTATCTAGCAGATGATAACCATGAATTAACCGGGTTACTCGGATGCTAATTATGGAGGATTTGCAAATTGGGAGAAGTCCACTCTGAGGAACTTGTCAATTTTAGGAAGTAAGTCGATATCTTGGTTTTGAAGAAACAGGACCTCAAAGAGCAACTTGGTGCTAAGTGAAGTTTGAATACATGGTGCAGGAAGTCAACAGGCCTGATTCTCCGCCTGCATAACAATTAAGGGATTATAAAGTTGTAGCCAATGAAGTACCAATATTTTGTGACAATAATAGTGTCATTGCTATTTCACAAAATCAAGATTGCACACGGATGCAAGCATGTGGATATCGACATCACTTCATCGAGAGATCATGTCGAGAAAAAAGGACATAAGGATGGAGAAAATTCATAATCGATAAGCAGAGTCGATATCTTGACTAAACCTTTCGTCAATCAAGATTTCGTGAACTTTCATTGAATTAGTGATCTTTGATCAGTGTATAGAGTAAAATCTGAAAAATTGAAGGTTTTCGGATGCATGAAGTTTTTTCTCGAATTCTCTCGAGAAGCTCGGGATAAAATGGAAATCTCGAATCGAGTCTCGGAAACTCAGATTTCTTGAAGGTCAAGATTGAAAGATTATCTTGAACCCATTCAAGTTTTCAAAGATCATCCGACATTTTATCAAGGTCAATACTCAGTAAGACTGATAGAGGGAAATTAGTCTGAAGAAGTAATGACTCATGCGACTCATTTATTGCCTGAGTGAAACTCAATAATCATTCACAATAAATACAAAACACCTGAGGAATGTTTTTGGGCGGGATCTTTGAAATTCTGAAGAAGGTCAACAGTCATTAAATGCTCTGTTACATTTAATCACCAATGAAGTTAAAATGGCGGCTTACTTTTCGGGGATCGACCTTTTGCATACTCGATTAATCGTGGACTAATCTTATCCGTTGCTTTTCACCTAACCGGTATGACTTCCCACGATCTCAAGCTATTAAAGCCTTTGAAGCCATTAAAGCCAAACTTTATCAAACCCTTCGTTCCCAAAATTCCCTGCAAGAAAATCCCTTTGCCCAGAACACCCAAACCCTAAATCTTCAAATCTTCAAAATCTCAAATGGCTCCAACCATTTTCGAGAAATTAGCCGAGACAAATAAGCCATGGTACGAATAGGTGGTGTCTCTGGAGAGCACATCAAATGCCAAGCACGAAGAAGAAGCGCTCCACTTAATCAGATTGGCGAAACTGACGAACCTCGTCGCAAATCGACCAGAGGCGGAGTATACCCGTGAGGTAATAGAGTTTGTTGCAAATATGGAAATCGATGAGGAAGATTGTATAGAATCTAAGATTTCTGTTTCGCATCTCGAACAATCGATGAAATATGTAGATTTTGTTCGAGAGCTCTATATTGTCCCGAAGCATCTGAACGAGGGTATTTGAGTTGTACGATAGGGGAGATGATCCCTCATTGTATATGTTGGGACGGGAGCAGGAGTATCTTGACAAGGTTGCCGAGAAACCTGTTAAGTTTGAGGCAACTCTGCACAAACGACATCTACAGCCGAAATACAGAGTATTGATGGATATTGTGGGAAAGTGCATAATGAGTCGATCTGGAAGCTTCGAGCAGATCAGCACTCTCAAACTCTGACTGATGGCGGCGATTGAGGACTCACCCACCAAGGATTTCAACTGGCTGAAATATCTGATCAAGGTGGTGACTGAGCAAGCCAAGGTCATAAAAAGGGAGGATGATGGGGCAATATCTATCAACGGCAGAATCCTCCACGCCACCAAAATTTCATTCATTCTGGAGATGTGCCGAGAGGAGGAGGATATTTTTGCCAACTCTACCCCATTCCCTAAGTCCAAAATTATGTTCAAGCCGATTGCTGCGAAGAGGACTTTCAAGGGAAAGAAAGAGAAGAAAGTGGAATCTCCGGTTGCGGCTGCTGAAAAGGAAACCCAACAAGCCAGGGGGAAGGTGTTGTTGGAAGCCAAGAAGGAGCAGGGTGAGAAATTGAAGAAGGTAAAACCCTTGCTCCAAAACGCAAAAAGGATGGTAGTTCTCATCGATGAAGATGAGGAAAGTGATCGAGGAGGAGATTTTGAGAGCCAAACCCTTTCGAGAAATCGCCATTACATGTTTTGGCTCAAAGCTATCTCAAAGGCATTGAGATCAAACCGAGGAGCAAGTCTTCTCACGAGGTTCTAGAGACTTCATCGAGCTCGCATAAATTTTCTCAGGAAATTTTCCAAGGACCTCAGACCTCAGAGAAAGTTCAGATTCCCTCTGAGGATATGCTTCGAGACCCGCAGAAGATGCTCGATTCTGCGAGGATATGCCCACTCGATTTTCGAGCAAGCAGATATTCCCATTTGAGGAGGCGCCAGCTCAGACCTCAGAACCAAGTCATATCCAGACTGAGGAGCTGTCTGTCCAAACCTCAGAAGCTGCTGAGCCTCAGGAGCCGATGAACTTTGAAGAGCTCCTGAGTGAATTGTTGATTGACCCTTCCACTGAACCTGAGAGCCCGATGCTCAAGAAAGGAGAAGCTGAAGAGACCGAATGGCGAAGCAAGGGGGAACGGTTCATTCTTGACCGCTACCCTGAGCTGAGCTCATTCCCTGACCTCCAAGACATCTTCTTCAGATTGAGGTCAACGGTCTACATCCTCAACCAGACTCTTCCAGAGATGCTTAATATTGCTTCATTCAGAGGGGAAGACTGGTGGAACGAGGAGACAACTTTTCTCACTGAATTCTCAGGGTTCAGAAAAACCAAGCTCCGGATGAAAATCTCAGATTTTGATGAGCTTGTGAAGAGGAAGGTGGCTGAGAGAACTGCTGAAGTTGGTGCCCCAAGCTCCATTGACAAATCTCAGGATGGGGACCAACAAGAGGATGATGAGAGTCAATCTCAGAAGGAGAAAGACTCAACTGATGCCGTCAAAGTTGTCGAACATCCTCAGACTGAAGTTAGCCTTCAGGTAACTTTTGGAACAATTAATAATTATGCCAGGTTTACTGAAGTTCCTACCTTTAAATCTCTAATGTCTGATATGCAGACTGAGGCTCAGGTGGACACCCAAGCTCAGGGTGAAGTCGATTCAAACTCAAGCTCGTGTTGAGATCGAGACCGAGGATGAAAAAACCAACTCAGGAAGCACAGCAGATCAGTAATGCTCTTGAGATTGATCTCACCCAGTGATGGAGAAATTGGAGAAGGTTGAGCCAATACTGAACAAAATTGCTCAGATGGAGGAAGTTTTGGCCAACCAATCTCAGAAGATTGAAGGATTGAGTACTTCTTCATAACTGGTGCTGCTTCAGAGCTCTATTGAAAAAGCTGACCTCCATGGAAGCAAAGCTAGAAAACAAGATGGAGGGGGTCAAGGCTGAGCTTAACGCGAGTCAAGCAAAAAGTATCGAAGGCACACAAATTCTTGAAGCAAAGTTGGTTGAGAGGAATGATATGCTAGTGAAGAACGAACGGAGAGGAAATGAGCTCAATGCTCATGGCCAAGATGACAGACATGTTCAAGGAAGCTCTCTCAAGCCAATTTGCACATTTGTCTGAAGAATTCTCTGTGGCGAAAAAACCACCTTAGGCGGCTCGAGGAGGAGCAAGATCGGATGGCAGGGAGGTGCGGAGTGTCAGCAAAGAGCAATATCACATGGACACAGCACTCTTCCAGGCTTCTGCCAGAGTATGGTTCCAAGAAGGGGGGAAAGACCTGGAGCTGATCTCAGGGAATTATTGGAACATACTCAAGGGCAAGGTTGTTAAAAATCTTTGAAAAGAAGATACTTGCCGGGCTTACATGAAGGAGATTGAAGCCACTGAGAAGCTTAAGTTCAAAGAGGTGGAGAAGCTAGTCTACACTCAGGTTTCAGAGGAAACAATGCAGGAAGTTGCTATGGAGAAACTGAGTGGTAGAGAAAGGATTGGAAACAAGCCGGTAGGTCTTTGAATTGCCCATTAAGAGAAAGGCTGGTGATGGAAGAGCCACGAGGGCAAAAGAGCAAAGACTTCTAAGCCAGTTCAGAGGAAGCTGATATTGGGTACTGAAGATTCTGAGTCTGAGCCCAAGAAGAAAGTCTTCAACACTAGAAGCACTCTGAAAACACTCCAGATTGAACAAGCGAAGAAAGCTGATGCTTCTGTTTCTGGTGTACCAGTGATCAGAAAGAAGGCTGAAGAAGAGCAGAAAAGAAGGAGTGGGTTCAAAAGGATCGCAAGCAAGAGGAGATGGAGCACAAAAGCACGTAAATGGCCGTGACGTTGACAAATGGTTGCAAATTGTCTCAACGATGCGTGGGAAGAAATCAAGAGAACCTACGGTTCTACTATGATGTCTTTCGAGAGAATGGAGAGGGAGAGCTCAGATCCGAACGAGGCTTTCATCGATTATCTCGACCTTCTATCCAAAAAAATATCTCCAAGGATGGATAAATCTAGCGGATGAAGGAAAGGTGAAGATAACCGCCCCTGGTCCATATGTGTACCCTCCTCCCAGGCTGGAGAATGGCTGTGTTAATGAGAAAGCCATTTCTCAGAAATATCTCGATGATTTTCGGTTAGGTGCGACAGAAACAATCCGGATATCATCAAAGAAAGAGACCTTTGAAGAAGAGATATTACGGAATGTTCGACCTAGAAGTCCCTGCTGATGAGGTGGAAGTGCAGAGCTGAAGAACCGAACTGAAGAGCTGAACTGAAGAACAGAATGAAGACTCAGAAGATGAAGACTCGGAAGATTCATGTAATCTTTTATTTTTTGTCTTTTTGATTTTGTTCAGATAAGATTCATTGTAACTTGTAATAGTCTACCTATCATCAATGAAAACTTATCATTTATGCTCAAAAGATAATATCTCATTATCTTATTTACATGTCTTTTAATTTTGATATGCCTGAATGATTGTCTCTGAGATTAATTGATTGAGAAATTAAGTATTTGGTGATGAATCCTTTGAGAGATTCATTACTGAAGAAATTGCTGTGAGATTCTCTGTATGGAAATTATTGGGAGATTAATTGTTAAGAGACTCATTATTTATGGGAAATTGTTGAAAATAAAACCAATCTTGTAATATGATAAACTGAAACTTGAGTATAGGTTAAGTATGTTTGTAAAGATAGGTTTTGGCATCATCAAAAAGTGGGAAATTGTTGGGAGATGAATTTAATAAAGATATGATTTTGATTAGATCCCAACACCCCTGAGTATGACATATTCAGAATAATCTTGATAGTTGAGTCGAGGTTTAAGAGTATTGTGGATGTTATCTCGCAAAATGTATAGTCACCGATATAGATCAGGTTAGGATCTGAAGATTCTGAAGAACTCAAGAAGTTTTCAAGAAACCAAGTTTCAAGATGAAACAAGTTTCAAGTTTCAAAGATGAAACGAAGAAACTCAAGTCTCTCGAGAAATCGAGATATCAAGACTCAAGATGAAATCGAGGACTCAAAAGATGAAACCGAGGACTCAAGATGAAGATGAAGATTCAAAGATATCACCAAGACATCCAGAAGACTCAGAAGACGACTGAAGACTCAGAAGACCCTGAAGACTAAGACTCCTCAAGACTCGTAAGACTCAAGACTCGTAAGACTCAAGACACGTAAGATGTAAGATCAAGAATCAAGATCGAGAATATCAAGGCCGCGAATTATCAAGACTCGAGAATGTATCTTGAATGCTCAATATAAACTCGAATGTTCCGAGCCTTTGAACATATCTATCTGAAGGATGCAATACCGAGAAGATCGCGATTCCTTAGAAAAAATAGATATTGCCCAAGACATTCAAATGCAGACAAAAGGAACTAAGACAAAGTGTTGTTAAGGTTATATCACTCAGAGATTGTAACCAAAAGAGCCGTTGTGTTGTCTACCTTTAACTGGAGACAAAAGTCAAAAAGAGGAAGACAACATCAGACCATAACCGAGACCGACGCCGGTGTCGTCATTGTCACAAAAAAAGATGTCAAGTACTAAGTTCCGATCAAAAAGTGAAGACCGGCAACATGAAATGTTATTGCCTAAAACGTGTTAGGGAGTGTCAAACCCTAAATATAGCCGTTTCTCACACACCATAAGAGGAAACTCTCGGAGCTATCTCTCCAACGGATAGTTTTTCAAGAGTGACCTTGGTGTATGCCTATAAATACTTGTGACCTTCTACATTGAAAGGTTACGGGAAATTTGTAAGCAACTCAAGAGCTCAAACTTATTATCGCAAAGTTGAAGCACTCGAAAAACCCAGAATTTCCCAAGTGCTTTATATTGAAGAGAGCTCATTAAACTAAGCCTAGCTTGATAAGATATATCCAAAGCTTAGTCGAGATATCCTAGCCTTTGCATTGTTCTTTATTGTAAAGGATATCTCATTCTAGTTGGAAACTAACCATGAAACCCCAAACCCTTTAGAAGGTAGTTTGAGTGTGATTGTTGGTGAGATTGGAGTTTTAAAGAGTGAGTAAACTACATTGAGGTAGTCAGAAAGCTCTAGAGGAGAAGTTAGTAAGCTACTCGTGGTAGTCTGAAAGCTTGTGTGAGTTGAGTAAGTAAACTACAAAGGTAGTCAGAAAGCTCAAGGTCGGGTTGAGTAAGTAAACTCTAGAGGTAGTTAGAAAACTCGGGGCGAAGTTGAGTAAAGTAAACTACGAGGTAGAGAGAAAAGCTCAAGGAAGTGATTAGTGAATTTCTCTCAAGAGATCGGGGAGAGTGGACGTAGGAGCTTGAGTCTACGAACCACTATAAATTGTTTGTGTTCTTTGCTTTTCTGCTTTTGCTTTGCCTAACTTATTTGCATATATATATTTCGAAGCATATTTTCATCGACATTTCATTTGGAACCAATCCAATCGAAAGTTGCATATAATTGAATCACGATCTAATCACTATTCCATTAAAGGAAGGTTTTTAAAGAAAAGCTTAAAACGAAAGTATAAACTAAGGGCAAACCATTCCGCACATCCGAAAGTAATTTAGAACAGATAGTTACCAAACCGAACTTACTCTTCGAGGGTTCAAGAAGTTAGTTATCGATCCAAGCAACTCAGATCTCTCAAACTCGAGGACTCGGTTGGGATTATCCGAGGTTTTCAAAATTCGCCAGATCCTTTGTCTCAAGAGACTTTGACTCAGAGCGATTTGTACTTCTCAGGACCAAATCATCGAGACAAACCGACCAAGCTGACCTCAGTAAGAAAAGTTTTAAAAACACTGAACACGTGTATTCCCCTCCATACACGTGTAAGACTCGTTTGCACCGGGACCAACAGTCTTGGACTCAAGCGTTCTGACATTTAACATTCAAACAATTCAAAGATTCAACAATTCAAAGATTTAGCATTCAAAGATTCAAAGATTCAAACAATTCAAAGATTCAACATTCAAAGATTCAAAGAATCAAGATTCAACAATTCAACATTCTGAACCAACATTTCAAAGATTCGCATCCAAACATTTCAAAGATTCAGATTTCTCGTTCGTGCCATTCGACATTCACGTATTGATTGGACTTGACCTTTTTCCATTCATGCCACTTTTCCTCAGGCCTATTTTCTCAGGAAACTTTAGATCAGTTCCCCATCAACTTGTTCACTTCCCTCTCAACTTGTTACCTGTAGAAATGAACTTAAACAATACAAGTTGACAAATACAAAATATTTTGGCATAAATAATCAAAACTAAAATATCCCAACAATTTCCCCGTTTTTGATAATGATGCCAAAACCATTAAACATGCTTCCAAAAAGAATCTCTTCACCCTTTTTAAAAAAGAATCTATTCAGGTGACCACAAATAATTTTTTTTTGTTTTTTAAAAGAAAACAATAATTATCAAAATCAGTAGTCTTTAGAACACCTGCTCTGATACCAGTTGTTGGTCCCAAAAAATAATTTAATTTTATGAAAAAGGGGAGGGGGAGAAATGGTGATTTAAATCTTTTCTTTCTAAACGATGTGTTTTGCTTATAACCAAATGCATATTACAAGTAAGAACATAAAGCAATATAGAACACAACAAATTATAGTGGTTCGGAGACTCAAGCTCCTACGTCCACTCTACCTTATCCGCAGGGAATTACCTTCAACGGGACTTATCTCCCTCCACGGGATAGCCTACAGATATTTTACAAGCTCTTACTCAAACGGGACTTATCACCCTCCACGGGATTGCCATACAAGCTTTCAGACTGTCTAAACAGTTTACTCACTTCTTCTCTAGAGCTTTCGGGTCGACTCATTGCGAATTTTACTAACTCTTTACAACTCCAACAATCACACACAAACTACCTAACAAGAGGGTTTGGGTTTGGTTGGTGTCTCCAACTAGGTTGAGATTTTCCCTTACAATGGTTTAGCCTTTTATGCTAAGGTTGAGAAAATCTCTCTAAGCTTAGGATATATCATAGGTTGCTTAGATTGGGTTTAGAACACTCTTGAATATATTTTGGATATCTACAGATTTGTGTTCTATGGTGGGAATGCTTGGGTATATAGCTCTTAGCTCTATAGCATTTTCCACACTTAATTTGATGGAAGAGCTTGTATTTATAGCAAGGGTCCATAAATCGGTAGGCGTCAGGCGGGCGTTCGTAGGCCGCCTAATTTTTTTTTTTTTCAAATATTAATTTTACTTTGAAATTTTCAACATGAAAAATAAAAAATCACAACAATTAACATAAAATCATAGTCATAATTACAAAATAAGAACTCAAAAGTAGTGTTTTTAATTTATAGATTTAAAAAAAAAAAAGAAAAAAAACAAAATAGGCCCTAAAGAGCATTTTGCCCGCTTAAAAAATGCCTAGAACGGCCGATTTTGTGCGAATCGCCGCGGCGGACCGGCGCCTAGGCACGATTTTTGCATCATTGATTTATAGTGTGGATTTGATTGTTACCGTTGGAGAAAGTCACATTCAAATCCATACTATTTTGTAATTTCTGCAGCTTTTTGTCAGGCTTTTTGACCACCTCTGATTGGTCCACGTCAGCATTCAGGCCTTCTGAACTCAGGCCTTCTGACATTCAACGGTCTTGGACTCAGGCCTTCTGACATTCAAAGATTCAAGCAATTCAACATTCAAACAATTCAAAGATTCAAAGATTCAAAGAATTCAAAGATTCAAGATTCAAGCAATTCAGAATTTAGCAATTGAAAGATTCAAAGAATTCAAAGATTCAAAGAATTCAAAGATTCCGAATTCAAATTTCAAAGATTCGAATTGAGCATTTCAGCATTAAGGATTTCTCGTTCAGGCCATTCTGACATTCAGCGGTATTGGACTTCAGCCTTCTTCCATTCATGCCACTTTTCCTCAGACCTATTTTCTCAGGAAACTTCAGATCAGTTCCCCATCAACTTGTTCACTTCCCCCTCAACTTGTTACCTGTAGAAATGAACTTAAACAATACAAGTTGACAAATACAAAATGTTTTGGCATAAATGATCAAAACTAAAATATCCCAACACATGATTTATTTATTTGTGAAATCTGTTGGAGAAATTTCCCCCACGGAACGGTCAAAAGATAGCTATCACATGAATAAATTCCTAACGGATGAATGTGAATTATTATTAGTGGCGACAATGACCCTCCCCTCAAGGCTTGTTCAAAATGAAGTAATGATTATGTATTTAATCATGGTTATTACTTAGGTATAAAATTGATATGCATATACTTCTCCGATGTCCCTGTCAATTTTATATGGTCAAGTGGGAGCCAACTATTAATTTTGAATTAAAGGTTTGTAACTGTCTTTGTTTGTAACCTGCTTAAATGTGTTTAAATAGACAAATCATCCCACGTGACCTATTTAAACTGTTTTAAGATGTTGGCTGATACATGTTCATATTCTTTTTGAGACTTTGACATGTTACATGTGATCGAAATATGTGATAAATTTTGTGTTCAATCCGAATATTAACACAAAAATGTATGTTTATTTTTAGTTCAGCATGTCGCAGCCTTTTAATCCACTGTTTAATATACTTAAATTTTTGGGATACGTTATGACAGGATCTATTCGGGATGAACTCATAAACACAAATTTAAATCACAGATTATTACTAACATGAATTAACCTATGTGAATTCATATAATAATCACGCCAACAACGTTATGCAAATAATAAATACATAAAAGGTCCTAGCATGCGGAATATCTAGGAGTTTACGTAAGCGTACCTCTTGGAGTGACAACCTTTTAGAAGAATGGGACAATATTAAATCAACCCAATAACCTTCTCTAGTATTCCCTTAGCCCTTTGTTTGTTTACCGGTGGGGAGTGCTCACAAACAAATTAAATAAACAGTAAACAAGAAAATATGTTGCACCACCTTTGTGGATTTCTAATTTTTCCAACACATGGAACTGTACTGGGAATGAAGGGATCACCCCCTATTTGTAACTGTAGGGGTGGCCAATTTTTTGCTCAAGAAAATAAGGAGAAAATCTATTTCTTGATCTCTAAGAAATCTTGAATATATCTCATATATTCTTTTCTGCATAATTAAATTTTCCACAAAAATCTCACTTCCCTATTTTAATAAAATTTTCGAAAAATAAGGAATGGAAAATCCAAGATTTGGATCTTCTTGAATTTATGAGATATTCTTGTATTCCAAGAATATCTTCCATAATATATTTTCAAGAAAATCAACAAAAATCTTTCCTTCCTTTATTTATCAAATTTTCGAAAATTTCACTAATAAATGCCAAGTGGGAGATTTCTTGAATTTAATGAGATAATCTTGTATTCCAAGAATACTTATCTTCATTCCATAACAAAATTCAAAGAAAATCTTTCTCCCCTTTAATTTATTATTTTCGAAAATATCATGGAAAATTAGGCATCAAAATTTTTCTTTTATTTTAATCACCTTATTATTAATGGACTATTATTGGTCTACAAGAGGGCCTTTAGGAGAATTAAGATTGGAACTCCAATGGGTTTCTGAATATCAATATTGAGCCACAATATAATTCAGCCCATTAATATTAATTATTACCACTATTAAATTAATATTGCAATATCCATCTTAATCCATATTACGATAATATGGGCTCCCGGTTATTATTTCCCGTGTTTAAGATTATTTAGTCCATTAATTAATTAAGCCACTGAAAAGTTTTATATTAATTAATATATTTATCCTTGGAGTAAGGACAGCTCAACATTATTATCCATACCGAAAAATTAATTCCACTTGCAAGATTTGGTATGATAAAGGTTCTGAGCCCACCAAGGGGACAAATCATACAAGACTTCCCAAGTACACGATTCTTTGTATTAATTTAGCAATCGTCATGTAATTAATATTATTGCCCAAGATATAAGGTATCGAAGTCACAGTGATTCTCTTTCCAGCATAAGTCAAAGCAAAAATTATTAATCGCACACAATTCTGTTGGTCCCGGTGTAAACGAGTCTTACACGTGTATGGGGGGGAATATACGTGTTCAGTGATTTTAAAACTTTTTTCAGATCGAGGTCACTTTGGGTCGATAATCCTGAAGATTAGGTTCTGAGAAGCACAGATCGCTCTAAGTCAAAGTCTCATCGAGACAGTGATCCCGAAGCCGCTTTCAGATACCTCGAGATAATCCCAACCGAATCTCGAGTGTCGAGAGATCGAGTTGCTTGGATCGAGATAACTAGCTATCTGAATCCTCGAAGAGAGTTCATTTGATAACTATCTATTCTAGCTACTCGATCGTCTTGAATGGTTGGCCCTTAGATTATACTCGTTTTAAGCTTTCTTTGAAAGACCTTCCCTTTATTAAATAGTGATTAGGCTGTGATTCACTTATGCAACTTTAGTGGATTGATTCCAAACTGAATATCGATTGAAAAGTATGCTTTCAAAATCAAGTCAACGCAATGCGATTAAGCACGATAAGGAAAGCAATAAAGAACACAGCGAGCTTATAGTGGTTCGGAGACTCAAGCTCCTACATCCACTCTCCGACTCTTGAGAGAAATTCACTATCAACTTCGAGCTTTTACGACTACCTCGTAGTTTACTTACTCAACTCGCGTACGAGTTTTTCTCGACTACTCCACGTAGTTTACTTACTCAACCCGACCTTGAGTTTTCTGACTACCTCCGTAGTTTACTTACTCAATCACACACAAGCATTCAGACTACCCCTGTAGCTTACTAACTTCTCCTCTAGAGTTTTCTCGACTACTCCGCGTAGTTTACTAACTCTTTACAACTCTACTCACCAACAAAACACACTCCAACTACCTTCTCAAGGGTTTGGGGTTTCTCGTTGGTTTCAACTAGGATGAGATATCCTTTACAATGAAGCACAATGCAAAGGGTTAGGATATCTCGACTAAGCTTTGGATAAATCTTATCAAGCTAGGCTTATTAAAGTGATCTCTCTTCAATATAGAAGCACTTGGGAAATTCAAGGTATTTCGAGTGCTTTAACTTTTGCAAGAATAAGTTTGAGCTCTTGAGTTGCGTATAAATTTCCGTAACCTTACAAAGTAGAGGGTCACCAAGATTTATAGGCATACACCAAGGTCACTCTTGAAAACTATCCGTTGGAGAGATAGCCGTGAGTTCCATCTTATGGTGTGTGAGAAACGGCTATATTTAGGGTTTGAAACTCCCTAACATGTTTTAGCAATAGCCTTTCATGTAGCCGGGTCTTCACTTTTTTGCGATTTTTCTGGAACTTTTTTTCGTACATCCGACATCTTTTTTTTTTTCTACATTAAAGGTAGATACCTTCATCGATTTTTGGTTACAAAACTCGAGTTTGATATGGTAACAACATGTCGTCTTCCTCTTTTTTTTGACTTTTTGTCTCTGATTTTTCTCAAGATTAAAGGTAGATACCTTCAACGGCGGCTCTTTTGGTTACAAACTCGAGTTTGATATAACCTTAACAACACTTCCGACTTAGTTCCTTTTTTTATGCGCATTTGAATGTCTTGGCAATATCTAACTTTCTAAGGCATCGCGTTTTTCTCGATGTGCATCCTTGGGTTTTGGGATAGATATATTAAATTCATTGCCCGGAACATTGATGATGCCAAAACCTAGGTTTCAAATCAAAAGCATTGAAGACATTATTCTATTACTAGTTGGTTCGTGAATGGAGAATTCAACAATGCTTTTCGAGATTCTTGATCTTTAGTTTCTCGGTCTTCATCGCTTAAAAGGTTAATCCACAATTTGGAGATACTTTGGATAGAAGGTTAGAAGATATTCAATGAAGGCTTGTTACGAAAGCAAAATCCGAGCCTTCCCTCTCCATTCCCTCGAGAACATCAACAAAGTTGAACGGAAGGTTCTCTTCACTTCTTCCCACATGTCGTTGAGTTTAATGGGCATCCATTTATCAACGTTACCTCTGTGCTGTTGAACATTTCGGCCTTTCGATGTTCCCTTCCTCTTGCTCGCAAAAACTTTCGAAGTCACTCCTTCGTCTTGGAGGAGAATAGGAATACGCTCTTTCTTCTATCTTCTTTACGATCACAGACGCTCCCTTTTGGAGAGACCGAAGCGAAGATATTCTGAAGGCTTGTTCTTTTTGGAGTGCATTCATAAGATCTCTGGTGTTGAAGACTTTCTTCCCGAGGTTGAGACTCGATTCATTTATCAACGATCTTCATCATCGTAATCGTCACTCCTTTTCTCTTGGATTGGCTTAGAAGCCTTAAGACGCTTTCTTTTCCGAGGTTGAGGTTGAACAACGCCCAAGGCTTTTCCTCTTCATAGCAATTCAAAGACCACGGCTTGTTCCAACCTTAGTTCTAAAGCACTCAGTTTCTCTCTTGCAACCTCAAGCATGGTTTGCTCAGAAACTCGAGTGTAGATGGGCTTCTCCACTTGAGCGAATTTCAATTTATCAGTAGCTTCAACTTCTTTTAAGGCTTTGGCTAGATTGTACATTTCAGCCTCTTTCTGAGCCTTCTTCTCCAAAGTACGTGTCTTGAACTTCCTGAGGTCTTCACCTTCCTTTTCCCCTTCCCGCACCGTAATTTGGAAGAAGTCCGGAGAGAGTCGTGGTCCATGTGATAACGCTCTTTGCTCACACAAATGGATCTCTCCTGCTAACTGATCTTGCTCATCTTCCATTCTCCTTTTGTGGTTCTTAGCCACAGAAAGTTCTTCAGATATGTGGGCAAACTGGCCAGAGAGTGCATATTTCAGCATCTCTGTCATCTTGGTCATGAGCACTGAGCTCATTTCCTCAACAGCCCAGATCGATCAAGACCTCATTTTTTCTCTGCTAGTTTTCACCTCTAGAAATTGATTGATTCACGGTGCTTCGTTTCATTTCAAAGACTTAACTCTGGTTGACTCCCTCCATCTTTTCATTCAACTTTTTCTTCCAAGGAGGTCATCGAAAGTGGTCGAGTGTTTTTGTATCCGCGATTACGAAGAATGGCTAAGTCCTTCCATTATTCGAGCTTGATTGGCCAACGTTTCTTCCATCCGAGCAATTTTGATCGCTATTGGCTCAATCTTCTCGAAGTTTCTCCATTACGGGAGTGAGATCAATCTCGGGAACTTTCGCACCTTCTGTCTTTGTTTGATCATCGAGCTTGACTTCATCCCGAGCTTGATCTCCATTTGAGCCTCATCATTTTTATCGGACAATTGAGAATTAAAGATAGTACTTTCAAAAAGAACTTTGGCATAATTGTTAGTAGTGCCAAAAGATACCAAGAGTGCTAGCTTCGATCCGAGGTTGATCGCCAACGAAGTCTCTTTTTCCATTTGAGTCGATCCTCAAGATCTCCTGTTGGTCCCCATCTCCATCTTTGGATTTGTCTCCCATTGCTCGGGGCACCAACTTGATTGATTTCTTCTCGGTAGCTTCCTCCCGAACAGCTCATCAAAATCGAATTTTTCATCCCGAGCTTTGTCCTTACAACCGAGAAGTTGGTCGGAAGCGTTGTCTCCTCATTCCACCGGTCTTCCCCCTGAATGCAAAGCAATGTCAAGCATCTCGGGAAGAGTCGATTGAGGATATACTTTGTCGTCCTTAATCAAGAAAACATCTTGCGAGATCGGGGTATGAGAAATTTGAGCTCGGGGTAGCGGTCAAGGATGAACCGTTCCCCTTGCTCCTCCACTCGCCTTCTTGACCTCGCCCTTCTTCCATCTCGGGCTCTCGGTTGATGAGAAGCTTACGCTAAGGGATCAAGCAATGAGATCACTCTGGAGCTCATCAAGAATATTTTGCTCCGAGCCTCGATAGTGTCTGAAGTTTGTGCATTCAGTCCTCGGTTTGCATCCGAGTGGGTTCTCGAGGCCTGAGTGGCATATCCTCGATTTTGAGTCCGAGTTGGCTCGTCGGTCGAGCTGCACATCTTCGGATCGACTATGAGTTGGCTCTTACGTGCGAGCTCAAGACATCCGAGGTAGGGCATCTCGAGGTCTGAGCTCCTTTAAAAATTTCTTGAGAAATTTTATCTGAACGAGTGATGTCTCGAGCACCTCAGAGAAGACCTGCTCCTCAGTCTGATCCTGTGTCCTGGAGATAACCTGAGCCAACACTTGTAATGGCGAACTCTGAGCGGTTTTTCCTTCAGGTTGTATCTCCTCAGAATCACTGCTACCTTCGTCGGTGAGAACCACCAATCTTACGCGTTTTGGAGCAAGATTCTTCTGTTTCATCATTTTTGCTCCCTGCTCCATCTTTGCCTCCAACAACATCTTCCCCTAGTTTGTTGGGTGTCTTTTTCAGCAGCTGCAGAAGGTGATTCTACCTTCTTTTCTCTCTTCCCGATAAAACCGCTTCCTTGCAAAGACTTTGGGTTTAAGGAGAATTTTGGATTTAGGAAATGGGGTCGAATTGGCGAAGATATCCTCCTCCTCTCTGGCACATCTCCAAAATGTAAGCAATTTTGGTGGCATGGTGGATCTTGCCTTTGATTGAGATCGCCCGTCAATCTTCCTCAAAACTTTGGTCTGCTCACTCACCGTCTGGATCAGAATTTTGACGGTTGAAATCGTGGTGGTGAAGCTTTATCGCCGCCATCAATCTCGAAGTTTGGGTACTTATACGCTCAAAACTCCCCAAGAAGACTCATGATGCACTTGCTCACAATATCCATCAACACACGATATTGTGGCTTTTGTGCCTTTTATGCAGTGTCGCCTCAAACTTAACAGGATTCTCAGCAATCCTATCTAAGTACTCCTGCTCTCTTCCTGACATATACATCGTAGGATCCTCTCCTCTATCACAGAGCTCAAAAACATCATTCAGATTTTTCGGAACAATATACAGATCCCTTTCAAAATCGACGTATTTGGATGACTGCTCTAAGTGTGATCTGATTAACTTAGAATGCATCTGACCCTCTTCATCTATCTTTAAATTACAGATGAATTCGATTACCTCTTTCGCAAACTCCTGGTCTGGTCGGCTTGCGACTAGTTGGGTGAGTTTGGCCAGTCGAATCATATGCAGAGCCTCCTCTTCTGGCTTTGAGTTGGTTGTGCTTTCAAGTGAGACAACGAACTCGTACCACGGCTTGTTGGTTATGGCTAATTTCTCGAACAAGGTTGGGGCCATTTTAGAGATTGATTTAAGAATTTGAAGTTTTAGGGTTTGGAGATTTCTGGGCAAAGGGATTTTTATTTGCAGAGGATTTGGAAACGAAGGTTTTGATAAAATTTTGGCTTGAATGGCTTAAAGGGGTATATATAGCTTCGAGATCGTGGGGAATCGTGTTGGTTAGGTGAGTAACAACGGTTGAGATTAATCTCCGATTAATCGGGTATACGAACCGACGATCTCCGAAAAGTAAGCCGCCAAAACATCCTCATTGGTCATTAATGTAGCAGAGCATTAAATGACTGTTGACCTTCTTCGGAATTTAAAACGATCCCGCCCAAAAACATTCCTCAGGTGTTTTATATTTATTGCGAATGATTACTGAGTTTTACTTGAGCAATAAATGAGTCGCATGAGTCTTTACTTCTTCAGAGTAATTTTCCTCTATCAGTCTTATCGAAAGTACTTTTTTTTGATAAAATGTCAAGATAATCTTCGAAAGTCTTGAATGGGTTCAAAGATACTCTTTGATCTTGACCTTCAAAAACCGAGTTTCTTCGAGACTCGATTCAAGATTTCCATTTTATCCTGAGTTTCTCAGTAGAATTCTGAGAAAACTTCATGCATCTGAAAATCTTCAATTTTTCAGATTTACTCTATACACCTGGTTCTAACATCCCTAATTCAACTAAAAGTTCCTGAAATCTTGATTCAGCCAAAGGTTTAGTCAAGATATCAGCTCTTTTGCCTATCAAGATGAATTTTCTCCATCCTTATGTCCTTTTTTCTCGACATGATCTCTGATGAAGTGATGTCTGATATCCACATGCTTGCATCTGGTGTGTAATACCGGATTTTGTGAAATAGCAATGGCACTATTGTTGTCACAAAATATTGGTACTTCATTGGCTTCAACTTTATAATCCCTTAATTGTTGTCTGAGCCAAAGAATCGAAAGCAACGCAAGCCTTCCTGCGACCATGTATTAAGCTTCAAGAAAGATTGGTTGCTCTTTGAGGTCTGCTTTTGAAAACCAAGATATCGACTTGCTTCCTAGAAATTGACAAGTTCTGTAGTGGACTTCCTGTCAATTCTACAACCTCCATAGTCAGCATCTGAGTAACCAATTAATTCAAGGTTATCATCAGCTGGATACCATAATCCTCTATTCACTGTGCCCTTAAGATATCTTAGTATCTTTTTGGCAGCCTCCATGTGACTAGTCTTAGGATTAGCTTGGTATCTTGCACATATCCCAACAAAGAAATGTTATATCCGCCTACTTGCTGTGAGAGATAGAGCAATGATCCAATGATTCCTCTATAATCGAGATGATTCATCGATTTGCCTTCCAATCAGATCCATCTTGTAGTTATTATTCATAGGAATTCTAACTGCATTACAATTTTGTACTCCATATTTGGCAATCAGATCTCTGGTGTATTTTGCCTGGTTGATGAATATTCCTTCCTTTGATTGTTTCACTTGAAGACCTAGAAAGAAATTCATCTCTCCCATCATTGACATCTCAAACTTGCCTTTCATCAGTGTTGAAAACTTTTCACACAGCTGATGGTTTGGAGATCCAAAAATGATGTCATCAACATATATCTGAACTAGTAAGATCTCTTCCCCATCCTCTATCCTGAACAGAGTTCTATCAACAGTCCCTTTGACAAAACCATGGTCAGTAAGAAACTGAGAAAGAGTATCATACCATGCTCTGGGTGCTTGCTTGAGACCATACAAAGCTTTTCTGAGCCTGTAAACTTGGTCATTCTGTTTGAATCCAGGAGGTTGTTCTACATAAACCTCTTCTTTAAGCACACCGTTCAGAAATGCACTTTTCACATCCATTTGATAGACTGTGAACTTCATGTGGGCAGCATATGCAAGAAACAATCTGATGGCTTCTAGTCTTGCAACAGGTGCAAAGGTTTCATCATAATCCAAGCCTTCTTCTTGGGAATAACCTTGTGCAACTAGCCTTGCCTTGTTTCTCACAATGTTGTTGTTTTCATCTCTTTTGTTTTTGAAAACCCACTTGGTTCCAATGACATTGTGCCTTTCAGGTCTATCTACCAACTCCCATACTTCATTCCTTGAGAATTGATTCAGCTCATCTTGCATAGCAGTAATCCAATAAGAATCTTGTAGAGCTTCACCAATGGAAAGAGTTCTTTCTCCGAAAGGAAGAAAAGCCAGAATAGTCTTGATCTCACCATGGAACCTTCTTATCTTAACACCTTCAGCTAGATCACCCACTATCTGATTTGTAGGATGACTATCTAACCATTTCCTTCTTGATGTTCCCCCTTCAATGGTATCCTCAACATTTGAAATGTTAGGTTCAGTTAAATCAGCAAACTCAGGGAACAACAAAACAGGAGAAAGAGAATCATCTTCCTCAGGGGAGATTCTATTCAGAACATTGTCAGAGACATCTGTTCCCCTTTGGTTGATAGATTCAGAATTTGCCTCAGCTGTGACCACATATTCATTGGCATCACATACCTGAGTCTGAACTGGTGTCTGGTTCGGATTGGTCACCTTTGGAGTGTTGGTTTTCCTGAGGCTCACCATCCTGAATTCCATTCTGAGAACTTCCTTATCTGAGTCAGAGTCACTCCAATCATAGAATGTGTGACTTCTTCTTTTCAGGTTCAGTGGATGATTTGTCTTTCTGTTTCAGGCTTAATCTGGTGATCCTCTTAGTTAGTTCATATCAGATCATGTTCTGCTTTTTTCCGAACACAAATAGATTCATCAAAAACAACATGAGGTGTTTCCTCCACAATAAGAGTCCTACTGATTTGTAAACTCGAAAGCTTTTTATTGACTTGAGAATATCCTAAGAATATTCCTTCATCGGCTTTACTATCAAAAGTTTTCAACTGATCTTTACCATTATTGTGTATGAAACACTTGCAACCAAACACACGAAAGAAAGAAACAAGAGGCTTCCTTTCATTCCAAAGCTCATAGGGTGTTTTGCCTTGACTCTTGGTCAGCATGGATCTGTTCTGAGAGTAGCATGCAGTGTTGTGACTTCAAATTTCAAAATCTTTTAGGAATATCGACTTCATTTATCATTGTCCTTGCAGCTTTTCTTTTTTAGAGTCCTGTTCCTCCTTTCAAAGAACACCATTACATTGAGTGGTCCTTGCGGTGATGTTTCATGTGAAATTCCATTTTTTACGCACAATAATCGATATGATATGATTTATGAATTCAGTTCCTTTGTCGGATCGATTTTGACCACACTCGATTTTTTCTCAACATCGAGCCTTTTCAAGAATCGCTGGCAACTTTATCGAAGTCTCTTTCTTCTCGAAAAGAATATGACCCAAGTATATCTCAAGTAGTCATCAACTACTACCAATGTGTATTTCGCCATTAGTGCTTACGGTGTTATAGGACCAAAAGATCCATATGTAGTAATCAAGTATTCTTTTCAAGAGAAACCTCAACTTTACTTTTTAAATGATGCTCTATCTCTGTTTTCCTTTTCGCACGCATCACAAATATGTTCCTTACTGAACACTTCGTTAGGCAACCCTCTCACAAGAGCTAATCTTGCAAGCTTGTTCAGGGTTTTGAAATTTAGGTGATTCATTCTTTTATGCCATAACCAACTGGTATATGTGGAACTTTTAGCAACTAAACATGTATCTTTAGGAGCAGAACTCCAATCAGCAAGATACACATTCCCTTTTCTTGTGCGGTCAACAAGAAAACTTTTACGTGATGTATCATTTTTCACAAAACATAAGTTCTTAGAGAACTCAACATTAAAACCCTTATCACGAATTTGCTAATTGAAAGTAAATTATGCTTCAATCCAGATACATATGAAACACCATGGATATGAACTGAGTCGATTTCCAAAGTTCCATATCCTTCAGTCTGTCCCTTGGAATTATCTCCAAAAGTGATCTGTGGGCCTCTTTGTTCAACATAGTCACTGAGTGTCTTCTTGTATCCTGTCATATGTCTTGAACATCCACTGTCAAGATACCAAATGTCAGGAGCTTTTTCATCTCGCTTTCATCGATTGCCATGTGATCATTAGTCGGGTTTAGTGCCCTTGTTTTCCCTAAAAAAACAGATCAATTCTTAGGTACCCAATTTGTGTAGGGTCCTACAAGGTTAGATGTACCCGGAACCTCGACAACTCTAATCACTTTAGAGTGGCTAATTTGTCTTCCATAAAATCAACATACACATCTACTACTCTGGGTGCCTTATGACTTTTTGTATGTGTGCTAACTTTAGCATGAACATGGGCTTTTGAATTCTTCTTTGGTTGGGGCCTTTTGTTCGGATGCTTGGGCTTTTTTGTGTACCGGTCTAAATCTTTGTTGACTCGGGTTAAGATAACCTTTACCTTTAGGCAAGTGAGGTTCGGGTTATGCATCTTTGAAATCTGGGTCTTCGATTATCGAGGACTTGGTCTCTTTGATTGAGAATGTCTCTGTGAGTGTTTCTCGTCGAGGATTCCTCGATGGTTCAAATGTGGAGCCTTTCAGATTTGCATTCTTAGCTTTGAGGCTTTTGAAGTACTTGCTCGAACTTTCCAATCGGATCGCTCGGGTTTTTCTAGCCTTTACACGAGGTTTGGGCTTTCTAACTTCGATCATTGGTTTTATGGAAACCATAGGTCCTTTTCCTTGTCTACAACCTTAGGCATTACTTGACTTGAAGTGTAGGTGCCAATTGGTTTTACAAAGATAGTCTTCTTGCTACATGATGCAAAGATTGAGATGACCTTGTGAGGTTCCCCCGAGTGTATCCCAATCCAGCTTTTTTATAGTGGCGAGATCTCTGGTAACTCTGAATTTCATCTATCACATTAGATGCTTTATTCAATAGAGTTAACTTCTTCATGCACTATCCTCACAGATTCTGAGAGTTTTATGCTTCTCGAGAGAGGTCATTGAACTTCGATTACGATTAATTTGAATCTCTTCAATTGGATTTCTCTAGCTTTTCAGTTAGGGACATGATCAACTTCTCTTTCTCTGAGAGTTGTACTTTCAGAACATCTAGTTCATCAGTAGCTCCCATTAATTGAGAAGTGATCTCAGTTTTGTTAGAGTCTTTCCATTTTAGATTTTCAAAGATTCGATTCCTTATTTCGCTCTTGAGTTTTATTTAGCGATCCTTGCAAAAACAAAGATAGTCCTTCATCGATTCTCAAAAGAATCCATCAGGTCAAAATGACTGTTTTCAGTGGAACTTGAAAACTCTTGTGCTAGTGTAGGAGTAACAACAGAGACAGAAAAGTTTACCTCCTCAATGGCCATCGGACAGATGTCATCACTTTCATTGTCTGAGAATATCTCATCTGAAGAGCTAGATCCTTCCTCAGGGTGTTCTTCTTCTGCAATCATGGCCTTTTTGCTTGAGAACTTCCGGGTCACTTTTAGCTTGACTTTCTCTTCTCTCCTTAAGACTCAACTCGACAATCATTTGGAAGTGACCTTTCTTCCGAAATTATAGCATCTGTTGGCATCATCATCCCGATCATTTTCTTCTTTGGACTTAGAGTCCTTCTTTTACGGATGAAGATCCTTCACTTTCGTGTCCTTCTTCTTCTCGGTTGATGATCGTCCTCGGGTTTCTTCTTCCCGCACTGTGGGTTCTGTAATAGCTTTTGTATTTCCAAATCTACTATTAAGTCTATCAAACCTCCTTGCCATCGGTGCTAGCTTTTCCTCAAGCTCATCCCGATGTTTGGCATGGGGTTCTCGAGACTCTCTAGTTTTTTCTGAGTTTTATCTTTCGCTTTTAAAGCCACATTCTTATTCGATGAAGAATCATCTTTCTTTGTCAACCTTTTTGGATTTCTTATCAATTACAAATTCATAGGCTTTTATTTTCAGAGAAGACTTGTTGGTATGGCATTGAACTAATGTTCTTGGTGTTTTCAATCACCACTGCATGAATATCCCATTTCTTAGAAAGACCTCTAAGAATTTTCAATGCCACTTCTCTTTGTAGATATTTCTTTCCAAGTGCGTTTAGATCATTCATGATACTAGTGAATCTGACTTCCAATTTGTCAATTGATTCACCATCATCCATTTCAAAACCTGGTCAAACTTTCCAATTGCCCTTTGAAAGTTTGTTTTTTTTTTATATGATCGTGCCTTGGCACATAAATGCCTAGTGTATCCCATATCTCTTTAGCAGTATTACAGTGAGAGATCATTCCCATCACACCATCATCAATTGTAATGTATAGTGTGTCTTTTGCAATGTAGTCTAGATTGACTAACTTTCTCTCCTGAGGAGTTAGTTGGTCATCAGACTTATAAAATTCTGCTCTAGGATCAATTCTCTCCTTTTCGTAATGCAGGATTCACCACAAAGAAATTTGAATGGTCCTTGAGAAACCACTCTCCACATACGCTCATGTTTGGAATCTGAGATGAGCCTCGCATTCTCGATCTCCATAGATCATAGTTCTCTATCGAGAACATGGGAAGTTTTTAGAAGACATTTTTCTGATCTTTTGAAAAAAAAAAATTTAGCAAAAAAGATCAGTTCAGATAGACCACAAGTATTTTTGAAAATAAAACTTTGGTCAACACAAAACAGTGGTCAAGTTGAACCACCGCTCGATACCACTTGTTGGTCGGTGCAAAATGAGTCTTACACGTGTATGGGGGGAATACACGTGTTGATGATTTTAAAACTTTTTTTTTTTTTTCAGATCGAGGTCACTTGGGTCGATAATCCTCGAAGATTAGGTTCTCGAGATGCATGAGATCGCTCTGAAGTCAAAGTCTATTGAGGCAGTGATCTGTTTGCTTCGGATACCTCGAGATAATCCCAAGCCCGAATCGAGTGTCGAGAGATCTGAGTTGCTTGGATCGGATAACTAGCTCTTTGAATCCTCATAAGAGAGTTGGTTTGATAACTATCTGTTCTAGCTACTTTCGATCGTGTGGAATGGTTGGCCCTTAGATTATACTCGTTTTAAGCTTTCTTTGAAAAAGACCTTCCCTTTATGAAATAGTGATTAGGTTGTGATTCACTTATGCAACTTCGGGTGGATTGATTCCAGCCCTGAATATCGGTGAAAAGTATGCTTTCAAAATCAAGTCAATGCAACGATTAAGCTACCGGATAAGGAAAGCAATAAAGAACACGGCGATTATAGTGGTTCGAGAGACTCAAGCTCCTACATCCACTCTCTCGACTCTTGGAGAAATTCACTATCAACTTCGAGCTTTTCGACTACCTCGTGAGTTTACTTACTCAACTTCGCCCTGAGTTTTCTAACTACTCCCGTAGTTTACTTACTCAACCCGACCTTGAGTTTTTCGACTACCTCCGTAGTTTACTTACTCAATCACACACAAGCTTTCGGACTACCCCCTGTAGCTTACTAACTTCTCCTCTAGAGTTTTTCGACTACTCAGCGTAGTTTACTAACTCTTTACAACTCTACTCACCAACAAAACACACTCCAACTACCTTCTCGAGGGTTTGGGGTTTCTCGGTTGGTTTCAACTAGGTTGAGATATCCTTTACAATGAAGCACAATGCTGAAAGGGTTAGGATATCTCGACTAAGCTTTGGATAAATCTTATCAAGCTAGGCTTAGTAAAGTGAGCTCTCTTCAATATAGAAGCACTTGGGAAATTCAAGGTATTTGAGGTGCTTTAACTTTTTGCAAGAATAAGTTTGAGCTCTTGAGTTTTGCGTATAAATTTCCGTAACCTTACAAAGTAGAGGGTCACCCGATATTTATAGGCATACACCAAGGTCACTCTTGAAAACTATCCATTGGAGAGATAGCCGTGAGTTCCTCTTATGGTGTGTGAGCGGCTATATTTAGGGTTTGAAACTCCCTAACATGTTTTAGGCAATAGCCTTTCATGTAGCCGGTCTTCACTTTTTGCGATCTGGAACTTTTCGTACATCGACATCTTTTATTTGACTTTGTATCCACCGTCGATTGTCAAGTATAGTGCGATGTCGTCTTCCTCTTTTTGACTTTTGTCTTGATTAAAAGGTAGATACCTTTTGGCTCTTTTTGGTTACAAACTCTGAGTTTGATATAACCTTAACAACACCCGACTTAGTTCCTTTTATGCGCATTTGAATGTCTTGGCAATATCTAACTTTCTAAGGCATCGTTTTTTCTCAAGATTGCATCCTTCGGATAGATATATTCAATGCCTCGGAACATTGAGTTCATCTTGAGCATTGATACATTCTCGAGTCTTGATAATTCTTTGTGCTTCGATATTCTTGATCTTGATTTCTCGGTCTTGATCTTGCGTCTTGAGTCTTGAGTCTTGTGGTCTTCTCGAAGTCTTTAGTTTTATCTTTGAAACTTCGGTTTCTTGAAACTTCTTGAGTTCTTGAGTCCTCGGAACCTATCTCGAACTATATCTGCACGACTATACATTTTGCGAGATAACATCCCGAATACTCTAAAACCTGAAATCGACTCAATTATCAAGATCATTCTGAACATGTCATACTCAGGGGTTTTGGGATCTTAATCAAAATCATATAATCTTTTATTAAATTCATCTCCCAACAAATCCTTATTAAGTGACAGAGATTAAGAAATCAACAGCCACTGAGGTCTAACTCTTCATCCCATAAGTTAGTACGGAAGAGTTTATCCTCTCTGTAGGTCCGCTTCAGCGGAACAAATGCACTAGTGTAATCTCTAGGTGAAGTTAAACCAATCTGAGCCTTAACAATCAACCTTTACCAATAGATTGTTCAGATCTATCTAAGTTGAGAAACATGCACTCGTTTACAAGGGACTGTGTTGGGAGATGAATTTAATAAAGAGTTTTGATTAGATCCCAAAACCCCTGAGTATGACATGTTCAGGATAATCTTGATAGTCTAAGTCAGGTTTCAGTATAGAATAGTTAAGGAAGATATCTGCACCATGTATAGTCAACAGATATTAATCAGGTTTTGATACTGATGACTAAGGTAGACCTGAATGTTCAAAAGATACTGAAGAACTGAAGACTAAGAAGATACTGAAGACTCAGAAGTTACTGAAGACACAGAAGATACTGAAGACTCAGTAGTTACTGAAGACTCAGATAGACCTGAATGTTCAGAGGCACTGATGAAATATCTATCTGAATATATGCAAAACTGAGGAAAACACACATTTACAAAAGAATAGATATTGCCCAAAACATTCAAGAGCAGACAAAAGGAACTAAGTCTAAGTGTTGCTTAAGGTTGTCTCATTCAGAAAGAGTGACCTAAAAAGAGCCGTTTTGTTTGTCTATATTCACTGAAGACAAGAACCAATTAGAGGAAGACAACACCGTACTTTACTGACACTGGAAGCGATAGGGCACTGAATTTTATCATTATTACTACGTTCCAGATTGCAAAAATTGGTGATTGGCTACATTTTTGCATATTACCTAAAACATGCAAGGGAGTGTTCAAACCCTAAAAATAGTTGTTCATCAATAACCGGAAGAGGAAACTCTTGATGCTATCTCTTCCAACTGATAGTTTTTCAAAGAGTGACCATTGGAAAAGTTGCCTATAAATACCAGTGACCTTCACCATTGATAGGTTACGGGAAATCAAAGCAACTCAAGAGCTCATTCGTATTCTTGCAAATTGAAGCACTCGAAAACCCTAGAATTTCCCAAGTGTTTCACATTGGAGAGAGATCATTCACTAAGCCTAGATTTGATAGATATATCCTAAGCTTAGAGAGATATCCTAGCCTTTGCATTTGTTTTTATTGTAAAGGATATCTCACCCTAGTTGGAAACCAACCCAAACCCAAACCCAAACCCTTTGATAAGGTAGTTTGAGTGTGTGTGATTTGTTGGTGAGTTAGAGTTGTAAAGAGTGAGTAAGCTGCAGGTTAGTCAGCCAGAAAACTCTAGAGGAGAAGTTAGTAAGCTAGTTGTGGTAGTCTGAAAACTTGTGTGTGTTGAGTTAGTAAGCTGCAGTGAGTTAGCCTGAAAGCTTTAGGAAGTGTGTTAAGGAATTTCTCTAAAGATCAGAGAGAGTGGATGTAGGAGCTTGAGTCTCTGAACCACTATAATTGCTGTGTTGTTTGCTTTCTGTACTGCATTATATATGTTGCATGTTTTTCAGCTGAAAGCATATTTTACTGATATTCAGTTGGAAACAATCCACTGAATGTGCATTAACTGATTCACAACCTTAACCACTCTTTTACTAAGGAAGAGATTTTCAGCAAGCTAAAACGAGTATAAACTTAGGGCCAACCATTCCGCACTTTTGATTAGCTAGAACAGATAGTTACCAAACTGTAACTCTACTGAGTATTCAGTGAGATAATTATCTGGTCCAAGATCCTCAGGATCTCTGATAAATCTCAGTATCAGTTGGGCTAATCTGAAGCTTCTGAACGATGCTCAGGATCATTGTCTCATTAGACTTTGACTTAGGGCGATTTGTGCTTCTCAGGGCAAAATTCTCAAGACATCCTGACCCATCTGATCTCAGTGAAGAAAAAAGTTTTTGTTGATGTTGCACGAATGTTGTTCCAGATGTTGGACAACATTCTGCACAACATCATAAATTTGCCCTTTCTCCTAACACTAACTCCAGTTTAATAGATGTGTTTGTCTATGTTTCCTACATTGCAGGTTGAAGATAATCTCGGATTTTATTAAGCGGTTGCACTGATGGAGTGAGAATAGAGAGATCATGGGTGGTTACACCAAGATCATGGAAATAGTGGAGGAGAAGTTCAAGGTTGTTCACACCAAGTGGATGGGACAATGCAGTTGGTCCGAATGTCTATAAATAGACTGCATTGGTCGACATTTCGAGTTTGAGTTAAAGTGAAATCCCATTTGCTCTACTCCAAACTTAAGAGAGTAACATCCAAGACACAACCAAGAGTGATAAACCAAGTTTTTGTAATTCTAGGAGTGTGAGGGTCGATGTTATTCTATGTGTACTGGTCGAAGGAATACAATCTTTCCTATCAGTATTGATTTTTGTCTTATTAGATCAAGTTTTAGGTTGAATAAGATCACTAGTTACTTGATTGAATTAGATTGATTTTGGTGTGTGGTTTTTCACTACACCTTTTAGGATCTTGTAAAAGATTCGTGTGTATCTCACTACTTGTTATAGTGATGTTTTTAACAATGAGGTTCGTATAGTCTGGATTACAGACTATACAAAATTTTGAAATCCTTTGCACTGCATTTTTTATGCTTCTGCTGTCATATGTTGCATAACATTTTCAACAACACTCTGAAAAATACACGCACACACACTGTCAGTTGGCTCCAGAGCCATAAACTTGATACACTAAGTTAAAGGTCCTGTGTTTAAAGTGTGTTTTGCAATGGATTATCCACTGACTCTGTCTTTAAAACCTCCAATTTTGGATGGATCAAATTACCCATATTGGAAACCTAAAATGCGCATGTACATTAAGTCTATTGATGAGAGAGCATGGCGTAGTTGTTATCTAGTTAGAATCCTCCAAGAACAATTGATGATAGAGATGGAGAATCGCAAGTCAAAAAGGAGATTGATTGGTCAAATGATGAATGCACATCGGCCAATTTCAATTCTAAAGCTCTTAATGCTATATTTACTGCTACTGATGTTTCAATGTTTAAACTGATATCTAACTGTGTTTCTTCTAAGGATGCATGAGAAATATTGCAGGAACATTGTGAAGGATCAGAAAGTGTTCTCGAAGAACTAGACTCAGAATGTTGGGAACCAAGTTTGAAAACTTGAAGATGAA
This sequence comes from Stenogyne calaminthoides, assembly GCA_037126765.1. Lineage (NCBI taxonomy): Eukaryota > Viridiplantae > Streptophyta > Magnoliopsida > Lamiales > Lamiaceae > Stenogyne > Stenogyne calaminthoides. The sequence continues at coordinate 13,572,507 of JBBCBC010000018.1, forward strand.
GGATGATGAAAGCATTTCGTCGTACAATGAAAGGATAAGTGAGATTGCTAATGAGTCACGCTCACTTGGTGATCCAATTTCCAACACTCGGTTAGTCAATAATATACTTAGAACTGTTCCTAAACGATTTGATGCTAAAATATGTGCAATAGAAGAGGCTAAAAACACTGATTTATTGAGTCAAAATGAGTTGATCAGTATTTTGAAAACTTATGAGATAAACTCAAATATGTTAGATGATGATAAACATGAGAAGATAAAGACAAGAAAGTACTTGCTTTTAGAGGTGAAACTTCTGATAATGTTGGAAAACATCCTTATGTAACTGAAGTTGAGTCTGATGAAGATGTTTTTGATTTATGTGATGAAAACATTTATGAATAATTTGCTTTTATCACTAAGCAATTCAAATCTTATCTAAAAGAAAAGTTCAGAAGACCAAATGGTCAATTTCAATCAAAGGATAAGTTTAATCAAAACTCTTCTCCCTCTGATAAAAAGCTTGTTCCAAGTCAGTCTTCCAGTTTCAATCAACCTAGGCAATTTACAAAGGATAACAAGTTCAAATATGATCCTGAGTACAGGATAAAGGTTAAATGTGATTCATGTTCTGGATATGGTCATTATACTAATGAATGTGCTAATACTTTGCTCAGAAAAAAGATGAACTTTAATGCAACCTTGAGTGATGATTCTGATGATGAAACTGATGCTGATAAATGTGAACTAAGTGCTATGTCTGCTAGAATAGTTTATGATGATACATTTGATGATGATCTCGATTATTATTGGTCTGAAGCAGATTCAGATATTATCACAACATCTGAAACAACATTCAGTAAAAATGATTCTGAGATTAACTGTTTTGCTGGAAGTATTCTGAATCCTGAAACATTAAGTTCTGCTGATTATAACTGTGAATATCTGAAGTTTAAATCTGATTTAGAAACTCAAAATCAGGTGTTGAGTTCTTTATCTTTAGAAAATTCAGATTTGAAAGAAAATCTTGTTAAGCTAGAAATTCTTCTAACTAGAAAAGATGTGGAAATCTCTGCTTTGAAAGATGAACTTAAAAGCACTACTCTTAGCTTTAAAAAGTTTTCTGCTACCACTACTGATTTGAATGATGCTTTGATGATTGGTAGACATGGTAATGCTGGACTTGGCTTTGAAAAATCTTTTGAGAATACTCTTATATCCTGTGAACCAATTTCTTTTGTAAAAGCTGAAACTTCTGTACCAAAATCTTTGAAAGGTAAACAAAAGAAATCTGATGGTTTGTTTAAAGAGTATATCTGTTATTATTGTGCTGGAGTAGGTCACATTCGTCCATATTGTTCTAAGTTAAGAAGAGACTTAAAAGCTGGAATCTTTTTACCTGATAAAGTTGAATACCCTATAAAACAGGTTAACAACACTAAAAAGTTGATTCTTGATAACATATCTTGTAATATTGTGTATACATCTTTGAAAGCATGTGTTCCTGGATCTTGGTATTTTGATAGTGGTTGTTCTAGACACATGACTGGTCAAGTTAATCATCTGACTAATTATACATCATACAATGGTGGTCATGTTACCTATGGTGGTGGTTCAAAAGGTAAAGTTGTTGGTAAAGGAACATTGAATGTTTCTGGTTTTCCAAAGTTGACAAATGTGTTACATGTAAAAGGTTTACTTGCTAATCTGATTAGTATTAGTCAGTTATGTGATGATGATTTACATGTGAAATTTGACAAGAATTCATGCTATGTGTTTGATAAGAATGATGAATGCTTAATGACTGGCAATAGATCTGCTGATAATTGCTATTTGATTGGTTCAAATTATACTTGTAAAAGTCCTAAAGCAGATGATATTATTATGTGGCATCAAAAACTTGGTCATGCTAATTATAGAAGTATTCAGAAATTGCATAGACTAGGTGTTGCTGTTGGTTTACCTGATCTTAACTTTGAAAAAGAAAAAGTCTGTGGACCATGCCAGAAAGGTAAGCAAGTAAGGACAACACATCAAATGTTGTCAACATGTACAACAAACAGATGTTGTGAGTTGATTCATATGGATCTGATGGGTCCTATGGAAACTGAAAGTTTAGGTGGAAAGAGGTATTCTTATGTTCTTGTAGATGATTTTTCTAGATATACTTGGGTTATATTTCTGAAAGAAAAATCTGATACCTTTTCTGAGTTTAAAATTCTTTACAAAAGGTTTAAAATTGTTTTATGTTTAAAGATCAATAGGATAAGGTCTGATCATGAGAGAGAATTTGAAAACAGTTTGTTTACTAATTTCTGTGAAAAGAAAGGTATATTGCAAGAGTTTTCCTCACCTAAAACTCCGCAACAAAATGGAATTGCTGAAAGAAAGAATAGAACTTTGCAAGAAATGGCAAGAGTTATGCTAACTTCAAAAAGTCTTTCTAAGAAATTCTGGGCTGAAGCTTTAAATACTGCTTGTCACATTGTGAATAGAGTGTATATTCGTTCTGGTAGTAATTGTACTCCTTATGAGATTCTGAATAACAAGAAACCAAATTTGAAATACTTTCATGTGTTTGGTTGTGTTTGTTACATTTTGAATGATAGAGATCAGTTGCACAAGTTTGATTCCAAAAGTGATAAAGGATTTTTCTTAGGATATTCTAAGAATAGAAAGGCATATAGAATCTATAACTTGAGAACTGATACTATACAAGAATCTGTTAATGTGGTATTTGATGAACTTGCAAGTCTTGCAGGAAAAAGTGCTGAAGACAATGTATCAGATTTGATAGAAGTATCCAAAGATACTGATGACACTAAAGATAGTAAGGATGGTGATCAAAATGTTCCTTCAACATCTGATACAACATTACCCAAAAGCTCAAATACTGAAAATCTGTCACAAGATTCACAGTATTCAAAACAGTTGGTTCCCTCAACAAAGATAATGAAAAGTCATCCATCAGATCAGATAATTAGAGAAGCTACCACTGGTGTACAAACTAGAAGAAGAATGGGTATTCATATCAATAACCTTGTAAGATTAGTTTGAATGTCATCCATATGCAATCAGGTAACTTTTGAGTGTTATCATTCTGCAATTGAGCCTAAGAAAGTTAAAGAAGCTCTTAATGATGAAAATTGGATAAATGCTATGCATGAAGAGCTTAATCAGTTTGAAAGAAATGATGTTTGGACACTTGTACCTAGACCTAATTCTGATATTAATGTAATAGGAACAAAGTGGATTTTCAAAAATAAAACTGATGAATCTGGTAATATTGTGAGAAACAAGTCTAGATTGGTTGCTCAAGGTTATACTCAGATTGAAGGAATAGATTTTGAAGAAACATTTGCTCCTGTTTCTAGAATAGAATCTATTAGATTACTTCTTGCTATTGCATGTTTCATTAACATTAACTTGTGTTGGGATATTTTAGTTTTGATGAATTATGCCAAAACATTATCAACTTGTGTTATTTAAGTTAATCTACAGATAACAAGTTGAGGGGGAACCAGAGAACAAGTTGAGGGGGAACTCACGAAATCAGAAGAAGATGATCGAGATCGACGAGGTCAGGCAGAGATTTAGACCGACGAGATCGATGAGTAAGATGATGTTTTCAGAGTTAATCGATGAAATTTGAGCAAAATCACAAGAAAAGAAAAGCTAAGCCCGCTGATCAGAAGAATCAGAAGTTACCTGATCATATGGACCTGAGATCAGAAGAGGAGGTTGTTGATCAGAAGAGGAGCAGATGAGACTGATCGAGATCAGACGTGATCGAGATCATATGAGATAACCTGATGCAACTAACCTGATATGCTAACCTGATGTACTAATCTGATGCAGATAAACTGATATGTCTTGACGATGCTATAATCGGGTCCGATCAAAGTGAGGTGATCGATCAAAGCGAGAAGAAATCGTAAGAGAAGAAGTCTCTTTGAATCAAGAATCGAGTAAAAAGTATCCTCAAGACTGGAGAACCCTCAAGACTTTAAAATCCTCAAGAATATAGTCGTTAGATTCAAATTTGGCGTGGACCAATGAGAGGAAGACAACCAACTGAAAAAAGTCAAAAAGTTATTAGAATAGTATGGATTTGAATGTGACTCCATCCAACGGTAACATTCAAATCCACACTATAAATACAAGTTCTTCCTTCATTATTAAGTGTGTGAAATGAGTGAAAAACACCATTAAGCTACAGAGCAAAATCATCTAGCATTTCAACCATAGAACAATGAGCAAGAAATACACGCATATATTCAAGAGTGTTCTATATCCTAGATCTAAGAACAAATGTCATATCCTAAGCTTAGAGAGATTTTCCCATCCTTAGCATCGAGGCTAAACAAATGTAAGGGAAAATCTCACCCTAGTTGGACACCAAACAATCTTATACCCAAACCCAAAAGTTAGGTTGAATTTGTTAAGCAAGGAATTTAAGTTAGTTGGACTAGCTTACTTTCTGGGTGCGAGTGAGAACTCGTTAAACATCTAAGCAATCCCGAAAGGGAGGGTAGGCAATCCCGTGAGGGAGATAAGTCCCATGAGAGTGAGAACTCATTAAACATCTGTTGGGTGTTGGACTAACACGTTAAACTAAGTCCAGTTGCTTAAGTTGGTCAAGTTGGTGCCCCATGAAGGGAAGAGTGGATGTAGGACGAGTTGTCCGAACCACTATAAAAATACGTGTGTTCTTATTTGCTTTCATATTAACTGTCATACATACTTTAGCAAATCTGCATAACACACGAGTTACTAAAAAAAATTAAAGTCACCTCCCATTGAGATTTTATGAGTTATTAAATCGGGTTGTTCGGGACCTACAAGTGGTATCAAAGTAGGGGTTCAAAAGTTCACTAGTTTTTAATGTGACCACCTGAACTGATCTTTTTTGTTAAAATCCATTTAGTTTAAAATGCATAAATTTTAAAATTCATGGAGGTTGACAATCATCTTCTCATTTTTAAAATGCATACAATATTCTTCTTTTTTTCACTTGTTTAACTAACACCGTTTTTCTCATATATATTTTTTATTGTTAGTTAGTTTTTGCATCATTATCAAAAAGGGGGAAATTGTTGGGATATTTTAGTTTTGATGAATTATGTCAAAACATTATCAGGTTGTGTTATTTAAGTTAATCTACAGATAACAAGTTGAGGGGGAACGGGAGAACAAGTTGAGGGGAAACTCACGAAATCAAAAGAAGATGATCGAGATCGGGCGAAAACATGAGCAGGCTCGAGTCGATCGAGATCGAATAATAAGATGAGTTCGAAGTTAAGCGATGAAAGTGAGCAAAATTACAAGAAAATAAAAGCTAAAATTTAGTTGATCGGAAGAATCGAAGTTACGATCGGATGGACTCAAGATATCGGAAGAGGAGGTTCTTGTCGGAAGAAGAAGATGTACATTCGAGATCGAGGCGTGATCGAGATCGGATAAATAACTGATCAACTAACTTTGATATGCTAACTAACGATATACTAATCGATCTCGGATCGATATATTGACTGATGCTATCTTGATCTCTTCGGTTTTGATCGGACCGACGATCCTTTGATCGAAGAGAAGTAATCGGAAGATTATTCTCGATCGATTTTTAGTTTTTTTCGAAGATTTTTTCACCTCATCGCATGTAATCCGTAACTCATCTTATTGATCTAATATCTTGCCTGCTCGCAACCTGCGAACCTTCGAGATCTCGGGATGATTTTGAGTTCCTCAATTTGTTCTCTCGCTCCCCTCAACAAGAATCTCAGAGATTAACTTAAATAACACAAGATGATAATGTTTTGGCATAATTCTTCAAAACAAAAATATCCCAACAATTTCCCCTTTTTATAATGATGTCAAAACTAACTAACAATACAAAAATATATACGAGAAAAAATGGTGTTAGTTAAACAAGTGAAAAGAAGAAGAATATTGTATGCATTTTAAAATGAGAAGATGATTGTCAACCTCCATGAATTTTTAAAATTTATGCATTTTAAACTAAATGGGTTTTAAATAAAAAGATATGTTTGGCCTAATGTGGTCACATTAAAACTAGTGAACTTGGTGAGGGCGTAAGTCTATAGGGGAGGGGTGTATAGACTTAAAATCTTTTTTTCGCAAGATCTTGTGATTGCAAATTTCATCAGATTCTTGAAGTTTGGGATCGATATTCAACTTAACGACGCCGAGGGCGATCCGTTGTGTATAGAGTTTAACTTAATTGACAGCGGAAGATTTAGTTTATACCCGCGGAAAACCGGGCTTTATAACAAATCAGATTCCGGTTGTTTTCAATCACCGACTATGGAGTCAATCTCGACGATCAAGAGTTTGGTATATGATCCTAACTCGTAATATGTATGCAGATTTAATCAAGTTGTGTGCAATAGTGTAAAAGCAAGCTTAATCAAAAAGTAAATGCACACAAGATTTATAGTGATTCTTGAAACTATCCCTACAACCTGAAATCGAAGGGCACCAACTTAACCAATCGGGGACTTAGTTTAACGTGTTAGTCCAACACAATACAAATGTTTAATGAGTTCTCACTCTCAAGGGACTTATCTCCCTCACGGGATTGCCTACCCTCTCTTTCGGGATTGCTTAGATGTTTAACGAGTTCTCACTTTAAGACCCGTAAAAGTAAGCTAGTCCAACTAACTTAAATTCTTGCTTAACAAACTCAACCTAACTTTTGGGTTTGGGTGTAAGATTGTTTGGTGTCCAACTAGGGTGAGATTTTCCCTTACATTTGTTTTTTTCGATGCTAAGGATGGGAAATTCTCTCTAAGCTTAGGATATGACATTTGTGCTTAGATCTAGGATAGAACACTCTTGAATATACGCGTGTATTTCTTTTTTCAGTGTTCTATGGTGGAAATGCTAGATGATTTGGCTCTGTAGCTCAATGGTGTTTTTCACGCATTTCACACACTTAATAATGAAGGAAGAACTCGTATTTATAGTGTGAATTTGAATGTTACCATAGATGGAGTCACATTCAAATCCATACTATTCTAAGCTTTTACTACTTTTTTCAGGTTGTCTTCTGTCATTGGTCCACGTCGGATGAATCTTATATTATATTATGATTTTCTTAGTCTTGTGGTTCTGAGTCTTTAGGATACTTTTACTCAGGATTCTTGATCCAGGAGACTTCTCTTTAGCGGACATTGTCTAATCAAGATTTACTAGCTAACCGAGTTCGGCTCTTCGACTTCAAACATCTCGACCCGTGTCACTAAAAGACTCAAGATCTCGATCATCGATGAGCGTTAGATTCTTGAACATATCTTCGATGAGTCTTCCATGACTTCTCAAATTTCTTCTTAACGTGAATCAACTCACCGGTCGGACTTATAGCATCAAGTCGGGATATCGGTTTATCTTATCGATTCTTTCGGTTAGATATCAGTTAGTTTGACGAAGTTATCTCATCCGATCTCGATCACACGTTTGATCTTGATAACTTAAATGGATCTCTTAGTCAAACTCAACCTCCTCTTCGATTTCAGTCCATTTGGTGTAACTTCTTATTCTTCCGATCACCGGCTTAACTTTTCTTTTCTTGTGATTTTGCGTGCTCATCGGATTAACTCCTAACTCATCTTACTATTCGATCTTGATCGGTCTAGATCTTTGACCTAAACCCGATCTTGATTATCTTCTTACGATTTTGTGAGTTTCCTCAACTTGTTGTTCTTCGTTCCCCCTCAACTTGTTATCTGTAGATTAACTTAAATAACACAAGTTGATAATGTTTTGGCATAATTCATCAAAACTAAAATATCCCAACATAAGGAACCCGAAGAAACTGTACCTGAACAAAATGAGTCTGACGATGAACTTGATCAAATCTTTGATGAGGTAATGGAATCTGACTCTGACTCAGATGATAAGGTTGAGCATGATAGAAAATCTGATGTTGTTAAGTCCATGCTTAAGAGATTTATTGTGGATGAAATGATAATCAAAATGCCTGATTTTGAAGCTCAAAATCTGATAGGTTTTCTTGAGAGTAGATCTCTGTTGCATGCTCTACAATATGCCAAACCTTATTTTGTTACTTAGGTTGCTGAATTTTATGTTAATCTGAAAAAGAGTTGTGGGAATAGGCAGTCTTCAAACTATGGGAAAGTAAGGTTTAGATACAATGTTGTTACCACTACCCCTAAGATCATAAACATCTTTCTGAAGTCTAAACAAGTGGAAAATGATTTTGGAGAATTGGACATAGGGGAAGTGATGTCTGTCATCACTGGTGGTAGACATTCTGTGTGGACTTTACAATTTTCTGTTTCAAAACTGACCTCTTTATACTCTGTGATGCATAAGCTGCTAGTCTCTAATTGGTTGCCTTCTAAGAATTCTATTGTGTTAACCAAGGAACAGGCATTCTTGATGTACAAGATTGTGCACCTGAACAAATTCAACATGGGTCAAATCATATTTGACAACATTGTATCCTATGCTGGTAAACACCCTGAAGGAACTATTCTGCCATATCCAAGTTTGATCTGTCAACTCTTGGATAGACTGGAGTTTGAGAGACCTAGAGGAGAGAGGATCAGTGGGTATATGCCAAGTTTTGGTATCTCACATGTACTGAGGTCTGGAAACCGTTCTGTTGATCTACCTTTGGAAGATCCTACACCGCAAGCCGAAAATGTTGCCCATCCTGTTGGCAACATTCCTTATACAGTAACCAGGAAGAATGGTACACCCTCTGTTCATTTCACAAATTCTTTCATTACTGATCAGATTTCTTCCATCCAGAAGAACATAGATGCCTTAATAAAACAACAAGCCTTCTGGAGAAACATGCTTTCTACTCCAACAGGGGGAGGATCACCTGATGATGATTGAAATGATGGTGGTAATGATGGAGCTGGTCCATCTGGCCATGCAGGTGAGAAGGATGATGCACCAGATGCTGCTGAAGATGATGTTGATGTTGCTACTGATCAGAATAATGCTGAAGATAGAGATGTGGAGGAAGCTGTACAAGATGTTGTTAATGAGGCTGTGAAGGATGTTGTGGAAGATGTACTCAATACTGATGCTGCTGCTGCTGCTGAACAAATGGTACCTGATGATGCTGAACCAGTTGATGATAGCCCTGATTACACAGATGATGAAGTGTTGAGGACACCTACCAGGGAAAATTTGTCTCCAGAGAACATTGCTATCATTGATCAGCTTTATGGAGCTGATAACTGGTGATTGGATTCAAGACAGCTGGGAATTTTGAAGTATGGGGGAGCATTTGCAGATTTTGGAGATGCAGTCATTCCTTGGCCCAGTCCTTCCCTTTATTTCTCTATAAATTTCCTGTTTGTGTTGTAATCTTTTATTTATGCTCTTTACTTTTTAAACTCTGTTAATGGACAACTAGTTGATAGGTTTATATTTATGTCATTTACTTTATGTCGTTGGATACTTTGGCCTAAGTACACTGCTGTTGTACTTGGTGCTTGCATTTGTTTATATTTATGATTTGGTTGAATAGTAGTTGTTCTCTGAATGGCTATTATTTGTTTCTTTCCTGACACAAGTTCGGATTTTGTTTTTAACATCAGGTGTGTTGTATTAGAAAGGCCAAATTGGGGGTATTTGTTGATGTTGCACGAATGTTGTTCCAGATGTTGGACAACATTCTGCACAACATCATAAATTTTCCCTTTCTCCTAACACTAACTCCGGTTTAATAGATGTGTTTCTCTATGTGTCCTACATTGCAGGTTGAAGATAATCTCGGATTTTATCAAGTTGTTGCACTGATGGAGTGAGAATAGAGAGATCATGGGTGGTTACACCAAGATCATGGAAATAGTGGAGGAGAAGTTCAAGGCTGTTCACACCAAGTGGATGGGACAATGCAGTTGGTCTGAATGTCTATAAATAGACTGCATTGGTTGACATTTCGAGTTTGAGTTAAAGTGAAATCTCATTTGCTCTACTCCAAACATAAGAGAGTAACATCCAAGACACAACCAAGAGTGATAAACCGAGTGTTTGTAATTCTAGGAGTGTGAGGGTCGATGTTATTCTATGTGTACTGGTCGAGGGAATGCAATCTCTCATATCAGTATTGATTTTTGTCTAATTAGATCAAGTTTTAGGTTGAATAAGATCACTAGTTACTTGATTGAATAGATTGATTTTGGTGTGTGCTTTTTAACTACACCTTTTAGGATCTTGTAAGAGATTCATGTGTATCTCACTACTTGTTATAGTGATGTTTTTAACCATGAGGTTCCTGTAGTCTGGATTACAGACTATACAAAATTTTGAAATCCTTTGCACTGCATTTTTTATGCTTCTGCTGTCATATGTTGTTTTATATGTTGCATAACATTTTCAACAACACTCTGAAAAATACACGCACACACATTGTCACTTTAAAAAATCACTGAACACGCACATTAACTACAATATAACACGCACACAGACTGTTAATGTGATTTTCTATGATCTGATATCACCACATTAACTACAATATAACACGTGTTATTTTATGAACAGTTTGCAGTAAATATATATAACATTCATTCATATTTAATGCAATAGTGATAAATAATTTATTTCAGTAAATGAGTGTTTAATACATAGGTTATACAAAGTAAAAGCATACTTTCACATATAACCCCAACATAAAGACCACTAGTTGACTGGTGAAAACTATGTCGATTGGAATCAGAAATTATCAATTGTCCTAACAGCACAACATCATAACTGGGTTCTCTATGTCCCTAAACCCGAAAAACCTGCTGAGAATGCCGACGAAACAGATAAGAGGGGGTATAATGAGTGGGAGCAGTCCAATAAAATGGTGAAGAGCATCATCCTGATTTCACAGTCAGATTTGTTGAGGCATCTTCATCAGGACATTGAAACTGCTGCAGACATTATGCAATCTCTTAAAGAGATGTTTTAACATCCGACCCAAACGGCTAGACATAACACCAAGCAAGACATGGTCATGCTAAAGATGGTGGAGGGAACGCCCGTAACGAAGCACGTTCTCATGGTATTTGCTTATTTTAACGAACTTGAGATTCTTGGTGAAAATTGTGATCTCGAAACTAAAATTGAGTTCATCCTCCATTCTCTACCGAAGAGCTTTGATATTTTTTATCTAGACTGCCTGATGAGCGGTCAGGAGTACTTTGCATGAACTAATGCAAGCTCTAGATTCGGCTGAGAAGATAATGGAGCACCAAAATCAGTACTTGATGACAAACCGCTCTTCTACTCTTTCTAAACCAATGGATGGTAAGAATGAGGAAAAGACAAAAGGTTAAGACCGAGACAGATCAAGTGTTGCTCAGAGCAAAGTTAAAATAAGTCAAGGGTTGGGTGTTGAGAGACTCAATAAGAAAATATGTTGGAGGTGCGGTGAGAGAGGACATTGGAGGTCAGCCTGTTCCAAGCCCAAGAGAGATGGAAAGAAAGGTAATTCTCATGCACTAGTTGTTGAAACTTGTTTAGCAGTGTATGCTTTCCATTCGTGGGTAGTGGATACATGAGCCACTGATCATGTTTGTTTCACTTTACAGAATCTTATTTCGGTTTCTAAACTTTTTATGGATGGATATTCAGTTTCTTTTTCTAAGCATATTACTATTTTTCAAAATGATCTGTTTATCTGTCATGGAACATTGTCGAACAATCTCTACACTATTAAATGTTCACACCACTCACAAAATGCATCCTATAACACATCGACTATTTTGCATAAAAAGAAAGCATTCTTCAGACATGAACGAAACACTTCTATGGCATCTAAGATTAGATCATATTAATTTGAAAAGGATTCAAAGGTTGGTACAAGATGGATCATTGGAGTGTCTCCAGGTTGAACCATTTCCGACTTGGTAAAATGACCAAGATGTGTTGGGAAATGAATTTAATAAAGAGGATTTTGATTAGATCCCAAAACCCCTGAGTATGATATGTTCAGGATAATCTTGATAGATGAGTCAGGATTCAGTTTTAGAGTATTCAGGATAATATCTGCACCGTGTATAGTCGGCATATATAGAACAGGTTAGAATCAGAAGACTCAGTATGAAACTAAGAATCAGAAGACTCAGTATGAGACTGGAAACCTGAAGGCTCAGAGAAAACCTGAAGGCTCAGAGAAACCTGAAGACTCAGGATGTCACTGAAGACACTGAGACTCAGAGAATACTGAAGGCACAGTAATTACTGAAGACTCAGTAATGTACTGAATGCTTAGTATATCCTGAATGTTCCGAAGCGAAGAAACTGAGGAATATAGCCGTTGGAATCCAGCTGACGTGGACCAATGAGAGGAAGACAACCAGCCTGAAAAAGCTGCAGAACTTACAGAGAGTAGTATGGATTTGAATGTGATTCTCTCCAACGGTAACATTCAAATCCACACTATAAATACAAGTTCTTCCATCAAATTAAGGGTGGATGCGTGGAGATTATAGCACGAGATGCTACAGAGCCAAAGAGAGTTATACCCAAAGCATTCCCACCCTAGAACACAAGTCTGTAGATATACAAATATATTCAAAGAGTGTTCTAGAACCCAACCTAAGCTACCCACGATGTATCTTAAGCTTAGAGAGATTTTCCCAACCTTAGCATTGAGGCTAAACCATTGTAAGGGAAAATCTCACCATAGTTGGAGACAACACCAAACCCAAACCCCATTCTCGTAAGAGATAAGTAGTGGTGAAGTGAGGTAGTTGTTAGGCAATCCCGAGTGAGGGTGATAAGTCCCGAAGGAGTGTGAACTCGTTAAACATCTAAGAGGCGAGCCCGAGAGGATGATAAGTCCAGTTTGAGTTAGTAAACTACAGAGGTAGTCAGAAAGCTCAAGGTCGGGTTGAGTAAGTAAACTACGTGGAGTAGTCAGAAAGCTCAGGGCCGAGTTGAGTAAGTAAACTACGCGAGGTAGTCAGAAAGCTCAAGGAAGTGATGAAGGAATTTCCCTAGGAACAGTGAGAGTGGATGTAGGAGCTTGAGTCTCCGAACCACTATACTTTGTTGTGTTCTTTATTGCTTTATGTTCTTATCTTGTCATACGCATTCGATTATAAGCAAAACACAACACATGAGCTTAAAATGCAAAAAATATGTAATCACCATTCCTTCACCCCTGTTTTTATATGCATCGCATGAAATGTTTTACTTCCGCACGCGCAAAAGGGTTTTCTCACCGGGACCAACAAGATGGAATTTGGAGCCAAGGGGAATAGAGCCATTGAAGTGTTAGAGATCGTTCATACTGACGTATGTGGTCCTTTGTCAATCAAAGCAAGGGGAGTTTATGAGTATTTCGTTACGTTTATCGATGATTACTCAAGATATGGATACATTTTCCTCATGATGCATAAGTCCAAAACCTTTGATAAGTATCAAGTTTCTACGATCTGATCGTGGAGGCGAGTGCCTCAACGATGATTTTCTGAACTACTTATCATACAAAGGGATTAAATCTCAGTTAACTGCTCCCGGTACCCCTCAACAAAATGGGGTAGCAGAATGAAGAAACATAACTCTTTTAGAATGGTCAGATCCATGATGAGTTATTCGGATCTTCCCAAGTCGTTTTGGGGACACGCTTTGGAAACAGCGACTTACATTCTAAACATGGTACTATCCAAATAATTTTCTAAAACCCCAAAGGAACTGTGGACCAGGCGCAAGCCCAGTCTAAGACACGTGAGAATTTGAGGTTGTTCGGCTTACGTGTTGGACAAGAAAGCCGGTAAGTTGGACCCACGTTCGGATTTAAGGTTGTCCATAGGGTATCCCGAGGGAAGGGTGTATGTGCCATGGTCCCAACGATCAAAAGGTTGTAATAAGTACACACTTTAGATTTTTAGAAGAAGACTATATGAACAATAGGAAGCCCAACATTGAGATTACCTTAGACGAATTAAGAGGGCCAACAAGTTGATATACCAAATGTTACAACTACACAATCGGAACCTCATCGCAGTGGGAGGGTTGTTAGACAACCCGAGAGATTCTTGGGGATAGGAGAGTCTTCGGACTTGATCTCGGGAGAAAAATTGGACCCATGGTCTTACAACGAGGCGATCCAAGACAAGGATGCAGATTCTTGGCAAACTGCCAATGGAAGCCGAGATGAGTTCTATGGATCATAATCAAGTGTGGGAGCTTATCGAACCACCCAATGGGGTAAAATCCATTGGATGTAAGTGGGCTTACAAGAGAAAAAGAGGACCGAACGGGAAGGTTGAGACCTTCAAGGCTAGGCTTGTGGCAAAAAGATACACTCAGAAAGAAGGGATCGATTATGAGGAAACCTTTTCTCCTGTAGCCATGTTAAAGTCCATCCGCATTCTCTTGTCGATAGCTGCACATCTAGATTTCGAGATCTGGCAAATGGATGTCAAGACAGTTTTCCTAAACGGAAGTCTTGAAGAGGAAATCTATATGCGCCATTTCTAAGGCTTCATTGCGAAAGGCAAAGAGCATCTAGTTTGCAAGCTTAAGAAGTCCATCTACGGACTTAAGCAAAAATCTCGAGCTTGGAACCAATGTTTTGATCAAGTAATAAAATTCTACGGTTTTGATCAAAAAGAGTTCGAAAGTTGTGTATACAGAAAGTGTGACGGAACTGCATTGGTATTCTTAGTACTATACGTAGATGACATTCTGCTCATCGACAACGATGTAAAGGTGTTGTCATACGTCACAGTGTGGCTGTCAAATCAGTTTGATATGAAGGAATTATGAGAAGCCAATCATATCCTCATGATGATTGACTTATCCCAAGCTTCATACATAGATATTATTTTGAAGCGATTCAGCATGCAGGATTCTAATAAGGGTTTCTTACCCTTCATACATGGAATCCATCAGTCAAAAGAAATGTGTCCAAAGACACAAAATGAGATGGATGACATGAGGGGAATTCCATATGTGTCGGCAGTTAGAAGCCTCATGTATGTAATGTTGTGCATGAGACCAGATATTTGCTTTCCCATTGGAATGGTAGCAAGATAATAAAGTAATCTGAGAAAAGAACATTGGACTGCTGTTAAAAACATTTTGAAGTATCTAAAGAGAACTCAAGATAGAATGTTAGTTTATCAGTTAGAAAATCTTATCCCCATTAGATACACAGACTCGGATTTCCAATCAGACATAGATGCCAGAAAATCTACCTCGGGTAGTGTGTTTTGTCTAGGAGGTGCAGCCATAACATGGAGAAGTGTTAAGCAGAAATGCATCGCAGATTCTACCAGGGAAGTCAAATAAGTAGCTGCTTGTGAAGCAGCGAAAGAAGCGGTATGGCTCAAGAACTTCTTAGTGGACTTGGACGTAGTTCCGAATTTTCCCAACACTATCACGGTTTACTATGATAATGCCGGAGAAGTTGCAAATTCAAGGGAACCAAGAGCCCACAAAGCCAGCAAACACATTGAAAGAAAATACCATCTTATATAATAAATCGTTAAGAGAGGAGATATAGAGGTAGCAAAGATCGCATCAGAAGATAACCAAGTAGATCCATTCAAAAAAGGTCTACCTCAGAAAACATTCGAGAGTCATGTGGAAGGAATGAATGTCAAGTGTGTTGCCAATCCGCTTTGAGTATAAGTGGGAGAAATGTTATTAGATTCATGTAGGTGACATTAGATGTCACGTAGAACATGAGACTTGTTGTAAGTATACTTAAAAGCAGACTTTAAGTATAAATGTGGGTTATACGTGAAAGTATGCTTTTACGTAATAACAAAGTAATGTACTCTTATTTACTGAATATAAATTGTTTTATCGTTGTTGCTTTAAATATGAATTAATGTTATTTATTTACTGCAACCCGTTCAATATTAGTACATATTACATTGTAGTTAATGTGGTGATACCCAATCACAGAAGATCACATTAACAGTTCCTTGTAAATAAATACATCTTCACAACCTAGATGGAACTGAACACTCCATTAGTAGAGGTTGAAGTGTAAAAGCTCAGATTGACTTGTCTTGACCAAGAGATTGCACTAGCACATTGTGGTGTGCTGAAGAGGACCTACAGAGAAGATAAATTCTTCCGTACTGACTTATGGGATGAAGAATTAGACCCCAGTTGTTATTGATTTCTTAACCTCTGTCACTTAAATAGGATTGTGTGTAATTAGTATTTATTGCTTTGATCTGCGTTGGGTTTAGAGTCAGATAGCGATTCTATACTTTTCATTTTGGGCAATATTATTAATTACATGACAATTGCTAAGATTTAATACAGAGCAACGTGTGCAAGGAATGTCTTGTCTGATTTATCCCCTTGGTAAGCTCAGAAGTTTTATCATACAAAATCTTTCAAGTGGATTAAGTTCTGGTATGGATAATAATGTTGATTTGTCTTTATTCCAAGGAAAAATATATTAATTAATATAAAGCTTTTCAGTGGCTTAATTAATTATTGGACAAAATTTTCTTAAACACGGAAAATAATAATCGGGAGCCATATTATCGTAATATGGATTAAGATGGATAGTGCAATATTAATTTTATAGTGGAGTAAATTAATATTAATGGGTTGAATAAATATTGTGGCTCAATATTAAGAAATTTATAACCCATTGGCGGTCCAATATTTATTCTCCCAAAGGCCTCTCAAATAGCCCAAATATAAAATCCAAATAATGAAAAGGTGATTAAAATAGAAGAAATAAATATTGCCTAATTTTTCTTATTATTTTCGAAAATAGAGAAAAAAGAATATGAAAGATTTTCTTGATTTTCTTGGAAAGATTTTTATGGAAAAAGATAAGTATTCTTGGAATACAAGATTATCCCATAAAATTCAAGAAATCAAATCTTGTTTCTTGATCTTCAAGATATTTTGTGATTATTATGGAAATATAATATATGAGATATGTTCAAGATTGTATCTTGGAAGATACAAAGAAATTTCCCATAACCCTAATTAGGGCACAAAAATTCGACCAACCCCTTGCTTATAAATAGGGGATGAATATTTCATCCCCAAAACAATTCCAGTCTTGGAAAAATTAGAAATCCACAAAAAGGTGGTGCAATATTTTATTTTTTTCTCCTTTGTTATAATTGTTCGTGAGAATCCTTCCACGTGATTACGGACGAGGACGTGTGACATATTTGAGATGGTGTTTTGTGTTGATCCATCTACTCAACGGTTGTCACTCCAAGAGGTATGTTTCGCGTAACTCCTAGATTCCGCATGTATAGGATTTACGTGAAATTAATTGTATGCATAATGTTGTTGGCTTTTAATTGTTATTTGAATTAATATAGGATTAATTCATGCTAGTAATAATTAAATAATTTAAATATGTATTTAATTGCAACTCGAATAGATCTGGGCACCCTATTTGCCAACACCCAAACCAAGCCATATCTACCCATGGAAGGGTGCAAGCGTCGCTCATGGTCAAAGTTCATCACTCCACACATGTCGTGCGTATTGACCTCAAGTCAAAGGAGTATCACATCGCTCCCACTAACCGAGACACCCGTAGACACATATTGTGGAATTACATCAAACGGTTTCTCGGATGAGTATACCACTACTCTCTAAGGTATATGTGCATCCATCATGAGATACTCAGTATCTAGTAGTAAGTGAAATCTTACTAAACTCTCTAAGAGTATGATGCAGATCGCACACCAATCTCAATTGCATTATCAATATCTCATTCTTGATGATCCTTGATCGGGGCTATTTGAGAATCATGAAAGTCATCCGAGTTCTCATATCCTTAGTGACAACAATGATTCATGGGAACACAAATAAAAATAAATGCAAACAATCAAACATAATATTCAAACAAGTGTAATGCCATACATTTAATATTAAATAAATATTAATATTAAAACCAAAATTGAATATTATCTTAGTATTATGTCCTCACAATAGGATTGTCTCTAGGGCACTAACACTAACATTGAGACCCTATGACTCTTTACCCATTATAAATCAAAGCAACACTAATTAATTACACACAATCTCAATTAAGTGACAGAAATTAAGAAATCAATAACCACTGAGAGATCTAATACTTCTTTCCAAGCCAGTCTAGAAGAATTATCTCGTTGTTAGTCCAATTTAGTGCACCAAATGCACTAGTCTAGAAGAGAGTTATTTAGAATAAGAAATGAATGAAAATATGCACATACAATATTAGAAGTAAAAATTATGTCTATAATCAATAAGGAAAAAAGTCTTATGTGAAATTTTTCACATGTGAAAATGTGTAAAAATGTCTTTATTTAAAAAACTGGCTCAATGAAGAATCAAATCCCGCGTCTTCAGCATGTTAGGCAGGACGTCGACCACTAGGCTACATCATCTTCTTATTGCACTTTTGCCATAATCAATTTATAGTTGCTTCTGTCCTCACTTAATGTTATCGTTTTTTCTCCTCTCGTGCTGCATTAGGGTTTTTCAGGTAAGATTCTTCAATTTCTCAGCTTTTATGATAAATTGTACATTTTTTTATTCATTAATTCAACAATTTATCATTGAATTATGATTTCCTGGTGAAATTCTATATGTTTATCATCTATGATAAAATTAAGCGGTCAAATTATTTGCATATGTTTTAGTTCTTTTGTTGGTAATTACACATGTCTTCGATGATTTATGGTTTATAAAATTTAATACCAACCAAATGGAAAAAATTGTTTATATTTCGTTAGGGATTATACGAGGTCGGAGGATGGGTCACAGTCTTTGGGTAAATACTCTTATCTAAAAAAATCATATGTTTATGCATTTTCCATTTTCTTGTGTTTATTTCATAATTTTGCTTGTT
Organism: Stenogyne calaminthoides; assembly: GCA_037126765.1. Taxonomy (NCBI): domain Eukaryota; kingdom Viridiplantae; phylum Streptophyta; class Magnoliopsida; order Lamiales; family Lamiaceae; genus Stenogyne; species Stenogyne calaminthoides. The sequence goes on from JBBCBC010000018.1 coordinate 13,591,315, forward strand.
TAAAAGTGTGTTTTGTTCTAGTTTCAATATCAATCGATTCAACTAAATTAAAATTTTAACCCAAGACTTGAAAAATAAAGTGGTCACAACTTTAGAATGTGGAGCAGGATCTGATTTCATTGTTACTCAAATATTTTTGCATGTAATATTGTTATGTTTTACCTGTAATACTGTTTCCTTTTTTATTTTATCTTTCTTAGAATTTACCTTTTTCTTATGTTTTGAATGTAATACTATTATGTTTTTCATGTAATACTTTTTTTTTTTTGTAATATTGTTTCCGTCTTGGTCAATACTCTTCAGAAATAACTTTTTTATATTTTGATTGCAATATTATTATATTATGCTTGTAATACTAGATCGGTTTTGTGTCTAATACATTTTGAAATTCCTTTTTTATATGTAAGGAATGTAATACTGTTATATTTTTGCATGTAATACTTTTATGTTTGTCTATAATACTGTTTTTATTTTGATTTAAAATCTTTCTGAATGTACCTCTTTTTTATTTGTTAAAACTTACAAAAGATGCTTCGAAAATGACTTGAAGAAAAATGCTAACTTCATAATTCTGGATGATGTGTGGAGAAAATAGATTGAGAAACTCTCGAAACTGTTTTTCCAGATGAAAAAGGTTCGACGCTCGTACTTATGTGTTTATTCGTTGATATTTTGTAAAATTAATAATTAAATAAAATATACTTAAGCAAACGATTTGACAATAATTATTTTAAATTATGTTGAACACATGTATATAGATTTTTTAGTGAGATGAACAATTTTTAAATATGTCCATCAACTATACCATCTGGCGTACCATTAATTATTTTTTCTAGTGAATCGATTATCTGCTAATTATTTGATATTTTGTAACATTCTAATTAAATATGTTGGGAAATTTAGAGTTTTGATGAAAGTTCCAAAACACATGTAATAGGACCAGTCAGACCTGTTAGCTGACTGATGTTTTTAAATACCAGCTAAGATGACCAGTTGATAATTATTGTATAGAACAATTGATGTATAAGATAGGTCACATATTGAGGGGGAACTCAATATGTATAGGTCAGATCTAAAGACCAGCTGAGAACAAAAGACCAGCTGAAGTCAGAGGCCAGAAGACAAGGAAAAGACAAAAGATCAGACGATATGATAAAATCAGATGATCAGAGTGAAATCATGAAGCTCAAATTCAGAAGACCTGAAGATCAGATGACTACAAGAAGATCAGACCAGAAGACCTACATCATCCGAGTCTGCTAGTTGAGCTAAGACAACTGGCACCAGAAGACTCTATCAGATAGACTGATCAGTTGTAACTGATCAGGTCAGCTCACACCAGGTGTCAACTAATGTTTCACCAAATCATACGTTGTTGATCTGAATAAGAAGAATGTCAACTTTAGTTGGTGAACAAACTCTGATATGCTGTATTTGTTAACCAATGAGAACAAGACACGTATGATCTGAGCCAACAATACGGAATTTGGTGATGCTTGGTCAAATGGCTATAAAAGACAACTATCCATGCTTTCGGCCATGTCGTCCCTGAGCACGTCAAATCAATCCTGCAAATCTACCAAATATAGCCGGAAATTCAAATTGCTCTCCAACGGCTCTTTGATTTTCGAGGTCTATATATATGGGATTGCTCTTCATAATGAGGACAACGAAAATTATCAAGAAGCTCATAGTATAGCCAAATTTCCGCAGGAAGAACACAACCTTGAAGATTATTTTTCTAAGTGTTCATCCCATAGTTCTTAGCACAGAAATCTCATCCTCTACCTTCTAGGCTACTTAAATACTAGGATAGATTTCAAAGTTAGAACAAACAACAAATCTCACCCAAAACCCAAAGTTAGGTTAAGTTTGTTTAGCAAGATTTCAGACTAGGGTTTCTAGTTCTGATTTATGGGATCGGTTGAGTGAGAGCTCTATAAATATATGTTGGTGTAATGTGTTGGACTAACACAATAATCTAAGTCCATTTGGTTAAGTTGGTGCCCCTTATGATAGGGAAGAGTGTACGTAGGACTGGTTGTCCGAACCACTATAAATCTTGTGTGCATTTACTTGTTTGATTAACTGCTTCACACTATTGCACACAACTTGATTAAATCTGCATACATATTTCGAAGTTAGGATCGGCCTAGCACCAAGCTCCGATCGATCGGTTTGACTCCATAGTCGGTGATTGAAAACTTGACTTGAATCGATTTGTTATAAACTGGTTTTTCACACGGGTATAAACTAGCTTCTGCACAATCAGTTAAACTGATAGACACCGAACTGATCTGCCCTCAGGCGATCAGTAAGTTGGATATCAGTCCAAACTGATTCACTTGCACTCTGATCAGGCAAACAACAATCACATCTGATCTGCACAAAAAAGTTTTTAGAAGTCTATTCACCCCTCCCCTCTAGACTTCTGCCCTCACCAAACCCGTTTGGGACCTACCAGTGGTATCAGAGCAGTGGTTCTATGCACCACTGGCTTTGAATATCATCGGTTCTTAAGGAAGAACCTTTGTGGTCACTTGAACTGATCTTGAAAAATCTTTTTCAAATCTCATTTGTTTTCAAACTCACAATCAGCATGGATAATACTTCGGGTTTGTATCATGATTTGACTAAATTTTCCATTGATGAGTATGCAGACTGGACGATATACATGAGCAACCCTCTGGGATCAATAAGCAGCAGGATGATGGAAGTTCTTGAACGAGGACCCATCATCATCTACCATGACAACCCAGCTGTTGGAGGTGATCCAAACTTTCCAGCTGAAAGTCTTGTCAGAAAGAGTCCTGCCCTGATGGATGTTGAAGACAGAAAGCTGTACACTCTGGATACGATAGCCTGTCACATAATCATGAAGACCATGGACAAGATAACCAGAGAAAAGATAAAGTATCTCAAGACAGCCAAACAAATGTGGGATACGCTTGCTGAAATGTGTGTAGGAAATGATCTGATTAAAGATAGCAGACTGCAAGTCGAACTGGTGAAATTTGAGAAACTTAAGATGCTACCAAATGAAACCATCAATGAGCTCGATGGAAGAATCACCATGTCAGTCAACAAGCTATGGGAACTTGGACGATTAATGTCAGATAAAGATATCAACTACAAAATCTTGAGATCTCTGACTAAGAAGTGGGATATGAAAGTCACAGTAATAAAGGATTATCAAGATATTGCTAAGATGAAGCCAAGCAACCTATTCCTGAGTCTTAAAGTCCATGAGTTCGATCTGATCGAAAGAGGGCAAGAAGAAGAAGACGAGTCGCCTGCTGAAACCACACCTGCCACATCAAAATCTGTTGCATTCAAATCAGCCAGCAGCAACTCAAAGTCTACTGAACCTGTTGGAAATATTATAAGCCAAACTGAACAGATTTCTTTGCTAACCAAAAAACTTGAAAAATCTAACATCCAACTTGGTAAGTATCGCAGATTTTATAGGGATTATCAAAACAGCAGAGGAAGCGATAGGAGGCCAGCTGACAGATCTTCAGAAAGGACCAGATCTGATGATCGCAGAGAAGATAAGAAAAGAGATGATCGATCTGATGAAAGAAGAGACAACAGATCTGAGAGAAGAAATTCTGATTACAGGCAAACAGGAAAGTCACCTGATAGATTCTACAGACGAAATGACTCACCTGGCAGAAGAAGTTCCGAGGATCGTGGAGCATGTTTCAATTGTGAGAAACCAGGTCATTATAGCGCAGATTGCCCAGACCTGACACAAAAAGAAAGAGAAGAGAAGCAGAACAGAAGAGAGCAACGCTATAGAGACAGGAAAGCCATGGTTGCTGATACATCTGAAATTGATGATTCTTATCTGCCTTCTGAGGATTCAGGCTACTCATCTGTAGAAGATTTTTGTTTGATAAGCAACGCTGATGATTTCTACCACTACGATGATCTGATATTCTCTTCTGATGATGAAATCTGTCTGATGGCTAAGGAGGAAAACCAATCTGAGGTAACCTCTACACCTTCTGCTCTTTCAGTTTCCACACCAGCTATGATTAGCACACCTGCTGGAGAGATTGACTTGCAGCTCTATTCTGAGCAATTGCTTGATGATCTCTCTAACGCAATAGACACTTATACGATAATGGAAGCTGAAAACGATAAGCTAAGGATTGAAAATTCTCATCTTGTTAAGGAAAATGCTGTCAGTAAAGCAGCTGAACTAAAATCAGCTGAAGCTGCTCAGAATATAACTGAAGAACTGAATGTTCTGAAAGTTGATTCTTCTGATCAGGAGAAGCAGATTAAGGAACAACTAGCTATCAATAAATAGCAAGCTGATGATTTTAAAATCTTACAAGCCAAGTTTGATGAATTCTTCCGACTACATGAGAGTCTGAAATTAATTGAGGATAGTTTACGTACGAAAATACAGGTTTTCACGAAATCTTCAAAAACAGTTCAGGATATGAACAACTATTTTCAAACGACAACAAATAAGAAGGGAATTGGGTATGAAAACTGTTGGGAGATGAATTTAATAAAGATATTTTGATTAGATCCCAAAACCCCTGAGTATGACATGTTCAGGATAATCTTGATAGACTGAGTCAGGTTTCAGTATAGAGTGTTCAGGAAGTTATTTGCACCATGTATAGTCAAGCAGATATAGATCAGGTAAGATTCTGAAGACTCAGTAAGTTTCTGAAGATACTGAATACTAAGTAAGTTTCTGAAGAAACTAAAGACTCAGTAAGTTTCTGAAGAAACTGAAGACTTAGTAAGTAACTGAAGACTCAAGAAGTTTGTCAAGAAATCAAGACTCAAGAAGTAAATCAAGTCTCAAGAAGCTATCAAGAAAATGAAGACTCAAGATGTCATCAAGACTCAAGATGTCATCAAGACTCAAGATGTCATCAAGACTCAAGATGTCATCAAGACTAAAAGATGACATCAAGACTCAAGATGACATCCGAAGACTCAAAGATGTCATCAAGACTCAAAGATGTCACTAAAGACACTTCAAAACTCAAGACATCAAAAAGACATCAAGACTCAAGAAGATACCGAATACTCAGCCAGAACTCGAATGTTCCGAGGCACTGAATAATATCTATCTGAAGACTACAAAACTGAGAAAAACATGAATACTCAGAAAAATAGATATTGCCCCTAGACATTCATATGCAGACAAAAGGAACTAAGTATAAGTGTTGTTTAAGGTTATCTCACTCAGAGAGATTGACCAAAAAGAGTCGTTATGTTTGTCTACATTTACTGAAGACAAGAACCAATCAGAGGAAGATAACATTGTATTTTCGAATCGAAAAGCGATAGGACTCTGAATCATGTCAGTAGTACTATGTTCCAGACTGCAAAAATTGGTGATTGGCTACACGAATGCATATTTCCTAAAACATGCAAGGGAGTATTCAAACCCTAAAAATAGTCGTTCATCAAACACCATAAGAGGAAACTCATGAAGCTATCTCCTCTAACGGATAGTTTTTCAAGAGTGACCTTGGTGAAGTTGCCTATAAATACTAGTGACCCTTTACATTGAGAGGTTACGGGAAATTTGAAAGCAACTCAAGAGCTCATTCGTATTATTGCAAATTGAAGCACTAGAAAAACCTAGAATTTCCCAAGTGTTTCACATTGGAGAGAGCTCATTCACTAAGCCTAGATTGATAAGAAATATCCAAAGCTTAGTAGAGATATCATAACCTTTGCATTGTTCTTATTGTAAAGGATATATCATCCTAGTTGGAAACCAACCAGAAACCCAAACCCTTTGTAAGGTAGTTTGTGTGTGTTTGTTGGTGGGTTGGAGTTGTAAAGAGTTAGTAAGCTACAGTGAGTTAGCCAGAAAACTCTAGAGAAGAAGTTAGTAAGCTACTTGTGGTAGTCTGAACACTTGTGTGTGTTTGAGTTAGTAAGCTGCAGTGAGTCAGCCAGAAAACTCAAGGTAGAAAAGTGAGTAAGCTACAGTGAGTTAGCCAGAAAGCTTTAGGAAGTGGTTAAGGAATTTCTCTGAAGGTCAGAGAGAGTGGATGTAGGAGCTTGAGTCTCTGAACCACTATAATTGCTGTGTTGTTTTGCTTTCTGTACTGCATTATTAACTGTTGCATGTTTTTCACTGAAAGCATAATTCACTGATACTCAGTTGGAACCAATCCACTGAACTTGCATCAACTGATCACAGCCTTAATCACTGTTTTATTAAAAGGAAGATTTTCAGCAAAGCTAAAACGAGTATAAACATAGGGCCAACCATTCCGCACACTTGAGTAGCTAGAACAGATAGTTACCAAACTGAACTAACTCTACGGAGGGTTCAGTAAGATAATTATCTGATCAAGGCAGCTCAGGATCTCTGATAAACTCAGGCTCAGTTGGGATAATCTGAACCCTCTGAAAGCTTCTCAGGATCATTGTCTCAGTAGACTTTGACTCAGGGCAATCTGTGCTTCTCAGGGCCATATCATCAGGATAACCTGACCCATCTGACCTCAGTGAAAGAAAAGTTTTAAAAATCACTGAACACGTGTATTCCCCCCCATACACGTGTGAGACTCGTTAGCACCGGGACCAACAAGTGGTATCAGAGCAGTGGTTCAATTTGACCACTTGCTTTGGTAGCCATAGTCTATTTTTGCTGAAAGACTTTGGTGGTCTACTGAATAGATCTGTTTGCTGATATCTTACAAGGCTCAGTCATCATGCCTTCTAAGAAACTTCCTATGTTTTCTGTTGAGAGCTATGATCTATGGAGATTGAGAATGCAGGCTTATCTGTATTCAAAACATGAAAGAATTTGGAGAGTGGTTTCTAAAGGACCATTCAAATTTACTGTTGTGAATCCCAGAATCACTGATACTGAGAGGAATGATCCCAGAGATGAATTTCCAAAGTCTTGATGATCAACTTACTCCTGATGAGAGAAAGTTAGTCAATCTTGACTACATTGCTAAATATACTTTGTATAGCACTATTGATGATGGTGTTATGGGGATGATTTCTCACTGTGAACTGCAAAAGAAATATGGGACACACTTGTTGTTATGTGTCAAGGCACAGATCATATTAAGGAAAACAAACTTTCTCTTGCTATTGGAAAGTATGATAGCTTTGAAATGGAACATAGTGAATCCATTGACAAACTTGAGGTCAGATTCACAAACATCATGAATGATCTGAATGCTCTTGGGAAAAGATACCCACAGAGAGAAGTAGCACTGAAAATTCTTAGAGGATTATCTAAGAAATGGGATATACATGCTGTGGTGATTGAAAACACCAAAAATATTGATTCCATGCCATATCAACAAGTTTTCTCTGAACTAAAAGCTTATGAGTTTGTGATTGACAAGAAATCTAAGAAATCTGACAGCAAAGATGATTCTTCATCTAACAAGAATGTGGCTTTCAAAGCCAAAGAGAAATCCTGTATGTCTAGAGAGTCTGAGAACTCACTTGCCAAAAATCAGGATGAGCAGGAGGATAAGTTAGTACTGATGGCAAGGAGGTTTGAAAGACTCAATAGCAGATATGGGAAATATAAGAAATATTACAGGAATCACAGGTACAAAAGAGACTCAAAAGCTGAGGACATATACACTGAGAAAAGAAAGGACCAGAAAGCTGAAGGATCCTCTTCCAAAAAGAAAGACTCCAAGACCTAGGAGGAAAGTGATCAGGATGATGATACCAACAGATGTTACAACTGTCAGAAGAAAGGTCATTTCAATATGACTGTCCTGAGCTGAGTGCTAAAGAAAGAAAAGAAAGACAAGCCAAGAGAGACAAGAAGTTCTCCAGCAAGAAAGCTATGATTGCTGAGGAAGAAGAACATTCTGAAGAAGGTTCCAGTTCCTCAGATGAGATTTTCTCAGATAGTGACAGTGATGATATCTGTCTTATGGCTGTGGAAGAGGTAAATTCTTCTATCTCTATTGTTGCTCCTACACAAGCACATGAGTTCTCAAGTTCAACTGTAAACAGTAACTTTGACCTGATGGATTCATTCGAGAATCTTATGAAGGACTATTCTGCGGTTACAAGAATCGCTCCTTTGAAACTCAAGTGCGAGAACAAGGAACCGATCACGAGAATCAAGTGGAAAGACTCTAAAAATCTTTGAGATCACTTCTCAATTGATGGGAATTCTTGATGAATGGATGTTACGAAAGTACAACTCTCGAAAAAAGAGAAGGTGATAGAGATCTGAATGGAAAATTAGAGAAATCCACTAAAGAGATTCAAATTTTATTTAATCGAAGTTCAATGACCTCTTTGAGAAGCATGAAACTCTAAAGAAATGTGAGGATAGTCTTGTGAGAGAAAGTTAGCTCTATTGAATTCGCATCTAAAGTGAGATGAAATTGAGAGTTATCAAAGACGCAACTATAAAAAGGTGGATTGGGATACATTCGGGGGAACCTCACAAGGTCTTCGAATCTTTGCCGCTTCTAGTAGCACCAAGACATCTTTTGTTAAACAAGTGGCATCTAATCTTCTTCAAGAAGCGCCGGAGTTTTAGACAAGGGTAAAGGACCTATGGTTTGAGAAAAAAATCGAAGGTTCAGGGAAGAAAGCCTGGACCTCGGGAAAAGGCTAGAAAAACGAACACAAAAGAGGGAAATCTTCAAAGCCAAGACTTCAAAGCCTCAGGCTAAGAATACCAACCTAAAGAGATCTACACTGAACCATCAGAGTAATTTTCAGAGGAGAAACACTCAGCAGAGATATTCTCAACTGAAAAGACCAAGTCCTCAGATTACTGAAAGACCCCAATTTCAGTACAGGCAACCTAAACCCCACTTGCCTAAGGGTAAAGGTTTCCTGAACCCAAGTCAGCAGAGACAGAGACCAGCTGCACAAAAGCTAAGGTATTTGAACAAAAGGCCTGAACCCAAGAAAAACTCTAAGGTTCATGTTCATGCTAAGGCTGGCACTCATACACAGGATAGTGCCAAGGCACCTAGAGTGGTGAATGTGTATGTAGATGTTTATGGGAGACAAATCAGCCACTCTAAATTAATTAGAGTTGTTAGGCAGATTTGGGTTCCAAAAGGTACAACTAACCTGGTAGGACCCTACACCAAATGGGTACCTAAGAACTGATCTGTTTTTCAGGTGAAGGAAAAGGGCACTGGGCTGAATGAAAACAATGTAGCACTGATGAGTGGAAATGAATTGGCTCCTGTTGTATGGTATCTGGATAGTGGATGTTCAAGACATATGACAGGATATAAGCAACTAATCACTGACTATGTTGAGCAAAAAGGCCCTCAAATCACATTTGGAGACAATTCCAAAGGACAAACTGAAGGATATGGAACTCTTGAAGTTGACTCTGTTCATATCCATGGTGTTTCATATGTATCTGGTCTAAAGCATAACTTGCTTTCTATCAGTCAATTCTGTGACAAAGGATTCAATGTTGATTTCTCAAAGAACTTATGTTATGTGAAAGACAATACTTCACAGAAAATTTTGCTGACTGGTACTAGAAAAGGAAATATATATCTTGCTGATTGGAGTTCAACTCCTAAAGATACATGTTTGATTGCAAAAAGTTCCACTGATACCAGTTGGTTGTGGCACAAAAGAATGGATCACTTAACCTTCAAAACCCTGAACAAACTTGCAAGATTAGCACTTGTGAGGGGGTTACCCAATGAAGTGTTCAGTAAAGAACATGTATGTGATGCTTGTCAGAAAGGAAAACAAATCAAAGCATCTTTAAAAAAGAAAAGTAGATGTTTCTACTGATAGAATACTACAACTGTTACATATGGATTTTTTTGGTCCAGTAACACCTGTGACCACTAATGGCAGAAAATACACACTTGTGGTAGTTGATGACTACTCTAGATACACATGGGTCATATTCTTATTCAGTAAGAAAGAGACTCAGACAAAACTGCCTGAACTACTGAAAAGGCTCAGTACTGAAAAGAATCTGAGTGTGGTCAAAATCAGATCAGATAAAGGAACTGAGTTTATCAATCATATTATATCTATTTATTGTGCAGCAAATGGAATAGCTCATGAAACATCAGCTGCAAGGACCCCACAACAGAATGGTGTTGCTGAAAGAAGAAATAGGACTCTGAAAGAAGCTGCAAGGACAATGATTGCTGAAGCTGATATTTTCCTAAGAGATTTTGGGCTGAAGCTATCAACACTGCATGCTATTCTCAGAACAGATCCATGCTGACCAAGAACCAAGGAAAAACTCCATATGAGCTGTGGAATGAAAGGAAGCCTCTTGTTTCTTTCTTTCGTGTGTTTGGTTGCAAGTGTTTCATACACAATAATGGTAAAGATGTGTTGAAAACTTTTGATAGCAAAGCTGATGAAGGGATATTCTTAGGATATTCTGAAGTCAGTAAAGCCTTCAGAGTTTACAACTGTAGGATTCTTATTGTGGAAGAAACACCTCATGTTGTTTTTGATTAATCTACTTGTGTTCGGAAGAAACAGGAACATGACTCAGGAGAACTGACCAAGAGAATCACCAGACTTAGCCTGAAAAAGAATGATAAAACATCCTCTGAACCTAAAAAGAAGAAGTCAGTCACTTTCTATGAATGGAGTGAATCAGACTCAGACAAAGAAGTTCAGGATGGAAAAACTCAGGATGGTGAGACTCAGGATGGAAATTCTCCACTGACGGAAAGCCAACACACTGAAGCTGACCAATATGAACATACAACAGTTCAGACTCAGGTATGTAATGCCGATGAAGATGTGGTCACAGCTGAGGCAAACTCTGAATCTATCAACCAAAGGGGAACAAATGTCTCTGACAATGTTCTGAATGGAATTTCCCCTGAGGAAGATGATTCTCTTTCTCATTTCATATTGTTCCCTGAATTTAATGAACTACCTGAACCTAACATTTATGATGTTGAGGATACTACTGAAGGGGTAACATCCAGGAGAAAATGGTTGTATAGTCCTCCTAAAAGTCAGATTGTGGGTGATCTATCAGATGGTGTCAAAACAAGAAGGTTCCATGGAGAAAGTGCTTTGTTCTGCTGCTTCCTATCTGAAAAAGAACCTACTGAGATTGAAGAAGCTCTACAAGATTCATTTTGGATTACTGCTATGCAAGAAGAGCTGAATCAGTTCTCAAGGAATGAAGTTTGGGAGCTAGTGGATAGACCTAAGAGGAAAAATGTGATTGGAACTAATTGGGTGTTCAAGAATAAGAGAGATGAAAACAAAAACATTGTGAGAAACAAGGCAAAGCTAGTTGCACAAGGTTATTCCCAAGAAGAAGGCCTGGATTATGATGAAACCTTTGCACCTGTTGCAAGACTAGAAGCCATCAGATTGTTTCTTGCATATGCTGGCCACATGAAATTCACAGTCTATCAGATGGATGTGAAAAGTGCATTTCTGAATGGTGTGCTTAAAGAAGAGGTTTATGTGGAACAACCTCCTGGTTTCAGAAAGAATGACCAAGTTTACAGGCTCAGGAAAGCCTTGTATGGTCTTAATCAAGCACCCCGAGCATGGTATGATACCCTTTCTCAGTTTCTTACTGACCATGGTTTTATCAAATGAACTGTTGATAGGACTTTGTTCAGGATAGAAGATGGGAAAGATATCTTACTTGTTCAGATTTATGTAGATGACATCATATTTGGATCTCCAAATCATCAGTTGTGTGAGAAGTTTTCTACCCTGATGAAAGGAAAGTTTGAGATGTCAATGATGGGGGAGATGAATTTCTTTCTTGGACTTCAGGTGAAACAAACTAAGGAAGGAATTTTCATCAATCAAGGAAAAAACACCAGAGATCTGATTGCAAAGTATGGTGTACAGAATTGCTATGCAGTTAGAATTCCTATGAATACTAACTACAAGATGGATCCTGATCCTGAAGGCAAATCAGAGGATCACACTGATTATAGAGGGATCATTGGATCACTGCTTTATCTCACAACAAGTATGCCTGATATTATATTTGCTGTTGGGATATGTGCAAGATACCAAGCTAATCCTAAGACTAGTCACATGGAGGCTGCCAAAAAGATTCTGAAATATCTTAAAGACATTGTGAATAGAGAATTATGGTATCCAGCTGATGATAACCTTGAATTAACTGGTTATTCAGTGCTGATTATGGAGGATGTAAAATTGACAGGAAGTCTACCACATGAACTTGTCAATTTCTTGGAAGTAAACTGATATCATGGTTTTCAAAGAAACAAACCTCGAGAGCAACCATCTCTGAAAATTTGAATACATGGGCTGGAGGAAGCAGCATGATTCTTTGGCTCAGACAACAATTGAGGGATTATAAGATTATAGCCAATGAAGTACCTATATTTTGTGATAATAATAGAGCAATTGCTATTACACAAAATCTAGTATTGCACAGCATATGTAAGCATGTTGATATCAGACATCACTTCATCAAAGATCATGTTGAGAAGAAAGACATCAGAATGGAGAAAATTCATACTGATAAACAGAGAGCTGATATCTTGACTAAACCTTTGGCTGAATCAAGATTTCAGGAACTATCGATTGAATTAGGTATGTTGGATCCGGTGAATGAAGCAAATCGAAAAATTGAAGGTTTTCGGATGCATGAAGTTTTTTCGAGTTTTCTTGAGAAACTCGGGATAAAATTGAAATCTTGAACACTAAGTCTTGGGAAACTCAGATATTTCAAGATCATTACTTCGAGACTATCTTGAACTGTTATGTACTCAATATTATAATCGACCTCGTTCAAGATTTTCGATATTATCTTGACCTCGTCAAGAAGATTTCAAGATTATCTTGACCTTTTCAAGATTTCAAGATATTATCGACATTTTATCAAGGTCAAAACTTCAAGAAGAATGGTGGAGAAAATTAGTGCGGAGAAGTATTGACTCATGCAAAACATTTATTGTCTAATGAATCTCAAGTAATCATTGGCAATAAATAACAAAACACCGAAGGAATATTTGGGCGGGACCTGAAAAATACTTTAATAAAGTCAATGGTCCGCAGAACAAAGAATTAAATGCACTGTTCATTAATCACCAATAAGGATAAATTGGCGGCGTTATATTTGTGAAATCGTCCTTTCATATACCCGATTTAGTCGGTGCTTAATCTCAACCGTTGATTTCTTCATCTATACGATTTTCCATGAATCAAATCCTATATATCTATTGAAGAATTCCTTCAAAGCCCGATTCCAATAACCTTCATCTTCAAAACACTCTGCGTCAAAAACTCTTGATTGCCCAGAAATTATCATTTTTCTCAAACCCTTCACAAAAAATTCTCCAAAAATGACGTTCTCTGTATACGACAAGCTTGCCATCTCTAACAAACCTTGGTACGAATATGTTGTATCTCTCTAAAGCTCATCAAATGTAACTCACAAAGAAGAAGCGTTATATATGATTCGACTGGGGCAATGCTTACTTGCCTGGTTGCGAATCAACTAGAGGCTGAATACGCAAAAGAGGTAATAGAGTTTATCTCAAATTTGAAGTTAGATGAGGAAGATTGTATAGAATCGCATATTACTGTATCGCATTTAGAGCATAGTTCAAAGTATGTGGACTTTGTTAGGGAATTGTATATCATTCCTAAGAATCTTAATGCCATATATGAACTAAGCGATAGAGGTGAAGACCCTACAGTTTATATGATGGGTAGGGAGCAAGAATATCTGGATAGAATTGCAGAGCATCCAGTAAAGTTCGAAGCTACTCTTAATAAAAGGCATTTGAAGTCTAAGTATCGAGTATTGTTGGACATTGTAAGTAAATGCATCATGAGTCGGTCTGGCAGCTTTGAACAGATAAGCACGCCAAAGTTGAGGTTAATGGCGGCAATTGAAGATTCACTGTTGAGATATTTTAGTTTTGATGAATTATGCCAAAACATTATCAACTTGTGTTTTTGAAGCTAATCTACAGATAACAAGTTAAGGGGGAACGAGAGAACAAATTGAGGGGCAACTCATGAAATCAGAAGTAGATGATCAAGATCAGACGAGGCTGCAGATGAGACTGATCGAGATCAGATGAGTTAGATGAGTTTGGGAGTTAAACTGATGAGCTGTGCAAAATCAGAAGAGAAGAAAAAGCTTGCCCGGTGATCGAAAAGAAACCGACGTAAGAGAAGGTTGCAGATCAGAAGATGAGCAGATGAGACTGATCAAGATCAGACGTGATCGAGATCAGATATGAAGAGGAGCAGATGAGACTGATCGAGATCAGAAGTGATCGAGATCAGATATGATAATCTGATATGCTAACCTGATGCAGATGACCTGATGCTATCCTGAGATGATCCTGAAGATATGTTGATCCGATCACCGAGCCGATCGATCGTATAATAAAAATCGATACTTCGAGTCAAGCTTTGACCCGAGGGTCAAGAAGAAAAGAGACTCGAGGGTCGGGATGTCCGAATTCGGAAGAGTTGAACTCGGTCCACACCGAGTGTCAAGATGCCCGATCGGACAAAGGTAAATTTACCAAGAGAAGTTCTTTCAATCAAGTAACTCAAGGCTCGGATAACTCAAGGCTCCGGATAACTCAAGGCTCAAATAACTCAAGGCCCAGATAACCTAAGGCTCGGGATAACCAAGGCTCGAGATAGAATCAAGATCCCGAGACTCAGAAGAAACTGGAAAATATAGCCGTTAGATTCAGCTGACGTGGACCAATGAGAGGAAGACAACAAGCCTGAAAAAGCTACAAAAAGCTACAGAATAGTATGGATTTGAATGTTATTCTCTCCAACGGTAACATTCAAATCCACACTATAAATACAAGCTCTTCCTTCATTCTAAGGTGTGGAAGAGTGTGGAGAATGTGGCAAACGATGCTACAGAGCTAAGAAGACATATACTCAAGCATTCCCACCATAGAACACAGAGCAATAAATACACGCATATATTCAAAGAGTGTTCTACCCTAGATCTAAGCACAAATGTAATATCCTAAGCTTAGAGAGATTTTCCCAACCTTAGCATTGAGGCTAAACAAATGTAAGGGAAAATCTCAACCTAGTTGGAAACCAAACAAATCTTTACCCAAACCCGAAAGTTAGGTTAACTTTGTAGGTAGGTGTGAACTCGGTAAACATCTAGCAATCCCGAAAGAGAGGGTAGGCAATCCCGTGAGGGTGATAAGTCCCGTTTGAGTGTGAACTCGGTAAACATCTGTTGGGTGTTGGACTAACATGTTAAACTAAGTCCAGTCGGTTAAGTCGGTTAAGTCGGTGCCCCATGAAGGGAAGAGTGGATGTAGGATGAGTTGTCCGAACCACTATAAAATCGTGTGTTATTAACTGCTTTATGTTATTACTTTTCATATGCATTCGATTACAAGCAACAAAACACACATCATTCTTAAAAGCAAAAAATCTGGAATCACTCTGCCCTCACCCCTGTTTTTATATGCATCAATATACATATTTTCTTCCGCACACACACAATTGGGTTTTCCAATTAAACGGGACCTACAATTGGTATCAGAGCTGGAGTTCAAAGGTTCACAAGCTTTCAAAGTGAACAACTGAACTGATCTATTTTAAAACCCGTCTCTGATCTGATACCAACAATTGGTATCAGAGTGGGAGTTCAAAAGATCACTGTTTTTCAATGTGACAATCTGAACTGATCTATTTAAAAACCCGATCTCGGTAAAAATGCATATATTTTAATGTTTTGGCGTCATTATCAAAAAGGGGGAAATTGTTGGGATATTTTAGTTTTGATGAATTATGCCAAAACATTATCAACTTGTGTTTTTGAAGCTAATCTACAGATAACAAGTTAAGGGGGAACGAGAGAACAAATTGAGGGGGAACTCACGAAATCAGAAGTAGATGATCAAGATCAGGACGAGACTGATCGAGATCAGATGAGTTAGATGAGTTTCGGAGTTAAACTGATGAGCTGTGCAAAATCAGAAGAGAAGAAAAGCTAAGCCAGCTGATCAGAAAGAAACTGACCAGAAGATCAGAAGAGAAGGTTGCAGATCAGAAGATGAGCAGATGAGACTGATCAAGATCAGACGTGATCGAGATCAGATATGAAGAGGAGCAGATGAGACTGATCGAGATCAGATATGATAATCTGATATGCTAACCTGATGCAGATGACCTGATGCTATCCTGAGATGATCCTGAAGATATGTTGATCTGATCAGTCGAGCTGATCAGATCAGATAAGAAGAAATCAGATAGTCTGAGTCAAGTGACCTGAGGGTCAGTAAGAAAAAGAGACCTGAGGGTCAGGATGTCCGAATTCGGAAGATTTGAACTCGAGATACTGATCGACGATAAGGTCCATTTGAAGAGAAGTCTCATGAATCAAGTAACCTCGAAGGCTCGGATAACTCAAGGCCAAAATAACTGAAGGCTCGAGATAACTCAAGGCTCGATAGAATCAAGATCCCGAGACTCTTTAAGAAACTGGAAAATATAGCCGTTAGATTCAGCTGACGTGGACCAATGAGAGGAAGACAATAAGCCTGAAAAAGCTGCAAAAAGCTACAGAATAGTATGGATTTGAATGTGATTCTCTCCAACGGTAACATTTAAATTCACACTATAAATACAAGTTCTTCCTTCATTCTAAGATGTGGAAGAGTGTGGAGAATGTGGCAAACGATGCTACAGAGCTAAGAAGACATATACTCAAGCATTCCCACCATAGAACACAGAGCAAGAAATACACGCATATATTCAAAGAGTGTTCTACCCTAGATCTAAGCACAAATGTAATATCCTAAGCTTAGAGAGATTTTCCCAACCTTAGCATTGAGGTTAAACAAATATAAGGGAAAATCTAAACCTAGTTGGAAACCAAACAAATCTTTACCCAAACCCAAAAGTTAGGTTAAGTTTGTAGGTGAGTGTGAACTCGGTAAACATCTAGCAATCCCGAAAGGGAGGGTAGGCAATCTTGTGAGGGTGATAAGTCCCGTTTGAGTGTGAACTCGGTAAACATCTATTGGGTGTTGGACTAACACATTAAATTAAGTCCAGTCGGTTAAGTCGGTTAAGTCGGTGCCCCATGAAGGGAAGAGTGGATGTAGGACGAGTTGTCCGAACCACTATAAAATCGTGTGTTATTTACTACTTTATGTTATTACTTGTCATATGCATTCAATTACAAGCAACAAAACACACATCGTTCTTCAAAGCAAAAAATCTGGAATCACCCTGCCCTCACCCCTGTTTTTATATGCATCAATATACATGTTTTCTTCCACACGCGCGTAATTGGGTTTTCCTATTAAACGCGACCTACATTCACCCACCACGACATTCAATTGGTTACACTATTTAATCAAAGTGGTGAGTGATCAAGCTAAGCAAGTTCAGAAGGTGAATGGATCTGTTGTTATCAAAGGGAAGATCCTACATGCAACCAAGATTGCATTTATCTTAGAAATGTGCAGAGAAGAGGAGGACATTTTTGCCAATTCCTCATCCTTCCCAAAGTTAAAATTTTTGTTCAAGCCACCAACAACTAAGATGTCTTTGAAAGAAAGGAAAGAGAAAAACTCTAAGTTTCAGGAGGAGACCGCTGAAGAAGGAGCTGATGAAGCCAAAAAAGCCAGGGGGAAAGCCCTGATGGAAGTGAAAAGAGAGAAGGGAGAAACTCTAAAGAAGAAAACACTGGCCCATCAGAAACACAGAAAACTTCAAACTATTAGTGAGGAGGAGGTCAGTGACACTGAGGAAATCAAACCTGAAGGCCAGCAACGACTGAAATCTCCACTGCAGGTTCTGGCTCAGGTTGTGACAATCGCACAAGATCAAGAAACTGAGGAACATGTTTTCTCTGAGGTACTCGAAACTTCTCTGAGCTCAGATAAAATTTCTCAGGAAATATTCAACGGACCTCAGGTTCCTACTGAAGAGATACCTGTTCAGACCTCAGATCAGTCTGAACCTCAGGATCTGCTGAATTTGGATGCGCTCCTGAGTGAACCATTTCTAGATCCCTCAGCACCTGAACTCATTCAATCTGATCCTACTGAACCTGAGAGTACAAAGATGAAGAAGGGAGAGGCAGAAGAAACTGAGTGGCGCAGCAAGGGGGAACGATTCATTCTGGACAGATACCCTGAGCTGAGCGCATATCCTGACCTTCAGGATCTCTTCTTCAGACTCAGAACCACAGTATTTATCCTGAATCAGACTCTTCCAGAAATGCTGAACATAGCCTCCTTCAGAGGAGAGGATTGGTGGAATGCTGAGACTGCTGTTCTGACAGAGTTCTCTGGATTCAGGAAGACAAAGCTCAGAATGAAAAATGCTGATTTTGATGAGCTAGTCAAGAGGAAGGTGGCTGAGAGAAGGGAAGCTAATATTGATGCCTCGAGTTCTTTAAATCCAGAAGGAGATGAGGATCAAGATAGAGAGGGTGATAAGCAAGATGATCCTGAACATCAATCTCAGATGGAGAAAGAAACTGATGCTGGACAGACTGATATCTCACATCCTCAGACTGAAATTAGCACTCTTTAGGTATCTTTTGACACTATTAAACATTATGCCAAAGCTACTGAAGTTCCTATCTTTAAATCTGTTATGTCTGATATGCAGACTGAGACTCAGGTGGAGCACCCAGCTCAGGTTGAAAAAGTTGTACTCACTCCAGAGATTGATCTCAGTCCTATCATGGAGAAATTTGAGAAGGTGGTGCCAATGGTGGAGAAAGTGACTCAATTAGAAGAAACCTTGGCAAGCCAATCTCAGAAGCTGGAAACTCTGAGTTCATCTTCAGACATGATGCAACTACAAACATCTCTTGCTGATAAATTGACTACTCTGGAGGGAAAGGTTGATGTAGTCAAAACTGAGCTCAATGCAGAGATGAAGCAGATGTATCAGGAAAGAACAACATATCTTGAAGATAAGCTGGTTGAGAAGAATGATCGGATGATCAAGACAGCTATTGAGGAAATGGGCTCTATGCTCATGACCAAGATGACAGAGATGATGCAAAATGTCTTCTCAAATCAGTTTGCACCTCTTTCTGAAGAGTTCTCAATAGCTAAAAATCACATGAGAAGGCTGGAAGATGAGCACGATCAGTTGGCAGGGGAAGTGCGAAGTATAAGCAAAGAGCAATATCATATGGATACTGCACTTTCTCAACTTCTTCCAAGGTATGGTGCCAAAAAGGGGGAAAGGCCTGGTGGCAAACTAAGTGAATTGTTGGCACAAACCTTGAAGAGAAAGGCTCAGAAAGAAGCTGAAGACAAAATAATTGTTGATGCCTTAAAAGAAGTGGAAGCCACTGAGAAGCTCAAGTTCAAAGAAGCTGAAGAACCTATCTACACTCAAGCATCTGAGAAAACTATTCTGGAAGTAATTTCTGAGAAACTGAGTGGTAGAAGGATGGTGGAAACAAGCCAAGCTGGTGAAGATCAAGTCAAACCTGGAAAGAGAAAGGTTGTGGCATTTGTAGAACAAGAGAAGAAGAAAAGAGCTAAAGCTTCTAAGTCTACTAAGAGGAAATTGATTATTGATTTTGAAGAATCTGAGGAAGAAGCTGAAAAAGAAGTCTTCAACACTAAGAAAGCTTTAAAAACCCTTCAAATTGAAAAGGAAAAGAAGACTGTTGCTTCTGTATCAGGTGTTCCTGTGATCAGGAAAAAGAAAGAAGAAGAGCAGAAAATAAGAAGTGGTTTCAAGAAGTTTTTGAGCAAGAGGAGGGGCACAGAGAAAGCTCAGAAATGGCCGAACATTGACAAATGGATGCCTATTCAGTTCAATGATGCGTGGGAGGAGATAAAGAGAACCTTCTGGTTCTATTATGAGATTCTGAGAGAATGGAGGCGGAGCAGCTCGGATATGAATGAAGCCTTCATTAAATATCTTCTAACATTCTATCCTAAGTACCTGCAAAGTTGGATCAACTTGGCAGATGAAGGAAATACGCAGATTGTAGACCCTGGTCCATATACTTACCCAACTACAAGACTTGAGAATGGCTATGTGAATGAGACAGTCATTTCTCAGGAGATTGCTTAATATGCCATCCAGCTAGGCCTGACAGGAAACAACCCTAACATCATCAAAGCAAGGAATGAATTGAAGAAAAGATACTATGGGATGTTCAACCTGGAGGTGCCAGAGGATGAGGTAGAAGAAGACTGAAGACTCTTTGTACTTCTGTTTTTGTTTATGATTTTCATTGTAATCTGTAACACTGATCTTACATCAATGAAAATTTTATCTTTATGCTCAAAGATAATATCTCATTATATTTTTATGTTTGATATGCCTTATGTTCTGAAACGGTTGGAGAAATGCCATTTTGGTTTGTAATAGACAAAGCTGAAACCTGAGTATAGGTTAGGTTTGTGTAACAAGATGGTTTTGGCATCATCAAAAAGGGGGAAATTGTTGGGAGATGAATTTAATAAAGAGATTTTGATTAGATCCCAAAACCCCTGAGTATGACATGTTCAGGATAATCTTGATAGACTGAGTCAGGTTTCAGAATAGAGTGTTCACGAAGTTATCTGAAGAAACTGAATTCTCAGTAAGCTACTGAAGAAAGTGAAGACTCAGTATGTCACTGAAGACTCAGTATGTCACTGAAGACTCAGTATGACACTAAAGACTCAGTATGACACTGAAGACTCAGTATGTCACTGAAGACACTGAAGACTCAGTAGACTTTGAAGACTCAGAAGACACTGAAGACTCAGAATACACTGGAGACTCAGAAGACACTGAAGACTCAGTAAGATACTGAATACTCAGTATAACCTGAATGTTCCGAGGCACTGAATAATATCTATCTGAAGACTACAAAACTGAGAAAAACGCGAATACTCAGAAAAATAGATATTGCCCCAGACATTCATATGCAGACAAAAGGAACTAAATCTAAGTGTTGTTTACGGTTATCTCACTCAGAGAGATTGACCAGAAAGAGCCGTTATGTTTGTCTACATTTACTGAAGACAAGAACCAATCAGAGGAAGACAACATGCATTTTATCGACCTTCGAAAAGCGACAGGACATTGAATCATGTCAGTAGTACTATGTTCCAGACTGCAAAAATTGGTGATTGGCTACATGAATGCATATTTCCTAAAACATGCAAGGGAGTATTAAAACTCTAAAAATAGTCGTTCATCAAACACCATAAGAGGAAACTCATGAAGCTATCTCCTCCAACGGATAGTTTTTCAAGAGTGACCTTGGTGAAGTTGCCTATAAATACTAGTGGCCCTTTACATTGAGAGGTTACGGGAAATTTGAAAGCAACTCAAGAGCTCATTCGTATTATTTCAAATTGAAGCACTCGAAAAACCTAGAATTTCCCAAGTGTTTCACAATGGAGAGAGCTCATTCACTAAGCCTATATTGATAAGAAATATCCAAAGCTTAGTAGAGATATCCTAACCTTTGCATTGTTCTTATTGTAAAGGATATCTCATCCTAGTTTGAAACCAACCAGAAACCCAAACCCTTTGTAAGGTAGTTTGTGTGTGTTTGTTGGTGAGTTGGAGTTGTAAAGAGCTAGTAAGCTACAGTGAGTTAGCAAGAAAACTCTAGAGAAGAAGTTAGTAAGATACTTGTGGTAGTCTGAACACTTGTGTGTGTTTGAGTTAGTAAGCTGCAGTGAGTCAGCCAGAAAACTCAAGGTAGAAAAGTGAGTAAGCTACAGTGAGTTAGCCAGAAAGCTTTAGGAAGTGGTTAAAGAATTTCTCTGAAGGTCAGAGAGAGTGGATGTAGGAGCTTGAGTCTCTGAACCACTATAATTGTTGTGTTGTTTTGCTTTCTGTACTGCACTATTATCTGTTACATGTTTTTCACTGAAAGCATAATCCACTGATACTCAGTTGGAACCAATCCACTGAACTTGCATCAACTGATCACAGCCTTAATCACTGTTTTATTAAAGGAAGATTTTCAGCATAGCTAAAACGAGTATAAACATAGGGCCAACCATTCCGCACACTTGAGTAGCTAGAACAGATAGTTACCAAACTGAACTAACTCTACTGAGGGTTCAGTAAGATAATTATCTGATCCAAGTAGCTCAGGATCTTTGATGAACTCAGGCTCAGTTGGGCTAATCTGAAGCCTCTGAAAGCTGCTCAGGATCATTGTCTCAGTAGACTTTGACTCAGGGCAATCTGTGCTTCTCAGGGCCAAATCATCAGGATAACCTGGCCCATCTGACCTCAGTGAAAGAAAAGTTTTAAAAATCACTGAACACGTGTATTCCCCCTCCCCATACACGTGTGAGACTCGTTAGCACCGGGACCAACAAAAACCCTTCTACATCCTCAAAAGCCCCGTCTGATTCACTTCAGAAAAGTGTAATCAAACGAGTTTTTGTTAAAGATACAAATAAAGCAAAAACTGTATCAGATAAGGGGAACAGACCAGCTGAACAGGTAAAGCAGATGCCTAATCACAAAGGGAACAGAAATGGACCCCAACTGATCAAGCATCAGCTGAGGAATCAACTGAAGAACCCAGTTCTTCTGAAGAGACCTCAACCTGATCAACAGATTAGGTATCAGAAAAGACAACCTTTCAAAGGGAAATCTGATCTGAAACCTAATCAGGTCAAACTGCCTAACAGGCAAGCTAAAGGTTAACTGCTAAATCCATCTATGTCAATAAGATATGAATCCAACAAGAGTTTATGTGATAAATTCAGCAAGCTGATGCAAGGGAATTTCGAGATGTCCATGATGGGTTAGATGAGTTAATTTTTGGGTTTACAAGTTAGGCAAAGTACACAAGGGATATTCATCTGTCAGGCGAAGTACACTAGAAGTTTATTGGCTAAATTTGGAGTTCAAAACTGTAAGGAATCCAAAATTCCTATGATGACTGGATTCAAGATGGATCCAGATGAGAATTGTCAGAAAACTAATCAGAAATAATATAGGGCTCTCATTGGATCTTTACTATACCTGACTGCCAGCAGACCATATATAACTTTTGCAGTAGGTGTATGTGCCAGATTTCAGGCAAATCCAATGCAAAGCCACCTGGAAGCAGCTAAGCGGATTCTTAAGTATCTGACGGGGACAATAAACCTTGGTTTATTCTACCCATCAGATGATAATCTAGAGCTTAGTGGGTACTCTGATTATGATTATGGGGGTTGCAGAATTGACAGGAAGTCAACCTCAGGTACATGTCAGCTTTTAGGTAGTAAACTGATCTCTTGGTTTTCAAAGAAGCAGACATCAGTTGCGACATCTACTACTGAAGCAGAATATATGGTTGCAGGAAGCTGTTGTTCCCAACTGCTCTGGCTTAGTCAGCAGCTGAGGGATTATAACATTGTAGCTAAGAACTTACCTATATTCTGTGACAGTAATAGTGCTATTGCAATCACTCAGATTCCTGTTCTACATACAAGATGCAAGCATGTGGATGTCAGACATCATTTTATAAGAGATCATGTTGAAAAGAAGAATATCATAATGGAAAAGATTCATACTGATAAACAAAAAACTGATATTTTAACCAAGCCACTAGCAGAGATCAGATTCAGAGAATTATGCAATGAGCTAGGGCTTCTGGATCTCGGAGAAAGTGCACCAGAAATGTTTGGTGGACTGGTCTCCAGAACCAGTTGGTTAAGAGACTAACCAGGTTAAGAGGAATCAGTTGAGTTAGGTATCTCAACTGACCAGAAGATCGGTCAAGGAACTGATAAGAGAAGGCTTCATAAGTTCAGACAAGGAACTGATCAGATTAAGGCATATCATATTAAAGGAACTGATCTGTTTGGTTGTTTCATACTTTGTAAGTCGATTAAGCTAATGTTCAACAAGCAAGTTGTATAAGATTAAGGCTACAAATCGCATAAGAAAATAGAAAACACACAACAATGGAATAATAGATTTTTTCACTGATAAAGACCCGGAGGTCGAAATTACATTACAAGTTACATGTACAAGAAGACCCGGAGGTCATTACATAAACCCTAAACCATAAACCATAAGCCTAACCCTAGAAAGGGGGGGAGAGAGGCTTTAAAGATTTTAGAGCCTGATGCTCCAATTTTCCCCCCCAACCCTAAAAGGGGTGTGAGAGGCTTTGAAATAATTCTAAGCCACCCTCAGAGCTTCGGAGTGAGGAGCGAGAGTGGCGTTGAAGGATTTCTAAGCCACTAGCCCCTAGTCCTAAAATCAATAGAGCTCTCCAGCTGTTAAATGGGACACAAGTGCCAAAGATATGGTGCAAAGACCATATGGCCACAAGTATCACATGCAAATATTGAGTTTGATATAGGATGATCAGCTGTTGTCTGATCAAGATCGTATACCAAACTCATGTTTTGTATCAGACTGAGTCTTTTGATGCTAATTTCGTCATCTCGATAGGCACACAAGGTGCATACGGTTAGGAGAAGTGTCTTCTCATTTGCGATAGTAGATCCGCCGCCTAGGTGGTAGAGAAGCTTGGCAATAATCGTATGTGTAATCTTTGATGACGACGAAAGCAGTAATAAGGGACGCACAGGGTTGATTTGAGAAGCTGAAATCATTTGAAAAGGGTTAAAGGTTTTTGCCGAAAGTTTCACTGGAAATAAGGGTTCACCGGAAAACATGGAGAATAAACTAATAGAAAGATAAAGAAGGTGAATGGTTTATGTTGTGTGAATAAAACCCCAATTCTATTTATAGAAGAAAAACAGGGGTAGAAGTGCAAATTTGATTTCTCAAAGCCTTTTAGAGAAATTGGCACCACAAGGACAGCGTGTAGGAAACACTCGACTGATGATTGAATAAGCTTACGGAGATTGATATCCCAAAGTATCTAGACTATTATTACGAATGTCAAATCGTGCGACTTAGGGAATCGATACAACTCTCCTTTTTCCAAGACTAAGTTTTGGCGGTAACACTTATCCCAAGAATTGACTTGGTCTGAGTAGAATCAAATTAGGTCAACTGAAATCTGATTACATAAGAGACTGATCAGATGAGTAAGATCAGTGAGTATGATACCTCAACAAATCAGATAAATCAGTCAATAAGTAATCAAAGATAACAGTTAAAGGGGGAACTTCAACTGATCAGGAAGGATCAGAAAAGGGAATATCAGACTCAAAGTGGAATGGATCAGTTAAACGGGACTGTTGGGAAATTATAAGGATTAGGCAGAAAACTAAGATCAACAAGTGGTAGAAACAGACTTCAAGTGGTACTGACTAATTACAATATCAGTCAACCAGATACGCATTTCTATTTTATTGTTTACTGTTTACATAACTGAACTTATCTGAAAATATTTGCTTTTACTGTACACTTACTTTTGTGACGCATACCCTACAAATCTTTTAATGCATACGTAGGGTATATGTATTAAATGCTACTAAATGTGTTTTTAAATCCAAAAGGTAATTGCGTGCATATCCTGACCACACGATCAAAACCGCTCAATCTGGATCATTTATCCTTTTCAAACGTTTGATCTTCTAGTCTCGATTTTCCCTCCTTCCTTTTATAAGCTTCATCAAAACCATACCAGAGTACTTTTCTCGAAATTCTTGCGATTTATTCTCTGCAAACTCACAATTATCTTTCTTCGCTTCAAAGTGTTTATTGCGATTCAACCTATTTCAAAATCGAAAAGCAGAATCTGGTAATTTCTGGTTATTTGATGAATTACTTTCCTAAAATCCATTGATCATATAGATTACATCTATTTATGTTATCCTGTGTTATGCCTTATCATCTCTTGGTATCTGTATGTATCCATCAGTTACTAGGTCTGATAATCAATATGTGATATCCTTATGGTTATGCACAAATTTTAATCGAGTCTATCTTGTTGTAGATGGCTACTCACGGATTGGGCAAAATTATGTGTAACTATGCGGATTTGGCAACCAAAATTGTTGAAGACAAATTTGTAAGGTTTGGTGTTACACGGGATCCAGAATCAATTGAGGTGGAACAAATTCTGAGAAGCTGCGGTCTTGAAAAATACTGTGTTGCTCACTGTAATCCAGTAATGTAGTATGAAGCACTGGAATTCTTGAGGAATTTGAAGGTTGACACGGAGAATCCTGGACAAGAACTGATATCTTCAGTAAATGGAGAGAAAATCAAACTTACAAATGATGATATATCTCGACTGTTCAACCTGCCCAAAGGAAAGATCTCTTCTGCTCATTACAGGGAGAACGAAGACGAGCTGATTAAAGATGAATTTTTCCGAGAGGCTGACAAACACCGACCGTAGGTTTTGTTAGGCCTATGTTGAGAAGGAAACACCGTCTGTTGTTTGATATTCTGTCAAAAACAATTATGGGTATCTCATTCAGCCTAGATGGATTAACAGCTGTAAAAATGCATAGTATGGCTGCTATTATCGATGGAGCCAAAAATATTAATTTGCATGGTTTTCTGAAGGCTATTCTGCTCCAAGAACATGACAAATTTAGAGTTAGTGCACAGAGACAAGTCTATCTGAAGAAGAGAATCAGCAATCTCAACAAAGTTGCAGTCATTCTGAAGGACAAGATGTCCAATCCTGAATGGGATCAGAACGGACTGAAGTCCTACAAGGCCTTTCTCTCAACCACAACTGTCATCTATGGTCCGACAGATGATGATATGCGGCCCACTCCCCCTAAGGTTAGGAAAGGGAAGAACAAGGAGGCAGCTACGTCTGCAACTGATGCTTCTCAAAAGAAGAAGAGAAAACTGGTAAAGGCTCAGGAGAAGAAGCCAAAGAAAGTAAAACAGACCACTGTTATACGGGGAAATTTCCCGACTTAAGAAAGGCTTGGGGTAGGGTGATCCCACATGTAGCTTGTCATCCGACTCCATCCAGCTGGAGTAGGACGGGAGGTGACTTTGGAGTTTCGGGAGGTCGCCAGCGGCCTGAAGTAGCAAGAAGGTTGCAGAGCGACTTTAAGGAGCCGGAAGTCGCAGTCAAAGCGGTCACAACTTAAGTTAGAGATATATATGGACAAGATTCGGGCAGTTATGGTGAGGCGGATTTCTCGGGATGTAACCAGGGAAAGCATATCCGTGAGCGCGACTTGCGGAGCAAGAAAGGAAACCCTAATCAGCCCACGAAGACTGCAGCCCTAGATTTATGTCTATATATATCACTTGTAATGTACATTGTAAAGGATCTAACTTTTAGTACTCTAGGCATATATTATATAGTACAAATCCTGGCTTGGTGCCCCCAGACGTAGTCTATTCCAAAGACGAACTGGGTAATCAAATCACTTGTCATTTATTGCTTTCGCCGTGGTATTGATCGGAATATTACTAAATGGTTTGCTTGTTCGCCGGTAACAAAACATGGTACAACAATTGGTGCCGTCTGTGGGAATTCCTGCAAAATCACTTTGTTCAAAGGAAGACCCATCAAATCTCTGATCAGTACCAATGGCGAGCAATCAAGCCAATCTGAACGGGCAAGATCTGGGCACCTGCGATGGGCGCGAAGCCTCTATGAGCTCTCAATGCTCCGGCTTCCATCACGCTCGCCAACAAGAACCGTTGATGACCCCTGACTGGTGGAACTTGGTGCAGATGCCCGAGGACGCAAAGGTCGTGATGGCCATCCTCAACAAGAAACGTCTCGCGTTTGACGAGGAAGATGTGCATCCTCCTCTAAGAAGGCCACCCAGGAGGTCGGACCCTCGAAAAAGCAGGTTGCTCAAGCCCGGAAGGGGCATTCGGCGGGCAAACTGGCCTACGATCCGGCCAGACATGCCCTGGTCCTCAATCGCCAGCTCCTCAGGAGGCCATCATGATCGAGACATGCTGAGCAAGTGGAGCATGATCTTGCCCTCACACTGAACCTCCACCACAACGACTTACCCAGGGGGTCGGCCGTGCATTGCGGTGACCCCCCGGTGGCAAACGCGACCACTGACCGCCACGATGCTCAGGTCGCAGCGCTAACCCGCACGGTCAAGCAACTAATGGAACGCATGGAGAGTCTAAATGGGCCAGCGGGGACAGACCCTTTCCTCGCCGTCCCGGACTCCCCACTCGGAACTTTGGTCACCTTGGCGGCTACTCAAAGGAAGATCAGTGTCGCGACCTTGGATCGCTACAGTGGGAACTGTGAGGTCCCGATTAAAACCGATTTTGCGCGTGCAGAAGCAAAACATGTCACATGATGCATATAAAACAGGGGTGAGGGTAGAGTGATTCCAAATTTTTGGCTTTTAAGAACGATGTGTGTTGCTTTGCTTATAATTGAATGCATATGACAAGTAAGAACATAAAGCAGTAAAGAACACACGATTTTATAGTGGTTCGGACGAAACCCGTCCTACATCCACTCTTCCCTTAACACAAGGGCACCTTAACCGAACTTAACTTGCGAGACTTATCACCCTCACGGGATTGCCGATAGATGTTTACGGAGTTCACACTCAAGCAGGACTTATCACCCTTACGGGATTGCCTATAGATGTTTACCGAGTTCACACTCAAGCGGGACATATCACCCTTACGGGATTGCCTATAGATGTTTACCGAGTTCACACTCACCTACAAACTTAACCTAACTTTGAAGTTTAGGTAAAGGTTTGTTTGGTTTCCAATAGGTTGATATTTTCCCTTACATTTGTTTAGCCTCAATGCTAAGGATGGGAAAATCTCTCTAAGCTTAGGATATTACATTTGTGCTTAGATCTAGGGTAGAACACTTTTGAATATATGCGTGTATTTCTTGTTCTATGTTCTATGGTGGGAATGCTTGAGTATATAGGATCGGGAGCACAATTCCTTTCAACGTGCCTTGTGTTGAATGCCTTAGCCGTGCTACGATCAGGCCATATTTTAGGACTCGCATCATCTGGCACACGACCTTGGCTGGGAACTGCTGGAACCCATATCTTCTTAGCTCTGTAGCATCGTTTGCTACATTCTCCATACTCTTCCACATTCCTTCACTCTTGATAATGAAGGAAGAACTTGTATTTATAGTGTGGATTTGAATGTTACCGTTGGAGAGAATCACATTCAAATCCATACTCTGTAGTTTTTTTTGCGACTTTTTCGGGCTTGTCGTCTTCCTCTCATTGGTCCACGTCCAAATTTGAATCGCGGCTATATTCTTGGTTTCTTACGAGTCTCTAGCGGCTTATATTCTTGAGGATCTACGAGTCTCGGGATCTTGATTCTATCGAGCCTTGAGTTATCTGAGCTATCTCGAACATTGAGGTTATCGAGCCTTGAGTTATCTGTCATCTTGAGTCTTGATATCTTACGAGTCTCGGGACCTTGATTCTATCGACCCTTGAGTTATCGAGCTATCCGAACCTTGAGGTTATCTGAGCTATCTGAACCTTCATGTTATCTGGTGAACCTTGAGTTCTGAACCTTGAGGTTATCGAGCCTCGGTGTCTTGATGACTTCTTGAGTCGGGTTCTTGATTCAGCCGAGACTTCTTGCCGGACCTTATACGTCGGGCATCTGCGACACTCGGGCTTCTTGAGTTGGTTCTCTGGTCAGACATCGACCCTCGAGTCACATTGATTTCGAGCTATCGATTTCTTCTTATGCGATCTAATCATTTCGACCGATCGGATCAACATATCTTCAGGATCATCTCGGTATAGTCATCGTCATAAATACGCATCAAGTTAGCATATCAGTTATCATATCGATCTCGATCCGCGTCGATCTCTATCGATCTCATCTGCTCATCTTCGATCGTAACCTTCTCTTCCGATTTGCTTTAGCTTTTCTTCACATCCGATTTGACAAAGACATCGCCTAACTCGAAAACTCATCTAACTCGGCTTGATCTCGATCATTCTTGTCTGTAGCCTCGTCTGATCTCGATCATCTTCTTCTGATTTCGTGAGTTCCCCCTTAATTTGTTCTTTCGTTCCCCCTTAACTTGTTATCTATAAATTAGCTTGAATAACACAAGTTAATAATGTTTTGCATAAATTATTAAAATATCCCAACAAGAACCCAAGGGTCCATGGGGCTGTAGTACAACTTCGTACATGCTTCTCACCTCCTGGGCACCAATCGACGACCAAATGTCGGTTGTTCTCTCGACCTGAGCGACGGGCCTCTCAAAGAATGGTTCACCTCTCTACCGCTCGCCAAGAACACTTTCGAGCAACTCGCATTTATTCTTAACGATTTCACCCTCGGCTCCTCGACTGTGATCAGCAAAGATTTGATGAACACCCAAATAGGGGGATACTAAATTTGATCGGTCCTACATTGAAAGGATCAACAAGCTGATTTTGGAAGGAGTTCCCATTGGGGATGAAGAAAAATTGATGGGGGTTGTCTCCGGCCTAAAGAAAGGGACCCAACTCTGGCTACGCATGATGGCCGAGTACCTGACTAGCTACGCCGACTTTTGGAGGCGGGCTAGCGACCTGATACATACGGCGGAGCTCTTGGAATCCCAACTATCTGAGACTAAGGAGGTCACGGAGCCCAAGAAAAGTTCCAAAAAGTCTTCCTCACAGTACAACCCGCCTGGAAGCTTCAAGCCTTTTGAGGAAAGCATTCGGTGAAATTAATGGATGCCCTGGGCATGACCCCCGGAAACATTTTCACTCAGATCCAGGAGCGGGAACTGCTTCTCCCGCCCCGCCCGGTGAAGAATAATGGCAAACATAACCCCAACAAGTATTGCCACTTTCATGAACATACTGGACACTATAGAGAATGCCAGGAAGATGGTGTTGCCCATCCTCGAGATTAGGGAAGAGATGGCTTATTATCGAGTTTGGAGAATAGGAAAATGGGGGCGAGGTTGTCAAGAAGCCCCAATGTCGATCAACTTGGTGATCCAAGCAAACATCATGGGGAAACTGCGGAGATCGATGATACGACTCTCCCCTTAGTGGACGGGGGTTTCTAGCTCCCCCAAGCGAAGGATCCTATAAATAAGGGAGTTAGAGAACCAGAAGATGGTGTTGGGGAGGGAAGAGTGCCTATGTCGGAGAATAGGACAACCTCAATGTGAAAGGGTGATCCAAGCAAACATCATGGGGACTACGATTGTTCTTTGTGGGGCCGGGGCTACAACATCCTATTCAAGAAGACCCTCGATTGGCCGGGGATTGATGCTAGTCACCCTACCACCTCATAAAAGTGAGGTTAGGGCGTTGAGCTAGTTTCTACACTTAATAGTGAGGTTAGGGCAACTAGGCTGTTAGACTTTTTAGTAGTCGACCTCCCCAGCACCTACAATGGTTTCCTGGGGAGGCCTTTTGAACATTAATTCGAGGCTGCGTCCTCCACTTTCTATTTTTGTGTAAAGTTTCCCACCAAGAGTTGGGTGGTAGGCACCGTTAAGGGCGACCAAGTTGATGCGAGAGGTTGTTTGATTTACTCTTCGTCTCCTTTCAATTCTGCACTAGTACCTATCAAACAAGCACTTGGAATACATACCAATAAACAGAATGAAGAATTAAGCGAGACAAGGATAAACAGGAAAAGAACCTACAGCGACCTCGACCCAAGAATAGGGCACGAACCTGATGAATTCCTGATCGAGGCCGAAATCGATGATCCCCAACGAGATGGCCCCAAAGCCATCCTTGGGGAAGAGCTAGAGAAAGTCAAGGTCGATCCAACTTGCCCGGATCTGGAGGTCATTATCGGCTCCAAGATACCGAACGACTTGAAGGGGGAAGTCATTGACTTTCTCAAAAAGAACCTAGATGTCTTCGCCTGGTCATACAAAGACATGGGGGGGATCGATCCAGAGATCGCATGTCATCAACTCCACATTGATCCATCCCGGAGGCCGGTTGCTCAGAAGAGGCAAAAATTTGACCCTGAAAAGTACGCCGCTTTGGCGGAAGAGGTGAAGAAACTGCTGGATAATGACCTGATCATGTAGGCCGACCAACCACAGTGGGTAGCCAATGCAGTATTGGTAAAGAAGTCCAATGGGACCTGGCGGTTATGTATCGACTTCACCGACCTCAATGAGGCCTGCCCTAAAGACTTCTTCCCGATGCCACATATCGATCACCTGATAGATAATACGGCCGGACACGAAATGATGTCATTCATGGATGCCTTTGCGGGCTACCACCAAATAGCCATGCACGAACCAGACCGACAGCATACCTCATTTCTGATAGAAAATAAGTTATATTGCTGGAAGAGAATGTCGTTCGGCTTGAAAAATGTAGGGGCAACATATCAAAGGCTGGTCAACCACATGTTTGCCGATCAGATAGGGAAGTCGGTAGAAGTCTATGTCGACGAAATTGTCGTCAAAAGCCTAAAAAGAGAAGACCACCTATTTCACCTCGCGCAGACATTCAACATCCTCAGGAAATTCAATATAACACTTAGTCAGTAAGCGAGGCATCGAGGCGAACCCAGTAAAGGTTAAGGTTGTACTAGATATGGGGGCACCCCGAAATGTGAAAGAAGTTCAGAAGCTCACGGGATGTCTGGCTGCACTGAGCAGGTTCATATCACGAATGGGGGACAAGTGTAAACCAATGTTCGACACGATCCGTAAAAAGGAAAAGTTCGAATGGACGCCCAAAAGCAAGGACGCTTTTGAAAAAATCAAAACTTACATGGCGGATGTGAGCATACTGTCCAAACCCATTCCAGGAGAGAAGTTGTTCTTGTATCTCGCGGCTTCGGAGACCGCCTTGAGCGCAGTACTGGTCCGAGCAGAAGGTCCAGTCCACTGCCCGTTTACTTTGTTAGCCAGACATTGAACGAGATAGAGCAACTTTACCCCTCTCTAGAAAAGCTGGCGTACGCATTAGTCATGAGCGTGAGAAAGCTGAGACCATATTTTTTCGACCATCAGGTCGAAGTTCTCACTTCCCTACCACTGCGGAACGTACTCCACTGTCCGGATACTTCAGGCCGATGCATCAAATGGGCCATTGAGGTTGGGCAGTACGGTGTCACCTGTGCGCCACGACCTGCCATCAAGGCTCAGGCCCTGGCCGACTTCTTAGTAGAGCTTACGTTCCCGACAGAAGCAGGAAGTTCAGGCAACTTACCGTGGGAGCTTTTTTTAGATGGGTCGACGACCTCTCACATGTCGGGTCCCGGGATAGTGTTAATGAGTCCTGAGGGTATCTCATTCCAGAATGCCATTACCTTCGATATCCCCGCAACAAATAATGAGGCCGAGTACGAGGCCCTCATCAGCGGCCTGGAAATGGCAACAGCCATGGGGGTCAAGAGATTGCAGGTTCATACCGACTCCCAGCTCGTGGCCTGCCAAGTTTTGGGGGAGTACGAGGCTAGGGATGACAGGATGGCAGCCTATCAGGAAATTATGAAAACACTGTTTTAGCCAGGTTGGCGACCTCCGAAGGATCACCAGACATGAAGGATGTCACCATCACGACACTTCCCCACCTATCCACCGCGCAAGTAACCATAACAACATTAGAAAATCCGGTGTCGAACTGGATGACACCCATCATGGAGTACTTGATAAGCGGCCTCTTGCCGCCTGATCGCGTCCAAGCTCGGCAGTTACAATTACGAGCCGCCCGATACACAATGATAGGTGGGGAGTTGTACAAGCGAGGCTTCGGCATACCCCTACTTCGATGTATAACACCCGAACAAGGTCAAGTCATCCTGCGAGAAATACACGAAGGGACATGCGGAAACCATGCTGGGGGGGAGTCGCTGGCCCACAAAACCACAAGGAAGGGATATTTTTGGCCAACCTTAAGGGCCGATACTATTGTCTTCGCCCACAAATGTCAGATCTATGCCACCTCTATCAAGGTCGCACCTGAAGAGCTCACGAGTATCCTCAGTCCTTGGCCCTTTGCAAAGTGGGGGATAGACATCATTGGGCCACTCCCAACGGCCCCAGGATCGGTCAAGTATGCCTTGGTAGCGGTGGATTACTTCACAAAGTGGGCCGAGACTGAGGCGCTGGCAACCATCGACCAAGATCACGTCATCAGATTCATTTGGCGCAAAATTATCTGCAGATTCGGACTGCCTCAAGCGATAATATCAGACAATGGGAAGCAGTTCGACGGTATGAAGGTCGACGCCTTCTTCAAAAAATGGAAGATCACAAAGCTATTCTCTACCCCGTACCACCCCCAATCGAACGAACAGGTCGAGGCAGTGAACAAAATCATAAAGAACACTCTCAAGGCCAAGATCGAAGGGGGAAAGGGGAAATGGGCTAGTGAGCTCCCAGATGTGCTGTGGGCGTACAGAACAACCTGCAGGAATTCAACGGGCGAAACCCCTTATTCGCTAGCCTTCAGAACTGAGGCAGTGGTGCCTGCGGAGATCGAGGTCCCAACTTTCCGGACTAGCCAAGTCGCTTTCGATTACAATGATGAGGTACTAGAGAGGAACCTCGACCTACTAGAAGAAAAGTGATTAGAGGCTAATATGAGAAATGCCAGATACAAGCAGAGGTCTAAGAAATATTACAACTCTAAAGTATGAGTTCGACGTTTCAAGGTCGGGGACCTAGTACTGAAGAAGATACTCGGAGACTCAAAAGGTGCCCTCGGCCCCAATTGGGAGGGCCCGTTCCAGATATCGAAGGTCCTACCAAATGGAGCATACGAGCTCGAGAAAGCAGATGGGACCAAGGCTCAATATCCGTGGAATGCAACTCATTTGAAAAAATACTACCAGTAGATTTATGTCCTTGTATCGATCAAGCCGATGTAAACAAGTATTTATAGTAACAACAATTCTCCATTCTTTTTTAAATGTATGATTCCTGTGTAAACCAAGCGGGTCGCATGAAAAACATATGATCGATAAAATGCATACCACATGAAAGATATGATCGATAACATGCAGGTCGCATGAAAGACATGATCGATAACATGCAGGTCGCATGAAAGATATGATTGATAACGTGCAAACCCGAGGTTCGACTTTAGAAATACTGGAGGCGAGAATGCCACCCTAGCAGTGTGATCATCCCCCGACTTTATAAGACGGCTACGCAAATGTCCAAGAAATAAGTCGCATACAAAATAAGACGACAAGGACTAAGAAAAAGTCGCATAAGGACATCAAGTCAACACAATGAAGGAATTAAAAAGGAGAATTTCATTAATAAAGACTCGTAGGTCGGGGAAAACCCCATTACAATAGACCCGAAGGTCGGTAAAGAGAGCATTCCAATACAATACATTTTTCAGAATCGAGCTAGCGACTTGGTCTATACTACGGAGCCACTCGAACTAGCGACTTCGTCTATACTACATTGCTACTAGGGCGGCACCTCTCGGATGCGGAGGTCGCTGAGGAAGATGCTGCAAAACTATCAGAAAAGGATGTTACAACATCCTTGGAGTGTCAGATGCTGCAATGGGGCTTCTCGTGTGAGCAAGCACGAGTGCCATCTTTACGACGCAAAAAACTCAAGGGATTGTGAAGGGCATTTTAGCATGATCGGATTTGCATTAAATCTGCATCGCGTATCAAGAGGGGCCAGTCACCATTAATCTCGTGCCCCCAATAGGTGCTCGAGACACCGTGAATCAGGGGCCCCGCCATCACGGCAGCGGTGGATCCGCCGCCCGGGTATCAGCAAAAATTAGCAATAGCTGTATGGTCACCCTCCAGTGAAAGCAGAATCCGAGATGGAGGAGCCGCAAAGATGGTCCGAGTGCCAGAAACAACGAGCATAGAGCCAGAGAGGCTTACTGTCCAAAAGGGTTTTAAAATGAGGAGATCGCCAGAATCGCCCATAGCCGGAGCTTGGAGGCGAAAAGTAGGGAGATCAGAGAGGGACAATATGAGTTTTCAGTGTGAAATACCCGCCCAATTTATAGATGGAGGGCGGGGGTCAAGCTGTAATTTACAACTCTCGAGGGCCCCACAAAGAAACAGGCGGCGCACGTGGGGCGCGTGGATAGAACACGACTTTTGGTTGGGCCAATTTATGGCGCCCGGCGCCACCTAATACCCAGACCATCATTGCGGATCTGTCAACCGTCACACCGATTTGGAAAATCGAGGCAACATTACGCCTCCCCGAGGAGGAGATGTCGGCGTAGGCACATTTCCCGAGTCCGACCTGCCAGAAGTTGATAAGTTGCACGAGTTCAAGTTAAGGCCCTAAGATGAGCTTGCGACCTCGACTTGGGGGGAATGGAATATGGGAGTTTATTTTACATAGTATGATAAGCACCAGACCAAAACATAAAATAACTTCCATTAATAGAAGACCCTAAGGTCGGGAGAAGTACATCATAAACCAAAAGCCCGAAGGCTAGTACAACGGAAAAAGGGAAAAAAACAAAAGGGTAGTAGAGCTACAATCTCAGTCCTTCTCAGCTGGGGAAGTTGAGGTCGGGGTAATGACCGTCCCGAAAGGAGGCTCCTATTGCGTAACCACCGGTGGATCGGCTTCTGAGCATGAGATCCTCTCCACGACGGGCTCGGCAGGCATGTCAACATTTGGAGGAACAACTTTCGACCTCGGTATCTCCTCTCTGGTGAGCTCGGGCCGATCGGCAGCAGTGGGGGGAACAACCTCCGGGCTTGTCGACTTCTCCGCCAGGAGCTCGAAAGATGTAGCACCCGGAAGGTCAACCAACGGAGAGTTAGGGAGAGGGCGCACGATTTGCCCGGAATCGGGAAAGAAGGAGAGATAAATGCCCATATCCTCCAAATCTTGGATATCCAACAGAACATCGGGGGCCAGAGGGTTGTCCCGGATATACTCCTTGAGATCAGCAACTAGCCCAGTAAGGTCGCCGGAAGGGTTCGCCTGGTAACATATTCGGATGGCGCCCGCAAAGGCCATCACATACGCGAAATTAGTGTTCATCTCTTCGGCAACCTTGAACTGGGCCTCCCTAGTGTCCAACTCCCCTTTGGCCATGGCCAGTTCCTCCCTCAAATTGGCCTCCACCCCGACCGCCCTCTTTCCCGCCTGGGTCATCTTCAGCTTCTCGGCCGCCAGTGCGGTCTCTGCCCGGGCCGACTTCAGCTTCTCCTCGGCTAGCACGCCCTCTAGCTCAGCAAGGCTACCCTCGAGGGTCGAGATCCGTAGAAGATGCTCCCCATTGGCTTTCTCTAGCCCTTTCTGAGTCTCGGCTGCCGCCAAGATCAGTCCGGCCTGATCGGATACACGAGCCTGGGACTCACGGAGATGCCGGAGCTCAGTTTCAGCTTGGGCATTGGTCCTCTCCAAATAAAAGGCCGCCTTGAGAGTGTGAACCATGGCCGAGTACATATTGCCCGTCATTTGCTGACGACGGGCGTTGTCATGATCAGTGCGCGTCCACGTCGGGGGCATGTTGTGCACGCTTTGGGAAATGTACCCCGTCCACTTATTGGGGAGGTCGACCGAAGCAAGGGGAGGACTCCTGAGGAAGCTAACCACCTCGGGGCAAAAGTTGGCGGGGCCGAGTTCGGGGCTGTAAAGTAGAGCCGAATTATCTGAGTTATGAAGATTAATGTAAAAATCATTATCATGACTCTTTTTCTGGATGAAGAGTTAGAAGAAGATGAAGCGCCAGATCAGCCTGATGCGCCACAGAGATCAGCTGAAAAATAAGACAGACAGGCTTCCCAAATTGAGAGCTCGCCAGAGCAATCAGAGGGAGGAGCAAGGGATGAAAGTTCTCCATCACCCCAATCTCGCACTAATTCACCACTCAGACTCCTAGCTGCTGAGCATTTCTCTCCTTCTCCTTCACCTGCTCGCGAACCTGAAAGTTCACCTGTTCGCGAACCAAGAATATCACTGTTTGCAGCGTAACCAATGACGAGCCGCTCTGTAACCCGCCGCAGAACCTCTACAGATTCAGTCAATCAGTCAACATCCAGCTACTCAGACGCCACCAGAACCCTCTACATCTCATCAACATGAAACTGGTCGATCTGAACAGTTGATTCCTGAGTCCAGATCATCCAAGACCATCACCGGAAAAATGGTCAGAATGAGAATTGAACGCGAATTTGATGAGTTGTACCCGGAGTTGGAAGCCCATCCTATTATTCGGGAAGAAGTAATGGAGATCCTGACCTAGAAAGATCTTCGTTTGAAGAACTTCTCAGATTTTATGATCATTATTGAACAGATGGGAGGTGCTTATGCGTTCGCAGATTTTTATTTCGACATGAAGAAATCTGCTCAGGTAGGATCACCTGCTGAACTGATAACTGCTAAAGCGATCAAAGCTCTGATCCACAGAAAGCTTGGAATAATTGAACAAGTTGAACTGGAGGCTGTTGCAGAAACTCCTAAAGAAGATGATCCTATGACGGATGTGGGAGTTGCTGATGATAGTGGAACTGGTGCTGCAGTTCATGACCAGCCACTGGAGGCGCAAACAACTGAAAATGATCAGGTGATACAAAATATTCATGCAACACACATCACCACTAATCAACTTAAGGAAATCAGATCTTGTTTTAAAGATCTTCTGAAAGAAGAAGTTGAGGGAGTGTTGGCTAATGAAGTTAGCAACACAATAGCTGATCAGAGGCAAGTTGGCCTCAAAGAAATAACGGAACAACGGGAATTGGCTATTTCCCAGATTGACGCAATCAAAGATCAGTTCTCTCAAACCGTGACCAACCTGACTGCTGAACTTACGAAGACAGTTGACGACAAGCTAGTCCAGGTTGATCAACAACAAGTTTCTCTTCTGATGATCACTGAAAAGCTTGAAATGACTAAAGAAAAACTTGATAAACTCATTCTTACCCTCTCTACTGCCGTTGAATCTATCAAGACTGAGCTGATCTCAAAAATTCAAAATCTATCTACTCAAGCTCAAGGTTTATCTGTTGAAGATCTTAACAAGGCCATATCAGTCAACTTTGGATCTCTGACTTCCCACCTCAATGCTCTTTTTGATCAAACCAAAAAGGGGGAAGGACAGGTTGAGAAACCAACTGACTTCATCAGAACAACAGAAGAACTGATTCAGACAGTTGAATCCTATGGCCAGAGACTAGACCATTTGGATCTGTTTGCTAATGAAGTTTCTAAGAAGATGGAGAAGTCAAAGGCAAGAAAGTTAGCTGCGGGTGCTGGGACATCAAAATCAAAACCTGAACCAGCCACTCAGACTAAAAGAGTCACGAGAAAAACAGCTAGCCAGATACAGGCCGATAAGGAACTGGCTGAGAAATTGACTAAGGAGCAGATTGCTGAAGAAGCTCGAATCAGTGAAGAAGAAAGAAGAGCAGAAAAATTGGCTGAGGCAGAAGACCTGAAAAAGAAATACAGATCGAGGGCAAAGAAAGGCAAAGCCAGAAAATCTGGACCAGAACGTCAGTTGCCAGCAAGAGTTGATGAAATCATTCCAAAAACTGCTGCACATGCTGATAGGTTCGAGGAATGGAATAAGATCAGAAGTGAATGGCTCCTGGATGCATTTGTTCTGGACCTAGTGCCACAAGAAGAATCACCAGATGCGGAATTTATCAACTGGTTAGAGAACAAGCACCCAGATTTTCTGAAATATCTGGAAAATTAGGCTAGAATAATCAATGTGAGAATATCTCATCAAGAGTATGACGTGATGGACTACTCGAAGAAGGCAGATGACTCATTTGACAGATTGGCATTTCAAAGGTTCTATTTTGACATCCTGAACAAAGCTCGCATAACTGATCCTCAACAGATCAATGATGTCAAATGGAAGCTATACCGGATATTCAACGTCCCTCAGGATCAACGAGAAATGCCAGAGGGATATAAGCCAAGAGATTAAAGATCAGAAGACTGTTTAGGATCAGCTGAATTTTTTAAACTCAAACTTTTCTGATGTAACCTGTAATCGATAAATCTGCTGAATGAAAAGTTTATTCTTTTTCTGATCCTAAGACAAAATCTCATTGTCTTCTGATTATGTGTTCTTTACTGTTTTATATTTATCATCTGTGTTGGTTTCTCAAGTGTTTTGGTTTCATCAAAAAAGGGGAAATTGTTGGGAAAGTTAGAGTTTTGATGAAAGTTCCAAAACACATGTAATAGGACCAGTCAGACATGTTAGCTAACTGTGTTTTTAAATACCAGCTAAGATGACAAGTTGATAATTATTGTATAGAACAACTGATGTATAAGATAGGTCACATATTGAGGGGGAACTCAATATGTATAGGTCAGATCTAAAGACCAGCTGAGAACAAAAGACCAGCTGAAGTCAGAAGGCCAGAAGACAAGGGAAAGACAAAAGATCAGACGATCTGATAAAGTCAGATGATCAGAGTGAAATCATGAAGCTCAAATTCAGAAGACCTGAAGATC
The DNA here is from genome assembly GCA_037126765.1 of Stenogyne calaminthoides. Lineage (NCBI taxonomy): Eukaryota > Viridiplantae > Streptophyta > Magnoliopsida > Lamiales > Lamiaceae > Stenogyne > Stenogyne calaminthoides. Next base: position 13,631,516 of record JBBCBC010000018.1, read on the forward strand.
AGATGACTACCAGAAGACCTACATCATCCGAGTCTGCTAGTTGAGCTAAGACAACTGGCACCAGAAGACTCTATCAAGTAGACTGATCAGTTGTAACTGATCAGGTCAGCTCACACCAGGTGTGAACTAATGTTTCACCAAATCATACGTTGTTGATCTGAACAAGAAGAATGTCAACTTTAGTTGGTGAACAAACTCTGATATGATGTACTTGTTAACCAATGAGAACAAGACACGTATGATCTGAGCCGATAATAAGGGATTTGGTGCTGCTTGGTCAAACGACTATAAAAGATAACTATCCATGCTTTCGGCCATGCCGTCCCTGAGCACGTCAAATCAATCCTGCAAATCTACCAAATATAGCTGGAAATTCAAATTGATCTCCAACGGCTCTATGATTTCGAGGTCTATATATATGGGATTACTCTTCATAATGAGGACAACGGAAATTATCAAGAAGCTCATACTATAGCCAAATTTCCGCACGAAGAACACAACCTTGAAGATTATTTTTCTAAGTGTTCATCCCATAGTTCTTAGCACAGAAATCTCATCCTCTAGCTGGTAGGCTTAAATACGAGGATAGATTTTAAAGTTGGAACAAACAACAAATCTTACCCAAAACCCAAAGTTAGGTTAAGTTTGTTTAGCAAGATTTCATACTAGGGTTTCTAGTTCTGATTTCTGGGATCGGTTGAGTGAGAGCTCTATAAATATTTGTTGGTGTAATGTGTTGGACTAACACAATAATCTAAGTCCAGTTGGTTAAGTTGGTGCCCCTTGTGTAGGGAAGAGTGGACGTAGGACTGGTTGTCCGAACCACTATAAATCTTGTGTGCATTTACTTGTTTGATTAACTGCTTCACACTATTGCACACAACTTGATTAAAATCAGATACATATTTCGAAAGTTAGGATCGGCTAGCACCAAGCTATCGATCCGATCGATTGACTCCATAGTCGGTGATTGAAAACAAATTTGAATCGATTTGTTATAAACCGGTTTTTCACGGGTATAAACTAGCTTCCCAGACAATCGGTTAAACCGATAGACACCGAATCGATCGCCTCGAGCGATCAAGAAGTTGATATCGACCCAAACCGATTCACTTGCACTCGATCGAAAACCGCAATCACACGATCCAAGACGAAAAGTTTTTTCTGAAGTCTATTCACCCCTCCCCTCTAGACTTCTGCCCTCACGAAACCCGTTCGGGACCTACAAAATATGTCCGTTAATTTGTTTCTAGTGAACAAACAATTTGATAAGAATTATTTTAAATTTTGATGAGTGTGTTTATATAAATATTGTAGTGAGATGAACATTCATAATGCATACATCAACTATTCCAATTGACGTGTTGTCACACTAATTTTATATGATTAATTATATATTTTATCAATATTTTATTTTCAAAAAGGTAAATAAATTAATGAGAAATATATTTAATAAAATTCAATTTGGTAAATAAATTAATGAAAAATACATGTAATAAAATTCAATTTGGCGAAGCGGTATTCCTATTTTTATTCTTCTCTTGTGACCTGAGTTCGATTTTGGAGAAAAGAAATTTTTATTTTTATGTAAAAGAAGCAGGTGCATACCATTAGACCACAAAGATCATTACTACAAATTTCATTCCTACTGAATTTGTAGCATTATAATTCGTGAATTTTCTTATTTTTCACATATGAAAATTTTCATATAAGACGTACTCTTAATAGATTATGGATAAATGAAAAGTAAAAGTTAAAATTAAAATTAAATAATAAATGATTGAGATTAAAAAATTTAAAATTAATAATAATATTATAAATAACTTCTCACATAAATTTAGAAATTTAAAATAAAATCACCATATAAATTGAATGTGGTTCACCTTTAGTAGATAAAAGATCTCCCATTCTCAGTGTTAAAACCAGTGCCGCCCTTTCAATTATTCAGTTCATTCTTATAACCACAATTTTTTATTTTAGCGAAGAGAGTTGAATCCCGTTTCGAACTAATCTGCTACTCATTTCCAAATCAGAAATATGTTTCTCAACATTACAAGTGGGATTACCACAGGTACATCCAACAATATGTATAAACTCTTCTAATTCATCCCACAACTCCTTCATTTCCCATAGATTAATATCTAAATAGTATCATGCCCCTGTTTCAGAGTATTCAACTTCTTGTGCAATTGACATAATTTCGGACAATTACTCTAAAGAGTAAAAAGTGCTATTCACTTTGTAAAATTGTTACTCTCTTTCTTTGTATTTATAAAAGTGTCAAGTGGGAGTTAGTTAGATTAGAGGATTCCCTTACTCACTTATAAATACACATTAGAATAGATTTAGTCTTTAACTTTTCAGATAATCTGTAGTGCAATTCTTGTAACCGTTTCACATTGAACCTTTCAACCTTTTAATATAGTTTCTTCGTTTTTGTATCTCTTCTTGTTTGATAAGATGGTATCAGTTTTTTAGAACTTGCTATGTCTCTTTCGATTCTTGCTTCCTCGTACGATTAAGAGTTTCATGCTCGGTCGTTTTTTTTTCCCTGCTCTGCTTCGGTTGAATTTGAGGGATTTCTTGAGTTTTTGATTAGTTTCAACAGTTTTCGTTGAAATTTATTCTTGGGTGTTCGGAATAGTTTTCGATTTGAAGTTTACCTTTGATTTCTTTGATTTCTTGGATTTTCGATTCAAATTGATGGCAGCGAATGGTGCTCCGATTTCTCTGGATCTGGCGGTGAATCCGCTTTCTCTGTACTACCTGCACCACAATGACAATCCGGCGATGGTCATTGCCCTAGAACCTCTGGATGGTACGAATTTCGTCTCCTAGCTGCAGTATGTGGCTCGCGGATTGAGTGTGAAGAACAAATTGGCGCTCGTGGATGGTTCTCTTCCTGTTCCGGCGCAAGATGATGATATGGCGGTGTATACGGCCTATGTTCGTGCCAATGACCTTGTGCTGCAGTGGATCCTCAATTCTGTGTCCCCTGACATCAAGAAAACTCTGAGGTACTTTCACACTGCTAAAGATGTTTGGAGTGAGTTGATAACTCGTTTTGAGTGTTCTGATTTGACTAGGATTTTTGCTTTACTATAATGAATTCAAATATCTCTGGGATGAGCATGTTAGTCATAAGGTTGTGTTTACTTGTAATTGTAGTGTTATGGCCAATTGTACCTGTGATTTGCTCAAGCAGCTTGCTAATGCTCAAGAACAAAGATTGTGTGATGAAGTTTTAAATTGGGCTTAGTGAGTCTTATGTTGATGTTAGAAATCAGTTTTTGTTGCATAAGCCCTTTCCTCCACTGGCTAAGGTCTATTCCTTGCTGTTGCAAGAAGAGTCTCAGAGGGCTTTGAGTCTTCCCACTTCTGTGTTACCTGAATCTGTAGCTATGTTGGCTAATAATTCTAGGTTCTATAAGGATAAGAAAAAGCATTTAAAATGTACACATTGTAATGGGAATGGCCACTCTGTTGATAGATGTTTTGAGTTAATTAGATACCCCCCCTGGTTGGAAAGGTCCTAAGGGTAATAGGGGGAAGGATAGAAGTGTTAATGGTGTCTTCTCCTGAAAAAGTTGTGGGTTCTAGTCCTCTCTTCACTCAAGAGCTTCTTGAGCAGCTCTTGTCTCCCAAAGCAAGCTCAAAAGCCATTTGAGCCTACTCATTCAGCTGCTGGTGTGTTTGCACACACAATTCCTGATACTAATTCCATTCATCCTGAAGGTAATCATTCCTGTTTTTATTCTGTTGTTGGTTCTAAACATTATACCTGGATTTTAGATACAGGTGCAACTGATCATATGGTGTCTGATTTAAGATGTTTCACATCACCACCCACACCAGCAAACATAAAGATCAGTTTGCCTAATAATGTTATATCTACAGCAACACATATTGGTACAATTGTTCTTAATGAACACTTAACATTGTACAATGAGTTGTATGTGCCTGATTTTGCGAATTCAGTTGCCTGCTCTGTCAAACATGGTACTTTTAATCTTTTGCACAGTAGATTAGGGCATATGTCTCCGACAAGTATGCTGCAAATAAAGGGTTTAGGCTTAGCCCCTGCTGATGTTCCTGATCATTGTACTATTAGTCCACTTGCTAAACAGAAAAATAAGTCTTTTCCTATTAGTGTTACTTCTTCTATAGCTTGTTTTGATCTTATACATTGTGATATATGGGGGCCTTTTTCTATTACTTCTTATTCTGGTTTTAAATATTTCCTCACTATAGTTGATGATTTCTCAAGGTGTACTTGGATTTATTTGTTAAAATCAAAGTCTGATGTGAGGGTTTCTTTGGAAAAATTTTACAATATGGTATTGACTCAATTTCAAAAGAAAATCAAAATTCTGAGAAGTGATAATGGTTGTGAGTTTTTATTATATGACTTTTATCATTCTTTGGGCATTCTACATCAAACATCCTGTGTGGAGACTCCACAACATAATGGTGTGGTAGAAAGGAAGCATCAACACCTTTTACAGGTTGCTAGGGCTTTATTATTTCAGTCTGCTTTACCTCTTACTTATTGGAGTGATTGCATCCTCACTACTGCATATTTGATTAATAGAATGCCTTCTATGGTTATCAACAGTTTGTCTCCTTTTGAAAAACTTTATGGGAGGTAGCCTGATTATACTTTTTTAAAATGTTTTGGTTGTCTGTGTTTTGCTAACACTTTATCTGCTAATAGATCCATGTTTGATCCTAGAGTTGTTAAGTGTTTGTTTTTAGGATATCCTTTTGGAACAAAAGGATACAAATTACTTGATTTATCTTCTGGAAAGGTTTTTATTTCTAGAAATGTAACCTTTTTTGAAAATGTTTATCCCTTTGCTGATAAGAAAGGTGCACATGAGTTTGTTCAACAGTTAATTGCAAGAAATTCTTTTTTAGAAGAACATGCTGATAATCTTGATGATTCTCATGTTGCTTCTTTACATGATACTAGTGTGCAATCTGTAATTGATGAGGTACATGACATTTTACCTTCTCATGCTTCTGATTCTTTAAACACTGATGTTTTAAACACTGAAGTTTATGTTGATACTGAATGTGCCACTCAAACCACTGGGTCGTTGCATGTTGATCCTGTTAGAAGATCTTCTAGATCAAAGTCTCAGCCTGCTTATTTGAAAGTCTATGAAACCTCTTTGCAACAATCTCTGGTTCATGATAATTCTGTTGTTAATTCTGGTGCAAATATGATTGTTGCTAGTGGAAAACAATATGACATTGTTGATTACTTAGCCATTGACAGATTATCTCTTGCTCACAAGGTTTTTAGTGCCTCTATATCTCTAAATCAAGAACCTAAAGCCTATAAACAAGCTAAAGACAATCCTAATTGGTAGCAAGCTATGAAAGCAGAACTTGATGCCTTAGAAAGGACTAAGACATGGAGTTTGGTTTCTTTGCCTCCAAATAGGGAGTGTATTGGTTGTAAGTGGGTTTATAAAATCAAGTATAAACAAGATGGTTCTATAGAGAAATATAAGGCTAAATTAGTTGCTAAAGGGTACACTCAACAAGAAGGTGTTGATTATTTTGATACTTTTAGTCTTGTTGCAAAGATTACTACTGTGAGAATATTGCTTTCTGTTGATATTGCGAGAAACTGGTTTATTCATCAATTAGATGTCAATAATGTTTTTTGCATGGTGATTTGAATGAGGAAATATATATGAGTCCTCCTCCTGGCTACTGTCTTGAAACTGATAGCAGAGTTTGTAAGCTTAATAAGAGCCTTTATGGCTTAAAACAAGCTTCAAAGCAATGGTTCAATAAGCTTTCTGAGTCATTGATTGATATTGGTTATATGCAATCCATGGCAGACAATTCTTTATTTTCAAAACAAACTGAAACTTCTTTGACTATTATTGTGTGTTATGTTGATGATCTAATTGTGACTGAGGATTCATTAGATGAGATACAACATGTCAAAAAATTTCTGCACAATAAGTTTACAATCAAGGACTTAGGTGTATTGAAATACATGCTGGGTATTGAGGTAGCAAGATCAGAAAAAGGCCTTACTTTGTGTCAAAGAAAGTACACATTAGACCTTTTCACTGATTTTGGCTACTTAGGGAGTAAACCTTCCAATACACCTATGGATTCCAAACTTCAACTTGTTCAAACAAGTGAGAGCAATAGAACAGATCCTAAATTGTACAGGAGGATTGTGGGAAAGTTACTATACCTCACAGTAACAAGACCTGACATCTCATATGATGTTCAGTCCTTGTCACAATTTATGAGCAATCCCTCTAAAGAACACATGGTTGCTGTGCATAGAGTGTTGAGATACTTGAAAGGAAGTCCAGTTTTTGGCATTTTTAATTCAGTTAATAATGATTTCAAGTTACATTCTTACACTGACAGTGATTGGGCCAGATGTTTAGAAACAAGGAAAAGTGTCACAGGTTAAGCAGTGTACTTGAGCAACTCATTAATATCATGGAAGTCCAAAAAACAGAGCACAGTTAGTAGGTCATCAGCAGAAGCTGAGTACAGGGCCATGGCAACTACAACTTGTGAAACACAGTGAATTCTATACATTCTAAAGGACCTGAGAGTACCAGTTCAGCTCCCAACAACCATCTACACAGACAGCAAATCTGCTTTTCAGATGGCACTCAACCTTTGCTTACATGACAAAAGCAAACACATCTCCATTGATTGTCATTACACTAGAGAGAAAATCAAAGAAGGAGTACTGAAGATTATCCACATACCCACAGAAGAAAACCTGGCTAACATCTTAACAAAGCCATTGCTACCCGCTACATTCAACAACTTCAAGTCCAAAATGAGGCTTTTGAACATTCACTATCATTTTGATGGGGAATCTAAAGAGTAGAAAGTGTTATTCACTTTGTAAAGTTGTTACTCTCTTTCTTTGTATTTATAAAAGTGTCAAGTGGGAGTTAGTTAGATTAGAGGATTCCCTTTCTCACTTATAAACACACATTAGAATAGATTTAGTCTTTAACTTTTCAGATAATCTGTAGTGCAATTCTTGTAACCGTTTCACATTGAACCTTTCAACCTTTCAATATAGTTTCTTCGTTTTTTTATCTCTTCTTGTTTGATAAGAATTACTAACATCATCCTCTCAGCAATATCACTACTCAAAGCTCTACCACATTCCGCATGCACAAATGTGTTAACAATATCCATAGAAATCGAGCTTAACAACCATGAAACTACCAAGCAATCATCATGTTTCCACAAAACATAATCAGGTGAATCACGATTAGTTACCACAAGAGATCTATCAACAAAACCTAATTTCGACTTAACTTCTAAAGCTAACAACATAGCTTTACTCAAAACCATAAATTCCTACCATTCAATTGATTAGAAACAAGGATCATACCACATCCATGAATCACATACTCTTTCGGTACACGCACTCGATCATGAACTTCTCCGCGCCAGCATCCAATGGTGCGCAAGTGTTATACCATGCATTGTTGGCTGGTGGAGCCACCACATTTCGACGCTTCACCATGGTAGCTCCCTCCTCAAGCAACTAGCTCTAGTACCTATTTTTGTGTGCATATCGCGCGAGGTGGACCCGAGCCCACGCTTCGACAATTATAAGTCTTTGAGAAACCTGTAAGTTTTGTAAGTATAATACCTCGCATGATGTGGCGCGAGATATGATCAAGCGATGTCGTCTATCCCAAGCACGATGAGCTTGAGCGCTCCCAAGGTCAGAGCATTAACTTTGGTGTGACGTGTGTCAGAGATTAGATATCTAATATCATTCTTAAACCATGTTTAGTTCAGAGAGAAATCGGCGAAGGACAGCCTTGATTGACCGCCTCAGATTTTAAAACAGTTAATTCCTCAGAATTGTGTATTGCTCAGTTCACGCCCCAAATGAGGTCCGTGGAGGTCGCTTAAACCTCAAAGCGACATCTTGCAATGTCTAAAAGAAGATCAGATAAGATCTTTAGCATTTAATGTTTTGCAGGCCTAAGGGCAACCATTATACTCGTAATTCGAGAGAGTGAGCTCTACTCTCCCCACCACTATAAATAGGGGGCATTTATGACCCCAAAGAAGAGAAGAATTCATATCATACCAAACCAAACCTCTTGCCAATTTACTTCTTGCATTTAAGAAGAACAAATATTCTAACTCTCAATCATATACAATAAATGCTACATACACCTCTTAATTACTTGTTTATGTTACTAAAGTCCTAAGCCACAATCACACTCTCTAATTATTATGAAACATCAACACCTTTTACAGGTGGCTAGGCTTATTATTTCAGTCTGCTTTACCTCTTACTTATTGGAGTGATTGCATCCTCACTACTGCATATCTGATTAATAGAATGCCTTCTATGGTTATCAACAGTTTGTCTCCTTTTGAAAAACTTTATGGGAGGCAGCCTGATTATACTTTTTTAAAATGTTTTGGTTGTCTGTGTTTTGCTAACACTTTATCTGCTAACAGATCCATGTTTGATCCTAGAGTTGTTAAGTGTTTATTTTTAGGATATCTTTTTGGAATAAAAGGATACAAATTACTTGATTTATCTTCTGGAAAGGTTTTTATTTCTAGAAATGTAACCTTTTTTGAAAATGTTTATCCCTTTGCTGATAAGAAAGGTGCACATAAGTTTGTTCAACAGTTAATTGCAAGAAATTCTTTTTTAGAAGAACATGCTGATAATCTTGATGATTCTCATGTTGCTTCTTTACATGATACTAGTGTGCAATCTGTAATTGATGAGGTACATGACACTTTACCTTCTCCTGCTTCTGATTCTTTAAACACTGATGTTTTAAACACTGAAGTTTATGTTGATACTGAATGTGCCACTCAAACCACTGAGTCGTTGCATGTTGATCCTATTAGAAGATCTTCTAGATCAAAGTCTCAACCTGCTTATTTGAAAGTCTATGAAACCTCTTTGCCACAATCTCTGGTTCATGATAATTATGTTGTTAATTCTTTTGCAAATATGATTGTTGCTAGTGGAAAACAGTATGACATTGCTGATTACTTAGCCATTGACAGATTATCTCTTGCTCACATGGTTTTTAGTGCCTCTATATCTCTAAATCAAGAACCTGAAACCTATAAACAAGCTAAAGACAATCCTAATTGGCAGCAAGCTATGAAAGCAGAACTTGATGCCTTATAAAGGACTAAGACATGGAGTTTGGTTTTTTGGCTCCAAATAGGGAGTATATTGGTTGTAAGTGGGTTTATAAAATCAAGTATAAACAAGATGGTTCTATAGAGATATATAAGGCTAAATTAGTTGCTAAAGGGTACACTCAACAAGAAGGTGTTGATTATTTTGATACTTTTGGTCTTGTTGCAAAGATTACTACTGTGAGAATATTGCTTTCTGTTGATATTGCTATAAACTGGTTTATTCATCAATTAGATGTCAATAATGTTTTTTGCATGGTGATTTGAATGAGGAAATATACATGAGTCCTCCTCCTGGCAACTGTCTTGAAACTGATAGCAGAATTTGTAAGCTTAATAAGAGCCTTTATGGCTTAAAACAAGCTTCAAAGCAATGGTTCAATAAGCTTTCTGAGTCATTGATTGATATTGGGTTATGTGCAATCCATGGCAGAAAATTCTTTATTTTCAAAACAAACTGAAACTTCTTTGACTATTATTGTGTGTTATGTTGATGATCTAATTGTGACTGAGGATTCATTAGATGAGATACAACATGTCAAAAAGTTTCTGCACAATAAGTTTACAATCAAGGACATAGGTGTATTGAAAGACATGCTGGGTATTGAGGTAGCAAGATCAGAAAAAGGCCTTACTTTGTGTCAAAGAAAGTACACATTAGACCTTTTAACTGATTTTGGCTACTTAGGGAGTAAACCTTCCAATACACCTATGGATTCCAAACTTCAACTTGTTCAAACAAGTGAGAGCAATAGAACAGATCCTAAATTGTACAGGAGGATTGTGGGAAAGTTACTATACCTCACAGTAACAAGACCTGACATCTTATATGATGTTCAGTCCTTGTCACAATTTATGAGCAATCCCTCTAAAGAACACATGGCTATTGTGCATAGAGTGTTGAGATACTTGAAAGGAAGTCCAGGTTTTGGTATTTTTTATTCAGTTAATAATGATTTCAAGTTACATTCTTACACTGACAGTGATTGGGCCAGATGTTTAGAAACAAGGAAAAGTTTCACAGGTTAAGCAGTGTACTTGGGCAACTCATTAATATCATGGAAGTCCAAAAAGCAGAGCACAGTTAGTAGGTCATCAGCAGAAGCTGAGTACAGGGCCATGGCAACTACAACTTGTGAAACACAGTGGATTCTATACATTCTAAAGGACCTGAGAGTACCAGTTCAGCTCCCAACAACCACCTACACAGACAGCAAATCTGCTTTTCAGAAGGCACTCAACCCTTGCTTACATGACAAAAGCAAACACATCTCCATTGATTGTCATTACACTAGAGAGAAAATCAAAGAAGGAGTACTGAAGATTATCCACATACCCACAGAAGAAAACCTGGCTGACATCTTAACAAAGCCATTGCTACCCACTACATTCAACAACTTCAAGTCCAAAATGAGGCTGTTGAACATTCACTCTCATTTTGAGGGGGAGTCTAAAGAGTAAAAAGTGTTATTCACTTTGTAAAGTTGTTACTCTCTTTCTTTGTATTTATAAAAGTGTCAAGTGGGAGTTAGTTAGATTAGAGGATTCCCTTTCTCACTTATAAACACACATTAGAATAGATTTAGTCTTTAACTTTTCAGATAATCTATAGTGCAATTCTTGTAACCGTTTCACATTGAACCTTTCAACCTTTCAATATAGTTTCTTCGTTTTTTTATCTCTTCTTGTTTGATAAGAATTACTAACACCATCCACTCAGCAATATCACTCCTCAAAGCTCTACCACATTCCGCATGCACAAATGTGTTAACAATATCCATAGAAATCGAGCTTAACAACCATGAAACTACCAAGCAATCAACATGTTTCCACAAAACATAATCAGGTGAATCACAATTAGTTACCACAAGAGATCTATCAATAAAACCTAATTTCGACTTAACTTCTAAAGCTAACAACATAGCTTTACTCAAAACCATAAATTCCTACCATTCAATTGATTAGAAACAAGGATCATACCACATCCATGAATCACATACTCTTTCGGTACACGCACTCGATCATGAACTTCTCCGTGCCAGCATCCAATGGTGCGCAAGTGTTATACCACGCATTGTTGGCTGGTGGAGCAACCACATTTCGACGCTTCCCCATGGTAGCTCCCTCCTCAAGCAATTAGCTCTAGTACCTATTGTTGTGTGCATATCGCGCGAGGTGGACCCGAGCCCATGCTTCGACAGGTCCAAGTCTTTGAGAAACCTGTAAGTTTTGTAAGTATAATACCTCGCATGATGCGGCGCGAGATATGATCAAGCGATGTCATTTATCCCAAGCTCGATGAGCTTGAGCGCTCCCAAGGTCAGAGCATTAACTTTGATGTGATGTGTGTCAGAGATTAGGTATCTAATATCATTCTTAAACCATGTTTGGTTTAGAGAGAATTCGGCGAAGGACAGCCTTGATTGATCGCTCAGTGTACTTAAAACAGTTAATTCCCTGTAAATCCGGGAATTGCTCAGCAAGGTCCCAGCAAGGTCTGCGAGGTCGCCAAACCTCAGGCGACATCTTGCAATGTCTAAAAGAAGATCAGATAAGATATTTAGCATTTAATTTTTTTACAGGCCTAAGGGCAACCCTTATACTCGTAATTCGAGAGAGTGAGCTCTACTCTCCCCACCACTATAAATAGGGGGCATTTATTACCCCAAAGAAGAAGAGAATTCATATCATACCAAACCTCTTGCCAATTTACTTCTTGCATTTATGAAGAACAAATATTCTAACTCTCAATCATATGCAATAAATGCTACATACACCTCTTAATTACTTGTTTATGTTACTAAAGTCCTAAGCCACAATCACACTCTCTAATCTGATAATTTAGTACACAACAATTAGCGCTAGAAGGAGGGTACTCTTTAAGAAATATAGTGTTAAAGTGTTAGTGTTTTCTCATTGGAGTATTCCTCACTAATCTTCGATCAAAAATCTTTTTACCTTTTCGAAACCATCCTCAAGCCTTGATCATGTCTCAAAAAAGATTCATCTCTAAGGGCGGAGCCAAGTCGGGGGTTCAACGATACGGTGGAGCGGGGGCTGGCGGCCCTGCCGTCAGCAATCGCAAAGCAAGAGGACCTGCCCTTGGTGTTCCCCAGAAGCTCGAATAGATCCAAACCACGGAAGAGATCTTTGCGGCCATGGCGGTACTTCACCGGAGACAAGCCGAACTTGATCGTGTGCATGGCGACCTGCGCCAGAGCCTCGATAGAAAAGGTCAGAACAAGGCCAAGGGCAAAATTGATGATGAACCCCATTGCGAGAAAAGTCAGGAGGCGAACTCTCATCTATCTCAGCACTCTCATGAATATCGTCGTAACCAGAACGAGGGGGCGAACAACATCCACCAATTCCTTTTCATTGGCAGCTTCAGCTGCGGTCAGCCGAACCAAATTACCGCAGCCGCGGGCCGAATCCGAATGAACGCGACCAGGCAAATTGCTGCAACAATGGATTCGAGAGGTCGCATGTGAGATCAATGGCCCAGGGAGGGCCCAAGCATAGGATATCAGTGCACGATAGACTCAAGCGAAGCCCATCACCTCACCGCCTGGAAAGAATGCCATCGCCACGTCGCTAGGAAAGAAATTCACCACCTCGCCAGAATTGCGATAACGCCGCGGGGCAGGCCAACGCCCAACAAATGGAGGTCATTCTGTAGAATATCAAGGACCTGCAAGATCAGCTGGCGAGCAAAGGTAGAAGCCCTATGACGACAAAGATTCCCATTTCGCTGCTATCCCCCACAGTCATGCTCGCACCCGTACAAGTCAAAATTATAGCCAACTCTGTAGCACAGTACAATGGTGATTCGGATCATATACACCATGTTTGCAAATACACATCCTACAACTCAATGGGAGCTACCGACGCCACTCAGTGTTGCCTATTACCATTAGTTCAATACGCTTCCACTGACCTCTGTGGAATCCTTCCACCAAATGGCTGAGCTTTTTCTCACCCACTTCGCCACCATGACTCCCCACAAAGGAACTAAAAAAAGATTGGAGAATGTCTATCAACTCAAGAACGAATCGGATCGGGCTTACATTGATAGTCTAGACAAACTCATCATGGAAGGTGAACCCCTCGGAGACTAAACCAAAGTCTTGGGAGTGGTTCAGGGTCTAAATAAAGGAAGCAAGTGTTGGGGTTATACGTGAAAGTATGCTTTTACTTTGTATAACCTATGTATTAAACACTTATTTACTGAAATAAATTGTTTATCACTGTTGCTTTAAATATGATTGAATGTTATATATATTTATTGCAAACCATTCGTAGCAAGCGTTACATTGTAGTTAACGTGGTGATACCAGATCACAGAAGATCATGTTAACAGTTCCTTGTATACGAGTGCGTGTTTCATAACTTAGATAGATCTGAACAATCTATTGGTAGAAGTTGATGTGTAAGGCTCAGATTGGCTTGTCTTGACCAAGAGATTACACTAGTGCATTCGATGTGCTGAAGCGGACATACAGAGAGGATAAACTCATTCGCACTGACTTAAGGGATGAAGAGTTAGACCTTATTGGTTGTTGATTTTTTAATCTCTGTCACTTAATAAGGACTGTGTGTGATTAGTAGTTATTGCTTTGACTTATAAATGGGAAGAGAATCATTACGACTTCGATACCCTATATCTTGGGCAATAATATTATTTGCACGACAGTTGCTAAATTAATACAGAGAATCGTGTGCTTGCAAAAGTCTTACTTGATTGGTCCCCTTGGTAGGCCCAGAATAAAGTTGGGCTGTCCTTACTCCAAGGATAAAGATATTAATTAATATAAAGCTTTTAAGTGACTTAATTAATTAATGGACTAAATAATCTTAAACACGGGAAATAATAATAACCAGGAGTCATATTACCGTAATATGGGTTAAGATTGGATAGTGCAATATTAATTATATAGTGGCATTAATTAATATTAATGGGCTGAATTATATTGTGGCTCAATATTGGAATTCAGAAGCCCATTGGAAGGTCCATCTTAATTCTCCTAAAGGCCCCTCAAGTAGACCAATTATAGTTCAATAAATAAAAGGTGCTTAAAATAAAATAGAAAAACCTTGAATATTTTCGAAAATATTAAAGAAAAGAGGGAGAAGAAATTTTCTTGAAAAGATTTTATGGAAAGGAGATAATGTATTCTTGGAATACAAGATTATCCCATAAATTCAAGAAAACTCCCACTTGGCTTCTTTAATGAGAAATTTTCGAAAATTATGTATAAGAAAGGGAAGAAAGATTTTCTTGGAAAGATTTTATGGAAAAAGATATGTATTCTTGGAATACAAGAATATCTCATAAATTCAAGAAAGATCCAATCTTGCAAATCCTCTTGATATTTTCGAAAATTTAGGCTAAATAAGGGTGTGAGATTTTTGTGGAAAAATACACATGGAAAGAAGAATATATTGGATATATTCAAGATTTCTTGGAGATCAAGAAAAGATCTTTCCTAGCCCTAATTTTGCACTAAAATTTCGAACCCCCTTGTCTTATAAATAGGGGATGAATTTTTCATTCCCAACTAGTGTTCCGTGTGTTGGAAATATTAGAAATCCACAAAGGTGGTGCAACAATATTTTATTTTCCATTGTTTTATAATTCGTTCATTGGAGGACCTTCCACCGGGGTTATTGGACGAGGACTTGAGAATACTTGAGAAGGACTTTTGGTTGGTATCCAGATACTTGATCCTGTCTGTCTCAGATCGTCTCTCCAACGGGTACGTTTATTTGCATGTTGTTGTTGGGTTAATTATTATTTGAATTCACTTAGGTAAATTCATGCTAGTAATAATTGTTAATTTAAATTTGTGTTTATGAGGTCATCCCGATAGATCCTGACATATGTTATCCCAACAACTGGTATCAGAGCCCTGTTTCGGGCTCTGAACTTTTAAACTGTAATTTAAATTGTTGTTCATTAAAATTGAAATTGGATAGTAGAACTGTTAGATCTGTTTTGCAGGTATCCAATTGTCATGGTATTTTAATGTGCTTATTTACATGCAAATAAATTGTTGGTTTTTAATTCGATTCGTTCGGATTCATTTTGCCTCGTGAGAAAATCCACTAGTAGATTAGGATTTATTTGATTTGATCAATGTAATAGACTAGTCTAGATCTAGGTTTATTTATTTTTTGTAAATAAATTGTAATCGGATCGTGAACGAAGATGGAGACAAGAATTAAAGACGGACGTTTATGTGCCCGAACGTACGCGATCCAAGACGGAGCACGCGTGCTAGGCCGAAAGCCTAGCGACCGCGCGCACCTCTAGACAGAACGCAGACAGGGCTGTTGGGCGTGGGCGCCGGCCAACGCATGCGGCATGCGCATGGCGCAAGCCGGGCATGCGGGCGAGCCTAGGCGGGCTGTTTCAGGTGCGGGGCACAGGACCCCGGACTCGGGTGCGTCCGGACGATGCTCCATGCGAATGTGCTTCGGACGATGGGGCGGGATGGCCGATCCGGACTGGGGCGTGCACCTAGGCGCATGCGACTTAATTCCGGGTCGTGAGCTACTCGTTTTCCGGACGTCGTCCTACCCCAAAATGAAGGACGTTTTAAAGAATTGTTGCGGATTCAGTGGGAGCTTTTCGAGACGAACGATGAAAGCAAAAGAACGGACAATTTCTAAAGATCAAGATTTGGAATTTAAACCATGACAGTTGGATATATGTGCCCAACGTGATTTATTTAATCTTGATGCTTGTTTTAAATTCGTGCAATTTTATTTGTTAAATGTGTTTGCATGATTTAGAATTGTCTAAAAGAAAATCTCACTTTCGAAAATTACTAAGTATGTATTATTGACAAATTTTATTCCGAATAATAAAATTACGTCAAATTGACATTCATGATTTATTTATTTGTGAATTATTTTGGAGAAATTTCCCCAACGGAACGGCCAAAAGATGGATTTCACATGAATAAATTCCCAAAAGGATGATTGTGAATTATTATTAGTGGCGACGATGACCCTCCCAACGAGGCTCATACAAAGCGAAGTAATAATTCTATATTTAATCTTGGTTATTACTTAGGTATAAAATTGATATGCATATACTTCTCCGAAGTCCCTGTCAATTTTATATTGGTCAAGTGGGAGCCGACTATTAATTTTGAATTAAAGGTTTGTAATTGTTCTTGTTTGTAACCTGCTTGAATGTGTTTAAATAGACAGTTCACCCAACGTGACCTATTTAAACTGTTTTGAGATGTCAGCTGATGCATGTTCATATTGTTTTGAGATTATATATGAACTATGTAATCGAATTGAGTGATAATTTTGTGCTTACACAAATTGTTATTTATTTCAGTTCAGCATGTCGCAACCTTTTAATCCACTGTATTCTATACTTAAAGACCATCAATTAACTGGTGAAAACTATGTTGATTGGTTACGTAAACTTATGATTGTCCTCACTGCACAAAAGTACAAGTGGATCCTTGATACTCCAAAACCTGATGAGCCAACTGGCGAGTCGAGTAAGGCGAAAAAGAAAAAATATGAGGACTGGGAGTATTGCAATGATATGGCTAAGTGTACCATCTTGTCATCTATGTTGGATGTGTTGCAACACCAACACCAAGAATTTGCTACTGCTGCGGAAATCATGGAAAATCTTAAGAAAATGTTTCAACATCAGAACTGCACGGCTCGTCCGATCACCTTGCGAGAAATGCTTTTGCTGAAAATGGTGGAGGACACGCCCGTAAGCGACCATGTCCTCAAGATGATGGCTCATCTAACTAAACTTGAGGTTCTGGGTGCAGATTATGATCTGGAGACTCAGATTGATTTGGTGCTTCACTCTCTGCCCAAAAGTTTTGAACATTTTCAATTGAACTATCAGATGAATAATCAGAAGTTCACGCTAGCTGACTTGTTGCAAGCTTTGGTCTCGGCAGAGACGTTGATGGGACACCAAACTCTAGCTTTGGCGGCAAGTGGACCATCTTCATCTTCTAGGCCAAAGGAGGGTAAGAAGAAGAGGAAGGCCAAAGGCCAAAAGCAGTCGAACTCAACTGTTGCCAAGGGCAAGAGTAAGGTGAGGGATGCTGGGGGTGTCATGAAGGATCCAAAGGGGAAGTGCTTCAACTGTGGTGAGAAGGGACATTGGAGGTCTGCCTGTTCCAAACCAAAGCGGAATGGAAAGAAAGGTAATTCTCACGCACTAGTTGTTGAAACTTGTTTAGCGGCGTATGTTACCCACTCGTGGGTAATGGATATAGGATCCACTGATCATGTTTGTTTCACGTTACAGGGGTTCAAGTTGACCCGGCAACTTAGTGGGAGTGAGGTCCTCATCACACTGGGCGATGCTACGAGAGTAGCAACTAAAGCAGTGGGAGACGTGCACCTGTCTTTTGAAGATAATATTTTAATTTTAAGAGATGTTCTTTACGTTCTAGTTTTTCTCAAAAACCTTATTTCAGTTTCAAAACTAATTAATGATAGATATTATGTTCGTTTTTCTAAGCAAGTTACTGTTTACCGTAACGATGTGTTTATCTGTCATGGAATTTTGCGGAACAATCTCTATACTATTAACAGTGGACACCATTCACAAAATGCAACGTATAACACATCGACTGTTTCATGCAATAAAATAAAACGTTCAGAAAACGTGAACGAGACACTTCTATGGCATCTAAGACTGGATCATATTAATCTAAATAGGATCCAAAGGTTGGTGAAAGATGGTTCGCTGTCGGACCTACAGTTAGAACCACTTCCGACCTGTGAATCATGTTTGGAGGGTAAGATGACCAGGAGGGCATTTGGAGCCAAGGGGAATAGAGCCACAGAAGTGTTGCAAATCGTTCACACTGACGTGTGTGGTCCAATGTCAACCAAAGCTAGAGGTGGCTATGAGTATTTCGTGACTTTCATCGATGATTACTCAAGGTTCGGGTACATTTTCCTCATGAAACACAAATCGAAAACCTTTGATAAATTCAAGGAGTTCAAAGCCGAAGTGGAGAATCATCAGGTAAAGAGCATCAAGTTTCTACGATCTGATCGTGGAGGCGAATACCTCAGCGATGAGTTTTTGAACTACCTGTCAGACGAGGGCATTGTTTCCCAATTGACTGCACCTGGAACCCCTCAACAAAATGGGGTTGCAGAACGAAGAAACAGAACACTCTTAGAAATGGTCAGATCCATGATGAGTTATTCAGATCTACCCAAGTCATTTTGAGGTCATGCCTTGGAAACAGCGGCTTATGTTCTGAATCTGGTGTCATCCAAATCGGTTCCCAAAACCACTAAAGAGTTGTGGACTGGGCGCAAGCCCAGTCTAAGACACCTCAGGATTTTTGGGTGTCCGGCATACGTGCTAGACAAGGAAGTCGGTAAGTTGGATGCACAATCAGAACTAAGGTTGTTTATTTGATATCCCATGGGAACAAAAGGGTGCATGTTTTATGGTCCCGAAGATCAAAAGGTGGTAATAAATACGCACTTTAGATTTTTGGAAGAAGACTTTAAGAACAATCGAAAGCCCAAAAGTGAGATTACCTTAAACAAAATAAGGGGGCAAACTCATATACCAACTGTATAGGTAGATATACGAAGCGTCACACTGACACAATCGGAACCTCGTCGTAGTGGGAGGGTTGTTCGACAACCTGAGAGATTCATGGGGATAGGAGAATCTTCGGATTTGGTCCCCGGGGATAGTGAATCATACCCCTGGTCCTACAAGGAGGCGGTCTAAGATAACGATTCAGAATCCTGGCAAACTGCGATGGAAGCCGAGGTGGGCTCAATGGATCATAATCAGGTGTGGGAGATAGTTGAACCACCCAATGGGGTAAAACCCATTGGATGCAAGTGGGTCTACAAGAGGAAAAGAGGACCGGACGGGAAGGTGGAAACCTTTAAGGCTAGGTTTGTGGCAAAGGGATACACTCAGAAAGAAGGTATCGATTATGAAGAAACCTTTTCGCCTGTAGCCATGCTTAAGTCCATCCGTATTCTCTTGACAATAGCTGCGCATCTAGATTTTGAGATTTGGCAAAATGGATGTCAAGACAGCTTTCCTTAACGGGAGTCCTGACGAGGAAATCTATATTCAACAGCCTGAAGGTTTCATCGAAAAAGGCCAAGAACACCTTGTGTGCAAGCTGAGGAAGTCCATATATGGACTTAAGCAAGCATCTCAATCTTGGAACCAATGTTTTGATCATGTAATAAAATCTTATGGGTTTGATCAAAACGATTTCGAGAGTTGTGTTTATAGAAAGTGTGACGGAACTGCCTTGGTATTCCTAGTACTATACGTAGATGATATTCTGCTCATTGGAAACGATGTAAAGGTTTTATCAGACGTAAGGGTATGGCTGTCAAAACAGTTTGATATGAAGGAATTAGGGGAAGCCGGTCATATTCTTGGGATCAAGATCACTAGAGATCGAAAGAAGAGAATGATCGGCTTATCGCAAGCTTCATACATAGATACCGTTTTGAAGTGTTTCAACATGCAAGATTCCAAGAAGGGTTTTGTACCTTTCAGACGGAATCCATCTATCGAAAGACATGTGCCCTAAGACACAAAGGGAGATAGATGACATGAGAGGCATTCCTTATGTGTCGGCAGTAGGAAGTCTCATGTATGCAATGTTGTGTACGAGACCGGATATCTGCTACGCCGTAGGCATGGTACCAAGATATCAAAGTAATCCCGGAAATCAACATTGGACTACTGTTAAGAACATTCTGAAGTATCTTAAAAGAACTCGAGATAGAATGTTGGTTTATCACTCAGACGGTTTACTTCCAGTGGGATACACGGACTCAGATTTCCAATCAGACCTAGATTCCAGAAAATCTACCTCGGGTAGTGTGATTTGTCTGGGGGGAGGAGCTGTAACATGGAGAAGCGTTAAGCATAAATGCATCGCCGATTCTACCATGGAAGCCGAATATGTAGCTGCTTGTGAAGCAGAGAAAGAAGCGGTGTGGCTCAAGAACTTCCTAGTGGACTTAGACGTTGTTCCGAATTTGCCCAACACAATCACGATCTTTTGTGATAATGTCGGAGTAGTTGCAAATTCAAGGGAATCGAGAGCCCACAAGGCCAGTAAACACATTGAAAGGAAATACCATCTTATACGAGAAATCGTTAAGAGAGGAGATATAGAGGTGGTAAAGATCGCGTCGGAAGACAACCTAGCTGATCCATTCACAAAGGGTCTGCCTCAATTAACATTCGAGAGACATGTGGAAGGAATGGGTGTCAAGAGCGTTGACAATCTACTTTAAGTATAAGTGGGAGAAATGTTATTAGGTTGATGTAGGTGACATTAGATGTTACCAAATAATACATCAGACAGGCTGTGGTATACTTAAAAGCAGACTTTGAGTATAAGTGGGAGATTGTTGGGATTATAAGTGAAAGTATGCTTTTACTTTGTATAACCTATGTATTAAACACTTATTTACTGAAATAAATTGTTTATCACTATTGCTTTAAATATGATTGAATGTTATATATATTTATTGCAAACCATTTGTAGCAAGCGTTACATTGTAGTTAACTTGGTGATACCAGATCACAGAAGATCACGTTAACAGTTCCTTGTATACGAGTGCGTGTTTCACAACTTAGATAGATCCGAACAATCTATTGGTAGAAGTTGATGTGTAAGGCTCAGATTGGCTTGTCTTGACCAAGAAATTACACTAGTGCATTCGATGCGCTGAAGCGGACCTACAGAGAGGATAAACTCATTCGCACTGACTTAAGGGATGAAGAGTTAGACCTCAGTGGTTGTTGATTTCTTAATCTCTGTCACTTAATAAGGACTGTGTGTGATTAGTAGTTATTGTTTTAACTTATAAATGGGAAGAGAATCATTGCGACTTCGATACCCTATATCTTGGGCAATAATATTTGTTGTGATCGATGTTTTTACCTCGATTTATTTGTACACGTCGGAGGGACACATGTATCAATAAATTATTAAAATAACCATGTCCGATGGAGAGGTGTTCGCCTAGATAATAATTATCAACCATACAAGTGTGCTCGCTTTGTCAACCATACAAGTATGCTCGCCTTGCCTACCAGACAAGTATGCTCGCCTTGCCGACCAAACAACTATGCTCGCCTTGCCAACCAAACAAGTATGCTCGCCTTGCCGACCAAACAAGTCTGCTCGCCTAATCTGGCAAGCATTATAGCCATTCTTGTATGCTTTCGTTGACGAGATACGGTACAAAATCGATATGGTCAAAGGGGCGAGCAGAGCAATCGATCGAGCAAAAGTTGATACAAAGGGCATATGACATAAAAGTCAAGTCACTAACTGAACCATCTGGACGACAAAAAAGAATGTCTTATAATCAAGTAAATCCAAAGGTCAACCAGGAAGACGAAGTTGAAAAAGTTGAAAACGTGGCAGCATCACATGAGTTCTTGCAAGACATGAAGTCTCCAGCTCATGCTTGCCAAGCCAGCACATGCTTATCAAAGTACTATAAGTAGAAGAAAAAAGAGCAGTAAGAGGGTGAAGAAGAAAAATTCCCAAGTACTCACACATATATTATCCAATTCACCATCTTTCGTAGAAGGAAGTTCTCACCACGAGTAGTATTGTGTATTGTATACTTGAACCTCGCAATATAACATCCCTGGCTTGGAATGCCCCCAGAGTAGTCATTTATTGATGAACTGGGTCAACAATTTCTTGTTATTTACTGTAATATTGTACACGTACTTATTTTGTTTGTGAGTTGTTTTGAAATTAGCCACATAGTATTCTCATTAAAAAACGACTTGCAACAATTGGCGCTAGAAGGAGGGTAGAGAAAACCAGCCCATACACAATCCTAAAAAACCGAGGCAAAAAAAAGAAATATGATGCCTCAATCTAGGAATACTCAGATGGAGAGGTCGGGACAGAGCCGACCTCACACTCAGAAAAAGGCTCAGCATCAGCCTCACAAAAATCAGACCGTGGAAACCATCAATCTTGAAGATATCGCCAACGATCCGACGGTCACAACAAAGGCCATCACTTTCTTGTAGCGAGCACAGAAATAGAGGGCCGAAAAGGAGTTGGCCAAGTTGAAAGTTCAAGATGATGATGATCGACGCTCGTATACACCTGATAGCGAGCAAGTTAAGATGAAAGCTACACGGAAGCTGGCCAACAAAAAGGCTATTGATATGTCGGACAACGAGCAGCCTCAATAGTCCATACAATCGGCGTTTGGACGTTTGAGGCTCTCTGTTAAAGACTGAATTGGCTATCATAGGCGTCAGGATCCCGGGAGGGAACAGCCGACGAACATGCCGGCTCCTTCAGCTCCTTATGATCGCCCGCATCCCGAAAGATGGTAGGAACAACAAAAATCGGCTGGAACTAAATTGTCTATCCATCATCGATTGGGTAGTCAAGGACAAGCATGGAAAGGGGGACTGCCCCATCATGAGTCTGACCCCCCGGGTCCTCATGATGGGACACAACCCCGATCCAAGTCTGTCAAATCCATAAAATTTGCAGAAATGCAGAAAGCAATTGAGGGTTTACAGGCCGACCTGGCCGCAACGAGAGGACTCCAGTGGGCGAGCACAATGTTGTGCTCGCCACTAACACCGGCGATCATGGCAGCCGAAGTACAAGAAAAAGTGGCAAAGAACCGACCACCAATCCCTATGTTTGATGCTGAGTCTGACCCACATGTTCACCTCAGCAAATATTCAGATTTTATGATCGTCATGGGCACCACCGACGCAACGCAGTGCCGATCATTCCCCATGACGTTGGGCGACCGCGCCCACAGATGGTTTTCTAATCTGCCCGCCGCATCCATCACGTCTTTCGCCCAGTTGGGACAGAAATTCCTGTCCCATTTCTCATCCATGTGTGCTCGCCCAGCACCAAAACAGAGGTTGGCACATTTCTCCCAGCTAAAGGGTGAATCAGATCGAGCATATATTGAAAGATTTGACAAATGTTTGTACGATGGAGCCCCAGTTGAAGAGGATACACAAATCCTCATGGTGGTGGGGGGCTTGACCCTAAATACGGATATGTGGAAAGACATGCATCAGGATTGGCCGAACACATATGCCAAATTTCGAGAGCGAGCAGCCAAGATTATTGCTATGCAGGATCTGCTCGCCCAATCACGGTTATGCCAAGAAGTAGCAACAAAAAGAGTCGTTGGTAAAAGAGTAATGAATGAAGGGGGGGTATAAACCCCCAGGATCTTTTAAACCTTTTGAAGAAGGAGCAGAAGCACATGCACTACGAAGTCTTCTAGGCGTTTCAGCAGAGACGATATTTAATCAAATTAAGGATCGGGACATGTTGGATAAGCCACGAAGAATCGTAAGAGATAAAAATCGGCTTAATGCTTCCAAGTTTTGTAATTATCATGGGTACATCGGACATAATACCGATGAATGTCGCGATTTACTTCGTCAACTTTGGAAGTTATATGAAGAGAATCGTCTTACACAGTTCCTCAAAAAGCCGGCGAACAGAGACTCTTGAACTGAAAAATTAGGTGATCGTAGGGGTAAGTGTAATGCAGAAGAAGCATCTAATAGTGATCCCGAGGAATCCTGTAAGAAGTTGGCATTACCCAAGAGAGGAGCTCCTACCATGAGAAGAGGTCGAGAGAGTCAAGAAATTAACATGATTCGTCCTGATTATGGTCCAGTGGGTGGATGCTATAGCACCGATGTTATCGAACAGGAGAAAGAAGATGGAAATGTGTGCCATGCAAAGCATACATCAGGTGAACGTGGCGAGCACATCAGCTAGCACGCCACCCTCTCACCAAATCATGTTCTCGAAAGATGATCTCGACGGCATAATCACCCCCCACAATGACTCTCTAACCATCAGCACTCGTCTTCTCGGTTTGAAGGTGCATCGCCTCCTGGTCGACACCGGAGCATATGCGAACATTCTATTCGTTAACACTCTACACCAAATGGAGAAGCAAGTTGGGGATCTAAGTACGTATATAGAACCATGTGATCACACCATCATGGGTTTCGGGGAATCTATAACCCGGCCCTATGGTTACGATCAAAGTTAGAGTCGAGCTAGAGTCAACTTTAAATCCGGAGATCCGACGAACTAGAATGCTAGACTTTGTAATCGTCGATGCTCCGTCTACTTATAATGGGTTTTAGGTCGCCCGTTTATTCAGGAATTTAAAGCTATATGTTCAACTTTTTACTATTGTGTTAAGTTTCCAACCCAAGAAGGGACGGGTAGCGTAAAAGGCGACCAGAAAAAAGCTCGAGATTGTTTGCTGTCATGCGTGCCAGAAAAGCAAAATATCGTTAACATGATGGAGCAAACATGGGAGACCGGAGAATCAAACCAACATGCGAATATGTTACCGAGGACGCTTATACCTCCTCTGACGAGCACATTTCCACAGGCGAACACAGAACCCGGAATGATAACTCATTCTCCAGATCTAATGAACATTGATCCACCAAACGAGCTACCGGACTTAGAACCTCGTATAGGTTTTGATCCTATGGAGGTAGATGACGAGCACCGAGGGTCGATCGAAGATCCTCGATGGAAGCAAAAAAAGAGGCGAGCAATGCCTATTGAACAATTGGAGTCTGTAAATATCGACCCGATCAGACCGGAATTAGAAGTGTTCATTGGTTCAGAATTACCGGAACCATTCCGAACAGAAATGATCGCGTATCTTCGAGCAAGTTTGGATGTGTTCGCTTGGTCACATGAGGACATGGTCGGCATTGATCCTAAACATGCATGTCACTCTCTTAACCTTGACCCAACACAAATTCCAATAATCCAGAAGCGGAGAAAATTCAGTCAGGAGAAGTATGCAGCTATGGATAGTGAAATTAAGAAATTGCTCGATAATAAATTGATTCGAGAAGTAAAGTGCCCAAGATGGCTTGCTAACCCTGTGCTCGTCCGCAAATCTAACGGAACTTGGAGGTTATACATAAACTTCACCGACTTAAACAAAGCATGCCCGAAAGATAATTTCCCGATGCCACATATCGATTATTTGGTCGATAACGCAGCAGGACATGAGCTCATGACCTTCATGGATGCATTTGCTGGGTATCACCAAATACCCATGCATCCAGACAATCAAAAGAATACGGCTTTCTGTAGCGAAAAGAATATGTATTGTTGGCAACGCATGCCATTTTTAGGATTAAAGAATGCTGGAGCAACGTATCAACATTTGGTGAACAAGATGTTCGACGAACACATAGGCCGAACAGTTGAGGTGTACATTGATGACATTGTGGTAAAAAGCGAGCATAAGGAAGACCACATTACCCACCTGGCACAGACGTTTGATATTCTCAGCGAGTATAACATGAAGTTAAAGCCGAAAAAATGCAGTTTTGGGGTTCATTCAGGAAAATTCCTAGGACATATGGCCAGTCAACGGGGGATTGAAGCAAACCCATCAAAGATTCAAGCTATGCTCGACATGCAGGCCCCCAGAAGTGTGAAAGAAGTTCAAAAATTAACTGGACATTTGGCTTCTGTAAGCCGGTTTATATCACGAGCTGGAGATAAATGCAAACCTTTCTTTGACGCATTAAAGAAAGGGAGATTCTAGTGGACAGAGCATTGCAAAATGCATTTGAGTCATTAAATCAATACCTTGCGGATACTCAAACATTATCTAAGCCTGTTCCAGGCGAACAACTTTATTTGTATCTTGTCGCGTCAGAGCATGCAATTAGCTTTGTGCTCGTTCGGGCAGAGGGGGCAACACATTTGCCTATTTATTATGTAAGTCAGGTACTCAAAGAAGCCGAGCTTCGGTACCCTCCACTGGAAAAACTCGTGTATGCTCTCGTTATGAGTGTCCAAAAACTGCGACCATACTTTTTTGATCACTCAGTCGAGGTTTTAACCACATTTCCATTACGATAAGTTCTCCACCGACCAGACATTGTGGGCAGGTTACTAAAGTGGGCGATGGAGTTAGGCCAATTTGGCATTACGTTCGCCCCACGAACAGCAATGAAGGGCCAGGCTATTGTCAATTTCATGGTTGAATTGACATATCCGTAAATACCCGAAAGAGGTGTCGACCAACCACGGCACATGTATGTAGACGGTTCATCAACAAGTTCAAGAGCCGGAGCGGGCATGGTTCTCATCAGCCCAACTCGACAAACTTTCACGACAGCCATCCGTTTTGATTTCCCAGCCACAAATAATGAAGCCGAGTACGAAGCTTTGATTGCTGGATTACACATGGCTATGACAATGGGAATTTAGAGGCTGATGATTTATAGCGATTCCCAAATAATTGTATACCAAGTATTAGGCGAGTACGAAGCACGAGGCGAATAGATGGCACAATATCAGCAACTAGCAAAGGAGCTGCTCGAACAATTCGAACAAGTTTACATAGAATAATTACCACGATTGGATAATTCGTTTGGTGATGCCTTGGCACGATTGGCAACAGTAGAAGGAGTGACGAACACGACGGACATTGTGGTCGTCACAACTTGTTCGCCATCAATTCCTAGAGTTGTGGTCGCCCATGTGACAGGCGAACAAGAAACCTGGATGACTCCAATTTTAAGCTACTTACAAAAAGGATTTCTCCTCGAAAATAAAGCACAAGCTACTTGCCTCAGATTACAAGTTGCTCGGTATACTATCCTAGATGGGCATTTATACAAAAGAAGTTTCTCTCTTCCATTATTGAAATGTATTACTCCTGAAGAGGGTCATGTGATTCTGGAACAGATTCATGATGGGGTATGTGGAACCCATACAGGTGGACTTGTCCTGGCATATAAAATTGTCAGACAAGGTTACTATTGGTCAACTCTCAAGAAAGATTCGCTCGCGTATGCCCGCGCATGTCATAAGTGTCAGGTACACACCCCACTTATCCATAGCCCACCTGAAGAACTAGTGGTGCATTTTATGACCCGTGGCCATTTGCTAAATGGGGAATCGATTTGATTGGCCCATTTCCTACTGGCACATCGGGAGTAAAATATGTCGTGGTTGTTGTTGATTACTACACTAAATGGGCGGAAGCTGAAGCCATTGTTAAAGCCACCGAACAAAGAATGTGGAATTTTGTTTGGAAAAATATCATTTGTTGTTTTGGGCTTCCCCAGTCATTGGTAACAGATAATGGCAAATAGTTCGATGGAAGTGAATTCCGACAGAATTTTGCTCGTTGGGGCATAAAAAAGCATTACTCTACTCCGTATTACCCCCAGTCAAACGGACAAGTTGAAGTTGTCAATAAAATTATCAAGCATACCCTCAAGGCTAACCTTGATAATTCCAAGGGGGGAGGATGGGCTGAAGAGTTACCAGAAATATTATGGGCATATCGTCATTACTTTCGTAACATCAATCATTTGGAAGAAAAGATAGAATAATGGAGGACAATGAGTTTTGGAGAGCACATCAACGAATGCTATGTATGGAAAAAAAGATGGGAAAAGTTCTCGGGAACTATGTATAAAAAACGATCGAAAAAGTTCTATAACTCCAACGCAGTTCAACGTAGGTGAGCTGGTTCTAAGACGAGCAACGGGGGTACCAAGTGGTGTGTTCGGCCGAGCATGGGAAGGTTCATTCATAGTAACAAAACGTTTGTTAAATGGGGCATATGATTTGGAAGACTTGAATGGAGTTTCGTTGTCCTATTCGTGGAATGCGTCAAATCTGAAAAAGTACTATCAGTAACGACGAGCACAACTGATAGTCAGAGATCAAAGCGCTAGCCATTGGGTTGAAAAAAAAACCGAGCATAATCAACCATTCGGCTAAGATAAGCAGGACAAACATGAAGGAAGAACACACAGTGTCCGACACAAATTTTGGAATCTTTTAGAAGGAATTTTGGTCAGCACTATTAAAAGATAGAAGATACGTGTCAAAACAAGATGAGAAGTGGTGGCAACCAAAAAAAGGTACGTGTCAATCCTTTAATAAGAACTGGCAAAGACAAGGACAGATGTCAAGATGAGGATTTAAAGCAAGAAGGCCAACACCAACTAGATATGCCAGCACTTGTTTGGGATAGTAGTATAAATAGGCGTATTGATAACTGAAGAAGGGGGGAGAAAAAGAAAAAAGGAAAAAATATTGCAAACATATTAGAAGAAAATTCAGTTATCGGGAGATAGTTAGTTTGGTATGCCTCCAGACGAAGTTTTCAACGCTCGATTCAGCTATCATTTTTCTGACTCAATCATGTGTCCTGGCGCTTGCTCTAGTACGAGCTTTATACCCCGTATCGCAGTTACGAAGGAAAATACTCTCCCTTCAATTTGGGAAAGTCAATCCAAATCGGGAGAAGTATTTTCTTCTAAACGGGTATTGTCACTCCACTTCATCCACTGCTTATGCAGTAGTAAATCTCTAGTCCCCTACGCATCCCTTAAATCTCCTCCGAGAGGGGGGGATGTCGTGGCGTGCGCACGAAACGACGCACGGATGCTGATGCTCAGGCATCCTCCAAGGGGATAGAATGGTGCGAGCAGAGGCTCTTGCCCGCGCTTAATATAGGAGAGGGCGCGCTCGCCACATGCTCATGCAGACAGCAGTTCGCATAATCACAACTTGTCCAGGAGGGGCAAACGCTGATGTTGTTGCTGCTCGAGCATATTACTTGAAGAAGAGTAGACAGGCTGATCCGCCTCATACTTGTCAACATCAATTCCGCGGACGAGATTTCTATTTCAAGACGAGGTTTTGAATTTACCAAAACGATAGTCTGATGTCTATAGTTATGTGTAATAGAAACAGTTCGCCCCAAATGTAAAAGTTGTAATAGAAGAACAACGTGTTGAAAAGCATTTTTGTTTGTTAAGTTTTTCTAGTTAAAGCCTATCAGTGGTCGCACCTAAGCCGGACGAACCGAACAAAGACGAACGAGTAGAGGTTTATGTTCACCTGGCGAAACAGTTCGTACTTATAGAGGCCCGCAACAAAGCGAGCAATGGGTACGGGGTCACGGCTAAATAAGACGACCCGAGCAGAATAGTGATCGCGGCTAACATAAGACGATCACGAAAGAAAGAGGGGGGGTTGCACATAAGTTAACCCATCTGGTCGCAGCTAAATAAGACGATCAATCTGATTGTACCTCAATAAGACAATCAAAAAACCAAAGAAGTCAGGGTGGAACATAGAAACATATCATGTTCGAATTCATTCAGAAGACAAAGGGCATAAACTAGGAAACAAAACAAACATCATCTATTCATCAGCAAAATTCACCCTCCACGATCGAATCAAAGGAAATTGTTCAACAAGGAAACACAATGGAAACAACAAATTGTACGAAAGGAGAAGACAAAAATTACACAGTAGTAAAACTAAGGAATGAATTCATTGTTGGGGGTGGGCGGAAGAGAAGTGTCGAGCAAATCTTGCCTCGTCTGCTCGATCCCTTCGGGAGCGACTCCCCCAGTATCATTGTGCCTCATCTGCTCGCTGGATAGCACATTCTGCTCACCTTCAAGTGGACCACTCTGCTCGCCCTGCACCTGATCAAACTCATGCTCGACTCGGTAAGCTTGGTCGGCAGTACCTTCAACATCTGCATTCGAACCATCTTCCTCATCCAAAATAGGGTCATCAATCTTGATCCCATCGAGGAGGTTGGATAAGTCGCATATGTCACTTAAATCGGCAATGGGAAGATTACGATCAGGGGGATTGTCGGCCATATATTTCTCAAGATGGACTTTGAGCGGAGTAATTTGATCGGATGAAAGGGATTGCCTCGCAGAACGGAGGGCATTCGCAATTGCACATATATAAAAAAAATTGAAATAGAATCAACATACTCCTCGGTGAATAGCTTGGAGTTTTCAAGACCCAGACGAGTGTTGGTCTCTTCAGCGGTGAGGAGTTGTTGGGCGAGCAGAGTTTTCTCGTATTCTACAGTCTCGATGCCTGTTTTAAGTTTTTGGAGCTCAATGTTCAGCTCGTCCTGAACTTTCCTAATGTCAGCCACCTCTTCCCGATTACGGTGCAGCTCCTCCCGGGCAAGGCGTAGCTCCTCTCTGGCCTGGCGAGCATCTTCCCGAGCTAGACGAGCATCTTCTTGAGCTTTACGAGCCTCTGCTTGGGCTGAGGATACTTGTTCTTGAACCAAGTTCATTTCGTCCTGGGTTCTGGTCAGCTCGTTCACCTTCTCTTCGAAACTCGTGATAAGTGTCACATAGTTGGCATGAAGTTGGGCGGACTTGGTGTAAGCTTTTTCAAGGAGAACCAAAGATTGGTCATGGCGCACTAGGCCAAGTCGCATGGTTTCCAAAGTCGTTGGACCCTTAGTAGCCTCTTCGAGCTCAGTAGTCCATGCTCGGATGGGGGTCTCACACGCTTTCTGGACATGCTCGGGAAGGCCAGGAATGTTGCGGACACTAGGAGAGCAATAATAGTCTTTCAACTCTGGCATCAGAGGTGACAATCTGTTCAACCTACATATTATAAAAACAAATAGATATGATTAAATGACTAAATCAGATGGAACAAAGAGACACTCCAACAGGCGAGCAAACGTACCTGTTCACCCGAGCATGGTCCTATCCCATAAATGACTTGTCCTCGGGAGAACGGAGCTGGGAACTTAAAGGAGTCCAGGTTCGGGGTCCTGCAGGGGGTGGAGTAGAAGTACCGACCTCCATTTTGACAATTTGTGTGATCGGACCGACCACGGAGGCAACTATTCTGGTCATTTCAGCAGTAGGGGTTGCCTCATTAACATCGATGCTCGATGGAGCTATCGGATTTTGATCTTCAGGTAGCCTTTTGGATCTCTTTGGTGAGGGAGCTTGGTCGCTCGATCCCCGCTCTACAGGATGAGTTATCCTTTTCTGTCGACTCGACTCGCCTGGTCCGGGCACGGCTGGTCGGCTCGCCTTTTCCAGTCTGCTCGCCTCCCCTCAGTTTGCTCGTTGAGCATCTCTTTCGGCCTGGATTCGAGCAAGCTCTTGGGGTCTCTTGGTTCGAGCCATTTTAGTATGCTCAGATGTGCTTATAGCAACAGTTACGGCAGGGAAAGCTGTAGACAGAAGAATTTATTAAAAAAGAAAGAGAAATCGGGAACAAAAGGCACAACACATTTGCAAGTATAAAAAACAATCCTTACCAGTTGGATTGAAGGCAACTAAATGGTGAGGGGGCACGTACAATCCTCCTTTCTTCCTTTGGTCAGCAGTGTTCAATGTCTTCACCGAGCGTTCTGAGTATGGCTCAAGGTCGATTTGCCAGATACTACTGAAATAACCATCGTTTGTCTCTTTGTCTGTTGCTGCTTGAATTCCTGAGATTGAGGAAATAAGTTAAAATCAGTTCACTGTGGGGAGTAAAACCACAAAAATACTTACTTCGACAGATCCCAAAATCAGTGGGGATATCTAAGCGGGCATTTGGTTCACATCCTGAAGCAGGATTTTTCCAATCACCCCCGACGAACCAAAACTTCTCTTTCCAATCCGTGATCTTATTAGGCACGTCCTCGATGACCTTACATTTTGCATTCGCTTGAATGAACAACCATCCGTGTTCACCTTTGGGTCGAGACAAATGAACTAATCGAGTAAGTTCTGCTGCTATTGGATAGTACACAGGTTTCGTTTTGCCGAACAGGGTTAGGAAACTCATAATCATATGCCACCCATTCGGCATTAGCTGTGTAATAGTGATATTCCATTCTACGAGCAAGCGAGTAATAACTGGATGAAGTGGGAATCGAAGACCCGCTTCCATTGTATCTAAGTTCACAGCAACACAACCCTCAGGAGGCTGGTCTGCTCGCTCATCGGGACCAGGCGCCCAGAAAAACACATCCTTTGGAGTCTCGTAATTCCGATACAATTGGCTGAGCATATCAACATCAATCACACTTGCAAATTTGCTCGCTGGATATTCATTTTCGACCCTTGTCCTTTGAGGTTATTATGGCCATTCAAAATCATAGCGAGCACTATACTCGGTATATGTTGGGCTATGAGGAAGACCAACAGGGATATCGAGCACCATGTTCTGTTCACCATCAAATCCTCTATTCGACTCATTAACATTTTAAGTTACTGGGATTCCCTCCCTCATATGATCGTCACTCCTATTTACATCACGATTACCTACAACCCTAGATCCGATTTGGGGTTGGGATAAAGAATCTTCACCCGAATCATCTAAAAAATCGGTGCGGGCTAAATCTCGATCTAATTCATTGAGGGCATCGTCGAAATCCGATGAAAGAATGGCAAATGGTTGTCGAATTTGCCAGCGGGATCTTGAACCCAAGGCATTCATCTCCGGCGCATTAGCACCACTACGGGAGATCGGACAGTAAGATGAGGAAGAGGAACTATGATGGTTTGACTCTATTGAAGCGGTAGAACTCGAACGAGAAGTCATAATTGAAATTAAGGGGGATACGAAGTAATTACCTGGAAGAAATCTTTCGCCGAAATAAGCGTGCTCTTGCCTGAAATTTCAAACTGGACGAAATGTGAAGAAAGAAAGAAGAGAGAATGAAGAGAAAGAAAAAGGGCTGAGGCGGTAAAATAGTTTCTATATAGATGCTGGATTTAAAAATTTTGAAAATTCAAAAAAAGAGGTTTCTGATTGTACACATCTCAAGACTAGTGTGATGGAGTCTTTTCGGGTCCAATAGAAAAGGCCAATCTCGACATCCAACACAGTAGACGAAGCGACACTCACGAAGACCCGCTCAATATATCCAACAGTCGGGCCCCCATGATGAATACAAAGCGGCCCGGCTGGGGGGTATAGTTGTGATCAATGTTTTTACCTCGATTTATTTGTACACGTCGGAGGGACACGTGTATCAATAAATTATTAAAATAACCATGTCTGATGGAGAGGTGTTCACCTAGATAATAATTATCAACCATACAAGTGTGCTCGCTTTGTCAACCATACAAGTATGCTCGCCTTGCCTACCAGACAAGTATGCTCGCCTTGCCGACCAAACAAGTGTGCTCACCTTGCTAACCAAACAAGTATGCTCGGCTTGCCGACCAAACAAGTCTGCTCGCCAAATCTGGCAAGCATTATAGCCATTCTTGTATGCTCGTTAAGGACAGTATTCTGGTACAAAATTGATATGGTCAAAGGGGCGAGCAAAGCAATCTATCGAGCAAAAGTTGATACAAAGGGCATATGACATAAAAGTCAAGTCACTAACTGAACCATCTAGACGACAAAAAGAATGCCTTATAAGCAAGTAAATCAAATGGTCAACCAGGAAGACGAAGTTGAAAAAGTTGAAAACGTGGCAGCATCACATGAGTTCTTGCAAGACATGAAGTCTCCAGCTCATGCTTGTCAAGCCAGCACATGCTTATCAAAGTACTATAAGTAGAAGAAAAAAGAGCAGTAAGAGGGTGAAGAAGAAAAATTCCCAAGTACTCACACATATATTATCCAATTCACCATCTTTCGTAGAAGGAAGTTCTCACCACGAGTAGTATTGTGTATTGTATACTTGAACCTCGCAATATAACATCCCTGGCTTGGAATGCCCCCAGAGTAGTCATTTATTGATGAACTGGGTCAACAATTTCTTGTTATTTACTGTAATATTGTACACGTACTTATTTTGTTTGTGAGTTGTTTTGAAATTAGCCACATAGTATTCTCATTAAAAAACAACTTGCAACAATATTATTTGCACGACAGTTGCTAAATTAATACAGAGAATCGTGTGCTTGCAAAAGTCTTACTTGATTGGTCCCCTTGGTGGGCCCGGAACCTTTAGCATACCAAATCTTACAAGTGGAATTAATTTTTCGGTATGGATAATAAAGTTGGGTTGTCCTTACTCCAAGGATAAAGATATTAATTAATATAAAACTTTTCAGTGGCTTAATTAATTAATGGACTAAATAATCTTAAACACGGGAAATAATAACCGGGAGCCATATTACAGTAATATGGGTTAAGATTGGATAGTGCAATATTAATTATATAGTGGCATTAATTAATATTAATTGGCTGAATTATATTGTGGCTCAATATTGGAATTCAGAAGCCCATTGGAAGGTCCATCTTAATTCTCCTAAAGGCCCCTCAAGTAGCCCAATTATAGTCCAATAAATAAAAGGTGCTTAAAATAAAATAATTATTGTTGCAATATTTCCTTGAATATTTTCGAAAATATTAAAGAAAATAGGAAGAATAATTTTTCTTGAAAAGATTTTATGGAAAGGAGATAATGTATTCTTGGAATACAAGATTATCCCATAAATTCAAGAAAACTCCCACTTGGCTTCTTTAATGAGGAATTTTCAAAAATTATGTATAAGAAAGGGAGAAAGATTTTCTTGATTTTCTTGGAAAGATTTTATGGAAAAAGATATGTATTCTTGGAATACAAGAATATCTCATAAATTCAAGAAAGATCCAATCTTGCAAATCCTCTTGATATTTTTGAAAATTTAGGCTAAATAAGGGTGTGAGATTTTTGTGGAAAAATACGCATGAAAAAAAGAATATATTGGATATATTCAAGATTTCTTGGAGATCAAGAAAAGATCTTTCCTAGCCCTAATTGTGCACTAAAATTTCGAACCCCCTTGTCTTATAAATAGGGGATGAATTTTTCATTCCCATCTAGTGTTCCTTGTGTTGGAAATATTAGAAATCCACCAAAGGTGGTGCAACAATATTTTATTTTCCTTTGTTTTATAAAGCGTTCATTGGAGGACCTTCCACCGGGGTTATTGGACGAGGACTTGGGAATACTTGAGAAGGACATCTGGTGGGTATTTAGATACTTGATCCTGCCTATCTCAGATCATCTCTCCAACGGGTACGTTTACGTAAACTCCTAGAAATTCCACATGCTAGGATCTTTTACGTGAAATATTATTTGCATGTTGTTGTTGGGTTAATTATTATTTGAATTCACTTAGGTAAATTCATGCTAGTAATAATTGTTAATTTAAATTTTTGTTTATGAGGTCATCCCGATAGATCCTGACATATGTTATCCCAACAGCAAGTTGTGGAAGATGATGAACAAGGAATACCCCTCGAGCTACACTGAGTTCAGGTATCGAGCGGGCATCATGATCAACAACGCCGAGATCCTCGCCCAAAGGTTGGGCGAATAGGTACCAGTGAGGTGAAGAAACCAAAATCTAAGCCCAAAAAACCATACAAAAAGCCAGGGATGAACTACAAGGCCCCGTGATCATTGAAACCATTTGATAATGGTCTCGAGGTGAAGCTCCTCGAAGTATTGACCTTGAACCCTACGCAAATCTTTCAATTAATCAGGGAAAGGCAACAGATCCCTCCGGCCATATAATTGATTCTGGATACCTCCAAACTCAACCCAAAGAAGTTCTCAATTACCATAAAACCACCGAACATTGCAGCAACCTGCAGAGGGAATTATGGAAGTTGTACGAGGAAGGAAAATTAGTCGAATTTGTCAAGCCAAGAAACGAACAGCCAAATTGCCAGAACGATCAACCTCCGGGAAATAACCAGGCAAACCAGCTCGAGCAGGGACAACGAGATCCACAGATCCCCGGAGGTACCGAGAATAGAGTAATTCACATGATCTGCCCATCAGGGGGTACTATCGGCGGATTTCTCCTAGCGACCTCCCTCTCAGGCTGACGTCAAAAAGCGAGAATGCGTGCCCTCGACAATGCTATTTTAAGTTGTCTCCCAATCAACAATATCACTCTTGATTCAAAGTTGCTCGCTTTCACTGAGAAAGATAAGGATGGGGTGATTTTCCCGAACTGGGACCCACTCGTGATATCAGCGAGGATAATGGGAGCATTGGTATGCCGAATCATGATCGAAAATGAAGCCTTCTGCAACATATTGTTCAAGAAGACTGTTGGGATATTTTAGTTTTGACGAATTATGCCAAAACATTATCAACTTGTGTTTTTTGAAGCTAATCTACAGATAACAAGTTAAGGGGGAACGAGAGAACAAATTGAGGGGGAACTCAAGAAATCAGAAGAAGATGATCGAGATCAGATGAGTAAGATGAGTTCCGGAGTTAACTGATGAGCTGTGCAAATCAAATGTGAAGAAAAGCCAAAGCCAGCAAATCAGAAGAGAAGGTTGCAGATCAGAAGATGAGCAGATGAGACTGATCAAGATCAGACGTGATCGAGATCAGATATGAAGAGGAGCAGATGAGACTGATCGAGATCAGACGTGATCGAGATCAGATATGATAATCTGATATGCTAACCTGATGTACTGACCTGATGCTATCCTGATATGTTGATCTGAAGATGACAATGAGAGGAAGATGACAAGCCTGAAAAAGCTGCAAAAAGCTACAGAATAGTATGGATTTGAATGTGATTCTCTGCAATGGTAACATTCAAATCCACACTATAAATACAAGTTCTTCCTTCATTATCATGACTGGAAAGGTGTGGAAAAATGCGTGAAACGTACATCAAGCGAAATCATCTAGCATTTCCACCATAGAACACAGAACAAGAAATACACGCTTATATTCAAGAGTGTTCTACCCTAGATCTAAGCACAAATGATATATCCTAAGCTTAGAGAGATTTTCCCATCCTTAGCATTGAGGCTAAACAAATATAAGGGAAAATCTCAACCTAGTTGGAAACCAAACAAATCCTTACCCAAACCCAAAAGTTAGGTTAAGTTTGTTACCGCAAGATTTCAGACTAGGGATTCTAGTTTCTGATTTCTGGGATCGTTTGAGTGTGAACTTGGTAAACATCTATAGGCAATCCCATGAGGGAGATAAGTCTCGTTTGAGTGTGAACTCGGTAAATATCTAGCAATCCCGAAAGGGAGGGTAGGCAATCCCGTGAGGGAGATAAGTCCCGTTGGTTAAGTCGGTTAAGTAGGTGCCCCTGTATTAAGGGAAGAGTGGATGTAGGACGGGTTTCGTCCGAACCACTATAAAATCGTGTGTTCTTTACTACTTTATGTTTATACTTGTCATATGCATTCGATTATAAGCAAAACAACACACATGAACTTAAAACGCAAAAATTAGAATCACTCTGCCCTCACCCCTGTTTTATATGCATCACATGACATGTTTTCTTCCGCACGCGCAAATGGGTTTTCCACATAAATTTCGGGACCTACAAAGACTATGGACCAGCTCGGAGATTTTCACAGCTGTGTCGAACCATGGTAGGTTGGGATCAAAGGTTTTAGAAGCTAGCCTGTTGAAGCCTATGAAATGATCCGCTTAGCCGTCAAGATCACCTCGTCATTGAACAAAGAGGTGAAGGCAACTAGGTAGCTCAATTTTGTGATCAACGACATCCCCTCAAACTTCAACGCCTTCTTCGGCAGGCCTTTCAAGCACAAATTTAGGGTTGCGTCCTCTTCTATTTTTATTGTATTAAATTCCCCGGATCTGACAGGAAGATCAACACCATTAAGGGTGACCAGATTGCTGCAAGAAAATGTTTGACTTATACCTGTGTCTATTTAAATTCCGCATTTTATTTTGGTAGAAAAACCAAGGTGGGGCAAGATTGTACGAATCAAACTTCATCTCGAAAGAACAAAGAAAGTAGTGAAATGGAAATAGGCGATGTAATAGGTTTAGAAATAACCCCTATGGAAGTCGATCAAGTAGAAAAATAAATATGCTACTTATAAAAAATAACAGAAGAATAAGTTCAGATCGAGGTCAGCAAGTCCTTACAAGAGCTCCCCGATTTGGAACTGTTGTAACCTAGATTTTACGTCTAGTGCCACAAATAAATAATCTATGACTTATGCATGAATAATGAATGAAAAAACACAAAGAACGAATGGATTTGTTGACCCAGTTCGTCCGAAAGGACTACGTCTGGGGGCATACAAAACCAGGGTTATTTTACTATCTTTTTGTACGTATGGTTTTGTCTCTCCTTTTTCCACTAGGGGTTCTCCCCTATTTATAGAGATTACATGGTTTAAGAAAGATACAATGGGTCCCTAATGGACCATAAAATGGGCCTGGGGAGAAAATCTAGCTTAACATAAACAAGGTAAAAACTGGATATAATCCTTCGATTCTTGACTTCAGCTCAAAAACCTCCTTGTACTGCGCTTCCCGACTTTACTCGTGGAGCGATCTCAGAGGAGGTCGCCCGCTCAGGTTGTCTCTATTCTTCTCTTTTCGACCTCGCCTATGGATCGTCCTCGAGGGAGGTTGCTCGTTAAGGCGAGCTTGATCTTCTTTGCTTGTCGCCAGGTCGCCCTGTGAGGGCCGACCTCGGCATCACGTACTCTTCAGCTGGACTCAATTCTGGTTGCCACGCCATCACCATTTGTTGTTGGGGTTATACTGGAAAGTATGTTTTTTACTTTGTATAAACAAACTGAATTTCTTATTTATTTACTTAAATAAATTATTTATCATTGTTGCATCAAATATGATTGAATGTTATATATATTTGTTGCAAACATTTTCAATAAGTGGTACGTGTTACATTGTAGTTAATTTGGTGATACCAGATCACGGAAAAACAAATTAACAGTTCCTCATAACTAAGTACAAATTCACAACCCAGATGGAAATGAACAATCCATCATGAAAGGTTGAAGTGTAAGGCTCAGATTGTCTTGTCTTGACCAAGAGATTACACTAGTGCATTATGATGCGCTGAATAGGACCTACGGGAGGATAAATTCTTCGGTACTGAATATACAAGAATTAGACCTCAATGGTTCGTTATTTCTTAATCTCCCTCCCTTAAATAGGACCGTGTGAAATTAATGCTTTGATTTATGATGGGAAGATAATCAACGCGATTCGATACCTTATATCTTGAGCAATATTATTAGTTACATGACGATTGCTAAGATTTAATACGGAGAATCGTGTGCAAGTACGGCTTGCTTGATTTGTCCCCTTGGTGGGATCAGAAGCTTTATCATACCAAATCTTGCAAGTGGAAATTTATTTCCGGTATGGATAATAATGTTGAGATGTCTTTACTCCAAGGATTAAGATATTAATTAATATAAAGCTTGTTCAGTGGCTTAATTAATTAGTGGACTAGATAATCTTAAACACGGGAAATAATAACCGGAGCCATATTATTGTGAAGTCGTAATATGGGTTAAGATGGATAGTTCAATATTAATTTTATAGTGGAATAAATTAATATTATTGGGCATGAATAATATTTGGCTTAATATTATAAATTCATAGCCCATTGGAGGTCCAATCTTAATTCTCCTAAAGGCCCCTCAAATAGCCCAATTAAAGTCCAATTAATGAAAAGGTGAAGAAAATATTATTGCCTATTTTTCCTAATTATTTTAAAAAATAATGAGTAGGAGAGAGAAAAGATTTTCTTGATTTTCTTGGAAAGATTTTATGGAATAAGTATTCTTGAGATACAAGTTTATCCCATAAATTCAAGAAAGGTAAAAGAATTTATTCCTTCCTATTTTATTTGTTTTTTTTCGAAAATAATGGACAAGAAGGGAGGAGAAGATTTTGTTGGGAGATATCTTGGGAAATAGAATATATTGGATATATTCAAGATTGTATCTTGAGGAAGAATCAAGTAAATTTCTCAATGACCCAATTAGGTCAAAATTTTCGACCCCCTTAGTCCTATAAATAGAGGATGAATTTTTCATCCCAAATGTAATTCCATGTGTTGGAAAAATTAGAAATCCACAAAGGTGGTGGCAAAATATTTTATTTTTCTCCTTTGTTAAAATCGTTCGTGAGAATCCTTCCACCGGATTACGTTCGTGGACTTGGGACATATTTGAGAAGGAACTATGGGTTGATCCATCATCTCAACGGTTGTCTCTACAAGAGGTATGTAATCTCATAACTCCTAGATTTTGCATGCTTAGGATTTACGTGAATTACGTGTACCCATGTTGTTGTTGCTTATTTAATTATTATGTTGAATTAATTTAGAATTGATTCATGTTTGTAATTAATTAAATAATTTAAATATGTATTTAAATACACCTCGAATAGATCCGGGAACCCCGTATTTCCCAACAAATGGTATCAGAGCCTCGATTTCGAGCTCTGTATTTAAATTGTTATTTAAATTTGTTGGCTATTAAATTTTATTGAAAATTAGATAGTAGAATTTTTAGATCTTTTTTTGGGTATCCAATTGTCATGGTATTTAATGTGTTTAATTATTTCATGCGTATGAATGGTTTTAATTCGACTCGTTCGAATTTTGTTTTTCTCGTGAGAAAATCCACGAGTAGATTAGGCTATTTGATTTGTTCAATGTAATAGACTAGTCTAGATTTAGGTTTATTTATTTTTGTAAAATAAATTGTAACCTAATCGAAGACGAAGATGAGAAATTAAAATGGACCCAGAACTGTACACGGGCGACATGCATCGCGCGAGACATGCCAAGGGAGGCACGCGCGAGATGCGGAGTCGCCAGGCGCGCACGGGCATGGCGCACGGTGCCAGGCGGGGTCGGCTATGGAGGGTGCGCGATGGGCAAGCGCCAGACGGGCCGAACGGATGAGGCAAGCGGCGCAGTAGGCGCTGGCGCCATGGCACGCAATACGCCGAAGTTCCGGGAGACGCTGGTGTGCGCGGGCGTAGGGCCGATGAGCGCGCACGCTTGGGGCACGAGGGTACTCAAGGTGTTCGCCGAGAGCGCTAACGCAACGCGTTGGCGCTTAGGAGCACACGCAAGACGGCCGCCGCCAAGTGGCCGACTGGATGCGGACGTGCATCCCGGCTGCGAGCTGCTTGGCGTGGCGATTCGAGACTAATTTTTTTTTCGAGAT
This sequence comes from Stenogyne calaminthoides, assembly GCA_037126765.1. Taxonomy (NCBI): domain Eukaryota; kingdom Viridiplantae; phylum Streptophyta; class Magnoliopsida; order Lamiales; family Lamiaceae; genus Stenogyne; species Stenogyne calaminthoides. Next base: position 13,672,531 of record JBBCBC010000018.1, read on the forward strand.
GAACAAGTGGGAGAAATCAAGACGGAGTTTCTTCAAGATCAAGACAAGGAAAATTAAACCATGACAGTTGGATAATTTGTTCCCAATATGTTTATTTTCTGCTTTGCTTGATTTATTGTTGTATTTTCTTATGCTTTATTTAATTTGTTTAAATATGTTTGCATGAGAAATGTTCAATGAAAAATCTCAAGTTCAAAAATTACTAAGTATGTTTTAAATAATTAATTCGGTTTTGAACCAATTTTGACCTCCATGATTTATTTATTTGTGAAATCTTTTGGAGAAATTCCCCTAAGGGACGGCCAAAAGAAAGCTTTCACATGAATAAATTCTCAAAAGGATGATGGTGAATTCGACGACCCTCCCAAGAGGCTCGTTCAAAACTAAGTAATAATTCTGTATTTAATCATGGTTATTACTTAGGTATAAAATTGATATGCATACATTTCGCCGAAGTCCCTATCAATTTTATATTAGTCAAGTGGGAGCCAACTATTAATTTTTTTTTAATTAAAGGTTTGTAAATGTTCTTGTTTGTAACCTGCTTGAATGTAATTTAAATGATGACCCACCCACGTGGCTCATTTAAATTGTTTTGAGATGTTGGCTGATACATGTTCATATTTTTTTGAGATTTCAATATGATTCATGTGATCGAACTTTGTGATTTTCTTTGTGTTGATCCGGATATTGACACAAGATGTATGTTTATTTTCAGTATCATCATGCCGCAACCTTTTAATCCACTGTTCAATATACTGAAAGACAATTTGCTTACTGGAGAGAATTTTGTTGATTGGTATCAAAAACTTACTATTGTCCTCATCGCACAACATCACAACTGAGTTCTTACTACACCCAAACCAGAGAAGCCAATTGATGAGTCCAGTAAACCGGAAAAGAAAGAACATGCTGACTGGGAGCGTTCCAACAAAATGGCAAAGTGTACCATCTTGGCTTCTATGTCAGATGTGTTGCAACACCAACACCAAAATGTTGAAACTGCTGCAAACATCATAGTCAATCTTAAAGAGATGTTCCAACATTTGAACCGTGTGGCTCGTCAGATCACCATGAGAGATATGCTCTCCATGAAAATGGTGGAGAGAACGCCCGTAAGGGAGCACGTTCTCCAAATAATGGCTAACCTTAACATGCTTGAGGTACTTGGCGCTGAATATGATATCGAGACCCAGATCGATTTCATACTCCATTCCCTGCCCAAAAGCTTCGAAAGCAGTTCAGGCTTAACTACCAAATGAACAATCAGAAATTCACCCTGGCTGATCTGCTACAAGCTCTAGTCTCGACGGAGGGAATATTGGGAGAGAGCAGCCAAGTCTTGGCGGCGATTGGTCCATCTTCTTCTAGACCAAGAGGAGGAAAGAAAAAGAAGAAGACCAAAAGCGAAAGCCAAGCTAACTCAAGCATTGCCAAGGGCAAAGGAAAGGTGAAGAGGGAGGGTGGAATAAAGAATCCGGCTAAGGGGAAATGTTTCAACTGCGGTGTGAAAAGGACATTGGAGGTCAGCCTGTTCCAAACCCAAGCGGAATGGAAAGAAAGGTAATTCTCACGCACTAGTCGTCGAAACTTGTTTAGCGGCGTATGCTACCCATTCATGGGTAATGGATACGGGATCCACTGATCATGTTTGTTTCACTTTACAGGGGTTCAAAAGGACCCGGCAACTTAGTGGAAGTGAGATCCTTATCGCGATGCTACGAGAGTGGCAACTGAAGTAATGGGAGACGTGCACCTGTCTTTTGAAGACAGAAGTTTAATTTTAAGAGATGTTCTTTATGTTCCTATTTTTCGCAAAAACCTTATTTCAGTTTCCAAACTATTTGCTGATGGATATTCTGTTCGTTTTAATGAACATGTTACTGTTTTTCGTAACGATGCATTTATCTGTCGTGGAACTTTATGGAACAATCTCTATATTATTGACTGTGCACACCACTCACAAAATGCATCCTGTAACACATCTACCGTTTCGAGCACTAAAAGAAAATGTTTGACTAACGTGAACGAGACACTTCTTTTACATTTAATATTAGGTCATATTAATCCGAATAGGATCCAAAGGTTGGTTCAAGATGGTTCATTGAAATCCCTCTTGATTGAACCATTTCCAACCGGCGAATCATGTTTGGAGGGTAAAATGACCAAGAGGGCATTTGGAGCCAAGGGGTTTAGAGCTAAAGAAGTGTTGGAAATTGTTCACACTGACGTGTGTGGTCCAATGCAAATCAAAGCTAGAGAAGGCTACGAGTATTTCATTACGTTTATCGATGATTACTCACGCTATGGATACGTTTTCCTAATGAAGCATAAATCTGAGACCTTCGACAAATTCAAAGAATTTAAGGCTCAAGCAGAGAATCATAAGGAAAAGAGTATCAAGTTTCTACGATCTGATCATGGAGGCGAGTACCTCAGCGATGAATTTTTGAACTACCTATCAGACGAAGGGATTGCATCCCAGTTGACTGCACCTGGTACCCCTCAACAAAACGGGGTTGCAGAACGAAGAAACAGAACACTCTTAGGAATGGTAAGGTCAATGATGAGTTATGCGAATTTACCAAAATCGTTCTGGGGTTACGCCTTGGAAACAACTGCTTACATTCTGAACCTAGTGTCGTCCAAATCAGTTCCCAAAACCCTTAGAGAATTGTGGACAAGGCGCAAGCCCAGCTTGGGACACATGAGGATCTGGGGGTGTCCGGCATACATGTTGGATAAGGAAGCTGGTAAATTGGATGCATGTTCGGAATTAAGGTTGTTCATAGGATACCTCGAGGGAACAAAGGGATGCATGTTCTATGGTCCCGAAGATCAAAAGGTCATAATCAGTACGCACTTTAGATTTTTGGAAGAAGACTATATGAATGATATAAAAGCCAAGAAGTGAGATTACCTTATAAGAACTTAGGGGGCCAACTTCATTTCCGACTATATAAGTCGACATACAGAACCTCATCGTAGTGGGAGGGTTGTCAGACAACCCGAGTGATTCCTGGGGTAGGAGAGTCCTCGGACTTGATCTCCGGAGAAGAATCAGACCCATGGTCGTACAACGAGGCGATCCAAGATAAGGATGCAGATTCTTGGCAAACTGCAATGAAAGCCGAAAAGGATAGCATAAAGGAAATGTTGGTCTTTTAGATCAATGCCTAAATTACCAAATTTCTCAATTAAGCCTATCATCATTAGCACATGAGGTGAAATCTTCCTTTCTTTAGCTAACCGACATCTGAACAGATCTCTTATCACTTCATAAATCTCAGAATGAGATTCAGAATCAAAGAGATCCTTCAGATGCTTGAGCATCTAGAAGGGACCCATTTTTCTCACGTTGCCTATGTATATCGGGAGTCATGCTGAGCAACATCACACACTGAGCCTTGGAAGCATCCTTTTGATGCTTCTTCTGAGCTGCTACATCAAACGTAGTTGCCTTAGAGTACCAGCTGCAAGGGTAACCGGGATAGACGTGTCCAACACGTACTCAATCTTTTCTTGCCTTAGCACTAAACACATGTTTCGATGCCAGTCCAGAAAATTTGGCCTAGCCAATTTTGTTTGTTTCCAAAACATATCTCAATAACAGTTATACATTTCAACTAACCAAGAGAAATAAAATAAAACGGGAATTTAAACACATAATTCCTATGATCAATATTCAGCAATTAAAATAAACATGGCCTTTCTTTTATGTTTATTTTGTCTCCATTATTTTCACATACTCAACGACCTCATCGGAAGAGAATATATCAGATATAAATTGTAATGGACTAGGATCCACATTCCTACTATTATAATACTGCTTGGGCTGATTACTGCAATAGCATAACCGGTAGGTCTCCAAACCAATTGCAAAATTACAATTCCTAGTTGATTGAACCTAGTTCAATCGGATGCCCCTTGACTTTCGTTTCCCTGCTTGGGCTGGTGAAACAAAGTCAAGTTGATTTACAACCATCAAGAAGCGACACTTCGTATCTCTATAAAAGTCCCGTTAGATGTAGATCCGAGCAAAAGACTTGGGCCTTAAATAATCATTGGAACGAAATCTCCGGTTTACTTTTAATTTTGATGGAAGGCATCGTTCAATTCAATGAAAATCATATTTTAGCGAGGAACTTTTTAAAGGCGGGGTATTAATAGCTTAATCGAGATCCGAACATGTTAATCTAAATCACATTTGAGCATATATTGGGTTTCGCCTACCCAAACATGACATTATACGGCCTAACACTTATATGGGCGCCGTCTACCCAAACAATTAATACAATCTGACAATTATTGGGCGTCGCCTACCCAAACAATTATAATGCGGACTATAAAGGTGTTAACGTAATTAAATAAACAGGTTAACAAGTGGGATTCAATAATCCTTTTAAAACTAAATTTAAAATCTAATTTTAAATTCAATTCATGATTATTAAAATTAATAATTAATCCAATTAATTATAAAATAAAATCCAATTTTATTTTAGGTTTTAAAATTAATCCTAATTAATTTAAGAAAACCAGATTTTTAATTATTTATTCGCAAGGGCTCAAGTGCAATTTTATAAATCTTTGCACGGAGGGGTCCGTTAGAAATCCAATTTGCAAGACAGCCCCTCCCTCATCACTGCCCAGAAGCCATCCATCAATCGGGACAACCGATACCAGGAATTTCAACCTCAGTTCATCAAGAATAATCCAATTAGCCGATTGAACAGTCAATATTGTCAAAATTTCATCATTCAATCCAATTGAAGAACGAAACCAGTTCAAGGACGGAACCCAAACGAACGAAATCAGTAGCACGCAAAGCTGGAAAACGATGATTCCCAGAAATGTCAAATTTCAGAAGCAATCGAAACCGAAATTGCACGAAATCAGTATGAGCAATAAACGTAAAACAAGCAACAACCCAGAAAAACCAGAAGCTGGAAACCACAGAAAAATCCATCGGAAACCAGAAACCAAAAAGGAGCGAACGCGTTTCATAAATCGAAGTCGGTGTCCGACGCGAGTCTCCATCGCTGCCTCAGCGCGTGTGTGACTAATCGTCGTGTTCAGGAAGTGGTGCGTCGAAGACGATGGGTCGCATGTGGAGCCGCGGACCCAAGCGAACTGGTTCCAAACCAGAATTGCGAAGAAGACAATCGAATCGGCGGCGCGCCGCCACTAATTCATGTCGATTCTGGTGGTGCACCGCCTCGACTCACGTCAAGGGGGGCACCGCCGCGAAAAGATGCGAAGAACAAAGGCAAAGCAAAATTGATGGTGAAATCGCACGGCCTAAGTCGCGATCTCCCGCAAGCGTCGCGAGGCCACGACGCCTAGCGTCGGCCTCGAAGCGATGTGGCGTAGGTCGCGGCCGTGTGAACAAGGTGGAGCAACGGCGGGCTTCTCCTAGAGAAACCCTAGAAATCAATTTGGGGTTATTGCTCGAAGAAGACGACCCGTGTGAAAACAAATAAGGGGTGCAGTCAAATTCATCAAATAATCGACCGTGCCCCACTTTGAATAAAAAAAATTCAATTTATTCAAAACTAATTTTAATTATGAATTAAAACAAAGAGCCTAAATCTCTGATACCACTGTTGGAATTTAGAGGCACTTAAACACGTATACATGCGCAGCGGAATTAAACAGTTCACTAACAACAAACATATATGTTGGGAAATTTGTATTAAGTTTTGATGGAAGTCCCAAAACAAGTTGTAATAGGACCAGTCAGATCTATTAACTGACTGATGATTTAGAATCAGATTAAGATGACCAGCTGAAATGTATCGATAGCTGATGTAAAAGATAGGTCACATATTGAGGGGTAACTCAATATGTATAGGTCAGGTCAAATTATCAGATGATCAGATAAGGTCAGATGATCAGAAGACTAAACAAGTCAGAAGACAAGAAGAAGTCAGATGATCAGGTGAAGACATAAAGCTCAAGTTCAGAAGACCTGAAGATCAGATGACTCAAGAAGACCAGATGACCAGAAGACCTACATCAGTCGAGTCTGCAAATTATGCTAAGACAATCTGCATCAGAAGACTCTATCAGGTAGACTGATCAGTTATCTGATCAGGTCAGCTCACACCTGGTGTTAACCAAATGTTACACCAGATCATACGAATCTTCTACAAGAAGAATGTCAAACTTTAGTTGGTAGAACAAAAATTGAAGTGTTGTACTTGTGAAACCAATGAGAGAGCGACACGTACGCAAAAAAGGCTGACACTGCGGGATTCGGTGCTGCAATGTCAAAACGGCTACAAAAGACACTATTCACGCTTTCGGCCATGCCGCCCCTGAGCACGTCAAATCAATCCTGCAAATCTACCAAATATAGCCAGAAATTCAAATTGCTCTCCAACGGCTCTTTGATTTCGAGGTCTATAAATATGGGATTACTCTTCAGAGTAAAAACGACGGAAATTATCAAGAAGCTCATACTATAGTCAAATTTCCGCACGAAGAACACAACCTTGAAGATTATTTTTCTAAGTGTTCATCCCATAGTTCTTAGCACAGAAATCTTATCCTCTAGCTGCTAGGCTACTTAAATACTAGTATAGATTTCAAAGTTGGAACAAACAACAAATCTTACCCAAAATCCAAAGTTAGGTTAAGTTTGTTTAGCAAGATTTCAGATTAGGGTTTCTAGTTCTGATTTATGGGATTGGTTGAGTCAGAGCTCTATAAATATCTGTTGGTGTAATGTGTTGGACTAACACAAAAATCTAAGTCCAGTTGGTTAAGTTGGTTAAGTTGGTGCCCCTTGTGATAGGGAAGAGTGGACGTAGGACTGGTTGTCCGAACCACTATAAATCTTGTGTGCATTTACCTGATTGATTAACTGTTTTACACTATTGCACACAACTTGATTAAATCAGATACATATTTCGAAAGTTAGGATCAACTAGCACCAAGCTACTGATCTGATCAGATTGACTCCGTAGTCATCTGGTTGAAAACAACTTTGGAATCTGATTTGTTATAAACTGGTTTTTCACACGGGTATAAACTAGCTTTTGCACAATCAGTTAAACTGATAGATACCAAACTGATCTGCCCTCAGGCGATTAGTAAGTTGGATATCAGTCCAAACTGATTCACTTGCACTCGATCGAAAACTCGCAATCACACCGACCAAGACGAAAAAAGTTTTCAGAAGTCTATTCACCCCTCCCCTCTAGACTTCTGCCCTCACGAAACCCGTTCGGGACCAACAATATAATTGCATAATTAATTACGTGTAAACATAAAGAGAAACCTTACAGTAAATCATACGCATATTTCTCTACAATGGTATCCACGTAATCCCCAATCACGAATTTGCCACCGTTGAATTCCGAGACGAATTTTCTAGGAAAATCCAAACTCTATATCTTATGGAGAAAATATGAAGTAATGTTGTTTGTGAATTCCTAAGAGCTCATATATATAGGGAAGGCCCAGCTTAAATCTCAAGCTAACCTGATTAGGAAATAAAAATCCCTAATCTTATAAAATAAATCTCTTAGATTTATTTCTCATATATAAAATCTCTACAGATTTAATTCCCATGTATATCAAATCTCTACGGATTTGATTTCATATATATTAAATCCTATAATAATATTCCATATATTATTATTGGGAATCCTATTTAATTAAATCCAATTTAATTAAACATTAATAATAATTAATTCCAAATTAATCTATTATTAATTAATTCTTCATAAATTAAATATTAAATCCAATTTAATATTTAATCAACCAACTATAATCCGTAAAAGGGAACTACTTGTTGTGTGACCCATAGGCCCTCATATATCGAGCGATTAGTCAAACTAATGGTCTTAATTGAACCCTAGACAATAAATCAGACATTCTCAGTATATGAGGTACGTTGCGAGAAACGTGCAACTGCCTGTAACTGAAACATGGGCTATTATGATTACCTCCTTTCATTCGCGAATATTCGATTAAGTCTTGAACATGATGAAGTGTCTATTCAAATAACTTAATCATATTATCTCTAATCACTAATTGATCATGTATGTCACACTTAGCCACAAAGTCTAAGTTGTACATCCATCATGAGATACCTAGTATCACACTTAGCCCTTCTTTTTTGCCTTGCTGAAGAGGCTCTGGTTCGTTGGTTTGAACATAGTGTTGCTACCTCTCGTCTTACTGTCCACCGCAGTCTCCCTCGGCATCTTCTTTATGTCGATGATATCATGTTTTTCCTCGAGGCCACTCGGGCCAATGGCCTGTTGGGATTATACTGGAAAGTATGCTTTTACTTTGTATAATCAAACTGAATTTCGGTCTTATTTACTGAAATAAATTGTTTATCACTGATGCTTTAAATATCATCGAATGTTACATATATTTACTGCATAACTGTTCAATAATAAGTATGTGTTACATTGTAGTTAATTTAGTGATACCAGATCACAGAAGATTAAATTAACAGTCCCTTTTAACCAAAAGTACACCATTCACGACCTAGATGGAAATGAACAATCCATCGTGAAAGGTTGAAGTGTAAGGCTCAGATTGGTTTGTCTTGACCAAGAGATTACACTAGTGCATGTTTAGTGCACTGAATAGGACCTACAGGAGGACAAATTCTTCAGAACTGAACTAGGAAGAATTAGACCTCAGTGGTTCATTATTTCTTAATCTTCGTCCCTTAAATAGGATCGCGTGTGGTTAGTAATTATTGCTTTGACTTATTACGGGTAGAGAATCAACGTGATTCAATACTTTATATCTTGGGCAATATTATTGGTCACACGCGATTGCTAAGATTTAATACGGAGAATCGTGTGCAAGTACGCTTGTTCGATTTGCCCCCTTGGGAGGTTCATAAGTTTTATCATACCAAATCTTGCAAGTGGAACTAGTTTCCGATATGGATAATAATGTTGAACCGTTCCTTTACCAAGGATAAAAGATATTAATTAATGGAAAGCTATTTCAGTGGCTTGAATTAATTAATGGGCTAGATAATCTTAAACACGGGAAATAATAACCAGGAGCCATATTAACTGTAATATGGGTTAAGATGGATAGTGCAATATTAATTATGTAGTGGGATTAATTAATATTTATGGGCTTGAATAATATTGTGGCTCAATATTGATAATTCAAGATCCATTGGAAGGTCCAATCTTAATTCTCCTAAAGGCCCCTCAAGTAGCCCAACATAAAGTCCAGTAACTGAAAAAGGTGTTTAAAAATAAAATAAATTTTTGTTGCTATTTTTCCTCATTTTTCGAAAAATATGAATAAAAGGGGAGAAAAATATTCTTTGAATTTTGTTATGGAATGAAGATATGTATTCTTGAAATACAAGATTATCTCATTAAATTCAAGAAATCTCCCACTTGGTTATTTATATGTTAATTTTCGAAAATTTTGAAAGAATAAGGGAAAGAAAGATTTTCTTGATTTTCTTGAAAAGATATTATGGAAGATATGTATTCTTGGAATACAGGTATATCTCATAAATTCAAGAAGATCCAAATCTTGGAATCTTGATCCTTATTTTTTTCGAAAATCACCATAACAAGAGAAGGTGGGATTTTATGGAATATTTTAATTATGGAGAAAAGAATATAGGAGATATATTCAAGATTTCTTGGAGATCAAGAAAAGTTTTTTTCCTCCCTATTCCATGACAAAAATCGGCCACCACCCTCTATAAATAGGGGATGAATGTTTCATTCCCAAATACAATTCCATGTGCTGAAAAATTAGTAAATCCACAAAGGTGGTGCAACAAATTTTTATTTTCCCTTTTGTTAATTGTTCGTGAGCTTCCTTCCACCGGATTGACAAGCAAGGACTAGGGAATACTTGGGAAGGCCTTTTGGTGTGTTTTTATCGATGAGACCATTGCCACTCCAAGAGGTTTATTCACATAAACTCGTAGTAATTCTGCATGCGTAGGATTTATGTGAACTGTTTATATGCATGATTTGTTGTTGAATTATTATTTGAATTAATATAGGATTAATTCATGCTAGTAATAATTGTTAGAATTAAATTTATATTTAAATATTCATCCCAAATAGATCCGGCAATTAATTCCCCAACAATCGTATCGAGAGCGGTTTGCTTTGGCTCAATTTTAAATTGTAATTTAATTCGTTTTTCATTAAATTTGAAATTGGATAGTAGAATTGCTAGATCTTTTTTTTGCGGGTATCCAATTGTCATGGAATTTAATGTGTTTATTTATGCATGCATATAAATTGTGGTTTTTAATTCGATTCATCGAATTTTTTTTTGCCTCGTGGAGAAAATCCACGAGTAGATTAGAATTTGTTTGATTTGATCAATGTAATAGACTAGTCTAGATCTAGGTTTATTTATTTTTGTAAATAAATTCAGAACCGGATCTAAACGGAGGCGAGATGAAGAATTAAAAGACGGATCCGAACCGGGCAGAGGGCGTGGCGGCGGCGGCGAACGCGTTAAGGGAGGCACGCGCGACACGGACGCCGGGGGGGCCAAGACGGCGCTGGGCGAGGCTATATCGGGCCGAAAGCGCGGCGCGGATCGCCTTGTATGCGCGCAGTTTAAGCGGGCGACGACGCAGACGCGGAGGGCGCTGGATGCAGATGCTGCTGGCGGGCGTGGGCGATGGAGGGGGCGACGGGCGACGCGGAGACGGCGACGCGGAGACGCAGCAGTGACGCGACGGTGGCACGCGGATGTAGGCGGGCGACGCAGTGACGCGGGCGTGGGCGCTACGGATGGATGTAGGCGTTTCGGGCGAGTAGGAGGCACGCGACGCGGATGGGCATGGTTTGGCGCTGGAAGAGGCATGGGCGAAGACCGCATGCACGACGCTCGCCGAGATCCGCCGAGGGTCGCCGAGCGGACGCATCGCCGGGCGACGGCGTCGCCGGGCGCTTTAGGCGCCACAAGACGGATGCCACTCGACACGGCCGGGAGTGCTAGTAGTAGCACCTCCGACCGGGTGGTCGATGATGCGGCTTGACAAGGCGTTTTTTTTAAAGACGGTCAGTGGGAGCTTTTCGAGACGAACGATGAAGGCTATGAAGACGATTTTTCAAGATCAAGACATGACAAAAATTAACCATGACAATTGGATATATGTGCCCAATATGTTTAATTTTTTGTTTTGATGTTATGCATTAATTTATGCTTATTTAAATTGTGTTTAAATTTGCGATGCATGAGAAAATATTTTGAAAAATCTCACTTTCGAATATTACTAAGTATGCTTAAACAATTAATTGACAATTTTATTCCGGATAATAAAATTAAATTAATTTTGACCTCCATGATTTATTTATTTGTGAATTATTTTGGAGAAATTCCCTCCACGGGACGGTGAAAAGATAGCTTTCACATGAATAAATTCCAAATGGATGATTATGGATTATTACTAGTGGCGACGATGACCCTCCCCACGAGGCTCGTTCAAAGCAAAATAATAGTTATGTATTTAATCATGGTTATTACTTAGGTATAAAATTGATATGCATATACTTCCTGAAGTCCCTGTCAATTTTATATTGGTCAAGTGGGAGCCAACTATTAATCTGGATATTAAAGGTTTGTAACTGTTTTCTTGTTTGAACTGCTTGAATGTGTTTAAATAATGACCCACCCCACGTTGGCTTATTTAAACTGTTTTGAGATGTTGGCTGATGCATGTTCATATTTTTTTGAGATTTTAATATGATGCATGTGATCGAACCTTGTGATATATTTGTGCTTATGCATATTATTATTTATTTCAGTTCATCATGTCGCAACCTTTTAATCCACTGTTCAATATACTTAAAGACAATTTGCTTACTGGTGAAAACTATTTTGATTGGATATACAAACTAAAACCGGTCCTAGCCGCATCACCTTCCAAATGGGTACTTGATACACCAAAACCCGAAAAACCAGCTAAGGACGCTGGAATATGGGACGAGATGTTATATGGTGAATGGGAGCTAGCGAATGAATTGATGAAGGATGCAATTCTAGCACATCTGTCAGATTTGTTGAAACGCCTTCACCAAGGATATAAGTCATCTGCAGACATCTTACAGAATCTTGAAGCGATGTTCGCACATCCGACCCATATGGCAATCCAAATTGTGAAGCAAGAAATGGCTGAATTAAAAATGGAAAAAGGGACGACTGCAGCGCAGCACGTTCTTAGGGTTATGGTGTTATTTGAGGAGCTTGAGATCCTCGGCGAAAAATGTGATTTCAAAACTAAAATTGATTTCATTCTCCAATCCTTACCAAAGAGCTATAATCACCATTATCTTGAGTATCTATTGGAAGATCTAGATTTTACAGTGGATGATCTTGTAAATGCTCTCACTTTGGTTGAAAGGGAGAGGGAGCGCGAGGAAAAAAACTTGGGAAAACAGAAATCTTCTTTTCATCATAGGTCAAGTGGTGATAAGGATGATGAAAAGAGAAGAGAGTTAAACCAAGCAGACTCAACATCAAATAAGAGCATGGGATCAAGCATGAGGAAAATTTTGGAAAGCGGCGGAGTAGGACACTCGAGGAAAGCCTGTTCCGATTCTTCTAGGAATGGAAAGAAAGGTAATTCTCACACAGTAGTTGTTGAAACTTGCTTAGCGGTGTATACCTCCCATTTATTGGTGGTGGATACGGGATCCACTGATCATGTTTGTTTCACTTTACATGGGTTCAAGCGGACCCGGCAACTTAGTGGGAGTGAGATCCTCATCACACTGGGCGATGCTACGAGAGTGGCAGCTGAAGCAGTGGGAGAAGTGCACCTGTCTTTTGAAGACAGAGTTTTAATTTTAAGAGATGTTCTTTACGTTTCGAATTTTAGAAAGAATTTAATTTTGGTTTCTAAACTTTTCCTTGATGGATATTCGGTTACTTTTGATAAAGTTGTTACCATTTCTCTTTATGATAAATTTATCTGTCATGGAACGTTGTAAAATAATCTCTATATAATTAATTGTGCACACCACTCACGAAATGCATCCTATAACACATCAACTGTTTCCAATAAAAGAAAATGTTCATCAGACATGAACGAGACACTTCTATGGCATCTAAGATTGGGACATATTAATCCAAAGAGGATCCAAAGGTTGGTGAAAGACGGTTCACTGGAATTTCTCCAAGTTGAACCAATTCCAACCTGCGAATCATGTTTGGAGGGTAAAATGACCAAGAGGGCATTCGGAGCCAAGGGGAATAGAGCCAAAGAAGTGTTATAAATCGTTCACACAAACGTATGTGGTCCAATGTCAACCAAAGCAAGAGGAGGTTATGAGTATTTCGTCACTTTTATTGATGACTACTCAAGGTACGGTTATATTTTCCTTATGAAGCATAAATCTGAGACCTTTGAGAAATTCAAAGAATTTAAGGCTCAAGCAGAGAATCATAGGGAAAAACGTATCAACTCTCTACGATCCGATCGTGGAGGCGAGTACCTCAGCGATGAGTTTTTGAACTACTTGTCAGATGAAGGGATTGTATCCCAGCTAACTGCACCCGGAACCCCTCAACAAAACGGGGTTGCAAAGCGAAGAAACAGAACTCTTTTGGAAATGGTTAGATCAATGATGAGTTATGCGGATCTTCCCAAGTCATTCTGTTGTCATGCCTTGGAAACAGCGGCTTACATTCTGAACTCGGTGCCATCCAAATCGGTTCCCAAAACTCCCAAAGAATTGTGGATCGGGCGCAAGCCCAGTTTGAGACACATGAGAATTTGGGGGTGTCTGGCCTACGTGTTGGACAAGGAAGCCGGAAAATTGGATCCTCGATCAGAATTAAGGTTGTTTATAGGATACCCCGAGGGAACAAAAGGGTGTATGTTCTATGGTCCCGAAGATCAAAAGGTGGTAATAAGCACCCACTTTAGATTTTTGGAAGAAGACTATATGAACGAAAGAAGACCCAAAAGCGAGATTACCTTAAATGAGCTAAGGGGGTTAACCTCATTGCCAACTGTACAAGATGATATACCAAACGACACACTTTCACAACCGGAACCTCGTCGTAGTGGGAGGGTTGTGAGACAGCCCGAGAGATTCATGGGGATAGGAGAGTCCTCGGACTTGATTCCCGGACAAGACGAATCAGACCCATGGACATATGATGAGGCAATCCAAGATAAGGATGTGATTTCTTGGCAAAAGCAATGAAAGCCTCAATGGGTTCTATGGATCATAACAGAGTGTGGGAGCTAGTCGAACCACTTAATGGGGTCAAACCCATTGGTTGCAAGTGGGTATACAAGAGAAAAAGAGGACCGAACGGGAAGGTGAAAACCTTCAAGGCAAGGCTTGTGGTGAAAGGTTATACTCAGAAAGAAGGGATCGACTATGAGGAAACCTTTTCACCTGTAGCAATGCTCAAGTCCATCCGAATTCTCTTGTCGATTGTCACAAGATCTCGATTTTGAAATCTGGCAAATGGATGTCAAGACAGCTTTCCTTAACGGAAGTCTTGATGAAGAAATTTATATGCAACAACCCCAAGGCTTCATTGAAAAGGGCCAAGAACACCTAGTTTGTAAGCTCATGAAGTCCATTTACGGACTCAAACAAGCATCCAGAGCTTGGAACCAATGTTTTGATCATGTTATAAAGTCTTATGGGTTTGATCAAAATGAGTTCGAAAGTTGTGTGTACAAAAAGTGTGTCAGAACTGCATTGGTATTCTTAGTACTATACGTAGATGACATTCTACTCATCGGGAATGATGTAAAGGTGTTAACAGACGTAAGGGCATGGCTTTCAAAATAGTTTGATATGAAGGACTTAGGGGAAGCCGGGCACATCCTTGGGATCAAGATCACTCGAGATCGCAAGAAAAGGATGATAGGCTTATCGCAAGCTTCATACATAGACACCGCCTTGAAACGATTCAAAGATGCAGATTCCAAGAAAGGCTTCATACCTTTCAGGCATGGAATCCATCTATCCAAGGAAATGTGCCCTAAGACACAAAAGGAGATAGATGACATGAAAGGCATTCCTTATGCTTTGGCTGTCGGAAGCCTTATGTATGTAATGTTGTGTACGAGACTGGATATCTGCTTTGTCGTTGGTATGGTGGCAAGATATCAAAGTAACCCAGGGAAAGAACATTAGACGGCAGTTAAAAAACATTCCAAGTATCCAAGAGAACTCGAGATAGAATGTTGGTTTATCACCGATAGTCTAATCCCCATCGGCACATGACTCGGATTTCCAATCGGACTTAGATTCCGTAAAATCTACCTCCGATAGTGTGTTTTGCATGGGGGAGGAGCCATGACATGGAGAAGCATTAAGGTAAATGCATCGCAGATTCTACCGTGGAAGTTTAATATGTAGTCGCCATGAGGCAAAGGAAAAAGCGGTTTGGCTCAAGAACTTCCTAGTGGACTTGGATGTAGTTCGAATTTACCCAACACAATCATCATTTTATTGTGACAATGCCGAAAGCAAAGATTGCAAATTCAAGGGAACCAAGAGCCCACAAGGCCAGAAACACATTGAAAGGAAATACCATCTTATACGAGAAATCGTTAAGAGAGGAGATATAGAGGTGGCAAAGATCGCGTCAGAAGACAACCTAGCAGATCCATTCACAAAGGGTCTGCCTCAGAATACATTCGAGAGACATGTGGAAGGAATGGGTGTCAAGACCGTTGTCAACTGCTTGAGTATAAGTGGGAGACATTATTAGGTTCGTAGTAGGTGACATTAGATGTCACGAGAACTACACGAGACATGATGTAGTATACTTAAAAGCAGACTTTGAGTATAAGTGGGAGATTGTTGGGATTATACTGTAAAGTATGCTTTTACTTTGTATAATCAAACTGAATTTCGGTCTTATTTACTGAAATAAATTGTTTATCACTGATGCTTTAAATATCATCGAATGTTACATATATTTACTGCATAACTGTTCAATAATAAGTACGTGTTACATTGTAGTTAATTTAGTGATACCAGATCACAGAAGATTAAATTAACAAGGTCCTTTTAACCTAAAAAAGTACATCATTCACTTACCTAGATGGAAATGAACAATCCATCGTGAAAGGTTGAAGTGTAAGGCTCGATTGGTTTGTCTTGACCAAGAGATTACACTAGTGCATGTTTAGTGTAATTGAATAGGACCTCCAGGGAGGACAAATTCTTTTAATCGAACTAGGAAGAATTAGACCTCAGTGGTTCGTTATTTCTTAATCTTCGTCCCTTAAATAGGATCGCGTGTGGTTAGTAATTATTGCTTTGACTTATTACGGGTAGAGAATCAACGTGATTCAATACTTTATATCTTGGGCAATATTATTGGTCACACGCGATTGCTAAGATTTAATACGGAGAATCGTGTGCAAGTACGCTTTTTGTTCGACGGCCCCCTTGGGAGGTTCATAAGTTTTATCATACCAAATCTTGCAAGTGGAACTAGTTTCCGGTATGGATAATAATGTTGAATTGTTCCTTTACCAAGGATAAAAGATATTAATTAATGGAAAGCTATTTCAGTGGCTTGAATTAATTAATGAGCTAGATAATCTTAAACACGGGAAATAATAACCGGGAGCCATATTAACTGTAATATGGGTTAAGATGGATAGTGCAATATTAATTATGTAGTGGGATTAATTAATATTTATGGGTTTGAATAATATTGTGGCTCAATATTGATAATTCAAGATCCATTGGAAGGTCCAATCTTAATTCTCCTAAAGGCCCCTCAAGTAGCCCAACATAAAGTCAAATAACTGAAAAAAGGTGTTTAAAAATTAAATAAATTTTTGTTGCTATTTTTCCTCATTTTTCGAAAAATATGAATAAAAGGGGAGAAAGATTTTCTTTGAATTTTGTTATGGAATGAAGATATGTATTCTTGAAATAGAAAGATTTTCTTTGAATTTTGTTATGGAATGAAGATATGTATTCTTGAAATAGAAGATTATCTCATTAAATTCAAGAAATCTCCCACTTGGTTATTCAAATATGTTAATTTTCGAAAATTTTGAAAGAATAAGGGAAAGAAAGATTTTATTGATTTTCTTGAAAAGATATTATGGAAGATATGTATTCTTGGAATACAGGTATATCTCATAAATTCAAGAAGATCAAAATCTTGGAATCTTGATCCTTATTTTTTTCGAAAATCACCCTAACAAGAGAAGGTGGGATTTTACGGAATATTTTAATTATGGAGAAAAGAATATAGGAGATATATTCAAGATTTCTTGGAGATCAAGAAAAGTTTTTTTCCTCCCTATTCCATGACAAAAATCGGCCACCACCCTCTATAAATAGGGGATGAATGTTTCATTCCCAAATACAATTCCATGTACTGGAAAAATTAGTAAATCCACAAAGGTGGTGCACAAATTTTTATTTTCCCTTTTGTTAATTGTTCGCGAGCTTCCTTCCACCGGATTGATGAGCAAGGACTAGGGAATACTTGGGAAGGCCTTTTGGTGTGTTTTTATCGACGAGACCATTGCCACTCCAAGAGGTTAGTTCACGTAAACCCGTAGTAATTCCGCATGCTTAGGATTTATGTAAACTGTTTATATGCATGATTTGTTGTTGAATTATTATTTGAATTAATATATGGTTAATTCATGCTAGTAATAATTGTTAGAATTAAATTTGTATTTAAATATTCATCCCGAATAGATCCGGGTAATTAATTCCCCAACATGGCCGTCATATTCGGCAGCTTCTTGATGATTATGGTCGGGTTTCAGGTCAAGTTTTCAGTCCTTCAATGTCCCGGGTCTTCTATGGTGCTAAAGTGACTGATCGCATGAAGATTTTCATTAGTCGTTGCACTTCTATCTCCACTGGTTCCCTCCCCTTCACCTATCTTGGTGTTCCCATCTTTGAGGGCTCTCCCAAAGGTAGTCATCTTATGGTCGTGGCTGACTCTGTTATTCAGAAGTTTTCCAGATGGACGGGCAATTCCCTATCTCTTGCTGGTAGATGTTGTCTCATCAATAGTGTCATCACGAGTTCTCTGGTTCACACTATGATGGTCTACAAATGGCCTAAGCAGTTGTTGAATAAAATTGAGATGGTCATTCGTAACTTCCTATGGACTGGCAATATCTCGAAGAAGGGCTTCTACAATGTGGATTGGGCTCGCTGTTGCGCTCCTACTACCGAGGGTGGCCTTGGCATCCATTCGATCAGACTTGCGAATGCTTCTTTCATTTGTAAGCTGACTTGGGACACCGTCACCTCAACTGATGACACCACCCGTTTGGTTCGGGACCGTTACTTCACTAAGAATGGCACGCCTCGGAATTTTTGGCGCCGGTCTTCTATTCGGACTGCTCTTCATGCTCATGCTAGGAGGATTGAGGAGGGTTCTTACTGGTTGATTGGGAGACACTCGAAGGTCAAAATTGGACGGACAATTGGTTGGGTTAACTTCTGGTTGACCGCATTAATTTGCCTTCAGACTTCTTACAGCACTATGACTGCTCTGTTGAGGACTATTTTATAGAGGGGGTTTGGTACTTCACTAGCTATTTCATCACAACCCACCTTGACTTGGTTATGGAAATCTTACAGACTCCGATTCACGAGATGGATCAGTGAATTTGGCCGGAATCTGCCACTGGTAATCTTACCTCGAGAAGGGCTTATGACCTTCTACGTTCCCCTCTTCTCCAGAAGTCTTGGGCTCCCTGGCTTTGGGCGTCTTTCATCCCTTCCTTACGTAGTACCATTGTCTGGCGCGCCATTTGGAATAAATTGCCTACCTCTAATGTGGTTTCTCGTATTTTAGCTATTTCGGGCCCCACGATCTGCCCGCTTTGCCTCTGTGCATCTGAAACTCAGGAACACATCCTCACAGAATGCAGGTTTACTCGTTCTCTTCTCACTTCTATATCTGATATCTTCAGTATTCAGCTATGCTTTGATAGGGGCTTCTCTAGCTTGGTTTTACAGGCCCAGAAGGTGACCCGGACTAAGCAGATCAAGAATCTCTGGCGCCTCACCTTCATCACCACGGTTTGGGCCATTTGGAAGACTCAGTGTACGGCTGTTTTTGATGATGTTCGTCCCTCTCATCATGGCTGTATGGTCCTTATTCTTGGACTTTTTCGTGAGATTCAACACTTCAAAGTTTGGACTATGCATGGCATTGATGATTTACTCGTTTGTAGGAGGCTTCGGGTTCCCGCTGTCCCAAAACCCACCTTGATGACTACGGTGGTTCGTTGGAGGCCGCCGCCTCCGGGAAGCTACAAGCTGAATGTAGATGGCAGTGCTGAGGCGGATTGCATTTTTGCGGGTTGTGTTGTCCAGAATTCTAGAGGGTTGTTTGTTGTTGCATTCTCGGTCACTCTTGGGAGCGGTATTGCTTTGGAGGCGGAGATTCTTGCTGGTATGCATGGTGTTGTCTTTGCTGGTCGAAGTTTGCCGATGCCAGGTCTAATGTTACCCTCACTATTTCCCACATTCATAGAGAGGGGAATTCCATTGCTGATTTACTTGCCAAATTACACTATGACAATGTTTGGATCGGGGGTTGTCCCGATTTTCTTTGTGATAAGCTTTATTCTGATATGAATAAGGATTACTTTCGTTTTTCGAAGTAGTCCCTGTTTAGAGGAGTTTCCATTTTTCCCTTCGACCAGGGGTTTTGTCCCAAGGGGGGTTTTACCCTGGCAAGGTTTTTAGTGGGGCTCCGGCCTCTGGTACGGTCTGTGTACTTATGGCTCTTGGTTTTTTCTCTTTTATTTTTAGGTATCGTTTATTTGCCTAGTATCTCGTAGTAAGTGAAATCTTACTACATTATCTAAGAGTATGATGCATATCGCACACCAATCTCCATTGCATCATCAATATCTCATTCTTGATGATCCTTGATCGGGGCTATTTGAGAATCATGCTCAAGTCATCTGAGTTCTCACAACCTCAATGACAACAATGACTCATGGGAACACTTGTATGAATAAATGCAAACAATCAAACGTAATATTCAAACAAGTGTATTGTCATACATTAATATTAAGTGAACTATAATATTAAATCAAACTGAATATCATCTAGTATTATGTTCTTACAATAGATTGTCTCTAGGACACTAACACTTACAAAAGGTTCTCCAATGAACAATTATTAAACAAAGGAAAATCAAATAATTTGTTGCACCACCTTTGTGGATTTCTAATATTTCCAACTCATGGAATTGTGTTGGGGATGAAGAATTCATCCCCTATATATAATAGAGGGGGTGGTCGAAAATTAGGGCCTAATTAGGGTTAGGAAAGATCTTTTCTTGATCTCCAAGAAATCTTGAATATATCCCATATATTCTTCTTTCTATGCGTAATTTTCCACAAAAATCTCACACCCTTATTTAGCCACTATTTCGAAAATAAGTAGAAGATTTGCTAGATTGGATCTTTCTTGAATTTATGAGATATTCTTGTATTCCAAGAATACATATCTTTCTCCATAAAAAATCTTTCCAAGAAAATCAAGAAAATCTTTTCTTCCTTCTTATTCTCTATTTTTCGAAAATTTCCTTAAAGAAACCAATTGGGAGATTTCTTGAATTTATGGGATAATCTTGTATTCCAAGAATACTTATCTCCTTTCCATAAAATCTTTCCAATAAAATCTTTCTCCTTCTTTTTCTTTAACAAATTCGAAATTAAGGAAAAATATGCAACAAAATATTTAATTTATTTTAAACACTTTTTCATTTAATGGACTTTAATTTGGGCTACTTGAGGGGCATTTAGGAGAATTAAGATGGACCTCCCAATGGGCTTCTGAATTCCAATATTGAGCCACAATATAATTAAGCCCATTAATATTAATTAATTCCAATATATAATTAATATTGCACTATCCATCTCAACCCATATTACGGTAATATGGCTCCCGGTTATTATTTCCCGTGTTTAAGATTATTTTGTCCATTAATTAATTAAGCCACTGAAAAGCTTTATATTAACTAATATCTTTATCCTTGGAGTAAGGACAACTCAACATTACTATCCATACCGGAAAATTAATTTCACTTGCAAGATTTGGTATGATAAAGGTTTTGAGCCCACCAAGGGGACTAATCATGCAAGACTCTCCAAGCACACGATTCTTTGTATTAATTTAGCAACTGTCATGTAATTAATATTATTGCCCAAGATATAGGGTATCGAAGTCACAGTGATTCTCTTCCCATTATAAGTCAAAGCAATAATTACTAATCGCACACAGTCCTTATTAAGTGACAGAGATTAAGAAATCAACAACCACTGATGTATAACTCTTCATCCCATAAGTCTGTGCGAATGAGTTTATCATCTCTGTAGGTCCGCTTCAGCTCATCAAATGCACTAATGTAATCTCTCGGTCAAGACAAGCCAATCTGAGCCTTACACATCAACTTCTACTAATAGATTGGTCAGATCTATCTAAGTTGTGAAACACGCACTTGTTTACAAGGGACTATTAACGTGTTCTTCTGTGATCTGGTATCACCACGTTAACTACAATGTAACACATGTTATTCTATGAATGGTGTGCAATAAATATATATAACATTCAATCATATTTAAAGCAATAGTGATAAATAATTTATTTCAGTAAATAAATGTTTAATACATAGGTTATACAAAGTAAAAGCATACTTTCACGTATAACCCCAACATAACGTGTGTGGACAACATCGTGGTCACCAAGTTAAACATACCTTCCGGAAGTCGCAATGTGCTCAACTTGAACGAAGTAACATGGACGAACCAAGAAAGGCCATCAAGCCAATATCTCGGAGTGTATCAGGTCCGACAACAGAAGACAACTGGATGACCCCGATAAAAGAATACATGAAGAATGGAACTTTTCCAGACGACAAGGTTTTAGCTCGCCGACTACAATTAAGGGCAGCGAGATACACCATAGTCGATAACCAACTCTAAAAATGAGATTTTTCACTACCTCTACTGAAATGCATCACACCGGAGAAAGGGCAAATAATTTTGAAAGAAATCCATAATGAAACCTGTGGAAACCACACGGGGGGACAATCGCTCATTTACAAGACGATCAGATAAGGTTACTTCTGGATAACTCTAAGGAAAGATGCAATTACATATGCCAAAACTTGTCGCCAGTGTCAGCTTTTCGCTCCGACCATCAAGCGTGCTCCAGAGGAGCTCACCTCTATGTTGGTCCCGTGAAAAACCCATGAAATGTGTAAAAAAAATCATGTAATGCATATAAAACAGGGGTGAGGGAATGGTGATTCCAATTTTTCTTTTTAAACCATGTGTGTTTTGCTTATAATCAAATGCATATGGTAAGTTAAGAACATAAAACAGTAAAGAACACACGATTTTATAGTAGTTCGGAGTCCAACTCCTACATCCACTCTTCCCTATCAACAGGGGCACCAACTTAACCAACTGGACTTAGTTTTACGTGTTAGTCCAACACGATACAACAAATATTTAATGAGTTCTCACTCTCTCGGGACTTATCACCCTCCACGGGATTGCCTACCCTCCCTCACGGGATTGCTTCGATGTTTAACAAGTTCTCACTCACACCCAGAAAGTAAGCTAGTCCAACTAACTTACAATCCTTGCTTAACAAAACTTAACCTAACACTCGGTTTGGGTAAAGATTGTTTGGTGTCCAACTAGGGTGAGATTTTCCCTTACATTTGTTTAGCCTTAATGCTAAGGTCGGGAAAATCTCTCTAAGCTTAGGATATTCCATTTGTGCTTAGATCTAGGGTAGAACACTCTTGAATATATGCGTGTATTTCTTGCTCAGTGTTCTATGGTGGAAATGCTAGATGATTTGGCTCTGTAGCTTCAATGGTGTTTTCACGCATTTCACACACTGAATAATGAAGGAAGAACTTGTATTTATAGTGTGGATTTGAATGTTACCGTTGGATGGAGTCACATTAAAATCCATACTATTCTGTAGCTTTTTGCAGCTTTTTCAGGCTGGTTGTCTTCCTCTCATTGGTCCACGTCAGCTGAATCTAACAGTTATTTCTTCAGATTCTTCTGAGTCTTCAGGATCCTTCTGAGTCTTCAGGATCCTTGATTCAGCAGACTTTTCTTCAGCGGACCTTGTCTGATCAGGTATACTGACACTCAGGCTAACTGAGTTCAGCTCTTCTGACTTCAGAGAGTCTGACCCTCAGGTCACTAGCACTCAGGCTAACTGATCATTAGTAGCGTTTTGATTCTCAGTGAACATGACTTCAGATGACTTTTCTTCAGGTGACATCAGATCAGTACTCCTGTTTTACTATTCAGCTCTTCTAATTTGGTCGCCTGATCTGGTATGCAGATTTCTAGTTTACTGATTTCTTCTCGCATGATCTGATCAGCTCGCCTGATCTGATCAGCACAGCATCAGGTCAGCATATCAGTTTATCTGCATCAGATTAGCACATCAGGTTAGCATATCAGGCTAGTTGCATCAGGTCATCTTATCTGATCTCGATCACGTCTGATCTCGACCAGTCTCATCTGCTCCTCTTCTGATCAGCAACCTCATCTTCTGATATGCACCCTTCTCTTCTGATCTGCAACCTCCTCTTCTGATCTGGTCTTCTGATAATCTGACGAGCTTATCTTTTCTGGTCATCTGATCAGGTCACTTCTGATCATCTGATCTTCTGATCTCAGGTCCATCTGATCAGGTAACTTCTGATTCTTCTGATCAGCTGGCTTAGCTTTTCTTTTCTTCTGATTTTGCTCAGCTCATCAGTTAACTCCGGAACTCATCTTACTCATCTGATCTCGATCAGTCTCGTCTGCAGCCTCGTCTGATCTCGATCATCTACTTCTGATTTCATGAGTTCCCCCTCAACTCGTTCTCTCGTTCCCCCTCAACTTGTTATCTGTAGATTAGCTTCAATAACACAAGTTGATAATATTTTGGCATTATTCATAAAAACTAAAAGATCCCAACACTCTATCTATTGCCCGTGGCCTTTTTCAAAGTGGGGGATCGACCTTATTGGACCTTTCCTAAAGGCCCCAGGCAGCTCGAAGTTTCCAGTAGTCGCGGTGGACTGCTTCACCAAATGGGCAAAGGCAGAATCCTTAGTAACCATCACCCAAGAAAAGATCATCCGTTTCATTTGGAAGAACATCATTTGCCAATTTGGCCATTCGCAAGCGATCATCACCGACAATGGGAAGCAGTTCGACGGATACGAGATCAACAATTTCTTTGCGAAGTGGAAAATCGCGAAGTTATTTTCTACCCCTTACCACCCATA
The DNA here is from genome assembly GCA_037126765.1 of Stenogyne calaminthoides. Taxonomy (NCBI): domain Eukaryota; kingdom Viridiplantae; phylum Streptophyta; class Magnoliopsida; order Lamiales; family Lamiaceae; genus Stenogyne; species Stenogyne calaminthoides. Next base: position 13,696,807 of record JBBCBC010000018.1, read on the forward strand.
ATCAAACGGACAAGTAGAGGCAATGAACAAGATAATCAATCACACTTTGAAGACCCAACTCGATGATTCAAAGGGGTTGTGGGCCTTCAAACTTCCGGACATCCTATGGTCGTACCGAACAACATTTCGTAATTCAACAGGCGAAACATCTTTCGCATTAGCTTTTGGAGTTGAAGCAGTCATACCCGCCGAGGTCGAGGTGCGAAGCCACCGAACCTCGCAAACTATCAAAAGATAATGATCGAGCTCTATCCCTTAGCCTCATAATAAATTAATGATTTATACTATGCACTAATATATATATTAAAGTTTCAAGGGGCCGGGGGACCAGTGACCCGCTTGGCTCCATAGTAGTTCCGCCACTGGCTTTACCCAAAATAAAATAAAGTCGACTAGGTATTTAGAGATGTTGACATGTTGTACTGCAATTTTAACTTTTATTTTTCATATTACTTTTGATTCCATTGGGAAAATAGTAATTAAAAAATTCTTCTAAATAAATCATGCCTCATACTTTTTCTTTTTATATAAATCGATTCTTTAGAAAAAATAGTGATTTAAAAATTCTTCTAAAAATGGAAATTCAACAGATTCAATTATAGTTTGACTTGAATGATATGTTTTTACTCAATTTGTCCCGTAATTATTTGCACATTCGTTTCATGGTCCTAATTAGATGTCTTAATATTATTTGCACACTCCAAAAGATAAAAACATTATATATATAAAAGGCTAAAAATTTATTAAAGAATAAAAGAATGAGCATCAGTGATGCTCGACAAATTACCTAGCTAAACCAAAATCACCAACAACATTTAAAGCACCTTTACTTTATAAATAAAGGTTTATAAAATTACCCTCAATCTACTTGTTATTCAAAAATTTCTTAATATGTGTGTCCAACTCCATTTGCAACTAATTCTGGATCGGGAGGAGTATTTTTTTTTATTTTTTATTAAATTGTATGACCTTTTAAGTTTTAAGTATTAAATAATATTTAGTTTGTTCCTTAAAAAAAACAATATATAATTTGTATTAAGTTTTATCCCAAATTTCAAATCCTGAGTTCGCGACTCACCATGTTGAAGATATTGGTAACCAGCATGTTGAACAGAAAGAATGTGTATTTCGTATTATTCAAGTCTCAATATTGGGTACATGCACTAGGGACTTTTTAGTATAGTTGATCCTAACAGCCACTAACATACTTATGCCATGTCACAAACAACGCGCGCCTCTAATACGAGCTCACGTGCATATTCTCACATGCATATGCAAATCCTTGAAGATGCAGTCAATTTTTATCCAGTCCAATCCTCCTTCTTGCTTTGTTTCATATTTTCCTATGTTGCATGCGTGCTTGGTTGGGAAGGTTTGGGGTATACTATGTGAATCAAAGTTATAGTGTGTGTTTGAAATTACACTGCTATAACTTTGATTCCCCCAAAATATATAAGAAATTCATCAAATGTGTTAAATAAATGAGATATGATTTTGATTGTTTTTCATTTTCATTCCCTTTTCCATTTCATTCCTCATAATTTTACTAAGCATAATTTTTCTCACCAATTGTTTAAAGTGATTTATTTCTAGATATTTAGTTCTTTAAATTGTTTGGTGTTTAGGTAAAAAATATTAGCAATCCCCCATCTACCAAATGTGAATCATATCTATCTTTATAAAGTCTCTATTTCAAATTCTAGAAATTCTATTAAGAGTTATTTATAATATTTTAATATTTTAATCTTAATCATTATATTTTCTTACAATCATATTTTTATTATTAAATTATAAATAATACTCCCTTCTATTTTCTTTTAAGAGTCACTCTCCTGTGCACCCCATGAATTGGTGCAATTGAATTCAATTTTAATTTGGATGAACTATGCACTCTAAACCCTAACCCCTAAACAATTAACCATAAATCATATATGAACCATTCGGGCCGGGTGAACCATGAACCACTTGGGCCGAGTGAACCATAACCCACTCGGGCCGGGTTTGGGATCGGGCCGAGTGAACCATAAATCATATATGAACCATTCGGGCCGGGTGAACCATGAACCACTTGGGCCGAGTGAACCATGACCCACTCGGGCCGGGTTTGGGATCGGGTCGAAAAAAAAACAACTGAAATTAAAGTTAAAAGAAAATTGAAATTGAAAAAAAAAAAAAAAAAAAAAAAAAAAAAAGAACTCCTAAAATTAAATTGCACCAAATTGATTTGGTGCAAATGGTGCACATGAGAATTTGTCTTCTTTTAAATGTCATTTTGGATGTTTTTAAATAAATTAAAGATTTTTTTATGTTAAAATTAACCTTAGTTAATATATACTCCCTCCGTCCCATAATAGCGTGCACGTTTACTGTTTTCACGTGTTTTAGCAAGCAAGTTTTTTATTAGTATTTAAAATAATAAAGTGTTTTTTAAAGATGCATACAATATAAGAGAAGTAGATCTATCATACACCTCCTTAAAAGTCACTTTATCATTTTAAATACTAATAAACAATTCGCTCGCAAAAACTCGATAATAAAGTTAGTGTGCACATTATCTTGGGATGGGACGGAGGTAGTAATAATTAAATATTTTTAACATTAATTATTATTGATTGGGAAATTATTCACATAACACATTAAATTTAAATAACCATATTAGGAGTATATACGAGATATCTCTTATCTACTAAAGGTAAATCACCCCATATTTTTATAAAACCTATGTTTCAAAATTCTAGGAATTCTATGAGAATTATTTATGTTATTTTAATATTTAAATCTTAATCATTTAATTTACTTATAATCATATTTTTATTGTTAAATTATAAATAATACTTCCTCCTATTTTTTTAAATGCCATTCTGAATTTTTTAAGATAAATTAAAGATATTTTTTTATATCAAAATTAACCTTGATTAATAATAATTAAGTATTTTTAACAATAATTATTATTGGCTGAAAAATAGTTCACATAACACATGTTTAGGTAATTTCCAAAACTATGTTAGGGATATCTATGATATAATGAGGGGAGAAAATGCTAAAACAATTTGGACATTAATTGCATTTGAGGCAAGTGTTAAATTGAGCATCGACGCTTTAATATTTTAAGAAAGTGTGATTTGATTTCTTTAGGTTAGGCCAGACTCGCCTTAAATATAAGATCGCCATATATATGAAGTTTTTAAACGATATTTATTATATAAATATTTTAGTAAGCTAAACGATATCTTTAAAAAATTAAAGAAAGTATATACGGGAGGTTATAACCTAATTTATTATAAAAAAAAAAGTTTATATATAGAATGACATGTTTTTTAATTAAAAAAAATGGCATTTTCCCTTCAACGGAAAGGAACCGTGCTTGGCATTTGTATAGAATAGTAGAGATTCTACTTTCTAGAATGCTAGGGAGGAATAATAATAATCATACATCAAAGGAGGAAAATGGCATTTATGAGGTCAATGGTGAGCGCAAAAATAAAAGCGATAGCAGCTACTCTTGCAATTCCAGCAGCCTTTGCTTTCTCTTCCATCTTTCCTTCACAATCTCGCGCCTCTTTCCAAAGAGTATCCACCAACTTATCTTTCGGCTCACTAAGTTTATCTTCTGGCCCGATTCGTCGACCCAAAGAACCGGGCCTAGTGAAAGGTTTTGAGAGTTCATCTTCATCTGTTGTTGAAATGGATCAGAAACAGCCAAACCAGGTGATAATTTTGTTTTTCATATGATGGAATTGTTAAATTAGGTTGTTACTGTTTTTCGAATTTTGAATTTTCTTTGTGTTTATAGTTTATTTGGGGCGTCGAATCTAATTTATTTGTGGGGTTTCTTGAATTTGACTTGCAGGACGGGGCGGTATTGCCGGAGTTACTGGTGAGTTCTGTTTTTTCTTTTTAGTGATGATGAAATCATTTATTGTAGTTTCAGAGTTATGATTTAATCTGGGTGGAAGTAGTATTGATTTTTAATGGTTAAGTTTCAATCCTTAACCTATAATCCTTATAAGGTTGAAAGGAAAAACATAATAAAGTTTTTTGATGATAGAACATGTGGTGGAAATCAGATAATTTGCCACCTTGAGCTGATGTTATTAGTTATATGGTTGTTGATTTGCCACCTTAATCTCCAAATAATGTTTTCGGAAAATTTATGACAATTTTAATCAGGACTTAATTATATCAACGTTGTCCATGGCATAATTGTAAATATATGGTAAGACTGAAGGTCCTTAATTAGTTAAATGCATGGACGGAGCCCAATATCGTGTGAAGGATATGCCCTAGGAGCACTAATTCATTTCAGTTTGATATTACAAAGTATTTGCAATTATTTCGTTTTTATGAATTTAAAATCATATTAAATGTAGCCACACCAGAAACACAATTGCTTCAGTTTGTAATTTTTTTAGTTCTTGTGGTATTTTCTTAAAGTTGACACATGCATTTGGTTTTCCCCTTTTGTTGTACTTTTTTTCGTATTTTTTTCCCTTTTCCGTATTGTTTCTATACAAAACACTTCCGGTAATTGTTATGTGTCTGCATTTTGATCTTATACCACACAATCTTACTCTTTAGTATTTGAACATTCTCTTACGCTTTAGTATATATGCACAGACTGAATTTATGGTGGATATGAAATGTGAGGGCTGTGTTAATTCAGTCAAGAATAGACTGCAGACTCTTGATGGTGAGGAACTTAAAAAAAGTCATGCTTCTTTTTTGTCGTGTTGTAGCCCAAGTATTTTAACTTCTAGAGTATAACAAAATTATGCTCATTGTTCATTTTCTAGGTATTAAAAATGTGGATGTAGACTTAACCAATCAAGTTGTACGGGTTCTTGGAACTTCACCTGTGAAGACCTTGGCAGAAGCCTTGGAGCAGACTGGTCGAAAAGCTAGATTAATTGGACAAGGGTCGCCAGATGGTACACTGTGATTTCTTTTTCATTGTTCTCTCTTATTAATCTATTCAGTTATTGTGTTGACTCGTCTGTTGCCTCTTTTCTCATGAAATATTAGTTCATTTTAATGTTCTCTCCATTATTTGTATCTGAACTGCTAGTGGTTGTGTTGCATGGGCAAATTATATTCATATGTTCATGTTAGAGTAAAACTTGTATACATCAGGTGCACCCTCCGTTCAATTCAAGTGTATTTTTAACTTTTATTAGTTGCTTTACTAAAAGGTACAAGTTACACCATACATGGTATACTGAATATTACTCTACAGGTTCTACAGGTTAAGAACCCAGGGTTGGTTGTTTGATTGATGAGAACTTGCCTGAATTATTTAATGAAGATAAATATAGAAAATATATATCAAAGGAAGAAAATAAAGGGAGGGAATCTTATAGATTTAGGATATTATTTTATTAGCTTATTTAATTTGATATGATTAGACTTGTAGATATCAGTAAATCTGATTTCTTTTTGCACAAGTAGAGAAGCCCATGGGCTTTAGGTTTTCTTACTCTTATTGAATAACATAGGATTGTACTACAGAATTATGATGAGAGAAATATAGAACTTTTTACAGCGTATTGCTGCATCCTAGCTATTCCGTGCATTCATTCGGCGTCGCTAGTTTTCCTCGTATTGAGGTTTCATCATTGATGTAATGATAAGATGCGATCAATATATATCTAATTATATATTGTGCTATTCGAAAATGTTGTTTGATTTTGGAGTGATATCCTCAATTTTTTACCCTTATAATTGTCATTCATCTGTATAAATAGGTGGTCATGGTAATTCAGTAATAAGAGAGGACGATTATGCATGTCATGGTCTTTTTGAGCATTTTATATGTGATGCAAACCAAATGGGCAGGCCACTTTACTTCTTTGCACTAGTTAGTGGTTCAGCTCAATCAAAACTTCATATTGAATTTTTGGGTTATCTAAGATTTGAGAGTTCATTTTGACATAACAGGCGAAAGAAGATACATTATGTTATTATTTAGCATTATTATAGCTTTGATTATATTTGATTTCATTGCGGCTAATATTCTCTATTCAGTGCTCTTATTGTAGTCCACCTACATAGGTAGGTGGTCATTTCAATGTGATAGTAGGAAACACATTCTAGGTGGTAATTTTTTCCTTTGCCACCTACCATTGTATTTGGTATCCAGAAACCTTTTGTTTTTATATCAAATTGGTACCCCATCCTTTTTTTTTTTAATTATCATTTTAGTTACCATGTTTGCTTTTGTAACAAATTGGTATACAATCTTTGCCTTCAATGATCTTAGTTTATCCACACTATCACAGTACCAACTTATATCTTTTGTATTTATTTTTCTCTCAGCACTTTCTCACTTCAATATTCATCATTTCAGCTACTGGTCTAGATTTGTTTTGTTCTTGATGGAGTTTTCAACCTTGATTTTTGGTGCAGATTTTCTAGTTTCGGCTGCTGTTGCTGAATTTAAAGGTCCAGTTATTTTTGGAGTTGTTCGGTTAGCCCAAGTGAATATGGAACTGGCTCGAATAGAAGCTAACTTCAGTGGTTTACCACCTGGAAAGCACGGTTGGTCCATCAACCAATTTGGTGATCTGACTAAGGGTGCTGCCAGCACTGGTAAAGTGTTTGATCCCACCAGCAATGGAAAAGAGGTTGGTATAGTATTCTTGGTACCCCTACTCTCTCAATCGTGTCATATTTTCTCTAACAGTCTTACTTCATAGCATCCCCATTTTCTTACGTTCAATGCTATTTGTTTACTTTACACGTCATATTACTGCCTTCCCTAAAAGTCTTGAAATGATTGAACAAAGAATGAGTAGATCTTAGGTGGCGCTAGAATACATAAACTATACCTTGGAGTTTGAGTCCTATATACAAAATGAATTCGTCATAAAAACAGTTTTACCCGTACAACTCATTTATAACTATCACTTTATAGTATAACAATTAATACATTTGAATGAAACAAGTAATACGTCTACAGTAATACTACTAATACTGTTAAAAATGCACACAAAATGTAAATCAGTTGTATGATACGATGAAACTTATTAACATAAGATTTTGCAATACAAATTAAAGATCCAAGAGTTTGTAAATTACAAATACCTCAGTTAATTTGCTTCTATTATACAAATTAGACAAATAGTGGGGGTGTTTGTTAGAGACATTTGAACCATATTTGTAGTACCTCAAGAGATATTTGTGATTTCAAAACGTAATTAAATATGTTTTCTTAATAAATGGATAAAACCTCGAGAGCTGTTTTTTGTAATTTATCATTGGATATTATCATATTCCATAATGATCACACGAGATGCTCGTTTTTGGCTAATCTTGTGTACCTTTGGTGTCATAATAGTTGAAGTTTCTGATTTGTACCTAGTACCTTGAGTAACACTTAGGTGCCCCAGTTGCACCGTGCGTACAACTAATATTGTTCAATGAAAATAACTAATACTCTTTTATAAAACAGCTAATACTGACCAACTAATACTTTTTAGTAAAACAACTAATACCAAATTTTAATGTTTCAGCCCCTTGGTGACCTGGGAACACTAGAAGTTGATGAAAAAGGAGATGCATTGTATTCTGGGGCCAAGGAGAAGCTCAGGGTAGTTGATATAATCGGAAGATCGATAGCAGTGTATGGAAGTGAAGATAGATCAGACGAAGGTATTGCAGCAGCAGTGATAGCTAGAAGTGCAGGAGTTGGCGAGAACTACAAAAAGCTTTGCACTTGTGATGGTACCACTATCTGGGAAGCAACCAATGCCTATTTTGTGACCAGCAAAGTTTAAGCATTTTGAAGTAGAGAACTGTGCTCTCCCTACGCTTGCAACCGTGTATGTAATCGGAGAGAAAATAAATAGAGAAATCGTAATTAAATAATATATGGTAGAGGAGCAGGCATCATGATTTTACCAGGGGATAAACGCAGATGCCATATGATTTTGCTTGTACTGAGATTTAGTGATGATATTTATGTTCCACTGGGCTTCGCTTACTTTATTGGCAGTGTTGTATGTGGGGTGTAAAAGACAATTTAAGTAAGATTTTTTAAAAAGTTTTGATTGAAACACTTGCATGTTTTAGGAAAATATATTGCATGTTTTAAAAATTCACTTGAGTTGTAGAGACTTGGCAAGACGTGGCATAAAAAAAGATTCTATTTATTTTTATTTATTTTTTGTTTTTTTTTGTGAGCAGACTATGGTGATGTACTTATGTTGAGATATTAATTTCTCCGACAGTCAACACTCAACAGTTATATTATTTGAAATTCAGATCCCAAATGCATTAGTATGGGTGTGTTGTATGCACCAGGTGTAGGGTACAATTTAAGTGCATTTTTTAAACAAGTTGATTGAAACACTTGCATGTTTTAGGGAAAATATATTGCATGTTTTAAAAATTCACTTGAGTTGTATGGTGCACGTGGTGCATAAAAGATCTACTCTATTTTTATTTGTTTTTTGTTTTTTTTTTGTGAGCAGACTATGGTGATGTACTTATGTTGAGATATTAATTTCTCCGACAGTCAACACTCAACAGTTATATTATTTTAAATTCAGATCCCAAATGCATTAGTATGGGTGAGTAATCTATCAATTAATTTTTTTACTTGAGCTAATTGTACTGAAGATATTTTGTTTATATTGTAATAAGATCAAAATTAACCGTATTTATATTGTAATGAACTTCATTTTTTATTTGAGGCGCACTTGCATGAGACTGTCTCATGGTGAGATGGGGCATCAGTTGGGCATTGACGTTTTAACACTTTAGTAGGGTGGGTGTTATTTGACCGTCTCTTATGAGTTTTTGTCTTTTCCCATTTTGCTTGAACTCTTGGGGGGCGTTTGGTTCACGAGACTGGATTGATTATGTGTGATAGGATTGAGTGAGATTAAGTAAGATTAGATTGATTAGACAGGATTTGTTTGAATCAAGATATGTGTTTGGATTGTAGGATTGAATTGAGGGTTTAGGTTGGATACCTATTGAAATGTCATATATACCCTTAAATTGAATTGAAACAACCACACTCCATTCTTGTGAATCTATTGAAACAATAGAAGGACAATTTATAATAGAGTGGATCACTCTAAGGTCCATATCACCCTTATAAATTATTAGTAGGTCAAAGCTTTAAAAAATAATACTAGGAGGTCCAAAAGTCCATGTGTAAATGACACAATTGCCCTTAATTTTCACTCTCTTCCTTTCTCACTTTTTCTTCCTTTTTTTACCAACTTGCTCAATCACCCAAAAACTACCCCCCTCCCCATTCATTTTTGCTGATTCATTTTATTACTCAAATTATTTACAAATTGTAAAATTTCTGCATTTTTTCTGCCCGTTCATTTATGCCCATTCATTTCTGCATTTATTTCAAATTGTTTATTAATCTCAAAATTAAAAGAGTTGCAAGCTTCATATGTAAAAATTAAAATCTCAAAATTCATATAAGAAATAGAATATTACAAAAATTTACATATTAAAATTGAAAAAATGTCAAAAATTTACATATCTATCATATCATCGTCTTTATTACGACATGAATATGTTCATCAAAACATGAACATGTTCATGTCCGATTTTAAATTCTCACCCTCAGAAATTTACAAACTCAGATCTTCATAAAACGGATCTTCAAATCTTCAAATAAACTTCCATATCAACAATCCAAATCTTCAAAAAAACCCAGATTGAGAATTAAAATTACAAACTACATAAAAACAGAGTATTCATTCTCCCTTTCCAGATCCACAAACTCAAATATCCATCTTCTTCCTCCTTCATCCATAGAAATATTGCCTGCGCTTTCCTTCTCAACATCACGGCCAAGTCTCTGCAACAACTAAACCACCACCACCCCAAGCATAGCCTCTTTCTCCACAAACTGATACACAGATAACGAAGACATTGTATCACTCATCTCTCCAACACACATTAAAACCACAAAAAAAGAAAAGATTTAAAAAAAACCCTCAAAAAACAACCAAAAATGTCTTCCCACAAAACCCAAATCAAAGTTTCCTCACAAAAATTCAATCTTTATCCAAACTGAAGAAATGTCAAAATCCCCAATTTTGTTCAGAGGATAAACAGGGATGAAATTACCAGTATACCATTATACGGGGCCGCGGCGGAGTTTCTGGTTGGGGTAGCGACGACGTGCGTCGTCTTCTTCCTCACCGCGGCGCGAACTAGGGTTTCATCTGGTTCGAGATGGGCTGCGGCGGCGAACTAGGGTTTCATCTGGATCGAGATGGGCGGCGGCGATGCGGCCGTGGGAGCGGCGACGCGGCCGTGGGACCGAAGTTGTGGGAGTGGCGACGCGGCCATGGGAGTAGCTTTTGCTCCTCCAAATTCCCTGTTTCTTCAATCTCGCTGACGGAGGGCAGATGAGGTGGAGGACGCCGGGGCGAAGCCGTGGGGGAGGGGGGCCGCGGCGGCGGTAAAGCCGTGGGGGTAGGGCCGCCGCGGCGAAACCGTGGGAAAGGAAAGATTTCTGAGTTTTGGGGAGGAACGAGAGAAATAATAGTGGAGAGAGAGAAGAAAATGAGAAATAAATCTGAATTTTAAAATGAATGAATTTGTGTGGGTTGTGGGAAGATATATTATGGATAATGTGGGTGTTAAATTTAGACCTACAAGTAATTAAAAAGGAGATTGGACCTAAGAGTAATGTGGGTATTAGGATTTGACCTATAAGTAATTGGTTTTTTGTAATATTGCATTTGTGATATGCTATATCTCACCTTTAATATGGGATAATATATCCTCCAATGGAAGGATTTAAGACATTTTCTACTCCTGACTTAAAAGATATATCATGGGTTCTCATAAAATGAATCAAGCTGGTAGATTAGTTGGGATTAAAATCCTCATCATGACATATCCCGATCAATCCCTCGAACCAAACAGGGCCTTAGGGGATGCTTTGGTTGAAGGGTTCATTGCGCTTGTTTTTCAAAATTTTACGTGCTTGTTTTTTGAATTACATATCAATAAAGTGTAGAACAAACGATTAGGTTTTACTTATTAAACTATAAATTAACTTCTGCGTTTGAATTTGCACTTAATCTAATTCTTAATTTATAATGGTAGGTAGTGTTGTTATTTGATACACAATATCTGATTTTATCATTAGATTTTTTATTCCTTATTTTTTATTAACAAATACTTGTATGTACCATATATCTCAAGTGTATTTTTAGATAGTATCAATTGTTATATCAAAAAGTATTTGTTCCAAGTATTTGTTGTTATCACTGAATAAATTTTCATCGAATAATATTAGTTAGTGCATTATTTGTTCATTATAATTGGTGACTCAGTGTTACTCTTGATTCTTATAATCGATGTTTTATATCTACTACATAAAATTCACACAGGACATCCGATCTTTTGAAAATGATTCAACTAGACAGACCACCGGATGATTGTCCTGTCAAATGTACACTCCAAAAACAACTTGAGGTATTACAAAAACTTATATAAGACGGGCTCACAGAAAACTCATTCCTAGGTTTCGGTGTGAAAATCATCTATTCAATTTAAGAGCTTGATCCACTATACACTTACTATGCTAATGAACAAAAGTTGAAGTTGTGCTTCTGTTAATCGAATTCTGATTAGACAAGTTGTTACTCCAGAAAGCCATCTCTCTTGGCCATCTCATACAGTGCAACAGCCATCAGTGCTTTTGCATCAGGGGTCATGCGCCACAGCTTCTTGTAAGGAACTACACGTACGTGGATCAGCTCCCCCTGATCCCGTAGCCCTGTTTCTTTTCCTTGTAGTTGTCTTATTATCTCTTTATCCACACTTCCTCTGTACAAAAATAGACCAAGATCTTCGTCGCACCCACCCTGATATCCAAAAAAATCCAAGGATAATAAAAAGAAATAATAAAACATCAAAAAGTTGACTATCTGGGTTGGATTTAGATTAAATATCGTGTTCACCGATTTCAGTTTCTACTAATTATGTATTTTATTTGCAGTAGACAGAGAGACAGTCTGCTGTTTTAACATTGACAATATTGTCATGGTCCACATCGGTGAGAGCAAGATGGCAAATCATCTGTTGGAAATGTGACGGAAGAATTGCATTACTCCCACCATTTCATAATAAATGTCGTTTCAGAGAATTTGTATCAAAGAAATATAACTTTGTCTTCTTTACCCTGAGTCAACCTTTCTATCTCCAATATTTTCTTTCCTTAATGGAAAAACAAGAGATATTTTAGGGAAATTGATGGGGTAAACTTGGAAGAAATGTGAAAAACAGAGCTAAACGACAATTACGTAGAAATAAAATTTAACTTCTAAAACGACACTTGTTATGAAACTGGGAAGTATATCAGATAGTTAGTCCAATAATGATGTAAATGCAATAGAAATATCAATCTAGTAGGTAATTTCTTTATCTATGTTTAAAAGGAAAGAAATTCTATATCAAAATATAAGATCAATAATGAAGTCTCACCGGAGATGGAAATACTCTGCATCCATTTGATGGATCGAGAAAGGCGGTAAGGTCAACTAAATTTTCCAGATTTAAGTGTAATCCTGTTTCCTCCTGGACCTGTCAGACACCCAATAAAAGAAGTGAAACTGAAAGTACAACTACTTTAACATTCTTTTTAAATGCATCTAAAGTTTTTGCTTGTGTTCATTATAACTTGTAGAGTACAAAATGAACTTGTGTATCTTAGAGTACGCATTCAGATTAGTTCCTGATAAATGGACCAAACTCATCCATTGCATTTATAGATTGAATGATTTGGATGATGAATTTGAAATCCATGATAACATATTAATTGAAAGTATTTGGATGAACTCATTTAATGATGGATTTGAACATCTCATTTTGAACTAATTCAGAGTTTATTTTATAAGGCATTTGGATTAGGGGGAGACATTAAATCAACGCTTCAAAATTTGAGTTTTTTATTCCAAATACATTATTCCATGACCTCATTCTATCAAACTCATCGGATCAACTCAATGAATAGTTCTCAACGCATGCAATGACCTACATGAAGCAAAAAAATTGCTGCATTTTATACATATAACTGAATTTAATGATAAGTCAACAGATAGGTCCACAAACATTTCACGAATTTATAAACAAGTTAACAAATTCCCCAGATTTAAATACTTTTTATTAAAGAATATTTTCAGGACTTCTAATATATTTATTTTTTTATCTTCTTTGAAAGTTAAACAGATTGCAATTTTATTCAGAGTAGGGGAAATAAAGAAAGAAGAAAGAGAATGAGGAGGAAGAACTGTCTCATATCCTTTCAGTTTATCTGATGCTAAATGGAAAAGGAAGAGAAATGACCAAAAACAAAAATTTTGTGTAATCTTCTTTGAAAACGCACAAGGTTTGTGCTTTGAACACAAGGCGGCTCGTTCACTTTCAATAACTACAATATGATACTTTGAGAGATTAAGATCCTTGACAAGTTCTAAAGGATCACAAAATTGTTTTTATGGCTTCAGCACTATCCCAATATTGAGGTCATTTTAAGCCTTTCCACTTAACTTAATGACTAGTACCATTTTACATCAGAATCTTTCGTTCTTCCCTTGAATGTTCTAACAAGCCTTAAATGGGACTGAAATCCAAAATATTGAAATCCGTGAAGTTTAGCTTCATCACACCTAAATTTAAAAATTTCAGGCACAACTCAAATCATTACCCCTTTCATCAACCATAAGCAATACCACTCAAGTATGGTCAATACAATAAAGTCTTGTTAATGTGTTGTGAAAAACTAGGATGCTTTTATCAGATATTACTTAATTTCAGATGAAAGAAATTTGGATAGTTTGAGACGAGCCAATGAAAATAACAAACACTTGGTGGTCGCATGTAAAGCTTCATTTGCAAGGCATACATTGCATTTTCACTTAATCAACGCCACAAGGTACAAACTCTTAAGTTAAAGGGCCCTTCATACTTATCGAGCATAGCAACAGAAGCATCTTACCAACAAATTAAGCTGAAAAACAGAGTGACTTAAATTTTGTGGTCAATCTCATCTACAAATTCTCACTCCCAAACAGCTATTATCGAATTATCTTACAATTTCTTCTTATGTTATGTCAGATTCAAATATATTAAACTTGTTCAAAAATTATGTTATGAACCTATCTTTATTGGGCTTCCTATTTAAATTGTTCTAAGTTACGCAGGTAAATCGTAACTTATTCTTTCCTTACTTTGATAGTACCGTAGGTCTTTCTCCCACTATAAATAGGCAAGTCTCCTACATCAGCAATAACACAACTCTCACGAAATACCTATTGTTGTCTCTTTCACATTGTATCAGAGTGGGTTAAAATCCCTCGGAATTCCTAGTTTACTTTCCCTCCTTCCCCGTTTTACATCATTCATAACGAAACAAAAAAAGAGTGGGGCAATGGGAAAAAACCCCTAAATACAAACTTTCATAGATGTATCTTACAAGAACTTTCAAACTTTTTCTTCTCACTAGGAGACTTTCCTTTTTTTTCTTACCTGTCTTCCTTTCTTCAAGACTCACTATTTATAGGCAAGATAAGCTTGCATATGTTGGTCTTTCTTTCATGCATGAATCTCCATGTTGCATGTGTTCTTTAGCTTTGATGCATGAAACTCCACGTTGCATGATGCATGTCTTCATTTTAATAAAGTCAATTGTTTCAATCATCTCTTTGCCTAATAAGGTCAAGCAAAGGGGACCACTTTGTGATGATGAGTCTTCTTCCAAATAAGACAAGCATGGGGGACCACTTTGTGATGATAAGTCTTCTTCCTAATAAGACAAGCATGGATAATTTTCTTCTTTCTTCACGTGAGTATGATGGAGGCTGATATTTTCCTTGTGGGCCAAGCTTTGGGAACCACTCCATGATGAATTGCTTGCTAAGGATGAGCTTATTATGGCCAACTTTGAAGATGGCTATCTAAAAGGACGAAAATTTGCAAAGTAGATGATCACTCTATCCTATTACAAGCATAAAAACGAAAATAAAGTGATTACTATTTAATCAATGTCCTATTACAAATATAATTGAAGTCATTTATTTAAAAACATTATATTACAGACGTGATTGACACAAAACTGCATTAATTTGCTATATCCGGAGGCCATAGCATATTCGGGTCATAGTTCGTGTCGATTTTCTTCCGGTCATCTTTTTTTATTTTGTAATTTATCTTCTTGGTAGCTTGAGACCTGTCAGGTGAATCAAGTGACATGATTTTCTTGTTATCTTCACTTATTAGCAGTACACATTGCTCCTGTTTTTGGAATTTCTCTGGATGATCTTGGATTATCTGTTTGTCTGGAAATATCTTCACTTTAAAGTATTTGACATCTTCCTCAGTGAATGCCATGATTTTAAAGTTTCGATCCTGGTTTGCAATTGGGCTAGGGAACGGTATGGGTTTTCTTTGTGCTAGATAAGGTGGAAAAGGAGTACCATGCTTATTAGACTCAAACGTGTAGGTTATGGGCTTTTGAAGTGAAGATGATGCCACTTTAAGTCATGTGTGCCAAAGGGCTCATTGACTATGGGTTGTAGAAGGTTGGGTCAATAATGGTAAATTTTTATTATGTGGAAAATTGTGGAGGGATTTAACTAATCTTTCTTTCCTTTTAATTGGTTTCTTCCATAAATTGGTTGAATACGTTGAGCTTAATTTAATGGTTTCCGAGGAACCAAGGCTGGGTGATTAACAAGTTGTCTTGGTATCTTTCATCTTGGATAATGGTTGGACACAAAACATTTTATTCTTTTGTAGCGGAGATAGGTGGATGTCTGTTGCACGAGATCTCACTTGGCATCTGTCTTGATTGTTGGAGTTGGATTGATACTTTTTAGGTTTCGGTTTTGGAAAAGGAGATGTCAGGACTGACAGATATGGTAAGAACATCTTCTTGTATCCAATTTCTTTTGGATGGATCTGGAGCTTTTCGTCTTTGAAGAACAAATCAAATCCCAATAGTAGATCATGCCTGTAGAGATTGTTTCCTATCACCTTTTTCCAAATGATGCATTCAGGAAATATCTAGATACCAACTGGTTGTCTTGATATCAAGGATGTGTGGAATGACTAACCGTCTGCTGCATAAAAATACTCGCGATGGATTTCCCAAACTTCTTTTCGTAGAAGTTCTGGATTTATCATAGTCCTTCGAGCACCTGTGTCTAATACTCTGATGATCGTAAAAGACTTTGCAAATTGTGATTGGAGTATCTTTATTTCAAGATGAGGTGCAGGGATTACCACTTGAGAGCAAATGTTGTTTCTTGGAGGAGGGGATTCTTTCATCCGAAGAACTTCCTGAGAAATCGAGTAGGACAAGAGTTGTATCTGAGTCTTGAGCTTCTTGTTCGGAGAATAGTGATTCAACATCTGCACCATCTACATCTTTGTGACCATAGGAAGGTCTGGGATGCTAGCTTAGTTGCCTTGTGTTGCTTTTTTGGACAATCTTTCGCATAGTGTCCTTTTTCTCTACAAAGATAGCATCTATCCGTCGTCTTTTTCCGGATGGGTTTCTTTTGGAAGAACCTGTTCTTCGAGTTGCGTCGCTTCCGTAGAGTTGTCCTTCCTTCCTGTTTTGAGCACATACATCCTTCCTTCTTACATCCTATCTCAAGATAGGATTTATCACAAACTGCTTTTGGGATGTTTCGTCTCTCCATCATCTCCTTGAATAGATTCTTCTGCTCACATGTCTTTTCTAAAGCTGTAAGACAAATCTGATGAATCTATCACATGCTTATGCCAGAAAAGTCTCTTCAGGTTGCCTGGAGCAGTCGTGCTATATCCGGTTGAAACTCCTTGGGTAGAGATGTCAAATATATGTTCTTTAAATTGGGATCATTGTTTCCACTCAAAAGGTAGAACCGTTCTGACATCCTCTTGAAGTGTCGATCAAGATCTTTCCTAGAGAGAGAACAACATCTCATAGTGAAAAATTCTTGAGAAACAGCTTTAGCATATAAAGAGATGTCACCTATGAATTCCAGGTGAATCTCTCCCAAAGCTTCTCATGGGGTTATAACATTGAGAATCTCGAGTTGCCTGTATTCTCCAATGCTGAGAAACCATTCTCGTAGCACGCCAAGGAATCTCAATGTGAAATCTTTCATGATTGCTCGAAGATCGGATCTTTCTTTGCTGAGTTGATTGTCTATCCAAGCTCCTACTCGATTCCTCAGGAAGCTCTTCGAATGAAGGAATCCCCTCCTTCATGGCAGGTTCCTCTCTTATTCCAAGAAACAACATCTGCTCTCAAGAGGTAATCCCTGCACCTCATCTTGAAATAAAGATACTTCAATCCCGATTTGCAAAGCCTTTAACGGCCATCAGAGTATTAGACACAGGTGCTCGAAGGACTATGATGAATCCAGATATTCTACCAAAAGAAGCTTGAGAAATTCATTGCGAGTATTTCTATGTAGCAGACAGTCAGTCATTCCACACATTATTGATATCAAGACAGCCAGTTGGTATCCAGATATTTCCTGAATGTATCATTTGGGAAAAGGTGATAGGAAACAATCTCCACATGCATGAACTACTATTGGGATTTGATCTGTTGTTCAAAGCCAAAAAGCTCCCGATCCATTCAAAAGGAGTTAGATGCAAGAAGATGTTCTTACCATATCTGCCAGTCCTAACATCTCCTTTTCCAAAATCGAAACCTGAAGAGTATCAATCCAACTCCAACAATCAAGATAGATGTCAAGTGAAATCTCGTGCAACAGACATCCACCTATCTTCGCTACAAAAGAATAAGATGTTCTGTGTCCAGCCATTATCCAAGATGAAAGATACCAAGACAATTTGTCAACCACTTAGCCTTGGTTCCTCATAAACCATTAAATCAAGCTCAATGTATTCAGCCAATTTATGGAAGGAAACAATTCAAAGGAAAGAAAGGTTAGTTAAATCCCTCCACTATTTTCCACAGAATAAAAATATTTCTTTACCAATATTGGCCCAACCTTCTACAACCTATAGTAAATGGGCCCTTTGGCCCACTGGACTTAAAGTGACATCATCTTCATTTCAGAAGTCCATCACCCACATGTTTGAGCCCAATAACATGGTACTCCTTTTTCACCTTCTCTAACACAAAGAAAACTCATACCGTTCACTATCTCAATTGCAAACCAGGATCGAAACTTTAAAATCATGGCATTCAGTAAGGAAGATGTCAAATACTTTAAAGTGAATGCATTTCCAGACAAACAGATAACCTAAGATCATCTAGAGGAATTCCAAAAACAGGAGCAAGGTGTACTGCTAATAAGTGAAGATAACAAGAAAAACATGTCACTTGATTCACCTGACAGGTCTCAAGCTACCAAGAAGATAAATTACAAAATCATAAAAGATGACCCAAAGAAATCCGACATGAACTATGACCCGAATATGCTATGGGCTCTGGATATAGCAAATTAATATGGTTTTGTGTCAATCACGTCTGTAATATAATATTTTTAAATAACTCACTTCAATCACATTTGTAATAGGACAGTGATTAAATAGTAATCACTTTATTTTCGTTTTTATGCTTGTAATAGAATAAATGATCAACTAGTGATCATCTACTTTGCATATTTTCGTCCTTTTAGGTAGTCATCTTCAAAGTTGGTCACAATAAGCTCATCCTTATCAAGCTTTTCATCATGGAGTGGTCCCCAAAGCTTGGCCCCACAAGAAAAAGATCAGCCTTCATCATACTCACGTGAAGAAAGAATGAAATTATCCATGCTTGTCTTATTAGGAAGAAGACTCATCATCACAAAGTGGTCCCTCATGCTTATCTTATTTGAAAGAAGTCTCATCATCACAAAGTGGTACCCTTTGCTTGACCTTATTAGGCAAAGAGATGATTGAAACAATTGGCTTTATTAGAAAGAAGGCATGCATCATGCAACGTGGAGTTTCATGCATCAAAGCTAAAGTACACCTGGATCACTACACATGCAACGTGAAAATTCATGCATCAAAGAAAAACCAGCACATGCAAGCTTCTCTTGCCTATAAATAGTGATTCTTGAAGAAAGGAAGGCAAGTAACAAAAATCGAGGGAAGTCTCCCAGTGAGAAGAAAAAGTTTGAGAGTTTTTGTAAGATACATCTATGAGTTTGTATATAAGTGTGATCAAATAAAATTTTCTTGTTTATATATCCTATATAGGGGTGGACGGTACTGTATAGCGAAAAATTTCTTGTCATACCGTTACCGTACCCAAAAATGTCATACCGTCGTACCAAAAATTCGGTATACCAAAATTTCGGCATACCGAAATTTTCAGTATGTCAATATTACATACCGATACCGTAAAGATATTTTGATATATACCGAAATACCAAAATATTTTTGGTACACCGGAAATATTTCTGGTATACCGGTAATTTTTACGGTTTTTACGGTATACCAAATATATTTCCGATATACCGAAAATATTTCGGTATACCAAAATTTCTATATTTTCATACCGTTATCGTACCGAAAATTTTGGTATACCGAAAATTTCGATAAAATCGATATTTTTTGGTACGGTAAGTGCAGTATACCGGTATTTTTTGCATTTCCTCCCCCCTAATCCTATATCTCCAAACTTTTATTTTAGCCTTTGTATAATATCCATGTTCTAGATAGTTTTCTCGCCCTCTCGAGCACCAGTTGGGCAGGAACTCCACCACATAACTCACATATTCCCATGTTGACATAAGTTCAGGCCTGGTTATAATTTCAGTATGGTTACGGTCCCTGTCGTCCCCACGATGTGTTAGTGATAGCCACATGATATCCAGTTTCGTGCCAGTAGTCCTATAGATGCTCATCAGGCAAGGTGGCCTCTTAGAGCGAAGAAAGGACGAGGAGTGCATGGCCTCCAGCAATGTCCCAAAGTGTGGTGAGGGTCACGTCATACCCGTGAGTGGGAGTTATTCTGGTATCAGAGCCAGGTTCATATTCTCCTTTAGAGATTCTCATTCCTAATTATTCGATGCTCTCCTGCCCAATAATACTCTTCTTTTCTGATAACATAATCCCAAATTTTTGTATCAAGTTTACAAATTGTTTTAGAAGTTGGCTATGATCTTTTTTACTTTGTGAATACAAAAGGATATCATCAATGTAAACTAGGGTACTATGCATGATGGGCTCAAATATCTGGGCCACCACACTAAAAATCATAACATAATCTTCAAGAAAATGCACCGTATTAGATTTCATCATGTATCCATAATATAAATAAACCTTGCATGGTATTACCCATTGATGTTGCAATGTCAATTTAACTCAGTTTTCAGAACTCAAATTCTGCAAGATGTTGACCCAGTGTGCAATGTGTTGGTCCCGGTGCAAACGAGTCTTACGCGTGTATGGGGGGGAATACACGTGTTCAGTGATTTTTAAAACTTTTTCTTCACTGAGGTGAGATGGGTCAGGTTATCCTGATATTTTTGCCCTGAGAAGCACAAATCGCCCTGAGTCAAAGTCTCATCGAGACAATGATCTGAAAGCGACTTTCGGAAGCTTCAGATTAGCCCAACTGATCCTGAATTTATCAGAGTTTCTGAGGAGCTTGGATCAGATAATTAACTTACTGAACACTCAGTAGAGTTAGTTCAGTTTGGTAACTATTTGTTCTAGCTACTCAAGTGTGCGGAATGGTTGGCCCTAAGTTTATACTCGTTTTAACTTTGCTGAAAATCTTCTTCCTTTAATAAAACAGTGATTAAGGCTATGACCACTTTTATGCAGTTCAGTGGATTGGTTCCAACTAAATATCAGTAAAATCAGCTTTCAGTAAAAAACATGCAACAAATAAAATCACGAAAGATGTAAAGCAAACAACACAAAGAATTATAGTGGTTCGAGACTCAAGCTCCTACGTCTCTCTCTCGATCTTGAGAGAAATTCTTAACCACTTCCTAAAGCTTTCAGGCTAACTCACTGTAGCTTACTCACTTTTCTACCTTGAGTTTTCTGGCTGACTCACTGCAGCTTACTAACTCAAACACACACAAGTGTTCAGACTACCATGAGTAGCTTACTAACTTTTTCTCTAGAGTTTTCTGGCTAACTCACTGTAGCTTACTCACTCTTTATAACTCTAACTCACCAACAAATCACACACAAACTACCTTAACAAAGGGTTTGGGTTTTGGGTTGGTTTCCAACTAGGGTGAGATATCCTTTACAATAAGAACAAATGCAAACGCTAGGATATCTCTACTAAGCTTTGGATATTTCTTATCAATCTAGGCTTAGTGAATGAGCTCTCTCCAATGTGAAACACTTGGGAAATTCTAGGGTTTTTGAGTGCTTCAATTTGCAATAATACGAATGAGCTCTTGAGTTGCTTGAAATTTCCCGTAACCTCTCAATGTAGAAGGTCACTGGTATTTATAGGCAACCTTCACCAAGGTTACTCTTGAAAAACTATCTGTTGGAGGAGATAGTATCAAGGGTTTCCTCTTCTGGTGTTTGATGAACAACTATATTTAGGGTTTGAACACTCCCTTGCATGTTTTAGGAAATATGCAGCCATGTAGCCAATCACCAATTTTTGCAGTCTGGAACTTAGTACTACTGACATAATTCAGGGTCTTGTCGCTTTTAGTGTCAGTAAAGTACAGTGTTGTCTTCCTCTGATTGGTTCTTTTCTTCAGTGAATGTAAACAAATAAAACGGCTCTTTTAGGTCAATCTCTCAGTATGAGACATCCTTAAACAACACCTAGACTTAGTTCCTTTTATGCGCACTTGAATGTTTTTGGCCAATATCTACTTTTTCGAACTTGTATGTTTTCCTCGTTTTGTATGAATTGAGATAGATATTTCTTGATGCCTCTGAACATTGAGATCTTTCGAAGTCTTGAGTCTTGAGTCTTTAAGTATCTTGAACATTTATTTGGTTTCTTACGAATCATTACGGTTTATCGAGTCCTTCAATATCTTGAGAACTTCTTGAGTCTTTCGGTTCTTTGTCTCTCCGAATCTTGATTCTCATCGATTCTTCAATTACACAAGATCTCCCGAGTCTTGGTTCTTCAAGATATCTTCAAAATCTAACATGATTTATATCTGCTGATGTTGGTCCCGGTGCAAACGAGTCTTACACATGTATGGGGGGGGGAATACACGTGTTCAGTGATTTTAAAACTTTTCTTTACTGAGGTCAGCTTGGGTCAGTTGTCCCGATGAATTGGTCCCGAGAAGCACAGATCGCCCCGAGTCAAAGTCTATCTTGAGACAGTGATCCTGAGCTACTTTCAGATACCTCAGATAATCCCAACTGATCCAGAGTTTTCAGAGATCTCGAGTCGCTTGGATCGGATAACTAACTTCATCGAACCCTCGTAAGAGTAAGTTCAGTTTGGTAACTATCTGTTCTAGCTACTCAGATGTGCGGAATGGTTGGCCCTAAGTTTATACTCGTTTTATACTTTGCTGAAAACCTTCCTTTTTAATGGAACATTGATTAGGCTGTGATTCAGTTCAGATGTAACTTCAGTGGATTGATTCCAACTGAATATCAGTGAAAATATGCTTTCAGTTTAAGGATATGCAACAGTTAATCAAAGCAAAACAGAAAGCAAAGAACACAGCAAGTTATAGTGGTCCAGAGACTCAAGCTCCTACGTCCACTCTCTTTGATCTCTTCAGAGAAATTCACTAATCACTTCCTAAGGTTTTCTGACTACCTCTGTAGTTTACTAACTCTAAACACACACAAGCTTTCTGACTATCCAAGATAGTTTACTCACTTCTTCTCTAGAGCTTTCTGACTACCTCCTTGTAGTTTACTAACTCTTTACAACTCCAACTCACCAACAATCACACTCAAACTACCTTACAAAGGGTTTGGGGTTTCTTGGTTGGTTTCCAAATAGGATTAGATATCCTTTACAATTAAGAACAATGCAAAGGCTCGGATATCTTGACTAAGCTTTGGATATATCTTATCAAGATAGGCTTAGTGGAATGAGCTCTCTTCGATAAAGCACTTGGGAAATTCTTGGGTTTTCGAGTGCTTCAACTTGCAATAATAAGTTTGAGCTCTTGAGTTGCTTACAAATTTCCCGTAACCTTCAATGTAGATGGTCACAAGTATTTATAGGCATACACCAAGGTCACTCTTGAAAAACTATCCGTTGGAAGATATAACTCCATGAGTTTCCTCTTATGGTGTGTGATGAACGACTATATTTAGGGTTTGGGACTCCCTAGCACGTTTTAGGCAATCTGCTTTTCATGTAGCTGGTCATCACTTTTTGCAGTCTGGAACATAGTACTTCTGACATCTTTTCAGTGACCTGTCGCTGTCAGTGTCAGTAATGTACAGTGTTGTCTTCTTCTTTTTGACTTTTGTCTCCAGTTAAAGGTAGACAACCACAACGGCTCTTTTTGGTTACATCTCTGAGTGATATAACCTTAACAACACTTTGTCTTAGTTTCTTTTGTCTGCATGAGAATGTCTTGGGCAATATCTATTTTTCTAAGGAATTGCGTTCTTCTCAGTATTGAATCCTTCAGATAGATATTTTCAGTGCCTCGGAACATTGATTTATCTCGATCATTCAATGACATTCTCGAGTCTTGATAATTCTTGTGCCTTGATATCGCCCGATCTTGATCTTGATCTTCGTCTTGTCTTGATGTCTTGAGTCTTGATGTCTTGAGTCTTCGATATCTTCGATATCGATCTTAATCTTTGAGTCTTGATTTCTCGATTTCTCGCTTGAGTTTTCGAATTATCTCGATTTCTCATCGAAGTCTTGATTTCTCGATTTCATCATATCGAAACTTGATTTCTTCTTGAAACTTAATGATTCTTCAGAATCTAACCTGATCTATATCTACTGACTATACATTTTGCAGATAACATCCTGAACACTCTAAAACTGAATCCTGACTCAACTATCAAGATTATCCTGAACATGTCATACTCAGGGGTGGTTTTGGGATCTAATCAAAATCATTCTTTATTAAATTCATCTCCCAACAATTTCCCCCTTTTTGATGATGCCAAAACCTATCTTGTTACAAAGCACTTAACATATACTCAAGTTTCAGTTTATCCTATTACAAGATTGGTATATCTCTCAACAGTTACTCTCCCAACAATTTCTTCAGTAATGAATTTTCCAACAATTTCATCACCAAACAATAAGTCTCCCAACAATTTTCCTCAGAGACAACATTCAGGCATATCAAAAGTAAAGACATGTAAATTAAGATAATGAGATATTATCTTTTGAGCATAAATGATAAGGTTTCATTGATGAATAGTAGACAGTTACAGATTACAATGAGTCTTATCTGAAAAACAAAAACAAAAAGACAAAGAGATAAGAATATTACAAGAATCTTCTGAGTCTTCATCTTCTGTCTTCTTTTGCTCTTCTGCTCGGGCTCTTCAGTTCTGATCTTCCACCTCATCAGTAGGCACTTCAAGGTTGAACATTCCATAATATCTTCTTCAACAAGATCTCTTTTTTTTAATGATATCGATTGTTCTCGTCAGCCCAACCGAGTGGCGTCTTGAGCAATTTCTTGAGAAATGGTCGCTTCATTTACCAAGCCATTTTCAAGTCTAGGAGGAGGGTAAGAGTATGGACCGGGGTCATTATCGTGACCTTCCTTCATCCGCAAGATTGATCCATCCTTGAAGGTATTTTGGATAGAAGGTCAGGAGTTAGTCAATGAACGCCTCATTGGGATCCGAGCTTTCTCCCCCTCCACTCTCTCGAAAGCACATCATAGTAGAACCAAAAGGTTCTCTTGATTTCTTCCCATGCATCGTTGAGCTGGATTGGCATCCACTTGTCAACACGCGCCATTTATGTGCTTGTGGTGCCCCTCTTCTCTTGCTCGCGAACCTCTTGAAACCACTCCTTCTCTTCGCTTCTTCTTCCATCTTCTTTTCGATCACGGGCACACCGTAAAATGAAGCGCTAGATTTTCTTAGCTTGCTCAATTTGGAGTGTTTTCAGAGCACTTCTAGTATTGAAGACCTTCTTCTGGGGCACTTCCTCAGACTCTTCAATATCCTAAATCAGCTTTCTCTGAACTGGCTTAGAAGCCTTAGCTCTTTTGCCCTTAGGCTCCTCAAACGCCACAACTTTTCTTTTAATTGGCATTTCAGCTCCAGCTTGGCTTGTTCAACTCTTCTACCACTCGGTTTCTCAAAGAACTTCTTCCATTGTTTCCTCTGAAACCTGAGTGTAGACTGGCTTCTCCACCTTTTTGAACTTAAGCTTTTCAGTGGCCTCGACTTCTTTCATGGCTTCAGCAATAATTTTCTTTTCAGCCTCCTTGATAGTCTTGCCTCTCAAAGTATGTTTCAATAATTCTCTCAAATCAGCTCCGGGTCTTTCCCCCTTCTTAGAACCATACTTAGGCAGAAGCCTGGAGAGTGGTGTGTCCATATGATACTGCTCTTTACTGACACTCCGTACCTCCCATGCCAACTGATCTTGCTCCTCCTCGAGCCTTCTAAGGTGGTTCTTCGCCACTGAGAATTCTTTAGAAAGATGAGCAAATTGGCTAGAGAGAGCATCCTTGAACATGTCTGTCATCTTGGCCATGAGCATTGAGCACATCTCCTCAACAGCGTTCTTCACCAGCATCTCATTCTTCTCTGCCAATTTAGTTTCAAGAGATTCGGTTTGCTCCTGATGCCTTTGCTTCAGCTCTGCATTAAGCTCAGCTTTGACCCCCTCCATCTTTTCTTCTAACTTTCCTTCCATGGAGGTCAGCTTCTCAGTCAGGGAGCTCTGAAGCTGCAACAGGTCTGAAGAAGAGCTCAAGCTTTCCATCTTCTGACTTTGGTTGGTCAATACCTCCTCCATCTGAGCAACTTTGTTTAGGATTGGCTCAACCTTCTCCAACTTCTCCATCACATGGGTGAGATCAATCTCGGGGAGCATATCGATCTATTTGTGTCTCCCGAATTTGGGTATTCGACTGAGTCTCGATCTGAACTCGAGCCAGGACTCGATCTGGGTCCAGGATTCACCCTGAGCTTGGGTGTCCACCTGAGCCTCAGTCAGCATATCAAACAATACAGATTTAAAGATAGGTACTTCAGTAATCCTGGCATAATTTTTAATAGTGCCAAAAGTTACCTGAAGGCTAACTTCAGTCTGAGGATGTTCGACAGCAGCCTCTTCAACATCAGTTTGGTCTTTCTCCTTCTGAGATTGACCCTCATCATCCCCTTGTTGGTCCCCATCCTGAGATTTGTCTTTGGAGCTCGGGGCACCAACTTCGGTCTCCTTCCTCTCAGCAACTTTCTTCTTCACCAGCTCATCAAAATCGGACGGTTTCATTTTGATCTTGGTTTTCCTGAATCCTGAGAATTCAATGAGCAGAGTTGTTTACTCGTTCCACCAGTCTTCGCCTCTGAATGAAGCTATGTTGAGCATTTCGGGAAGAGTCTGGTTGAGGATGTAGACCGTTGACCTCAATCTGAAGAAGAATGAGCTAAGCTCAGGGTAGCGGTCAAGAATGAACCGTTCCCCCTTGCTTCGCCATTCGGTCTCTTCAGCTTCACCCTTCTTGAGCATCGGGCTCTCGTGTTTGAGAGAAGTCCACAAGGATCAAGTAAAAAGATCTTTCAGAGCTCATCAAAGTTCATCGGCTCCCGAGGTTCAGCAATTTCTGAGGGTTGGGCACAACCTCCTCGAATTGGATTTGACTTGATTCTCGAGAAGCCGGGCGCCTCCTCGATGGGAATCTGAGTTTGCTCCGAGGTCGGCGAGCACTTGCACTTCCTCGCCAGGATCTGGCGGTTCGAGGTGCAGGGTGCTTCCTCGCCAGAACCAGACTTGCCTCCCGAGGTCTCGGAGGTCCCGAGGTCCTTGGAATATTTCTTGAGAGAACTTGTCAGAGCTCAGTGACGTCTCAAGAACCTCAGAGAAGACTTGCTCCTCAGTTTACTCCTTAGTTTGTGCCGTTGAGATAACCTGAGCCAATACATGTAAAGGCGATTTTTGAGCAGTTTGGCTCTCAGGTTGAATCTCCTCAGCCTCACTCTCCTCCTCATCATCAGTGAGAATCACCATTCTTTTGCGTTTTGGAGCCAGGGTCTTCTTCTTCAATTTTTCACCCTGCTCCTTCTTGGCCTCCAACAAAGCCTTCCCCCTGACTTGTTGGGTTTCTTTAGTAACAGCAGCAGCCGGTGATTCCACCCTTTTCTCTTTCTTCCCTCTGATAGTCTTCTTGGTGGCAACGGGCTTGAACATCACCTTGGACTTAGGGAATAGAGTAGTATTGGCAAAGATATCCTCCTCATCTCGGCACATCTCCAAAATAAAGGCTATTTTGGTGGCATGGAGGATCTTGCCTTTGATCGATATTGAGCCATCCTCCTTTTTTATGACCTTGGCTTGCTCACTCACCACCTTGATCAGATACTCCAGCCAGTTGAAATCCTTGGTGGGTGAGTCCTCAATCGCCACCATTAATCAGAGTTTGGGAGTGCTAATCTGCTCAAAGCTCCCCGATCGACTCATAATACACTTACTAACAATATCCATCAACACTCTGTATTTTGGCCTCAAATGCCGTTTATGTAAGGTCGCCTCAAACTTAACAGGATTCTCAGTAATCCTATCAAGATACTCTTGCTCTCGACCTAACATATACAAAGTGGGGTCATCTCCCCTATCGCACAGCTCAAAAACATCGTTTAAATTTCGAGGGACTATGTACAGCTCCCGAACAAAATCTACATACTTCGATGTATGCTCTAAATGCGAAACAGAAATCTTGGACTCAATATTATCATCCTCATCTATTTCCATATTAGAGACAAACTCTATTACCTCGCGAGAATACTCCGCCTCCGGTCGGCTCGCGACTAGATTCGTCAGTTTCGCTAGACGGATCAAATTAAGTGACTCTTCTTCATGTTTGGCGTTGGAAGTACTCTCCAGAGAAACCACGTACTCATACCATGGTTTATTGGTTTCGGCTAATCGGTCGAATATGGTTAGAGTCATTTTTGGGAATTTGAAGGTTTAGGGTTTTGGAGTGATGAAGATTTTCTGGGCAAAGGGGATTTTATTTGCAGAGTGATTTTGGGAACGAGGGTTTAAAAAATGGCTTGAAAAGGCTTTCGAGTGAATATATAGATCGATTTGTGGGAAGTCGTGTGAATACTCGGGTATACGAAAGGACGATCTCATGAAAAGTACGCCACCACTTTAACCTCATTGGTGATTAAATGAAACAGAACATTTAATGACTGTTGACCTTCCTTGGAATTTCAAAGATCCCGCCCAAAAAACATTCTTCAGGTGTTTTGTATTTATTGCAAATGATTACTGAGTTTCACTTAAGCAATAAATGAAGTGCATGAGTCATTACTTCTTCAGACTAATTTCCCTCTATCAGTCTTACTGAGTATTGACCTTGATATAATGTCAGTATGATACTGAGTAATGAATGGGTTCAGTATAATACTGAGTACTGACCTTCAGTACACCTGAGTTTCTTCAAGACTCAGTTCAGTATTTCCAATTTTATCCTGAGTTTCTCAGTAGAATCCTGAGAAAACTTCATGCCTCTGAAAACCTTCAATTTTTCAGATTTTACTCTATACACCTGGATCCAACATCCCTAATTCAACTGATAGTTCCTGAAATCTTGATTCAGCCAAAGGTTTAGTCAAGATATCAGCTCTTTGCTTATCAGTATGAATTTTCTCCATCGTGATATCCTTTTTCTCGACATGATCTCTGATGAAGTGATGTCTGATATCCACATGTTTGCATCTGGTGTGCAATACCGGATTTTGTGAGATAGCAATAGCACTATTATTATCACAAAATATTGGTACTTCATTGGCTACAACCTTATAATCCCTTAATTGTTGTCTGAGACAAAGAATCTGAGCACAACAACTTCCTGCAGCTATGTATTCAGCTTCAGTAGTACTGGTTGCTACTGAGGTATGTTTCTTCGAAAACCAAGATATCAGTTTACTTCCAAGAAATTGACAAGTTCCTGTAGTGGACTTCCTGTCAATTCTACAGCCTCCATAATCAGCATCTGAATAACCAGTTAACTCAAGATTATCATCAGCTGGATACCACAATCCTCTATTCACTGTGCCCTTAAGATACTTCAGTATCTTTTTGGCAGCCTCCATGTGACTAACCTTAGGATTAGCTTGGTATCTTGCACATATCCCAACAACAAATGTTATATCAGGCCTACTTGTTGTGAGATAGAGCAATGATCCAATGATCCCTCTATAATCAGTATGACTTACTGATTTGCCTTCAGGATCAGGATCCATCTTGTAGTTGGTATTCATGGGAATTCTAACTGCATTGCAATTCTGTACACCATACTTGGCAATCAGATCTCTGGTGTACTTTGCTTGGTTGATGAAGATTCCTTCCTTTGATTGTTTCACTTGAAGACCTAGAAAGAAATTCATCTCCCCCATCATAGACATCTCAAATTTGCCTTTCATCAGTGTAGAAAACTTTTCACACAACTGATGATTTGGAGATCCAAAAACTATGTCATCAACATATATCTGAACTAGTAAGATATCTTCCCCATCTTCTATTCTGAACAAAGTTCTATCAACAGTTCCTTTGACAAAACCGTGGTCAGTAAGAAACTGAGAAAGGGTATCATACCATGCTCTGGGTGCTTGCTTAAGACCATACAAGGCTTTTCTGAGCCTGTAAACTTGGTCATTCTGTCTGAAACCAGGAGGTTGTTCCACATAAACCTCTTCTTTAAGCACACCGTTCAAAAATGCACTCTTCACATCCATTTGATAGACTGTGAACTTCATCTGGGCAGCATATGCAAGAAACAATATGATGGCTTCTAGTCTTGCAACAGGTGCAAAGGTTTCATCATAATCCAAGTCTTCTTCTTGGGAATAACCTTGTGCAACTAGCCTTGCCTTGTTTCTTACAATGTTGTTGTTCTCATCTCTTTTATTCTTAAAAACCCACTTGGTTCCAATAACATTGTGCCTTTCTGGCCTATCCACTAACTCCCATACCTCATTTCTTGAGAATTGATTCAACTCTTCTTGCATAGCAGTAATCCAATGAGAATCTTGTAGAGCTTCTTCAATCTCAGTAAGCTCTTTCTCTGATAGGAAGCAGCAGAATAGTGCACTTTCACCATGGAACCTTCTTGTTTTAACACCATCAGTTAGATTACCCACAATCTGACTTGTAGGATGACTATCTAACCAACTTCTTCTAGATGTTCCCCCTTCAATAATATCCTCAACATTTGAAATGTTAGGTTCAGTTAGTTCATTAAACTCAGGGAACAACAGAAAAGGAGAAAGGGAATCATCTTCCTCAGGGGAAATTCCATTCAGAACATTGTCAGTGACATTTATTCCCCTTTGGTTGATAGATTCAGAATTTGCCTCAGCTGTGACCACATCTTCATTGGCATCACAAACCTGAGTCTGAACTGGTGTCTGTTCAGATTGGTCACCTTTGGTGTGTTGGTTTTCCTGAGTCTCACCATCCTGAACTTCCTGGTCTGAGTCTGAGTCATTCCATTCATAGAAGGTGGCTGACTTCTTCTTTTCAGGTTCAGTAGATGATTTGTCATTCTTTTTCAGGCTTAATCTGGTGATTCTCTTGGTCAGTTCTTCTGCATCATGTTCCTATTTCTTCTGAACACAAGTAGATTCATCAAAAACAACATGAGGTGTTTCCTCCACAATAAGAGTCCTACAGTTGTAAACTCTGAAAGCTTTACTAACTTCAGAATATCCTAAGAATATTACTTCATCAGCTTTGCTATCAAAAGTTTTCAACTGATCTTTACCATTATTGTGTATGAAACACTTGCAACCAAACACACGAAAGAAAGAAACAAGAGGCTTCCTTTCATTCCAAAGCTCGTATGGTGTTTTGCCTTGACTCTTGGTCAGCATGGATATGTTTTGAGAATAGCATGCAGTGTTGACAGCTTTAGCCCAAAATCTTTTAGGAATATAAACTTTCAAATTTATCATGGTCCTTGCAGCTTCTTTTAAAGTCCTGTTCCTTCTTTCAGCAACACCATTTTGTCGAGGGGTCCTTGCAGCTGATGTTTCATGAGTAATTTCATTTGCTGCACAATAATCATATATAATATGGTTTATAAATTCAGTTCCCTTGTCAGATCTGATTTTGATCACACTCGGATTTTTCTCAATACTGAGCCTTTTCAGTAATTCAGGCAGCTTTATCTGAGTCTCTTTCTTACTGAGTAAGAATATGACCCAAGTATATCTTGAGTAGTCATCAACTACTACGAGTGTATATTTCGCCATTAGTGCTCTTTGGTGTTCTTGGACCAAAAAGATCCATATGCAACAATCAAGTATTCTCTCAAGAGAAACATCTACTTTACTTTTTAAATGATGCTCTAATTTGTTTTCCTTTTTAACATGCATCACAAACATGTTCCTTCTTGAACACTTCATTTGCAAACCCTCACAAGAGCTAATCTTGCAAGTTTATTCGTGGTTTTGAAATTCAAGTGATTCATTCTTTTTTATGCCATAACCAACCGGGTATCTATGGAACTTTTAGCAACCAAACATGTATCTTTAGGAGTTGAACTCCAATCAAAGAAGATACACATTTCCTTTTTTCTTGTACCAGTTAGTAATATTTTCTGTGAGATATCATTTTTCACATAACATAAGTTCTTAGAGAACTCAACATTAAATCCCTTATCACAGAATTGGCTTATTGAAAGCAAATTATGCTTCAATTCAGATACATATGAAACACCATGGATATGAACTGAATCGATTTCCAAAGTTCCATATCCTTCAACTGTTCCTTGGAGTTATCTCCAAATGTGATCTGAGGGCCTCTTTGCTCAACATAGTCACTGAGTATTTGCTTGAATCCTGTCATATGTCTTGAGCATCCAATGTCAAGATACCATACATCAGGGGCCAGTTCATCTCCACTCATCGTCTTTATGTGATCTTCAATCATTTCGATACTTTGTTTTTTCTCAAAAAAACAGATCAATTCTTAGGTACCCAATTGGTGTAGGGTCCTACAAGGTTAGCTGTACCTTTCGGAATCCAAATCTGCCTGACAACTCTAATCATTTTAGAGTGGCTGATATGTCTTCCATAAAAATCAACATACACATTTACCACTCTGGGTGCCTTAGCAGTATCCTGTGTATGAGTGCTAGCCTTAGCATGAACATGAACCTTTGAATTTTTCTTTGGTACAGGCCTTTTGTTCATTTGCTTTGGCTTCTGTTCAGCTGGTCTGAATCTTTGTTGACTTGGGTTCAGATAACCTTTACCCTTAGGCAAGTGGGGCTCAGGTTGCCTGTACTGAAATATGGGTCTTTCAATATACTGAGGACTTGGTCTCTTCAGTTGAGAATGTCTCTGCTGAGTGTTTCTCTTCTGAAGATTCCTCTGCTGGTTCAGTGCAGATCCTTTCAGGTTTGCATTCTTAGCCTGAGGCTTTGAAGTACTTGCACGAAATTTTCCTCATCGAAGTGCTTTCGGCTTTTTCTAGCCTTCACCTGAGGTTTGGGCTTTCTTACCTGAACATTCAATTTTTCTGGAACCATAGGTCCTTTTCCCTTGTCTAAAACCTTGGGCATTTCTTCAGTTCGAAGTGTAGGTGCCACTGGTTTAACAAAGATTGTCTTCTTGCTACTTGATGCAAAGATTCAGATGACCTTGTGAGGTTCCCCTGGAATGTATCCCAATCCAGATTTTATAGTGGCAGGGTCTCGATAACTCGAATTTCATCTATTACTTTAGATGCGAGATTCAATAGAGTTAGCTTCTTCTCACAAGACTATCCTCACAATTTGTAGAGTTTCATGCTTCTCAGAGAGGCCATTGAACTTAGTTCTGATCAGCTGAATCTCTTCAGTGGATTTCTCTAGATTTTCAGTTAGGGTCACTATCAACTTCTCTTTCTCTGAGAGTTGTACTTTCAGAACATCCAATTCATCAGTAGCTCCCATTAATTGAGAAGTGATTTAAGTATTGCTAGAGTCTTTCCACTTAAGATTTTCAGCCTTCAGTTCTTTGTTCTGCTCTTGAGTTTCATTTAGCAGTTCTTGTAAAACAGCATAGTCCTTCATCAGACTCTCAAAAGAATCCATCAGGTCAAATTGATTGTTTACAGTTGAACTTGATAACTCTTGTGCTAGTGTAGGAGCAACAACGGAGAAAGAAGAGTTTACCTCCTCAACAGCCATTAGACAGAGATCATCACTTTCACTGTCTGGGAATATTTCATCTGAAGAACTAGATCCTTCCCCAGAATGTTCTTCTTCTGCAACCATGGCTTTCTTGCTAGAGAACTTCTTGTCTCTTTTAGCTTGTCTTTCTCTTCTCTCCTTAGAACTCAGGTCTGGACAATCATACTGGAAGTGACATTTCTTTTGGCAGTTATAGCATCTATTGGCATCATCATCTTGATCACTTTCTTCTTTGGACTTGGAGTCCTTCTTTTTTGATGAAGATCCTTCAGCTTTCAGGTCCTTCTTCTTCTCAGTTGATTTGTCCTTAGCTTTCTTCTGGTACCTGTGATTCCTGTAATAGTTTTTATATTTTCCATATCGACTATTAAGTCTTTCAAACCTCCTTGCCATCAGTGCTAGCTTATCCTCAAGCTCATCCTGATTTTTAGCAAGTGAGTTCTCAGACTCTCTAGTTTTACAGGTTTTATCCTTGGCTTTGAAAGCCACATTCTTACTAAATGATGAATCATTTTTGCTGTCAGCCTTTTTAGATTTCTTATCAATTACAAACTCATAAGCCTTCAGCTCAGAGAAGACTTGTTGATATGGCATTGAATCAATATTTTTGGTGTTTTCAATCACCACTGCATGTATATCCCATTTCTTAGAAAGACCTCTAAGAATTTTCAATGTCACTTCTCTTTGTGGATATCTCTTTCCAAGTGCATTCAGATCATTCATAATACTAGTGAATCTGACTTCCAGTTTGTCAATAGATTCACCATCTTCCATTTCAAAACTATCAAATTTTCCAATTGCAACTGAAAGTTTGTTTTCCTTGATATGATCTGTGCCTTGGCACATTACAGCTAGTGTATCCCAAATTTCTTTAGCAGTATTACAATGAGAAATCATTCACATCACACCATCATCAATTGTACTGCATAGCGTGTCTTTAGCAATATAGTCTAGATTAACTAACTTCCTCTCCTCAGGAGTAAGTTGGTCATCAGACTTAGGAAATTCTGTCCTGGGATCATTTCTCTCATTTTCTGTTCCTCTGGGATTCACCACAGTAAATTTGAATGGCCCTTCAGAGACCACTCTCCACATACGTTCATGTTTAGAATACAGATGAGCCTGCATTCTCAGTCTCCACAAATCATAGTTCTCTATTGAGAACATGGGAAGTTTCTTAGAAGACATTTTATCTGAGTCTTTTAAGAATTCAGCAAATAAGATCTGTTCAGATAGACCACAAGTATTTTAGCAAATAAGACTTTGGTCAACAAAACAGGTGGTCAAGTTGAACCACTGCTTTGATACCACTTGTTGGTCCCGGTG
The DNA here is from genome assembly GCA_037126765.1 of Stenogyne calaminthoides. Taxonomy (NCBI): domain Eukaryota; kingdom Viridiplantae; phylum Streptophyta; class Magnoliopsida; order Lamiales; family Lamiaceae; genus Stenogyne; species Stenogyne calaminthoides. The sequence goes on from JBBCBC010000018.1 coordinate 13,731,393, forward strand.
CAAACGAGTCTTACACGTGTATGGGGGGGGAATACACGTGTTCAGTGATTTTAAAACTTTTCTTTACTGAGGTCAGCTTGGGTCAGGTTGTCCTGATGAATTGGTCCTGAGAAGCACAGATCGCCCTGATTCAAAGTCTATCTGAGACAGTGATCCTGAGCTGCTTTCAGATACCTCAGATAATCCCAACTGATCCTGAGTTTTCAGAGATCCTGAGCTGCTTGGATCAGATAACTAACTTACTGAACCCTCAGAAGAGTAAGTTCAGTTTGGTAACTATCTGTTCTAGCTACTCAGATGTGCGGAATGGTTGGCCCTAAGTTTATACTCGTTTTATACTTTGCTGAAAACCTTCTTTTTTAATGGAACAGTGATTAGGCTGTGATTCAGTTCAGATGCAACTTCAGTGGATTGATTCCAAATGAATATCAGTGAAAATATGCTTTCAGTTTAAGGATATGCAACAGTTAATCAAAGCAAAACAGAAAGCAAAGAACATAGCAAGTTATAGTGGTTCAGAGACTCAAGCTCCTACGTCCACTCTCTCTGATCTCTTTAGAGAAATTCACTAATCACTTCCTAAGGTTTTCTGACTACCTCTGTAGTTTACTAACCTTTCTATTTTGAGCTTTCTGACTACCTCTGTAGTTTACTAACTCAAAACACACACAAGTTTTCTGACTATCCAAGATAGTTTACTCACTTCTTCTCTAGAGCTTTCTGACTACCTCCTTGTAGTTTACTAACTCTTTACAACTCCAACTCACCAACAATCACACTCAAACTACCTTACAAAGGGTTTGGGGTTTCTTGGTTGGTTTCCAACTAGGATGAGATATCATTTACAATTAAGAACAATGCAAAGGCTCGGATATCTCGACTAAGCTTTGGATATATCTTATCAAGCTAGGCTTAGTGGAATGAGCTCTCTTCGATATAAAGCACTTGGAAAATTCTTGGGTTTTCGAGTGCTTCAACTTGCAATAATAAGTTTGAGCTCTTGAGTTGCTTACAAATTTCCCGTAACCTTTAATGTAGATGGTCACAAGTATTTATAGGCATACACCAAGGTCACTCTTGAAAAACTATACGTTGGAAGAGATAGCTCCATAAGTTTCCTCTTATGGTGTGTGATGAACGACTATATTTAGGGTTTGGGACTCCCTAGCACGTTTTAGGCAATCTGCTTTTCATGTAGCTGGTCATCACTTTTTGCAGTCTGGAACATATTACTTCTGACATCTTTTCAGTGACCTGTCGCTGTCAGTGTCAGTAATGTACAGTGCTGTCTTCTTCTTTTTGACTTTTGTCTCCAGTTAAAGGTAGACAACCACAGCGGCTCTTTTTGGTTACATCTCTGAGTGATATAACCTTAACAACACTTTGTCTTAGTTCCTTTTGTTTGCATGAGAATGTCTTGGGCAATATCTATTTTCTAAGGAATCGCGTTCTTCTCAGTATTGAATTCTTCAGATAGATATTTTCAGTGCCTCGGAACATTCAGGTTTATACTGATCATTCAGTACATTACTGAGTCTTCAGTAATTACTGTGCCTTCAGTATCCTTCAGTCTTCAGTCTTCTGTGTCTTCAGTGTCTTATGAGTCTTCTGAGTCTTCAGTGTCTTTTGAGTCTTCACAGATATACTGACTGATATACTGAGTCTTAATGCCGAGTCTTCAGTTTCTCAGTTTCTCACTGAGTTTTCAGTATCTCAGTTTCTCACTGAGTCTTCAGTTTCTCAGTTTCATACTGAAACTTCTGAAACTTCAGTTTCATACTGAAACTTCAGTTTCTTCAGAAACTTACTGAGTCTTCAGAATCTAACCTGATCTGTATATGCTGACTATACATTTTGCAGATAACATCCTGAACACTCTAAAACTGAATCATGACTCAACTATCAAGATTATCCTGAACATGTCATACTCAGGTGTTTTGGGATCTAATAAAAATCATTCTTTATTAAATTCATCTCCCAACATCTGACTATACATGGTGCAGATAACTTCCTGAACAATCTATACTGAAACTTGACTCAGTCTATCAAGATTATCCTGAACATGTCATAGTTAGGGGTTTTGGGATCTAACCAAAACTTCTTTATTAAATTCATCTCCCAACACAATGGATTATACTAATGCCGTGAGTCATACTGATTATTTAATTGATCTAAATATCAGTGAGTTGCAAAAGAAGAGGAGAGAGACAGAGACCTCACGAACAGCTGTTCCAACTAGATCACCGTTGTCATCATCCAACATTCCAGCTGGTAACTCCAATACAAGCTTTCCAACAGGGACCCTAACCTTTGATGGCCGCAGAAAATGATCAGACTTCGGTAGGTATAAGTTACAATAATGTTAATTGCCTATAGCAACAAAAAATTTGGAAAATTACCTGCTCAGTCAGCACTGCATAGGTCTCTCTATCTGAATCCAAAAGGATTAGGACCGCAACAGCTGGCCCTCGTGCAAAAACAATGCCTGGAACCTGTCCATGTTTATTATATATAAATAAATTACGCAATCCTAGATGGGAAAAACAAATGGAGAAATACTATGGGAATAATTGTTTTTAGAACCGTAACTATAGGGGGTGACAATTGAAGGAGATTAGATTTTCAGATTAGCGAATGTAGGCTCTCATTTTTTTTGGTGAATGTAGGCTATCATTTTTTTTGGCAAATGTAGGCCATTAATTTTTTTCGCACATTTAGCCCATTATTCCCACACTAACCGACCTAAATGCGCGAAAAAGTACATATAATGGCCTACATTTGCAATAAAAACATTTTGTCCTTCAATTGACTATAGTTACTGTCCTAAAAAAACATTACTCCCCAAATACTCCTAACCAAGGATGTGAAGTTATATCTCGGGAAGATAAGTTATTCAAACAGCTTCCCTTGTCAAAATTTCATATTTGATTGCTTGTTACTATAAGTTCGCCATTATTCGGTACGGTATTCAAGAAAAGTAGAAAAAGAAAATGATAGACGGGCTGGGCAAATAATATAATTGAGTCAATTACATTAGTCAAGATAGTCTTATTGCAGGAACAGGAAACAGGAGAGACCTTATTCCCTGTTTCTTTATCAATCACATCTGCTTTGAACTTGAGAAATCCAACAAGCTTCCCAAACATATCTACACCCTATTGAACAACAACTAGAACAAGTCAGGCAACTTGACGATAAGATTTGTCCACATTAATGACGAAAATTAGTGACATCCATCATCTCGTCATTATCTTACCTTACATCAAAGTTGCATTGAAAACTAGGGTAAAAAGTTAAGCATTTAATTACACTAATAACATCACATATATAATGAGTAGGAATGTGATTTTCTAACTCAGTTTCAGTTATGTGTTGGCATGAGCAATTTCTCACAATATCATTACAGAAACATGAAAATTAAACAGGAATAACCAACTCAGAAGCAATATAGTCCTATATCGAGGAGCACTAAAAAGAACAATAGAATACAATCCAAATAGTCCCGAAATATTAGCCTCAATCCAACTGTACCATAATAAAGCTCATCTAGCACCATGTGAAAATATGAAAACAGAAGTATTAGCTCAAATTTTCTTCATTACAATTGACTAAGCCATGAAATGATGAAAATATGCAGAGCTGTAATCTTGAAAACAGGTTGAGACTTGTTGCTACAGACCTGAATGACTACTTGTTTAACAGACATGGCTCCATTAGAAAGCATTCTATTTTCTGTTTGTATGTTCTTCAACCACTGTTTGAATAAACTGCATTCTATGGCATTCCTGAAACATAAATAGACTCACTAAAACCAGACAAACAGGAAATACATGGCCAAACACAACGTAGCTGGTTATATTTGCATAAACCGTTTCCAGACCTTAATTTTTATAGCACACACAAGTTCAAGTGATATTTATACACTACAGAAGCATCAAACAATTCTCAACTATATAAATAGTTGATAACATTTAAGATAGGAATCTTTATAACTATCCATATGTTAGCTACAACTGAAGATTGAAGCATTCGAAAAGTCTTCAAACTTTTGCATATAGATAAATGGACGAGCAGATGACATTTAGAACCCTAAAGATACATTGCTAAGTGATTCAGCTCGAGGACATGTGTTAATCCTGGATTTGATATCAAATAATTATTTTTTTTCCAAAAAGAGTGGACAATTTCAATGTGGTTGGCAAGTATCACTGCCTCTAATTGGAATTTGTCGCTGATATCAAAGATGAAATTCCTCAGCTAATGTGGACATCACATAGTACAACAACATCAATTCGATACTTCAAAACACGGCTTCCAAAATGAGATGGAAAGCATACCTGAAATCAGAGTCTGAAACACCTGGGGCGGCTACGACGGTGAGAGGTTGGTTGAATTGACCCGGGAGGGTGAGTTGGGTTGCGTTTGACTCGGAGGTCATTTTTAAAGCGGTAATGTGAAGATCACGAGTGGGAGTGGAAAATAAATTATTTGAATTTGTGAATGGAATATTAACAAAGAATTTGAATTTCAAAGGAAGGATGCGCCTGTAAACTGTTACTGGGAGAAGATGCTGCATCCTCAAATTTCTTAGATTGCTTCTCCAACGATTTCACCAATTAAATACTCCTACTATTTTTATTTTTTTATTTTTATTTTTATTTTTATTTTATATAGGGAAGGTTGTTATTTTTCGTACCACATATGTGTGTCAATCGAAACTCAACTTGAAAAAAATCTTGAGTGGCTCACTCTTACATGCAAAATCAAGGTGAGTATCACTTTCCTTTCAAAAAAATAAGTGAGTATCACATTTAGGTGCAAAGGAATTTTTATAATTACTATTAGGTGCAAAATGTTTGGGATTGGGATTGGGTTTGGGTTGGGGGAAGGTAGTTTGAGCGAGAAATGTCTATGTTTCATGATTTTTTGATTCTGTTAAGTAGGTACATTCTAGTGGAAAACAAGAAAGACACTTGGAAGTGGAAACTTACCTCGGATGAGAGATATAGCACTAAATCTGCTTACGAGTGCTTGATTTCAAAGGATGGGGTAAGTTCCACCCCTCTTGCTCCGAAACCAGATTTCTAGTTGGCGTGGAACAAGATTGCCCCCCTCAAGGTTGCAGAGACGGCGTGGCGTTCTTTATGGGATAGGCTCCTGTTGTAACTCCAGAAATGATCACCAGACAACAATAAGATTATGAACGGAATGTTGGGGAACGTTTTGCCCGGATCTATTCAAGGTGTAATTTAAATATAAATTTAAATAAACAATTTACTACTAGCATGAATTAACCTATTAATTCAAATAACAAATAACCAACAACATACATGCTACAAATAAATTCACGTAAAGTCCTACACATTCAGAATCTAGGAGTTTACACGAATCTTACCCTTGAAGAGACAACCGTTGAGACGATGGATCAACACAAATGCCTTCTCAAGTATATCCCAAGTCCTTGCTCGTTATCTGGTAGAAGATACTCACGAACAATTATAACAAAGGAAAAAGAGAAAATATGTTGTACCACCTTTGTGTATTTCTAATTTTTCCAAGACTGAAATTGTGTTGGGGATGAAAAATTAATCCCCTATTTATAAGTAGTGATGGCCGATTTTTAGGGCTAGGAAAAGATATGGGAATATCTTTAATTCTTGTGCAAGAAGTAATCTTGAATATATCCAATATATTCTCTTTCCCATAAATAATTTTCCATAAAAATCTTCCTTCTCTAATTATTTGAGATTTTCGAAAATCTCACGCAATAAAAGTCAAAGTCAAAGATTCTTGAATTTATGAGATAATCTTGTATTCCAAAAATATTTATCTTCTTTCCAAGAAAATCTTTTCATTTCTTTTCTTGCAATTTTCGAAAATTTCAAGAAAAATTAGGCAACAAATATTTTCTTTTATTTTAATCACCTTTTCATTAATGGACTCATGTTGGGCCACTTGAGGGGCCTAGTGTAATCTCTTGGTCAAAACAAGTCAATCTGAGCTTTACACATCAACCTCTACCAATAGAGTGTTTAATTCCATCTAGGTTGTGAAGATGTGCTTATTTACAAGGAACTGTTAATGTGATCTTCTGTGATCGGGTATCACCACATTAACTACAATGCAATATGTAACCAGGTGGCTTAGCTCACCTGGCCACTGGGCTCCTCATTTGAGTGGGAGACCCAAGTTCGATTCCCTCTGGGAACGAATTGGTGTTAGGGAGTTATAAGGTGGATTAGCGATTTCGTGGAGTATTTGGGTGCTTGGTGTACTAACTATTAACAACTAAGATCTAACTTTGTCCGATCAAAAATAAAAAACTATAATGCAATATGTACTAATATTGAACGGTTTGTAATAAATAAATAACATTCATTCATATTTAAAGCAACAGTGATAATAAGATTTATTCTCAGTAAATAAGTGTTAAACTCAGTCTGTTATACAAAGTAAAAGCATACTTTCACGTATAACCCCAACAATCTCCCACTTATACTCAAAGTCTGCTTTTAAGTATACTACAATACATCACATGTCCTACATATGTTCCTAATATTTCTCCCACTTATACTCAAAGCAGCTTGGCGACGCACTTGACAACCATTCCTTTCACATGTCTCTCGAATGTATTCTGAGAGGCAGTCACTTTGTGAAAAGATTAACTAGGTTATCCTCCGATGCGATCTTAGCCACCGCTTCATCTCCTCTCTTAACGATTTCTCGTATAAGATGTTATTTTCTTCAATGTGTTTGTTTGCCTTGTGGGCTGTTGGTTACCTTGAATTTGCAATTGCCTCCAACAGATATTGTTGGGCAAATTCAGAACTACATCCAAGTCCACTAAGAAGTTCTTGAGCCAAACTGCTTCCTTCACTGCTTCACAAGCAGCTACTTACTCGGCTTCCATGGTTGAGTCAGTGATGCATTTATGCTTCACACTCCTCCATGTCATGGCTACACTTCCCAAACTAAACACATTACCTGAGGTAGATCTTCGAAAATCTATGCCTGATTTGAAATTTGAGTCTGTGTATCCCATAAGGATTAGACCGTCTGTTTGATAAACCAACATTCTATCCCGAGTTCTCTTCAGATGCCTCAGAATGTTTTTATCTGCAGTCTAATGTTATTTCCCAGGGTTACTCTGATATTTTGTTACCATGCAAACAACAAAACAAATATCTAGTCTCGTGCACTGCATGCTAAAATGCTTCAAAACAGTGTTTTTGTATGAAGCTTGCGATAAGTCTATCATCATTTTCTCACGATCTCGAGTAATCTTGATCCCAAGAATTTAATTGGCTTCTCCTAAGTCCTTCATATCAAACTGATTTGACAGCCATACTCTTACGTCTAAGAACACCTTTACATCGTCTCCGATGAGTAGCATGTCGTCTACGTATATTACTAAGAATACCAAGGCAGTTCCGACACACTTTCTATACACACAACTCTCAAATTTGTTTTGATCAAAACCGTAAGATTTTATAACCTGATCAAAACATTAGTTCCAAGCACGGGATGCTTGCTTAAGTCCGTAGATGGACTTCTTAAGCTTGCATATAAGACATTCTTGGTCTTTCGCAATGAATCCTTCGGGTTGACGCATATAGATTTCTTCTTCTAGATTTCCATTTAGAAAAGTTGTCTTGACATCCACTTGCCAGATCTCAAAATCTAGATGTGCAGCTTTCGACAAGAGAATATGGATAGACTTAAGCATAGCTACAAGCGAAAAAGGTTTCCTCATAATCGATCCCTTTCTTTCTGAGTGTACCCTTTCACCACAAGTTTAGCTTTGAAGGTCTCAACCTTCCCGTCCGATCCTCTTTTCCTCTTGTAAACCCACTTACATTCAATGGGTTTTACCCTATTTAGTGGTTCGAGTAACTCTCACACTTGATTATGATTCATAGAACCCATTTCAGATTTTATTGTTGTTTGTCAAGATGCATCCTTGTCTTGGATTGCCTAGTTGTAGGACTAGGGGTCTGATTCATTTTCACCGGGGACCAAGTGTGAAGACTCTTCCATCCCTTCAACTTGTAACAACCCTTGGTATGACGAAATTGTGTTTTGTGTCCTTGGTATATCAACTTTAATTGGCCTAAGATAAATAATCACTCTTTGTCTTTCTACTGTTCATATAGTCTTCTTCCAAGAACTTAGAATGTGTACTGATTACAATTATTTAGTCCTTGAGACTATAGAACATTCCCCTTTTTGTTACTTTGAGATATCCTACAAATAACCTTATTTTTTAACGAGGATCCAATTTTTTTCTGAATTCCTTATCCAACACGTATGCGGGATACCCCCATATTCTCATGTGTCCCAAACTGGGCTTCCGCCTAGTCCACAACTCTGATGGGGTTTTAGGAACCGATTTGGATAGCACCAAGTTTAGAATATAATCCGCTATTTCCACGGCATAACCTCAAACGAATTGGGAGGATCTGAATAACTCATTATTGACCTGACTATTTCTCAAAGAGTTATGTTTCTTCATTCTCCAACCCTTATCTTGTTGAGGAGTTTTGTGTGCAGTCAACTGGGATACAATCCCTTCATCTGATAAGTAATCCAAAAATTCATTGCTGAGGTATTCGCCTATACGATCAGATCGTAGAAACTTAATACTCTTTTCTCTATGCTTTACTGCTTAAATCCTTTTGAATTTATCAAAAGTTTAAGACTTATGCCGCATTAGAAATATGTATCCATATCTTGAGTAATCATCGATAAAAGTAACAAAATACTCATAACCTCCTCTAGCTTTGATTGACATTGGACCACATACGCCAGTATGAACGATTTCTAACACTTCAGTAGCTCTATTCCCCTTGGCTCCAAATGTCCTCTTGGTAATTTTACCCTCTAAACAAGATTTGCAAGGTGGAAACAATTCAATCAGGAGAGACTCCAATGATCCGTCTTTCACCAAACTTTGAATCCTTTTTAGATTTATATGACCTAGTTTTAGATGCCACATAAGTGTTTCGTTCACATCTGAAGAACGATTTCTTTTACTCAAAAATAGTTGATGTGTTATAAGATGCATTTTATGTGTGGTGTGCACAATTAATAGCACGGAGATTGTTCAACAATGTCCCATAACAGATAAACTCATCATTTCGAGAAATGATAACATTCTTATTAAAAGAAACTGAGTATCCATCTAAAAACAGTTTAGAAACTGAAAGTGAATTCTTTCTAAAACTGGGAACATAAAGAACGTCTCTTAAAACTAAAATTTTATCACTAAAAGATAGGTATGTTGGGGTTATACTGGAAAGTATGCTTTTACTTTGTATAACCAAACTGAATTTCTGTCTTATTTGCTGAAATAAATTATTTATCACTGTTGCCTTAAATATGATTGAATGTTACATATATTTACTGCACAACTATTCAATAAATAATACGTGTTACATTGTAGTTAATTTAGTGATACCAGATCACATAAGATTAAATTAACAGTCCCTTGTAACCAAAAGTACAGAATTCACAACCCAGATGGAAATGAACAATCAATCGTGAAAGGTTGAAGTGTAAGACTTAGATTGACTTGTCTTGACCAAGAGATTGCACTAGTACATTATGATGCGCTGAATAGGACCTACAGGAGGATAAATTCTTCGGTGTTGAATATAGAAGAATTAGACCTCAGTGGTTCATTATTTCTTAATCCCCGTCTCTTAAATAGGATCGTGTGGAATTAATAACTATTGCTTTAACTTATGATGGGTAGAGAATCAATGTGATTCAATACTTTATATCTTGGGCAATATTATTAGTTACATGACGATTGTTAATATTTAATACAGAGAATCGTGAGCAAGTACATCTTTCATGATTTGTCCCCTTGGTAGGCTCAGAAGTTTTATCATACCAAATCTTGCAAGTGGATTTTGTTTCCTGTATGGATAATAATGATGAGCTGACCTTACTCCAAGAAAAAATATATTAATTAATATGAAGCTATTCAGTGTCTTAAATTAATTAATGGACTAGATAATCTTAAACACGGAAAATAATAACCGGGAGTCATATTAACAGTAATATGGGTTAAGATGGATAGTGCAATATTAATTATGTAGTGGGATTAATTAATATTTATGGGCTTGAATAATATTGTGGCTAAATATTGATAATTCAAGGTCCATTGGAAGGTCCAATCTTAATTCTCCTAAGATGTGTTTAAAATAAAATAAATTATTGTTGCCTAATTTTCCTATAAATTTCGAAAATAATAAATATAAAGGGGAGAAAAGATTTTCTTTGAATTTTGTTATGGAATGAAAATAAGTATTCTTGGAATACAAGATTATCTCATTAAATTCAAAAAATCTCCCACTTGATTATTTATTAAGCAATTTTCGAAAATTTAGATAAAATAAGGAAAGGAAAGATTTTCTTGATTTTCTTGAAAAGATATTATGGAAGATATGTATTCTTGGAATACAAGAATATCTCATAAATTCAAGAAGATTCAAATCTTGGATTCCTACTCCTTCATTTTTTCAAAAATACCATAAAATAAGGAGGTGGGATTTTGTGGAATATTTGAATTATGGAGAAAATAATATATGGGATATATTCAAGATTTCTTGTAGATGGAGAAAAAGATTTCCCATCTTATTTTCCACATAGTTTTTGTCCAACCCCTTAAGTATAAAAAGGGGATGAATCTTTCATCCCCAGTATAATTCCATGTGTTTGAAAAATTAGAAATCCACAAAGGTGGTGCAACATAATTTTATTTTTCCCTTTTGTTAAATTGTTTGTGGGTGTCCTACCACCGGATTATTGAACAAGGACGAGGGAATACTTGAGAAGACTCTTTGGGTTTGTTCGTGTGAACGAGTATCCATCTTCTCAACGGTTGTCACACCAAGAGGTTAGTTCACATAAACTCCTAGCAATTCCGCATGCGTAGGATTTATGTGACTTGTTTATATGCATGATTTGTTGTTGGATTATTATTTAAATTAATATAGGATTAATTCATGCTAATAATAATTGTAAGAATTAAATTTGTATTTAAATATTCATCCCGAATAGATCCGGGCAATTAATTCCCCAACAACTGGTATCAGAGCCTCGGTTTCGGGCTCTGAATTTTAAATTGTAATTTAATTAGTTTTCATTAAATTTGAAATTGGATAGTAGAATTGCTAGATCTTTTTTTGCAGGTATCCAATTGTCATGGTATTTGATGAATGTTTAATTATGCATGCATATAATTGTGGTTTTTAATTCGATTCGTTCGAATTTGTTTTGCCTCGTGAGAAAATCCACGAGTAGATTAGGATTTGTTTGATTCGTTCAATGTAATATACTAGTCTAGATCTAGGTTTATTTATTTTTTATAAATAAATTGTAACCGGATCGGAAACGGAAGCGGAAACGAAGAATTGAAGACGGGCGCATTGTTGTCTTGGACGACGACGCGAGCCAAAGCACAAGGTGCTAAGCGATCGATACGGGTCAAGCCGAGAGATTTTGGCGACGCGGGCGCAGTTTCAGCGCGGGAAAGCACCGGGCGGAACTTTAGGCCGAGGAGGCGCGGGCGCCGCACACAGCGCTGGCGGCGGACGCCGCGACGGGCGCTAAGACGCGCACACGACGCGACGTTGCGGCGATAGGTCGCCGGGTAAAGGATCTCGGGCGCATGGGGCGGGCGCTAAGACGAGATCCGCAGATCTCGCCGAAAGTACGCCGATTTAAAAAAGGGATGGTTGGTCCGGGAGTGGTCGGGCGCTTAGGGCGCACGGGATACGCATTCCCGCCACGGTAGCCTACCTATCACCTAAGTCGCTCTTTAACCTAGGACGGAGGACGTTTTAAAGAATTTGTTGCGGTCAAGTAGGAGCTTTTCGAGACGAACGATGAAGGTTATGAAGACGATTTCTCAATATCAAGACATGACAAAAATTAACCGTGACAATTGGATATATGTGCCCAATGTGTTTAATTTTTTTTTTTTGATGTTTGCTTTATTTTTTCGTGCTTATTTAATTTGTTTGAATATGAGATGCATGAGAAATTGTTTTGAAAAATCTCACTTTCGAAAATTACTAAGTATGCTTTAAAATAATTAATTGACAATTTTATTCCGGATAATAAAATTGAATTAATTTTGACCTCCATGATTTATTTATTTGTGAATTCTTTTGGAGAAATTCCCCCCACGGGACGGCTGAAAGATAACTTTCACATGAATAAATTATGTAAGGATGATTGTGAATTATTATTAGTGGCGACGATGACCCTCCCCACGAGGCTCGTTCACAACGAAATAATAATTATGTATTTAATCATGGTTATTACTTAGGTATAAAATTGATATACATATACTTCCCCGAAGTCCCTGTCAATTTTATATTGGTCAAGTGGGAGCCAACTATGAATTTGGACATTAAAGGTTTGTAACTGTTTTGTTGTTTGTGAACTGCTTGAATGTGTTTAAATAATGACCCATCCCACGTGGCTTATTTAAACTGTTTTGAGATGTTGGCTGATGCATGTTCATATTATTTTTGAGATTTTAATATGATTAATGTGATCGAATTATGTGATAATTTTGTATTTATACAATCGTTATTTATTTCAGTTCAGCATGTCGCAACCTTTTAATCCACTGAAATATACACTCAAAGAACACCAACTTACTGGTGAAAACTATGTCATTTGGAAACGTAATATGAAATTTGTCCTCACTGCACAAGAACACAATTGGGTTCTTGGCGTCCCCAAGCCTGACAAACCTACTGAAGGATCAACCAATGCGGAGAGATCTTTGTATAATGACTGGGAGCATGCCAACGAGCCTATGAAATGTAAAATCTTGACTTCCTTGTCTGAAGATTTGATATACATTCATGAAGGTGTTGAGTCTGCTGCGGAAATCATGCAGAATCTTGAAGAAATGTTTTTAATAGAAAACCGCATGATCAATCAGTTTAGGGATGATGGCATGGTAAGACTAAGAATGACGGAGGGAACACCCGTAAAGGACCACGTTCTCAAAGTCAAGCACCATTTTGACAAACTTGATTATCTTGGTACTAAGAATTGTAATGAGGCTCAGATCGAATTCTTGTTCCTAACTCTTCCAAAATGTTTCGATGAGTTTTACTGTAGTTTTGTGATGAGCGATCACATGTTCACTATGGACACTCTGCAAGAAACTTTGGAAATAATAGAGAAACATTTGGGAAAAGAGGATGAAGCATTGGTGACTAAAATTCTCCTCTCAAAATCTAGGCCAGTGCTAGGCAAGATTAATGAGAAGATGAACAGTCAGGACCAAAGCGACCCCACTACTAAGAAAAGTAAAAGAAAGACGGTGAAATGATTGGGTGTCAAGAGGAATCCAAATGGGAAGTGCTTCAATTGCAACGAAAAGGGACACTGGAGGGATGCCTGTTCCAAACCAAAGCGGAATGGAAAGAAAGGTAATTCTCATGCACTAGTTGTTAAAACTTGTTTAGTGGCGTATGCTTCCCATTTATGGGTAGTGGATAAGGGATCCACTGATCATGTTTGTTTCACTTTACAAGGTTCAAGCGAATCCGGTAACTTAGTGGGAGTGAGATCCTCATCACACTGGGCGATACTACGAGAGTGGTAGCTGAAGCAGTTGGAGAAGTGCAATTGTCTTTTGAAGACAAAGTTTTAATTTTAAGAGATGTTCTTTACGTTCCCAGTTTTAGAAAGAATTTAATTTCAGTTTCTAAACTTTTTCTTTATGGATATTCGGTTACTTTTAATAAAATTGTTACCATTGCTCTAAATAATAAGTTTATCTGTCATGGAACGTTGTTGAATAATCTCTACACAATTAACTGTGCACACCACTAATGAAATGCATCCTATAACACTTCAACTGTTTCGAGTAATAAAAGAAAATGTTCAGCAGATGTGAACGAAACACTTCTATGGTATCTGAGACTAGGTCATATTAATCCAAAAAGGATCCAAAGGTTGGTTCAAGATGGTTCATTGGAGTCACTTCTGGTTGAACCATTTCCAACCTGCGAATTATGTTTGGAGGGTAAGATGACCAAGAGGGCATTTGGAGCCAAGGGGCATAGAGCCAGAGAAGTGTTACAGATCGTTCACACTGACGTATGTGGTCCAATGTCAATCAAAGCAAGAAGAGGTTATGAGTATTTCGTTACTTTTATCGATGATTACTCAAGATATGGATACAATTACCTTATGAAGCATAAATCTGAGACCTTTGATAAATTCAAGGAATTTAAGGCTCAAGCAGAGAATCATAAGGAAAAATGTATCAAGTCTCTACGATCTGATCGTGGGGGCGAATACCTCAACGATGAATTTTTGAACTACTTGTCAGATGAAGAGATTGTATCCCAGTTGACTACACCCGGAACCCCTCAACAAAATGGGGTTGCAGAACGAAGAAACATAACTTTTTTAGAAATGGTCAGATCAATGATGAGTTATGCGGATCTACCCAAAACGTTTTGGGGTCACGCCTTGGAAACAACGGCTTACATTCTAAATCTGGTGCCATCCAAATCGGTTCCCAAAACCTTTAAAGAGTTGTGGACCGGGAGCAAGCCCAGTTTAAGACACATGAGAATCTGGGGGTGTCCGGCATACGTGCTGGACAAAGAAGCCAGTAAATTGGATCCACGATCAGAATTAAGGTTGTTTATAGGGTACCCCGAGGGAATGAAAGGGTGCATGTTCTATGGTCCTGAAGAACAAAAGGTGGTAATCAGTAAGCACTTTAGATTTTGGAGGAAGACTATATGAATGATAGAAAACCCAGAAGTGAGATTACCTTAGATGAGCTAAGTGGGCTTACCTCAATGCCAACTGTACAAGTTGACATACCAAACGACACACTTACACAACCGGAACCTCGTCATAGTGGGAGGGTTGTTAGGAAAGTCATCGAACTTGGTCCCCGGTGAAGATGAATCGGACCCATGGACATACAATGAGGTAATCCAAGACAAGGATGCAGATTCTTGGCAAACAACAATGGAAGCCGAGATGGGTTCTATGGATCACAACAAGGTGTGGGAGCTAGTCGAACCACTTAATGGGGTCAAACCCATTGGATGCAAGTGGGTATACAAGAGGAAAAGGGGACCGGACGGGAAGGTAAAGACCTTCAAGGTTAGACTTGTGGCAAAAGGTTACACTCAGAAAGAAGGGATCGATTATGAGGAATTTTTTTTGCCTGTAGCTATGCTTAAGTCCATCCGTATTCTCTTGTTGATAGCTGCGCATCTCGATTTTGAGATCTAGCAAATGGATGTCAAGACAGCTTTCCTTAACGGAAGTCTTGAAGAAGAGATCTATATACAACAACCCGAAGGTTTCGTTGAAAAAGGCCAAGAACATCTAGCTTGCAAACTCAAGAAGTCCATTTACAGACTAAAGCAAGCATCCCGTGCTTGGAACCAATGTTTTGATCAAGTTATAAAGTCTTATGGGTTCGCTCAAAATGAGTACGAGAGTTGTGTGTATAAAAAGCATGTCGGAACTGCATTGGTATTCTTAGTACTATACGTGGACAACATTCTGCTCATTAGAGACGATGTAAAGGTGTTGTCGGACGTAAGGGCATGACTGTCAAAATAGTTTGATATGAAGGACTTAGGGAAAATCGGTCACATCCTTGGGATCAAGATCACTCGAGATCGTAAGAAAAGGATGATAGGCTTATCGCAAGCTTAATACATAGATACTGTCTTGAAGCGATTCAGCATGCAAGATTCTAAGAAAGGTTTTGTACCCTTCAGACATGGAATCCATCTATCCAAGGTAATGTGCCCTAAGACATATTCCACATCTTAGATGAATGACACATGTATATCTCACAATATCAATAAATATAAGAATAACATCCTAACATAACCAGATAGACTATTTAGGAAATTATATCTATTTAAGCAAAACTAATTAATTCCTACCAAATCTCATTCCAAAAAGTCTTTTATTTGAGCAAGCCACTCGTTGGGAAGGTCAATATCGCCACTAGTAATAATCAACAATCATCCTTTCAAAATTTATTCATGTGAAAGCTGTCTTTTGGCCCATCCGTTGGGGAAAATCACCAAAAGATTTCACAAATAAATAAATTATGGAGGTCAAAATTAATTCAATTTTATTATCTTGAATAAACTTTCGAATTAATTATTTAAAACATACTTAGTAATTTTGAAGGTAAGGTTTTTCAAACCAATTCCCATGCAAACACATTTAAACAAATTAAATAAGTGCAGAAAATTAAAACATCCATCAAAACAAAAAATAAACACAAATTGGGCACATATATCCAACTGTCATGGTTTAATTTTATCCCGTCTTGATCTTGAGAAATCGTCCATCTCAAAAAACTTCATTGTTTGTCTCGATAAACTTCCACTCGTTCATCTTGAAAAATTACGCCTCACCACGCCACGCCCGGACGAGAACAACCCTAGGCCGCTCCCATCTGTCACGCAACGTGCGGTGCTCAACGCCCATTCGCATCGACTAGCTCACGGCACAGGATGCGCGCCTGCATCCCGTCCGGCCGTGTCGATAGGCGTTCGTGCATACACGCCTAAAAGACTGCGCATCCGTCGTCGACGGATTCGATGAAGCCACGGGCGCGTATTCGCCCGCCTGCGACGCGCCCACCTTCGGCGAAATAAATGCGACAGCGTCGCGACGGCCTCCTCCAAATTTGCGATGCTTAAAATGTCATCCGTCATCGAATCCTCGCGCACCCCCGGTCCTCGTAGCGCAAGTCCTGGGCCTTGGGCCCCCATACGTACGGACTTGCTTGCGCGGGATTCCGTCTTTACGATGATGTACGGTATTTGTCGCGGCGTACCATCGCACATCATCAAGACGCGTTGCCCGCATACATGCCCGGTTACAGAACATCTTCGTCTTTAATTTCGCCGTCTTCGTCCTCGATCCAGTTATAATTTATTCAATGAAGAAATAAATAAACCCATGATCTAGACTAATCTATTACATTGAACAAATCAAATAGCCTAATCTACCCGTAAATTTTCTCACGGGAAAAAATGAATTCGAACAAATCGAATTAAAAACCATACATTCATACACACGAAATAAATAAAAGATTAAATTACCATGACAATTGGATACCTGCAAAAAAGGACTAGCAATTCTACTATTCAATTCCAAATTTAATGAACAACAATTTAAATCACAGAGCTCGAAATCGAGTCTCTGATACCAGTTGTTGGGGAACGTTTTGCCCGGATCTATTCGAGGTGTAATTTAAATAAACAATTTACTACTAGCATGAATTAACCTATTAATTCAAATAGTAAATAACCAACAACATACATGCGTACAAATATGTTGGTCCCGGTGGAAAAACCCATTTTGCGCGTGCGGAAGCAAAACATTTCGTTGCGGTGCATATAAAACAGGGGTGAAGGAATGGTGATTCCAGATTTTTCTCTTTTTAAGCTCATGTGTTGTGTCTTGCTTATAATCGAGTGTGTACGACAAGATAAGAACGTAAAGCAGTAAACAAGACAACAATGTATAGTGGTTCGGAGACTCAAGCTCCTACATCCACTCTCCCTGTTTCTAGGGAAATTCCTTCAAACACTTCTTAAGGCTTTCTGACTACCTCTGTAGTTTACTAACCTTTCTACTTTGAGCTTTCTGACTACCTCTGTAGTTTACTAACTCAAAGCCTCTGGACTTATCACCCTCTCGGGCTCGCCTCTAGATGTTTAACGAGTTCACACTCCAATCGGGACTTATCACCCTCACTCGGGATTGCCTAACAACTACCTCACTCCACCACTGGTTATCTCTTACGAGAATGGGGTTTGGGTTTGGTGTTGTCTCCAACTATGGTGAGATTTTCCCTTACATTTGTTTAGCCTCAATGCTAAGGTTGGGAAAATCTCTCTAAGCTTATGATACATCGTGGGTTGCTTAGGTTGGGTTCTAGAACACTCTTTGAATATATTTGTATATCTACAGACTTGTGTTCTAGTGGTGGGAATGCTTGACAATAACGCTCTTGGCTCTGTAGCATCTTTTGCATAATCTCCACACTTAATTTGATGGAAGATCTTGTTTTTATAGTGTGGATTTGAATGTTACCGTTGGAGAGAATCACATTCAAATCCATACTATTCTCTGTAAGTTCTGCAGCTTTTCTAGGCTGGTTGTCTTCCTCTCGTTGGTCCACGTCAGCTGGATTCCAACGGCTATATTCCTCAGCTTCAGTGCCTCGGAACATTCAGGATATACTGAGCATTCAGTATATTACTGAGTCTTCAGTAATTACTGTGCCTTCAGGATTCTCTGAGTCTCATTGTCTTCAGAGACATACTGAGCCTTCAGGTTTCTCTGAGCCTTCAGATTCTCAGTTTCATACTGAGTCTTCAGTTTCTCAGTTTCATACTGAGTCTTCAGTTTCTAACCTATTCTATATCTGCCGACTATACACGGTGCAGATATTATCCTGAACACTTCTAAAACTGAATCCTGACTCATCTATCAAGATTATCCTGAACATGTCATACTCAGGGGTTTTGGGATCTAATCAAAATTCTCTTTATTAAATTCATTTCCCAACAATTTCCCCCTTTTTGATGATGCCAAAACCATCTTGTTACAACACACTTAACCTATACTCAGGTTTCAGTTTTTCCTATTACAAGAATGGTATATCTCTTAAAAACATGTCATACTCAGGGGTTTTGGGATCGAATCAAAATTCTCTTTATTAAATTCATTTCCCAACAAAATAAATTCACATAAAGTCCTACACATACGGAATCTAGGAGAGACACCCGTTGAGACTATGGAACAACCCAAATGCCTTCTCAAGTAATCCCAAGTCCTTGCTCGTTATCCGGTGGAAGATACTCACGAACAATTATAACAAAGGAAAAAAAGAAAATATGTTGCACCACCTTTGTGGATTTCTAATTTTTTCCAAGACTGGAATTGTGTTGGGGATGAATCTATTTATAAGTAGTGATGACCAATTTTTAGGGCTAGGAAAATATATGGGGAGATCTTTAATTCTTGTACAAGAAATAATCTTAAATATATTCAATATATTCTCTTTCCCATAAATAATTTTCCATAAAAATCTTCCTTCTCTAATTATTTGAGATTTTCGAAAATCTCATACAATAAAAGTTAAAGTCAAAGATTCTTAAATTTATGAGATAATCTTGTATTTTAAGTATACTTATCTTCCATAAAATCTTTCCAAGAAAATCTTTTTCTTTCTTTTCTTGCAATTTTCGAAAATTTCAAGAAAAATTAGGCAACAAATATTTTCTTTTATTTTAATCACATTTTCATTAATGGACTCATGTTGAGCTACTTGAGGGGCCTTTAGGAGAATTAAGATTGGACCTCTCAATGGGTTCTTAATTACAATATTGAGACACAATATTATTTAGCCAATTAATATTAATTTATTTCACTATAAAATTAATATTGCACTATCCATCTTAACCCATATTACGATAATATGACTACCGGTTATTATTACTCGTGTTTAAGAATATTTAGTCCATTAATTAATTAAGCCACTGAAAAGCTTTATATTAATTAATATCTTTTCCTTGGAGTAAAGAAAACTCAACATTATTATCCATACCGGAAACAAATTCCACTTGCAAGATTTGGTATGATAAAACTTCTGAGCCCACCATGGGGACAAATCAAACAAGACTTTCATTGCACACGTTTCTCTGTATTAAATCTTAGCAATTATCATGTAATTAATAATATTGCCCAAAATATAAAGTATAGAATCGTTCTCTGATTCTAAACCCAACATAGATCAAAGCAATAAATATTAGTTACACACAATCCTATTTAAGTGACAGAGATTAAGAAATCAACAACCACTGAGGTCTAATTCTTCATCCCATAAGTCAGTACCGAAGAATTTATCCTCTCTGTAGGTCCGCTTCAGCGCATCACAATGCACTAGTGTAATCTCTTGGTCAAGACAAGTCAATTTGAGCTTTACACATTAACTTCTACCAATGGAGTGTTCAATTACATCTAGATTGTGAAGGTGTACTTATTTACAAGGAACTGTTAATGTGATCTTCTGTGATCGGGTATCACCACATTAACTACAATGCAATATGTACTAATATTGAACGGTTTGCAATAAATAAATAACATTCATTCATATTTAAAGCAACAGTGATAATAAGATTTATTCTCAGTAAATAAGTGATAAACTTAGTCTGTTATACAAAGTAAAAGCATACTTTCATGTATAACCCCAACAAGGAAAACTAATGCGTATGTAAATAAAGCGTGATTTGGTGACCCAATTCGCCGGAATGGCTATGTCTGGGGGCAGTACCAAGCCAGGAAATGAATTATATGCATAGAGTTCTAGAGTTCTGATTCTTTACAATGACAAGTGTTCTAGTATTTATAGATTACAAGGATGACCGCAGGCCTCCATGGGCTGGATGGGTCAAGCCCTAATTGCTAACAGAAAAGAATGATCTTCGGCCAATGACCCCGTGATCTAGGTTGTGATTCCCGCCGAGTCAAACACCTTCTGATGCGTCTCCCGCAATCCTCTACTTATGATACGCCTTCTAAAGGACATGAGATCTTTGTGCACGCTGTTGGCGACCTCGGGCGATCTACTCGCCTGGTCGGGCGAGCTAATTCTTTGACGCTTGCTCCCTTAGTTCAGCTTTTTGGCGCCTCTTTGACAGTGAATTCGAGTCCAGCAAGCCCTCCACTGCCCCGAGTGGTGATGGGGTATGGATCACGCGTCCCTCAATGTCGTTCAACATGGGTGGTGCCTAGCGCTGTCGAAGTTCATCTCTTTGCCCGCCTTGGTTTCGCTGGTTGTCGATCTCATTTTGTTGGCAAGCTTCATCCTGGCGACGAGGCGCATCATCTCGCCATTTCCTGCCATTCTGTTGTGGTCGTCGTATGAAACTGTCTAGCACCCCATCCTCGTACAGCCTCCATAGTTGCCTTAGTAACTCTCGGCATTCACTTGTGTTGTAGTCGATTCCTTCATGATAGTGGTAATACTTACTGGGGTTCTGTTTGTCATCGTTTTTTTTGCTCTTGCTAGGTGGGCCGAGCACCTGCTTGTCCTCGGGAAGGTGCCGAACACATCTATGAGTTTGACCGCAATGCAGTCCTCGAACGGTTGGAAAATTCCAGGCGCTTTGTATTGCCCGCTCGACCTCCTATTATTCTTCTTGGGCTCGGCGCATTTTGATTTGGTTAGATTTGAAGCTAGAAGCTCGGCGGTGTGTGTTGGGAGGGTGCCCAGATCTAATCGAGGTACAATTTAAATTATTTAATTATTACTAGCATGAATTAATCCTATATTAATTCAAATAACAATTAAACCAACAACAAATCATGCGAACAATTATGCCACGTAAATGCTACACATGCGGATTTCTAGGAGTTACGTGAGGCGTACCTTTTGGCGATTTGAACGGTAGAGAATATGATCACACACCCAATGACCTTCTCTAGTATTCTCACGTCCTTATTTGATATCCCGGTGGTAGGAATCTCCTTCAAATAATTAAAAAAAGGAAAAAAAAAATTGTTGCACCACCTTTGTGGATTTCTAATTTTTTCAACACATGGAATTATGTTGGAGAAGAAAAATTCATCCCCTGTATATAGACAAGGGGTGGTTCGAAATTTTTAGGGTTTATTTCCCTATGGGAGATTTCCTTGTATCTTCTCAAGATACAATCTTGAATATATCCAATATATTCTATTTCCCATAAATAAATCCCAACAAAAATATCCCCTTTATATATATATATATATTTTTTCGAAAATCCCATATAGGGAAGAAATAAGATCTTTGACTTATCTTAAATTTATGGGATAATCTTGTATTCCAAGAATACATATCTTTTTCCAAAAAATCTTTCCAAGAAAATCTTTTCTCTCTTCCTCATATTTTTAGAAAAAAACAAGGAAAAATAAAGCAACAATATTTCTTTTATTTTAATCACCTTTTTCAGTTATTGGACTATATCTTTGGGCTACTAAAGGGGCTTTTAGGAGAATTAAGATTGGATCTTCCAATGGACCTTGAATTATCAATATTGAGCAACAATATTATTCAAGCCCATTAATATTAATTAATCCCACTACATAATTAATATTGCACTATCCATCTTAACACATATTATTGTAATATGGCTCCCGGTTATTGTTTCCCGTGTTTAAGATTATCCAGTCCATTAATTAATTTAAGCCATTGAAAAGCTTTATATTAATTAATATTTTTTCCTTGGAGTTAGAACAACCCAACATTATTATCTATACATGAAACTAATTCCACTTGCAAGATTTGATATGATAGAACTTCTGAGCCCACCAAGGGGACAAATCACGCAAGACGTACTTGCACACGATTCTCTGTATTAAATCTTAGCAATCGTCATATAACTAATAATATTGCCCAAAGCACAAAGTATTGAATCACATTGATTCTCTACCCAACATGAATCAAAGCAATAATTATTAATTACACACGATCCTATTTAAGGGACAGAGATTAAGAAATAATGAACCACTGAGATCTAATTTTTTTATATTCAGTACTGAAGAATTTATTCTCGATGTAGGTCCTATTCAGCGCATCATAATGCACTAGTGTAATCTCTTGGTCAAGACAAGCCAATCTGAGCCTTACAATTCAACCTTTCACGATGGATTGTTCATTTCCATCTAGGTTGTGAATTTGTACTTAGTTACAAGGAACTATTAATTTGATCTTCTATGATCTGGTATCACCAAATTAACTACAATGTAACACGTACTATTTATTGAACATATATGCAGTAAATATATATAACATTCAATCATATTTAAAGCAACAGTGATAAATAATTTATTTTCAGTAAATAAATAAAAAATTCAGTTTGGTTATACAAAGTAAAAAGCATACTTTCCAGTATAACCCCAACAATCTCCCACTTATACTCAAAGTCTGCTTTTAAGTATACTACAACACGTCTCGTGTTCTACGTGACATCTAATGTCACCTACACGAACCTAATAACATTTCTCCCACTTATACTCAGAGCAGAATAACAACGCTCTTGACACCCATTCCTTCTACACGTCTCTCGAATGTATTCTGAGGCAGACCCTTTGTGAATGGATCTGCTAGGTTGTCTTCTGACGCGATCTTTGTCTCCTCTATGTCTCCTGTCTTAACGATTTCTCGTATAAGATGGTATTTTCTTTCTATGTGTTTGGTGGCCTTGTAGGCTCTTGGTTCCCTTGAATTTGCAACTGCTCCGGCATTATCACAGTAGACGTTGATAGTGTTGGAAAAATTAGAACTACGTCCAAGTCCACTAAGAAGTTCTTGAGCCAAACCGCTTCTTTCGCTGCTTCACAAGTAGCTACATATTCGACTTCCATGGTAGAATCTGCGATACATTTCTGCTTAACGCTTCTCCATGTCATGGCTCCTCCTCCCATGCAAAACACACTACCCGAGGTAGACTTTCTGGAATCTAAGTTTGATTGGAAATCTGAGTCCGTGTAACCGATGAGAATTAGACTGTCTGATTGATAAACCAACATTTTATCCCGAGTTCTTTTCAGATACTTCAGAATATTTTTAACTGCAGTCCAATGCTCTTCCCTAGGTTACTCTGATATCTTGCTACCATGCCAACGGAAAAGCAGATATGCGGTCTCGTGCACAACATTGCATACGTGAGGCTTCTGAGAGCCGAAGCATAAGGAATATCCTTCATGTCATCTATCTTCTTTTGTGTCTTAGGACACATTTCCTTGAATAGATGAATTCCATGTCTGAAAGGTACAAAACCTTTCTTGGAATCTTGCATGCTGAATCGCTTCAAGACAGTATCTATGTATGAAGCTTGTGATAAGCCGATCATCCTTTTCCTGCGATCTCGAGTGATCTTGATCCCTAGGATGTGACCGACTTCTCCTAAGCCCTTCATATCAAACTGTTTTGATAGTCATGCCCTTACGTTTGACAATACCTTTACATCGTCCCCGATGAGCAGAATATCATCTACGTATAGCACCAAGAACACCAAGGCAATTCCGACACACTTCTTGTACACACAACTCTCGAAATTATTTTGATCAAAACCGTAGGTTTTTATAACCTGATCAAAACATTGATTCCAAACACAGGATGCTTGCTTCAGTCCGTAGATGGACTTCTTGAGCTTGCAAACCAGATGCTCTTGGCCTTTTTCAACAAAGCCCTCGGGTTGTTACATATAGATTTCTTCTTCAAGACTTCAGTTTAGGAAAGCTGTCTTTACATCCATTTGTCAGATCTCAAAATCTAAATGCACAACTATTGACAAGAGAATACGGATGGACTTAAGCATGGCTACGGGCAAAAAGGTTTTCTCATAATCGATCCCTTCTTTCTGAGTGTACCCTTTCGCCACAAGTCTAGCTTTGAAGGTCTCAACCTTCCCGCCCGGTCCTCTTTTTCTCTTGTATACTCACTTGCATCCAATGGATTTTACCCCATTAAGTGGTTCGACTAGCTTCCACACTTTATTGTGATACACTGATCCCATTTTGACTTCCATTGCAGTTTGCCAAGAATTTACATCCTTGTCTTGGATCGCCTCGTTATAGGACCAGAGGTCTGATTCATTATTATTGGGGACCAAGTCCGAGGACTCTTCTATCCCCATGAATCACCCAGGTTGTCTAACGACCCTCCCACTACGACGAGGTTTCGGTTGTGTTAACGTTTCGCTTGGTATGTCAACTTATACAGTTGGCATTGGGGTTGGCCCTCTTAGCTCGTCTAAGCTAATCTCACTTTTAGACTTTCTTTTGTTCATATAGTCTTCTTTCAAAAATCTAAAGTGTGCACTTATTACGACTCTCTGATCTTCTGGGCCATAGAGCATGCACCCTTTTGTTCCCTCGGGGTACCCTATAAATAACCTTAATTCTGAACGTGAATCCAATTTTCCAGCTTCCTTGTCCAGCACGTATGCTGGACACCCCCAAATTATCATGTGTCTCAAACTGGGCTTGCACCTGGTCCACAATTCTCTAGGAGTTTTGGGAACCGATTTGGATGGCACCAAGTTTAGAATGTAAGCCGATGTTTCCAAGGTGTGGCCCCAAAACGAAACCTGCTCCGCCCGCACCCGCATGTGCCCGGCGGTGTCCGCGTCGCATGCGTGCCTCCCTTAGCACGTTTCGCGTGATGCACACCTCCCACGCCACATTTTTGGATCCCATCTTCAATTCCTCGCCTCCGTCTTCGATCCGGTTATAATTTATTTAACGAAAAATAAATAAACCTATGATATAGACTAGTCTATTACATTGAACAAATCAAATAGCCTAATCTACTATACAATCGTACACATGAATTAATTAAAACATTAAATTACCACGACAATTAGATACCTGCAAAAAAAATCTAGCAATTCTACTATCCAATTTCAAAATTTAATGAACAATAATTTAAATTACAATCTAAACCACAAAGCTCGAAATCGAGGCTCTAATACCAGTTGATGGGAAATAAGGTGCCCGGATCTATTCGAGGTACAATTTAAATTATTAAATTATTACTAACATGAATTAATCCTATATTAATTCAAATAACAATTAAACCAACAACAAATCATGCGAACAATTATGCCACGTAAATCCCACACATGCGGATTTCTAGGAGTTACGTGAGGCGTGCCTTTTGGCGGTTTGAACGGTAGAGAATATGATCACACACCCAACGACCTTCTCTAGTATTCCCACGTCCTTATTTGATATCCCGGTGGTAGGAATCTACTTCAAATAATTAACAAAAGGAAAAAGAAAAGTTGTTGCACCACCTTTGTGGATTTCTAATTTTTCCAACACATGGAATTATGTTGCGGATGAAAAATTCATCCCCTATATATAGACAAGGGGGGGTTTCAAATTTTTAGGGTTCATTTCCCTATGGGATATTTTCTTGTATCTTCTCAATATACAATCTTGAATGTATCCAATATATTCTATTTCCCATAAATAAATCCCAACAAAAATATCCCCTTATTTTTATATATATATTTTTCAAAAATTCCATATAGGGAAGAAATAAGATCTTTGACTTTTCTTGAATTTATGGAATAATCTTGTATTCCAAGAATACATATCTTTTTCCATAAAATCTTTCCAAGACAATCAAAAAAATCTTTTCTCTCTCTTCCTCATATTTTTCGAAAAAAAGGAAAAATAAAGCAACAATATTTCATTTATTTTAATCACCTTTTTCAGTTATTGGACTTTATCTTTGGGCTACTAAAGGGGCCTTTAGGAGAATTAAGATTGGACCTTCCAATGGACCTTGAATTATCAATATTGAGCCACAATATTATTCAAGCCCATTAATATTAATTAATCCCACTACATAATTAATATTGCACTATCCATCTTAACCCATATTACTGTAATATGGCTCCCGGTTATTATTTTCCGTGTTTAAGATTATCCAGTCTATTAATTAATTTAAGCCGTTGAAAAGCTTTATATTAATTAATATTTTTTCCTTGGAGTAAGAATAGCTCAACATTATTATCCATACCGGAAACTAATTACACTTGCAAGATTTGGTTTCATAAAACTTCTGAGCCCACCAGGGGGACAAATCACGCAAGACGTACTTGCACACGATTCTCTGTATTAAATCTTAGTAATCGTCATATAACTAATAATATTGTCCAAAGCACAAAGTGTTGAATCGCATTGATTCTCTACCCAACATGAATCAAAGCAATAATTATTAATTACACATGATCTTATTTAGGGGACATAGATTAAGAAATAACGAACCACTGAGATCTAATTCTTCTATATTCAGTACTAAAGAATTTATTCTCATTGTAGGTCTTATTCAGCGCATCATAATGCATTAGTATCTCTTGGTCAAGACAAGCAAATCTGAGCCTTACACTTCAACCTTTCACGATGGATTGTTCATTTCCATCTAGGTTGTGAATTTGTACTTAGTTACAAGGAACTATTAATTTGATCTTCTGTGATCTGGTATCACCAAATTAACTACAATGTAACACATACTATTTATTGAACAAATATGCAGTAAATATATATAACATTTAATCATTGTTGTATTCGGTTTATATTTTGGACCGAACGAACAATAATTTGAAGTTTGATAGTACGAGGAAGGCGATCAAAGTAAATAAATAAAACAAGAGATTTGGTGACCCGGTTCATCTGTGAAATAGACTACATCCGGGGGGAGTCCAAGCCAGGTTTCTGTATATTATGTATATGCCTAGGAGCTATGATTTTTCGATTCTTTATATTGTGTTACACAACTAATACTTATAGATTACAAATTAGGTCAAAGAGCCTCATGGGCTTTCTCGAGTGGCCCTCGGGGGCCGGCTGCTGGAAGAGCTATCCTGGGAAGGAAATCCCACGACTCGGGGCGAGATCTTCTCTAGCAGATACGCCTTCCAGAGTTATCTCCTTGAAATCCGTTGCCTTGGTTGTCATGAATATATTCCATATCCACGACCCACGACCACCTGTGGAGGTCGCTGGCAGATAGCCATTCTGGCTCATTGATCGACGACTTGAAGTTCTCATGCTGTCTCGGAGGTCGTTAGCTGTCTCGAGGAACCCTATGTGCAAGTCGCTCCACGACCTGCCAATGGTGAACAACAACATAATACCCTTAAGTTGGGCATTTTGATGATCCAAGCATGGCTTCCTTTGGATCTCCGGTCCTCGATCTACATTTGACCCGGGCGGACAGTGGATGGTGGGCTATGGGTTTTAACCCAACCCGAGAGTGGTTTTATCCTTGTTATAACAATTGCCCCTCAAGTCGAGGTCGCGTGCTCGCATCAGGACTTTGGCTTGACTCGAGTTTCACCCGACTTGCGGTGAGTCGATAAAGAGGGATCATTGAAGGGAGTCGGTATCCATGGGCAGGCGAATCATCGCCTTGATTTATGAATTGGCGTGTTAATCTGACCTCGGATTCGCGGATTCGAAATGATGGTGTGACAGGCCGATGACGTGAGGCGATGTGAGTCGCACCAATGGGGAGTCGCGGGGACGTCCATGTGCGAATCTGTGAGTTTATTTCTGGGTAGGGCCCGAATTGTGGCAGATTTGCAATTTGACCCCTACTCCTCCTTCTATAAATAAGCGGGAGTGTTTTAGGTTTTCAAAAAATTTCTCCTCTACAAATAATTTCCCTTCGCACATTCTGCTCCTTTCGCCGGATTTTTAGAGTATTCTAGCAACGATTCTTCTAATGTAAAATTCTTACTTTTTCTCCGACTCTTCTTGCGCCATGGTTACCGGATCTTCAACCACTCCCCCGACTGCACAACCTATGGTGTCGTCATCTTCGGACGATGATACTGTTTTCATCTCTAAATTCTATCGCCACCCTAGTCCATCGGCCGCCATCAGAAATGCTGGGGGAACTTCAGCCATCACTGCATCGGATGAGGCCCGGGAAGATGATGGTAATGACGAGTCAATTGACAAACAATTTTTTGCGGAGCTTGGGACTATTACTCATTTACCACCACTGGATCTTCCTTCCCGCCACGCCGTCTTGCTGGAGATGATGGCGGAGGTGGGTTCCTCAGCCGTGGGTCTTTCAGATACGGCTCGTAGGTATGGTGCCTATGAGCAAATTTTTTACTACGAGTATTACATGTCTCGGGCTCCATACCAGCGACTAAAGCATCTTTTCCGGAAGGTGGAAAAGCCGGATTTTTTGGCTCATGAGGATAAGTACAAGTCGGTCCTGAGTGACGAGCATGTGCGCTTGCTTTGTGCAAGTTTAAGGTGCCGATGGATGTCCATTTTTATGCCTCGACCTCCAAGGAGCGAGCCGACCAGCCACCTCCGGGCATGATAGCAGTGAATGAGCACACCATGGAGGTTGGGGTTCGGTTTTCTTTGCATTCGGCCATCTCGCATCTATTAGCGACGTGGAATCAGAGCTTGACCCAGATTACCCCGAATGGATTACATTATCTCCACCATGATCGTGTTGGGGAAAACCAGGTTGTATCGATTGCCGAGTCCGGTAGAGATATCCCACGTGATGTCTCCCATTGCCCAACATGGAGGTTATAATGTTGTGCGCCTCCGCAAGGGAAAAGAGCTCGTGAGTGGGATTCCGAATAAAGTGGATGGATGGCACCAGAGGTGGTGGTTTGTTGGAGGGGCCTGAGACTCGGTTGATCCTTCGAACACCCTATCTATCCATGTTCCTACGGATTATGAACACCGATCTGAGAATGGTAAGCTTTTAATTCTTCACGTCGCGATTGGTACTGATCTAATTCATTTTCTATCCTACAGTGTTCAAGCCCTGACCGTCCGAGCTATATTGGGACTTTATCAAGGCGTTTGAGTTGTTCCAGAACACGCCTGTGAGCTCGCGAGACATCAATGCCCTGAACACCGAGCTCAATCGACTTCAAGCCGAGTTGTACACTTATCCCCATCATCTGAATATACCCTGTAAGTCGCTTTATTTGGCCAAATTACCTTCGTGTGATAATTGTTGGTTCACGACCTAAACGACCTTTATTTCTCCTGGCAGTTCCCAATCACCCAGCTTACTTTCACCAACCATCTACTTCTGTGATGGCTACCCAGAAAAAGTCTGTCCTGGGTTCGATGAAGAAAATTACGCCTGTTAATGCTCCTCCTCTAGGTTCGACCCCCACTGATCCTTCCTCCGCCGAGAAGGGGAAGAAGAAGGCCAAGGGGCCGACCCCATCAGATTTCGAGCCCGCTCGAAAGAGGATGAGGGAGGAGACCGGCACCCACATGTCGCTGATAAATTGGGGGATTGACGGATCGCCCCTCGGCTCAGCTCCACAACCCACATCTGCCCCGGAAGGAGGCCGTCATCCGGAGGTCGGCTCTTGGCTTTCTCGGGCCCAACATTGAGTTTAGCTTACTTGTGTTTTTCTCATGTCCTTATTGCCTTGTTCGCTAATGCCCTGACTTTCTTTGCAGCCCGGACTATACGCCCGACAAATTCTCCCCGGAGGTTCTGAGCTTCTTGAGGTCAGGCGGGCTTGACCCGGAAGGACTCCCCGACGACTGGTTGGCCTATCTCCACCGAGCTATCCACAATTTGCCTCGGGGGTGGACGAGAGAGGATCACGACAGTGCCTGCCGACAGAAGGTTACGGGCAACTTGTACTCGGCCTTAGTCCATTCTTACAAGGTGACACTCTTCCTAGAGAAAACTAGTGCCCAGCTGGAGTCCGAGCTCGAGAGCCTGGCGAAGTCGCGGGAGAGGGTTGCTGACTAGGCCAAAAGGATAGTTTCGGGGGCCGAGATTCAAAAGAAGCTGGAGACAGCCAACTCTGAGCTGACCAGGAAAGCATCCGACCTCGAGGGTCGCTTGGGTGAGTTCGAGGGTCAACTGGTGGCTGAGAAGGCGGCCGTCACTCAGGTAGAGGAGGAGCTAGCTGTGGCTAAGGGCGAATTGGCTGCCAAGGAGGTCGATGAGATGAACGCCAGTTATGCCTACATTATGGTGTTTGTGGGGGCTATCCATATTTTCTGCCGCACGAATCCCACAGGGAACCTCTCCGGGATTGTCACCGAGTTAACCGAATATGTCCGCGACAATCCCATCGACCCCAATGTCTTGCTGGATATCAAGGACCTAGAAGGCATGGGTATCGACCTCTCCTTCTTCCGCGACCATCATAGGATTATGTTTCCCGATCCTGATGATATGTAACCAGGGTTCACCGAGGAGGTCCCTGAGACGCAGCTCGAGGAGACCCCACATATGTCACAAGCCGCAGCGGAGAAGTTGGGAACCGAGCCCACTAGAGATGCTGTGGAGAAGTCGGCCGTTGGGCCCACGGGGGATGTTATCACTCCTAATCAATGAACGCGCTTATCAGCCAAGGTATGAGCAGGAGGGCTGTCTGCCAACAATTATGTGGGTAGCCTTTGAACATAGTCAGTGGTGTTGCTGATGAGATTTTGGTTGTTCTTAAGAATGATAACATCAAGAATCCCGATATGAAAAAAATGATTGAGAAGTTGTTGAACTCCATCCCCAACAATACTTTTGATCAGCACCTCCTTTCAAGTCAGAAGTCATCACGAAGTCCCAAGAACTGAGTAACGGTCGCTAGCTGGTAATGCTTTGGCATTCTGACGTACTTTTGCTTTTTGTTGGCCTTGAGCCGCTTGATGTAATCAGCCTTCGGGCTCTTATAATGTATCGACCTTCGGGCCTTTGTCATTAATGAAACTTAGCCTTTTCCTTCCTTTATTGTGCCGACTTGATTTCCTTATGCGACTTTGATATTTGCATTTGTTCTTATCGTCTTATTATCGATGCGATTTATTATTGAACTTTGCTTAGTCAT
Organism: Stenogyne calaminthoides; assembly: GCA_037126765.1. Taxonomy (NCBI): domain Eukaryota; kingdom Viridiplantae; phylum Streptophyta; class Magnoliopsida; order Lamiales; family Lamiaceae; genus Stenogyne; species Stenogyne calaminthoides. The sequence continues at coordinate 13,762,841 of JBBCBC010000018.1, forward strand.
CTTACAAAGTTAGGGGAGGACCGCACCGCTTAGGATGGCGATCTCGCCGCAAATATGACGAAAGTCATTCCTCAGGAGGTCGATATTTTACATATGCGACCTCCCATGGTTTAACACAGGAATTATGAAAAGAAAATTTACATTATTATTGACTAGCCGAATAATTTACATGAATATGATCTCGAACCTACTGATAATACTTCTTCAGATGAGATGCATTCCACTGGTATTGAGCCTTAGTGCCATCTGGATTTTTGAGCTCGTAGGCGCCATTAGATAGGACTCTTGCGACCTTGAACAGACCTTCCCAATTTGGGCCAAAGGTTCCTTTGGACACCCCGAGCGTTTCTTCAACACAAGATCTCCTTCCTTAAATTGTCGAAGTCGCACTTTAGAGTTGTAGTACTTCTCTGATTGTTTCTTGTATCTTGCATTTCTCATGTTAGCTTCTAGTCGCTTTTCCTCGAGTAGATCTAGGTTTCTGGCCAAAGCCTCGTCATTGTGGTTGATCGTGACCTAAGACGTATGAAGACTCAGAATTGCGACCTATGAGGGTATGACCACTTCAGTCCCGAAAGCCAAGGAGTAAGGGTTTTCTCCTATCGAGTTTTGGCAGATCGTTCTATAAGACCACAACACATCTGGCAGCTCGCTAGCCCACTTCCCCTTTCCTCTCTCAATCTTTGCCTTTAAGGTGTGCTTGATGATTTTGTTCATGGCCTCGACCTTTCCGTTCGATTAAGGGTGGGATGGAGTTGAGAAGAGCTTTGTGATCTTCCATTTTTTGAAGAAGTTTTCGATCTTGAGGCCATCGAATTGTTTTCCATTATCTGTTATGATTGCCTTAGGTAGACCGAACCTACAGATGATGTTTCGCATATGAATCTGATGACATGGTATTGATCTAGGATTGCTAGAGCCTCAGCCTCGGCCCATTTTGTGAAGTAATCCACCGCAACCAGGGCATATTTGACTGAACCCGGGGCCGTTGGGAGCGGCCCAACAATGTTTATCCCCCACTTTGCAAAGGTCCAAGGACTGAGGATGCTGGTGAGCTCTTCTGGAGCGACATTGATGGATGGTGCATGAATTTGGCACCTATGACATTTGCGGGCGAAGATGATGGCATCGGCCCTTAAGGTCGACCAAAAATATCCTTATCTTGTCATTTTATGAGCCACCAATTGCCCCCCAGCGTGGTTTCCGCATACTCCTTCGTGTATCTCCCTTAGGATGGTTTGCCCCAGTTCTGGTGTGATACACCGAAGTAGTGGTGTGCTAAAGCCCCGTTTATACAGCTCGTTATCGATCAATGTATACCTCGCTGCTTGTAATTGCAACTGCTTGGCTTGAATTATGTCTTGTGGCAAGATACCACTTTTCAAGTATTCAATGATGGGTGTCATCCAGCTCACTGTCGGGGTATCTAGAGTTGTGATCACTATGTTAGTAGTGGAGGGGTGGGAGAGCTTTGTGATGGTGACATCCTTCATCTCTGCCGGCCCCTCTGAAGTTGCTAGCCGTGCAAGAGCATCGGCTCGTGAATTCAGATCTCTCGGAACTAGCTTGATATGGATTTGCTCGAATTTTTGGCAAAGTGTCTTGACGATTACTTAGTAAGTTACCATTCTGTTATCTCGGCCTTCATATTCCCCCGCGACCTGGCAAGCCACGAGTTGGGAGTCCGTGTGTACTTGGATTCTTTTAATGCCCATTGCCGTTGACATCTCCAGGCCGCTGATGAGTGCTTCGTACTCGGCTTCGTTGATTGTTGCTGGGAAGTCAAAAAGTGATTGCATTTTGAAAAGATGTGCCATCCGGACATATCAAGAGTAGCCCTACACCTGACTTGTGGGAGGTCGCTAAACCATCTACATACAACTCCCAAGGTGGACCAGTCGAACTGCCAGCTTCTGAAGGGAAGGTTAATTCTACAATGAAGTCGGCTAGTACTTGGGCTTGATCGTAGGTCGCGGTGCGTATGTTACTCCATATTGGCCGACCTCGATTGCCCACTTAAGGCATCGACCTAGGGTGTCTGATTGGTGAAGTATGTTTCGTAGAGGTAGGGAAGTGAGGACCTCGACCTGATTGTAAAAAAAATATGGTCTCAATTTCCTTACACTCATAATTAGGGCGTATGCCAGCTTCTCTAGAAGAGGATACTGCTGCTCGATCTCATTCAATGTCTGATTGAAGAAGTATATGGGTAAATGGATTTGACCTTCTGCTCAAACGAGCACTGCGCTTAATGCGGTCTTTGAGGCTGCCAGGTACAGGAACAATTGTTCGCCCAGGATGGGTTTGGACAGGATACTCATGTTTGTCAAATAAGCTTTGATCTTGTCGAAAGCCTCTTGACTTTCGGGTGTCCATTCGAACTTTTGACTTTTTTTGGATTGTGTTGAACATGGATTTGCATTTATCCCCCATTCGGGAGATAAATCTGTTTAATGTGGATAGGCAACCCATGAGTTTTTGTACCTCTTTCACATTTCGAGGGGCTACCATATCCAGGATGGCCTGGACCTTCGTTGGATTCGCCTCTATTCCACGTTTGCTGACCAGGTGCCCCAAGAATTTCCCCGATTCTACCCAAAAGTTACATTTTTTAGGATTGAGCCTCATATTGAACTTCCTTAGGGTGTCAAAGGCTTGAGTGAGGTGGACGAGGTGATCTTCTTTCTTCAGGCTCTTGACTACTATGTCATCTACGTAGACTTCCATCGACTTGCCAATCTGGTCAGTGAACATATGGTTGACTAACCTTTGGTATGTTGCCCCTGCGTTTTTTAGGCCGAAAGGCATTCTCTTCTAGCAATAAAGATTTTTCTCTGTCGGGAAAGAAGTGTGTTGCCTATCAGGCTCATGCATGGCTATATGATGATAGCCTGCGAATGCATCCATGAACGATATCATCTCATGGCCAGCTGTGTTATCTATAAGGTGGTCGATATGCAGCATAGGAAAGAAGTCCTTTGGGAATGCCTTGTTGAGGTCGGTGAAGTCGATACAGAGTCTCCAAGTGTCATTTGGTTTATTTACCAGGATCGCATTGGCTACCCATCGGCCTGAACAATCAAGTCGTTATCTAACAATTTCTTCACCTCCTCCGCAAGTGCCTCATACTTCTCTGGGCCGAATTTTTGCCTTTTCTGGGCTATCGGCTTCTGTTCGAGGTCGATATGTAATCGGTGACAGGCGATTTTAGGGTCGATGCTGATCATATCTTTATGTGACCATGCAAACACGTCCAAATTTTTCTTGAGAAAGTCGATGACTTCCCCCCCTTAGGCTGCTTTATGTCTTGGAGTCTATTATGACCTCGAGATCCGGGCGGGCTGGATCCACCTTCACTTTCTCGAGCTCTTCCCCTAGGATGGCTCTCAGACCATCTTGATTGGGATCATCTATTTCGGCCTCTAGTATGAATTCTTCAGGTTCTGGTCCCATTTGTGGGTCGAGGTCGTTGTGGCTTCTCTTCTTACTAGTCTTTTTGGTATTCAATTCATTATCCACTACCAGTATGTGATTGCTAGATTTATGTGCAGAATTGAAATGAGACGAAGAATAAAGCAAACAACCCCTTGTATCCACTTGGTCGTCTTTAACACTGCCGACCAGCCCACTTTTGGCGGGGAACTTTACACAAAAATAAAATATAGAAGACGCAGCCTCAAACTCATGCTTAAATAGCCTCCCAAGAAGCCCATTATAAGTACTGGGGAGGTTGATTATAAGGAAATTGAGAAGCCAAGTGTTCCTAACTTTCTCATCTAAAGTAGATACCAGTTCGACGGATAGGCGGATCATGCCGAGCGACTTCACGGTCGCATTCCCGAAGCCCTTCACAGAGTGGTCACACGGGGTGATGTACGTGTCATATTCCCCGAGTTGATCTAAAGTTTTTTTGAAGAGGATATTGCAGAATGCCCCTCCATTGATCAGCAACCGCGATACAGTCGTCCCCACGATGTTGGCCTTGATTACCAGAGGGTCGATGTTTGGGTAGACAATTCCAGCCTTATCTTTCTCACCAAACTCGATCTTGTTGGTCTCTTAGATTACAGTAAGGAGTGGTAGGACCATATTTTGGGCGTTCTCCATTGCCCTGACTTCAGCCTTCATGCGTCGTTTTGATGAGGAGGTCGAAGAGAGACCTCCCACCATCCCGAGTGGGGATATTGCATGTATGATGCGACCTCCCGCACCTTCGGGTATGGGAGGGACCGACAGTTCTCCCTGATCGACCCCCGAGACTTGGTTTTCATGAGCCTGCTCCCCTTGTCTGGGGCGATAACCCTACTGATGACCTCTCGCATTCCGATCGTTATTCTCCCGAGGATGCTTGACGAACTCATTTAGAAGACCATCTTCATATAGCTTCCAGAGTTGTTTCAATAGGTCTCTAAACTAGCTAGTGTAATGACCCTTTTGCGCATGATAATGACAGAACTTGTTAGGGTTCTGCGTACTCTTATCCTTGATGGGGCGAGGCGGATGGAGCATGTCTCATCCCTGGATCTGGGTATAGACATGACCGGGTGTCATGCCTAGGGCTTCCATTAGTTTCACTGGGATGCTTTCTTCAAAGGGCTTGAAGATGTCGGGCGCCTTGTAGTGGCCCCCGGTTTTCTTGGAACTTTTCTTTGGCTCTGCGACTTCTTTTATCTCGGAGGGTCGGGATTCCAAGAGTTCCATTGTATGAATGAGGTCACTGGCCCGCCTTCGGAAGTCAGAGTAGCTTGTCGGGTAATCGGTGGTCATACGCCGCCACAATTTGGTTCTCTTTCTGAGGCCAGAAACGGCCCCCAGTAACTTTGCTTCATCCCCTAAGGGATCACCTTCAAGGATGAGTCGGTTGATCCTTTCCACGTAGGATCGATCAGATTTGGTCTCGCCTTGTCATGCGTTTATGAGGCACTGCCTAGTCGCAGATCGGGGAGCCAATGCGGTGAAGTGGCTCAGGAACAATCTGGCGAGCTGTTTGAAAGTGTACATCGAGTAGGGCGGAAGTGAGGTATACCACATGTGAGCCTGGTCGCATAGGGTCAGTGAGAACAACCTGCATTTGGTCGAGTTGGATGCGCCCATGGAGGCCATAAAGGAATTGTATTTCGCCACATGGACCTTTGGATCTGAATTCCCACTGTAGCGATCCAGCACCGCTATGTTGATTTTTCTCTGGGAGGGTGCCAGGGTAACTAGGTTCCCAAGTGGAGAATCTGGGACGATGAGGTTAGTGTCTGTCCTCACTGGCCCATTCTGATTTTCCACTCATTCGAGGAGTTGATGGACCATCCAGGCTAGCGCTGCGACTTGGACATCGCGATGATCCCCCGAGGGGAAGACCATCTTTTTTCCGTCATGATGGATAGCCGAGCCTCTTGGCACTTCACCATGGTGCACATTTAGAGCTAGAGCGAGGTCGTGCTCCACTTGGTCTAGGTGCCGAGGTTGGGACTGAACCTCGTCATCGATGGCCATTGGGGCTTTCTGTGTCCCTTGATCCCCTAGGCGGTTAAACATAGTGTTTGACCCTACGGGCTTCTCCTGGAGTCGGCGATTCTGAAAGATGGCGTGCTTCGCCTGATCGTAGGCCAGTTACCCCGTTGAACGTCCCTTTCTAGTTAGGATGCCCTTACCCTTTGAATTTCCGGCATCATGAGCGGTCTTTTTGACCGGAGGTTGTTCTTCTTCGTCGTCGAAGATGAGGCGCTTCCTGTTGAGGATGGCCATGATGGCCTTTGTGTCCTCTGGTGTCTGAACAAGATTCCACCAATCAGGAGTGATTATCGGGGCCGCCCAGAGGGTGTGTTGAGAGCTCTAGGATGCCTCGACACCATCACTAGCGTCCGTTTCATTTGCAGCAGCATTACCTTGATTGATCGCCATTGCAAAATGGGTTTCAGATCGAGTGGGTCTCCTTACGAATTTATGAAATTATGTAGAAAGAAGTTCCCACAAACGGCGCCAATTGTTGTATTCGGTTTATATTTTGGACCGAACGAACACTAATTCGAAGTTTGATAGTACAAGAAAGACGATCAAAGTAAATAAATAGAACAAGAGATTTGGTGACCCGGTTCATCTGTAAAATAGACTACGTCCGGGGGCATCCAAGTCAGGTTTCTGTATATTATGTATATGCCTAAGAGCTAAGATTTTTTGATCCTTTACATTGTGTTATACAACTAATACTTATAGATTACATATTAGGTCAAAGAACCTCATGGGCTTTCTCGAGTAGCCCTCGGGGGTCAGCTGCTAGAAGAGCTATCCTGGGAAAGAAATCCTACAACTTGGGGCGAGATCTTCGCTAGCGGATATGCCTTCCATAGTTATCTCTTGGAAATTTGTTGCCTTGGTTGTCACGAATCTATTCCATATCCAAGACCCGCGACCACCTGTGGAGGTCGCTGGCAGATAGACGTTCTGGCTCGTTGATCGGTGACCTGAAGTTCTCATGATGTCTCGGAGGTCACTCGCTGTCCCGAGGAACCCTATGTGCAAGTCATTCCACGACCTGCCAATGGTGAACGGGAGCATAATACCCTTAAGTCGGGCATTTTGATGATCCACCTTAAGTCGGGCATTTTGATGATCCAGGCATGGCTTCCTTTGGATCTTCGGTTCCCAATCCACATTTGACTCGGGCGGACGGTGGATGGCGGGCTATGGGTTTTAACCCATCCCGAGAGTGGTTTTATCCTTGTTATAACAATCATATTTAGTGCAACAGTGATAAATAATTTATTTTCAGTAAATAAATAAGAAATTCAGATTGGTTATACAAAGTAAAAAGCATACTTTCTAGTATAACCCCAACCGTGTGAACTCGGTCTCCCGCACACTAGCGGAAATCAACATAGAATGTGGGATAGTTCACGGTCATTTGTCACCACAATTTCGTGTCATTTCTGAGCCCGCTTACTGTGCCATGGACCTTCTTCTCATCGCCTAGAGGTTTGCCTTCCATGATTAAATTGTCGATCCTCTCTAGGTAGGCTCTGTCGGACTCTTCCTCGACATGCTCTGTGTTGCTTGGTCATCGGGCATGGCTCCATTATGGCGAAGTGGCTTAAGAAAAGTCTCACCAACTGATCGAACAATTCGATCGAGTAGGGGGTCAGGGATGTAAACCACCTATTGGCTTGGTCACCAAAGGTTAGTGGGAAAAGTCGGCACATCGTTGCGTCGGTAGCTCCGACAGACATCATGTATGAGTTATACTTCGCTATGTGGATGTGAGGGTCCGTGTTGCCATTATATCGATCAAGCGATGTTGCGTTGATCTTTACCTACGTGGGGGCCAACGTTACTATATCCCCCAGTGGAGATGCAGGCAGAGTGGGCGAGATGATATGCCCTGGTCGGCTGGTCTAATCATCCAGGCGATCATTTAGGGTATGTTTGTTTTGGGCTTATAGTGGGCGGGGGAAATCCTGAAATTTGAAATCTAGGATTCTAAAATCCTAATAAATAGTAAAATTGTATGTTTGTTTTGAGATTTTATAGGGTAGGATTATATAGGATTGTAAAAAAGTTGATTGATTTGTACTATTATATTATTATTGTAATGATTGAATGATTGAGTATTGTATTGGAAATTGTGTGAAAGTGATAATATTATTATTAATGGGAATAGGTGCAGATGTAAGGTTTAGGTTAGGTTTTAAATTGGATTTTGAAATACTGATTTTAGTATTGTATTAAATGGGTATGTGGAATTGTAAAGTCCAAAGTTCGTCCGGAATAGTCTCAAAACAAACATACCCTTAGAGCTTGAAATGCCTGGACGAGAGTCGCGATCTGGTTATCGGTGGTCCGGACGTGGGGGAGAGGCCTGCTTGCCGAGACATCTTAAGGCAGATGCCATTGGCCCGTTGTGAGGTCCCCTTAGGTCACCTTCCAGGAGGAGATGGATCGAGTCTTCCTCCGTTGGGTGCAGGTGTGAATTGGCTTCATCCACCGCCAAGTTTGGCCTTTTTCAAGCATTGGCCCTTCGCAGTCGATCAAAAACCAAACTGTTCTGGGATTCGTCCTGATGCTCTCTTGAACGGCAATAGTCTTTAGGATCAGTGAGGGCCTGATGGAGGGCCAGCTGACCGGCCTGCCGCCCTAGTTGGCCCGACACACCCTTGCCCTTCGATGCGGGGGCTTTGTGGGCATCCTTCCGAGCAGGCTGCTGGTTGTTCGCGTCATCGAAGTCAAGGTGCCTCTTGCGGAGGTACACCCATGCGTTCTTCACATCTTCTGGGGTTTTGAATACTTCTCCCCGGTCCTTGATTCCAGCATCAACGGTCTCTTGTCCTTCGTGGGGATAATTCTCCTGAGCGATCCGCTGGTTCTTATTCTGAGCCATTAGTTTTCCGATGGGGTTTCAAGAGACGGTGCCAATTGTTGTAACTCCAGAAATGATCATCGAACAACAATATGATTATGAACAGAAAACTAATGTTATGTAAATAAAGCTCGATTTGGTGACCCAGTTCGCCGGAAAGACTATGTCTGGAGACAGTACCAAGCCAAGAAATGAATTACATGCCTAGAGTTCTAAAGTTTCGATCCTTTACAATGACAAGTGTTCTAGTATTTATAGATTACAAGGATAACTGCAGGCGTCCATGGGCCGGATGGGTCATGCCTAATTGCTAATAGAAAAGAGTGATCTTCGGCCGACAACCCCGTGAAGTGCATGAGAACTTTGCGCACGCTGTTGGTGACCTCGGCCGATCTGCTCGCCTAGTCGGGCGAGCTTGTTCTTTGACGCTCTGCTCGACTGGCTTGGCGACCTCGTTCTTTGATGCCTGCTCGCTTGGCTTGGTGAGCTCGCTCTTGCTTGTCTCACTACGGGCGACTTCGGTCATTTCTCATAGCAATCACCGTGTGTACCTTCTAGATGCCACATCATCTTCCACGTGGTCACTGGACGACTACGCGGCTACAACAACTCTCAATGAGAAGAAATCTGGAAAGAAGAAGGATCATTATACCAGACGACAACAAGTGCACCATATGTGGCACGTCAGACGAATCGGTCGACCACATTTTTCTTCATTGCTCAGGAGTTACTACCATTTGGTGTGGTTGTTATTCTTGGCTTGTAACCTCATTTGTCCCTAGCCCTCGGGTAAGTAATCACTTCCTCTCTTTTTCGGGATTCATTAGTGGTAAAAGAGGATCTAGATTTGCGGTTTGCCTTTGAGAATGTGTTATTTGGTCTATTTGGAAGACGAGGAATAAGCAAATTTTTTAGAATCGGGAGTATACTTCGCCAAAAATTCTGGAAGAAATTAAAGGGCATCTTTGGAGTTGGTACTTGGTGAAGAATTATGTTCGTTGTAATGCTCCTCTCGAGTCTTGGATTGTTAACCCATTGTCTGTCTTAACTTTGTAAATTGTTGGGGTTATACATGAAAGTGTGCTTTTACGTAATAACAGATTAATGTACTCTTATTTACTGAATATAAATTATTTTATCAATGTTGCTTTAAATATGAATGAATATTATTTATTTACTGCAAACTGTTCAATATTAGTACAAATTACATTGTAGTTAATGTGGTGATACCCGATCACAGAAGATTACATTTACAGTCCCTTGTAAGTAAGTACATCTTCACAACCTAGATGGAACTGAACATTGTTGGGGTTATACTAGAAAGTATGCTTTTACTTTGTTGTTGTAGCATAGATAAACCCGACCTCCCACCTGGGCACGAAGGATCATAAACAATCCAACAAAGACTGCATGAAGCAACCTCGGTAAGGGGACCAAGGGATCAGCCCACGTAATTCCCACAAGACCAAACCTTCAAGTCGCAAAGGTCGGCAACTCGGGTAGTCGGCAGTTCGGAAAGTTGCGATGCGATTTCCTCTTTATATCCTCAAGTCGGGAGCGACCTCCACCAGCCATAACTATACAGTTCACATGGTCAATGACAGCCCCCGACACACCACTAATCCTCCCTCCACATCCGCTCCACGATTGGCGCACGCTGAAGATAGACGATTTCTGGCCTGTCAAGGTGAGATTAATGGTTCCCGATATTATAGCCCTTTCATAGGCATTATTCCTTATGTAAATTCCCACCCAAAGGGTGGGAGTCATAGTATAAATAGGCCACCACGGCCACCTCTGTAAAAGGTCAAACAACTTAGACTTCTAGGCATATACATACATCCTCTCGACCCCCGATTCCAAAGATGAACCGGTCACCCTGCACATAGTCGATTCCAAAGATGAACCGGTCACCAATTTTTTGAGAAATTTCTTTGTAACGAACTATATAAGCGAGGCTTCAGCATACCACTGCTCCGATGTGTTACCCCGAAGCAAGGGCAAGCTATCCTGCAAGATATTCACGATGGGGTATTAGGAAACCACGCTTGGGGGGCCGCCGCCATAAGACGACGACGAGACAGAGTATTATCACAACTTTAAAGGCCGATGCCATGGTTTTCGCAAGAAAATGCCACAAATGTTAAATACACGCACCATCAATCAAGGTCGCTTTGAGAACTCACCAAAGATCCTCGGTTTGGCCCTTTTGCAAAGTGGGGATAGATATCATCGGGCCATTACCAACTCTCGGGTTGATCGGCACATACTAATCGCGAGAGATTACTTCATAAATGGGGCGAGGTTGAGGCTTTGGCGACCATAGATCAGGATCACGTCATCAAATTCATATGGCGAAACATCATCTGCAGATTCGGCCTACCGCAAGCAATTATATCCGATAATGGGAAGCGATTCGATGGTCATAAGATCGATAGTTTCTTGAGAAAATGGAAAATCACCAACTTTTTCTCTCCCCTTATCACCCTCGGTCAAGCAGTCAAGTCGGAAGTGTGAACAAGATCATCAAGCACACTCGAAAACCAAGATTGAGGAGGAAAAAAGGGGCGATGAATTGAATTGGGATCTCATTGTGGTCTTATAGAATGACTCTGCCGAAATTCGAAAAGAGAGACCCCCTTATTCGATGGCATTTGGCTCGGAAGCGGTCATACCCGCAGAGGTCGAATTCCAAACTCTCAGAACCTCGCAGATCGCGACCAACTGCAACGATGAGGCCTTGGACAGAAACCTAGACTTGCTCGAAGAGAAGTGATTAGAGGCAGGTATCCGAAATGCGAGATACAAACAACAGTCCAAAAAATACTACCAACTCTAAAGTGTGACTTCGAAATTTCAAAGAAGGCGACCTGGTCCTGAAGAAGACACTCGAAGTAACCAAAGGAACTCTCGGACCAAACTGGGAAGGACCATACAAGGTCGCTCGAGTATTATTCAACGGGGCATACGAGCTCGAGAACCTAGATGGCACTCGATCTGACCTAGGGCCTCAAGATTCGTGAACGATCTCATCTGAAGAGATACTATCAGTAGGGTCAAGGCCAGTGTACTTGTAAACTTTCAGGCAAGTCAATAATAGTGAGTTAAATTTTCTTTTTCACAATTCCTGTGTTTAAACCCAGGGAGGTCGCATAGATGGAACATCGACCTCCCCCGGGAACGACTTTTGACATATTTGCGGCGAGATCGCCACCCCTAGCGGTGTGATCCTCCCCTAACTTTATAAGACGACTAAGCGAGGTTCAATCTAAAATCGCAATGCCAATAAGATTTAATGAACATACGCACAAATTATAATCGATAAGGAAATCAAGTCGGCACAATAAAGGAAAGAAAAAGGCGATTTCATTAATGACAACAAGCCCGGAAGGCAAAGACATTATAAGAGCGAAAGGCTAGATTACATCAGCGGAAACCAAGATACATCATGATAACTCCATTTACGACAGATGTTTTACTACAACCCAATATCCACGACTAGCAGACGACTTCCTGCTTTAAGGCATGCTGATCAAAAGTATTGTTGGAGATCGGGTTCAACAACTTCTCAATCTCCTTTTTCTTATCGGGATTCTTGATGTCATCATTCTTAAGAACGATCAAGAATCCCATCAGCAAAGACTCGGCACCGACTATGTTCAAAAGGCGCCCACTTAATTGTTCTTTGAATGTTATTTGGTGAGGGTGGTAGTGCCGCCCCCCGGATCTTGGTTGGTAAACACCTCCCCTAGAGGCCGGCCAGGGCTGCTCTTGAGGAGGAGCCATGCGGGACATCTCGCCGACCTCATTTTCCCCAAGCCTCATCCGTCTCGAGTCTCGAGGACCACTTGAGTCTCTCCGTGTCCCATCCGATCGGGAGTGGGGTGCATGATCCGACTATGATTAGGGAAGAAGGACAATCAATGCCTAGATCTTCCAGATCTTTAATCTCCAAAGCACAATGTTGGAGGCAGGGGAGAAGTCGCTAACGTAAGAAAATGTGCAACCTGTCATAATGTCGAGAGGTTGGCGTGAGGTTCTTCGCCCTCAAGAACAAATAACTCGAGATAATACCAAGAACCGCCACGATATAGGCAAAGTTAGAATTCGCTTCTTGACACCGCTTCAAAGTGTTATCGTCTTTGGTGGCCAACTTCTCCCGACCTCTACATCCTTGCGGATCAGATCCGCCTTCATCCGAAATCACGGCCTCTCTTCTCCCCGGCGATCCTTCGGCTTCCTTCAAATTGGCCCTCGAGCTCGAAGGCCACTATTGGCCCGATCGGCCTTAGCGACCTCTGTTTTTTCTCAACGCACCTCATAGGAATCCCTGACCTTATCGGTGATTTCGCTTGCGAGGTCATCGCTGGGCCTTCTCTAGTTTGGAGTGCTCGAGTCGGATTGGCGCAGACCTTTTCCATGTAGAGGGCGGCCTTCAAGGAGTGGACAAATTAGGAATACATGTTGCTCGCGGACTTTTTAGCGATGGGCGGGAGTGATCATCCTTCGTCCATGCTACGTTCCTCATCATCCTCTCCAAGTAGTGGGTCTCAAGGCGTGCCCTCCCGTGGGAATCGGGGATCTCAGGAAGCTCAGCATCTCTGGTGAGAACTTGCTGGCCGTCAGCTCCTGACTGCAACAAGGAGGAACAAATATATTAAGTTTGGTCCCGGTTTTGAGATAAATTCATTAAGAGTTGCAAACGGCCTACCTCTGCATCCTCTCCTCATCCCAACCAATCCAGGAATCGCCCTCCGGATGGCGACCTCCCTCCCGGGTAGAAGTCGTAAAGGTGTGGGTGGGAGCCACCCTTCCAAAGACCCGATTTGACATGGATCGGTGCGTGCCAGCTCGCGCCCTGGGGGAGGTCGCTCACCACCACGTGGCGGCGGTTCGGGTAGCTTTCTTCTTGCCTTTGTCGACAGCAGGGGGAGGAATCTGAACTGGAATGTCCCCCTGCGGTGGTTATGCGTAGACACCTCATGGAGCCAATCATCGATCAAGGTCGCAAGGCCATCTCGGAGGCAGAGGGCCGATGGCGGTAGATCGGGATCTCCGGATCTAACATAAAATAGAACCTTTAGCGCAAAATCGCAAAATACACTTGAAAAGATGCGGCCGAGACTTACAGGGAATCCTCAAGTGGCGAGGGTAAGTATACAGTCTGGCTTGCAAGCGGTCGAGCTCGGAGTTCAACAAATTAACGTCTCGCCTTGACTAGGGGGGTGTGTCTCGAACCTCCTTGAACGCCTCGAGAAAGTCCCAATATAGTCCGAGGAAGGTCGGGCGCAAACATCGCAAAGGCGAGAAAAGAATTAGATCAGTACAATCCAGCACAAAAATATTAAGGCGAAGTACCATTTTCAACACGGATCGCATAATCCATAGGAACTCTAATGGATAAGGTGTTGGAGGGGCCCACCATTTCTGGTGCCACCCGTCAACCTTATTCGGAATCCCACTCACGAGATCTTTGCCTCTACGAAGCCACACAACGTGATAGCCTCCGGCCTGAGCAATGGGAGACATCACGTGAGATATCTCTCCGGGATTAATTCTTTTCAAATTGCCTACCCAAAACGACCATGGTGGAGATGATGTAACTCCACCCATTGGGGGTGATCTGTGTGAGGCTCACATTCCAGGCCGCCAGCAGATGGGAAATGGCCGGGTGCAATGGAAATCGAATACCGACCGACATGGAAGACTCATTCACAGCAATCATTCTGGGAGGAGGCTGATCGGGTTTCGTCCGGGGTATGCCCATAAAAATACACATCCTGGGGCACCTTGTACATACGATGAAGTCCCTGCACATACTGATCAGAGAGCACATATCGGTATCTTTTATCGGACGCCGCAAATTGAGAGTCGACCGACTTGCGGTATGCGGTCAGTCACTTAGACGAGCTCGGTTATAATCTGAGATCATAATTGAAGACTCGTTCATAAGCCCCATAATCCGGAACCGAAGTAGAAGGACCCGCCGTTGATGACCGTTCCCGTGGGACGGGATGAAGGAGATTAACATCCAACTGGGGAATATGGGTAATTTTGGCCAATTCTTCCAGAAATTGGTCATCCACCGATTCATCGTTGGCATCGTCTTCCCGGCGGTCGCCCATAACCTTAGCCAATGAACTTTCACCCACATGCCCGGTGGCGGAGCCAGAAAATCAGCGGCGACGCAGGGCAATAGGGATGTCATCCTCAGAAGAGGAGGAAGCCACCATGGGCTGAGAGGCAAAAAGGGATTTGGAAACGCTAGAATCCATAAATTCGAAGAAGGGCACCAAAGTGCTTACCTGTGATTAATTTCACTTCAGGGACACGAGAATGCGTTTCCGGTGGAAGGGAGAAAGAACCAGGAAGAGTATCTTGAGGAAATTCTTTCGCAAGACAGTCGCAGGAAATAAGATTTTCAAAACATAATTCCCCGCCTATTTATCGAAGAAAAGGAGGGGCCAAAATGAAATTAGCCAAAACTTCGGCCCCCTAGCAATAAAAAGACGTGAGGGGCTTGCGTGAAATCCACTATGGCATCTCATTGGTCGAAATGGCGGCACTTTACGTCATCATCCTGGCACGATATCATTTTGAATCCCTGAGATCGAGGGAAGTCTGATGCGACGATTTGTATTATCGAGATGACTTTTCACCTACCCGAGGATAGTAAGCCGCTCATAGGAGACTTTCCAGGTCGGATGGTCGCGAGTCGATTTAGTCCATGTGTCAAGCCAAGGTCCCTTCTCGGAACAAGAGACCTCAACTTGAGGGGCAATTGTTGTAGCATGGATAAACCCGACCTCCCACCTGGGCACGAAGGATCATAAACAATCCAACAAAGACTGCATGAAGCAACCTCGGCAAGGGGACCAAGGGATCAGCCCACGTAATTCCCACAAGATCAAACCTTCAAGTCGCAAAGGTCGGCCACTCGGGTAGTCGGCAGTTCGGGAAGTCGCGATGCGATTTCCGCTTTATATCCTCAAGTCGGGAGCGACCTGCACCAGCCATAACTATACAGTTCACGTGGTCAATGACAGCCCCTGACACGCAACTAATCCGCCCTCCACATCCGCTCCACGATTGGCGCATGCTAAAGATGAACGATTTCTGGCCTGTCAAGGCGAGATTAATGGTTCCCGATATTGTATCCCTTTCATAGGCATTATTCCTTATGTTAATTCCCACCCAAAGGGTGGGAGTCATAGTATAAATAGGCCACCACGGCCACCTCTGTAAAAGGTCGAACAACTTAGACTTCTAGGCATATACATACATTCTCTCCCTAGCTTGGACGCCCCCGGACGTAGTCTGATTCCAAAGACGAACCGGGTCACCAACTTCTTTGTCTCTTTTCCTGATTTGATTGCCTTTAGCATACGCATTTCATAATAATTATTGTTTAACTGAGTAGATAAAAACCATTTACAACATTTGTATAACCAAACTGAATTTTCTGTCTTATTTACTGAAATAAATTGTTTATCACTGATGCTTTAAATATCATTGAATGTTACATATATTTACTGCATAATTGTTCAATAAACAGTACGTGTTACATTGTAGTTAATTTAGTGATACCAGATCATAGAAGATTAAATGAACAGTCTCTTGTAACTAAAAGTACGTGGTTCACGACCTAGATGGAAATGAACAATCCATCGGGAAAGTTTGAAGTGTAAGGCTCAGATTGGCTTATCTTGACCAAGAGATTACACTATTGCATGACTGATGCACTGAACAGGACCTACAGGAGGATAAATTCTTCAGCACCGAACAATGAAGAATTAGACCTCAGTGGTTCGTTATTTCTTAATCTTCGTCCCTTAAATAGGATCGCGTGTGGTTGGTAACTATTGCTTTGACTTATGACGGGTAGAGAATCAATAAGATTCAATACTTCATTTCTTGGGCAATATTACTGATCACATGCGATTGCTAAGATCTAATACGAAGAATCGTGTGCGAGTACACTCGTTTGATTTGCCCCCTTGGGAGGTTCATAAGATTTATCATGCCAAATCTTGCAAGTGGAATTTGTTTCCGGTATGGATAATAATGTTGAATCGTTCCTTGACCAAGGACAAAAGATATTAATTAATGAAAAGCTATTTCAGTGGCTTGAATTAATTAATGGGCTAGATAATCTTAAACACGGGAAATAATAAACCAGGAGTCATATTAAAAGTAATATGGGTTAAGATGGATAGTGCAATATTAACTATTTAGTGAGATTAATTAATATTTATGGGCTTGAATAATATTGTGGCTCAATATTAGATGTTCAAAGTCCATTAGAAGATCCAATCTTAATTCTCCTTAAGGCCCCTAAAGTAACCCAAACATAATGTCCATTAACTGAAAAAGGTGATTAAAATTAAATAAAATATTGTTGCCTAATTTTTCCTAAATTTTTGAAAATAATAAATAAAAGAGGGATAAATATTTTCTTTGAATTTTGTTATGGAATGTAGATAAGTATTCTTGGAATACAAGATTATCTCATTAAATTCAAGAAATCTCCCACTTGGTTATTTATTAAGCAATTTTCGAAAAATCAAGAAGAAAATAAGGAAGGAAAGATTTTCTTGATTTTCTTGATTTTCTTGAAAAGATATTATGGAAGATATGTATTCTTGGAATACAAGAATATCTCATAAATTCAAGAAGATCTAAATCTTGGATTCCACTCCTTATTTTTTTCGAAAATTCCATAATATTAGGAGGTGGGATTTTTGTGGAAATATTTAATTATGGAGAAAAGAATATATTGGATATATTCAAGATTTCTTGGAGATCAAGAAAAGATTTTCCCATCTTATTTTCACACCCAAAATTTCGACCACCCCTATGTGTATAAATAGGGGATGAATTTTTCATCCCCAAGTGCAATTTCATGTGTTGAAAAAATTAGAAAATCCACAAAGGTGGTGCAACATAATTTTTATTTTCCGTTTGTTAAATTGTTTGCGAGTTCTTTCCACCGGATTGTTGAACAAGGATAAGGGAATACTTGAGAAGGACTTTTGGTGTGTCCGTGTGAACGGGATCCATCTTCTCAAAGGTTGTCACTACAAGAGGTTATTTTACGTAAACTCGTAGTAATTCCGCATGCGTAGGATTTACGTGAACTATTTGTATGCATGATTGGTTGTTGAATTATTATTTGAATTAATATAGGATTAATTCATGCTAGTAATAATTGTTGGAATTTAATTTGTATTTAATATTCAACCTGAATAGATCCGGGCAATTAATTCCCCAACAACTGGTAGTAATTTAATTCATTTTCATTAAATTTAAAATTGGATAGTAGAATTACTAGATATTTTTTGCAGGTATCCAATTGTCATGGAATTTAATGTGTTTATTTATGCATGTATATAAATTATGGTTTTTAATTCGATTCGTTCGAAGCCTCGTGAGAAAATTCACGAGTAGATTACGATTTGTTTGATTTGTTCAATGTAATAGACTAGTCTAGATCTAGGTTTATTTATTTTTCGTAAATAAATTATAACCGGATCGAAAATGGAGGCGGAGATGAAGAATTAAACGATAGATCCTAACCGGGCGGGCGCGCCGCGCTTAAATGTGCCAAGGGAGGCACAAGAACGCCGGACGCAGACACAAAGCGCCTGGAGGGGCGAGGTGGTGGCCGAGCGCCGGTGGGCGCAGGCGGGCGCAGGCGGGTGAGGCCTGCCGAGACGCTCCGAGGCTTGTCGAGGCGCTGGCGATGCCTGTCGAGAATCTGCCGAGGCATGCGCTTTTGAGGCTGTCGAGGCGTGCGCTTCCGAGGCTGCCGAGGCGTGCACTGCCGAGGCTAATTCGGCCAAGGGGTCGGCCGGATGCGAGCTACTTGGCGTGGCATTTCGAGATGGAGTTCTTTTCGAGACGATCAAGTGGGAGAAATTCAAGACGGTGTTTCTTCAAAATCAAGCCAAGAAAAATCAAACCATGACAATTGGATAATTTGTGCCCAATATGTTTATTTTTCTGCTTTGCTTGATTTATTGTTGTGTTTTCTTGTGTTTTATTTAATTTGTTTAAATGTGTTTGCATGAGAATTGCCCAACGAAAAATCTCATCTTAAAAAATTACTAAGTATGTTTAAATAATTAATTGATAATTTTATTCCGGATAATAAAATTGAATTAATTTTAACCTCCATGATTTATTTATTTGTGGATTCTTTTGGACAAATTCCCCCCCACGGGACAGCCAAAAGATAGATTTCACATGAATAAATTCCGAATGGACGATTGTGGGTTATTACTAGTGGCGACGATGACCCTCCCCATGAGGCTCGTTCAAATTCAAAAGTAATAATCAGATTTAATCATGGTTATTACTTAGGTATAAAATTGATATGCACATACTTCCCCGAAGTCCCTGTCAATTTTATATTGGTCAAGTAGGAGTCAGTTATTAATCTGGATATTAAAGGTTTATAATTGTTTCTTGTTTGTAACCTGGTTGAATGTGTTTAAATAATGACCTACCCCACGTGGCTTATTTAAACTGTTTTGAGATGTTGGCTGATGCATGTTCATATTTTTTTTGAGATTTTAATATGATGCATGTGATCAAACTTTGTGATATATTTGTGCTTATACAAATTGTTATTTATTTCAGTTCAGCATGTCGCAACCTTTTAATCCACTGTTCAATATACTTAAAGACAATTTGCTTACTGGTGAAAACTTCGTTGATTGGAATCGTAAACTTACTATTGTCCTCACTGCACAAAGCCATAACTGGGTTCTCACTACACCTAAACCTTAAAAGCCAAATGATGAGTCAACTAAAGCGGTTAAGAAAGAGTATGCTGACTGGGAGCGTTCCAACGAAATGACAAAGTGTACCATCTTGGCTTCAATGTCAGATGTGTTGCAACACCAACACCAAAACGTTGAGACCGCTGCAGACATCATGACTAGTCTTAAAGCGATGTTTCAACATCAGAACCGTGTGGCTCATCAGATCACTATAAGGGACTTGTTCTATATGAAAATGGTGGAGGGAACGCCCGTAAGGGAGCACGTTCTCCAGATGATGGCTCACCTCAACAAGCTTGAGGTACTTGGTGCCGAATACGATATCGAGACTCAAATCGATTTCGTGCTCCATTCTCTACTGAAAAGTTTTGAACAGTTCAGGCTGAACTATCAAATGAATAATCAGAAGTTCTCGATGTCTGACCTATTGCAAGATTTAGTCTCGGCAGAGGTGATACTGGGGCAAAAGAGCCAAACCTTGGTGGCAAATGAACCTTCTTCTTCTTCTAGGCCAAAGGGTGGTAAGAGAAAGAAGAAGGACAAAGGCCACAAGCAAGTGAACTCAAGTGTTGCCAATGGCAAAGAAAAGGTGAAGGGAGGTGGAGGAGTGAGTAAACCAGCTAAGGGGAAGTGTTTCAACTGTGGTGAAAAAGGACATTGGAGGTCAGCCTGTTCCAAACCCAAAAGGAATGGAAAGAAAGGTAATTCTCACGCAGTAGTTGTTGAAACTTGTTTAGCGGCGTATGCCTCCCATTTATGGGTGGTGGATACGGGATCCACTGATCATGTTTGTTTCACTTTACAGGGGTTCAAGCGGACCCGACAACTTAGTGGGAGTGAGATCCTTATCACACTGGGCGATGCTACGAGAGTGGCAGCTGAACCAGTGGGAGAAGTGCACATGTCTTTTGAAGATAGAGTTTTAATTTTAAGAGATGTTCTTTACGTTCGTACTTTTAGAAAGAATTTAATTTCGGTTTCTAAACTTTACCTTGACGGATATTCGGTTACTTTTGATAAAGTTGTTACCATTTCTCTTTATGATAATTTTATCTGTCATGGAACGTTGTTGAACAATCTCTACACAATTAACTGTGCACACCACTCACGAAATGAATCCTATAACGAATCAACTGTTTCCGAAAAGAGAAAACGTTCATCAGACGTGAACGAGACACTTCTATGGCATCTTAGATTGGGACATATTAATCCAAAAAGGATTCAAAGGTTGGTAGAAGATGGTTCATTGGAGTCTCTCTGGGTTGAACCAATCCCAACTTTCGAATCATGCTTGGAGGGTAAAATGACCAAAAGGGCATTTGGAGCCAACGGGAATAGAGCCAAAGAAGTGTTGGAAATCATTCACACAGACGTATGTGGTCCAATGTCAATCAAAGCAAGAGGAGGTTATGAGTATTTCGTCACCTTCATTGATGATTACTCAAGGTACGGCTATATTTTCCTTATGAAGCATAAATCTGAGACCTTTGACAAATTCAAAGAATTTAAGGCTCAAGCAGAGAATCATAGGGAAAAATGTATCAAGTCTCTACGATTTGATCGTGGAGGCGAGTACCTCAGCGATGAGTTTTTGAACTACTTGTCAGATGAAGGGATTGTATCCCAGCTAACTGCACCGGAAACCCTCAACAAAATGGGGTTGCAGAGCGAAGAAACATAACTCTTTTGGAAATGGTTAGGTCAATGATGAGTTATGCGGATCTACCCAAGTTGTTCTGGGGTCACGCCTTGGAAACAACTGCTTATATTCTGAACTTGGTGCCATCCAAGTCGGTTCCCAAAACTCCCAAAGAATTGTGGACCGGGCGCAAGCCCAGTTTGAGACACATGAGAATTTAGGGTGTCCGGCCTACGTGTTGGACAAGGAAGCCGGTAAATTGGATCCTCGATCAGAATTAAGGTTATTTATAGGGTACCCCGAGGGAACAAAAGGGTGTATATTCTATGGTCCCGGGGATCAAAAGGTAGTAATAAACACCCACTTTAGATTTTTGGAAGAAGACTATATGAGCGAAAGAATGCCCAAAAGTGAGATTACCTTAAATGAGCTTAGAGGGCTAACCTCAGTGCCAACTGTACAAGATGATATACCAAACGACACACTTACACAACCGGAACCTCGATGTAGTGGGAGGGTTGTGAGACAACCCGAGAGATTCATGGGGATAGGAGAGTTCTCAGACTTAGTCCCCGGTAAAGACGAATCAGACCCATGGACTTACGACGAGGCAATCCAAGATAAGGATGCGGTTTCTTGGCAAACAACAATGGAAGCCGAAATGGGTTCTATGGATCATAACAGAGTGTGGGAGTTAGTCGAACCACTTAATGGGGTCAAACCCATTGGCTGCAAGTGGGTATACAAGAGGAAAAGAGGACTGAACGGGAAGGTGGAAACCTTTAAAGCAAGGCTTGTGGCGAAAGGTTGTACTCAGAAAGAAGGGATCGACTATGAGGAAACTTTTTCACCTGTAGCAATGCTCAAGTCCATCCGAATTCTCTTGTCGATTGTTGCGCATCTCGACTTTGAAATCTGGCAAATGGATGTCAAGACGACTTTCCTTAACGGAAGTCTTGAAGAGGAAATCTATATGCAACAACCCCAAGGCTTCATTGAAAAAAGCCAAGAACACCTAGTTTGTAAGCTCAAGAAGTCCATTTACGGACTCAAACAAGCATCCAGAGCTTGGAACCAATGTTTTGATCAAGTAATAAAGTCTTATAGGTTTGATCAAAATGAATACAAATGTTGTGTGTACAAGAAGTTTGTCGGAACTGCATTGGTATTCTTAGTACTATACGTAGACGATATTCTTCTCATCGGAGATGATGTAAAGGTATTGTCAGACGTAAGGGAATGGCTCTCAAGACAGTTTGATATGAAGGACTTAGGGGAAGCCAGGCACATCCTTGGGATCAAGATCACTCGAGATCGCAAAAAAAAAGATGATAGGCTTATCGCAAGCTTCATATATAGATACTGTCTTGAAGCGATTCAGCATGCAGGATTCCAAGAAAGACTTCGCACCTTTCAGGCATGGAATCCATCTATCCAAGAACATGTGCCCTAAGACACAAAAGGAGATAGATGACATGAAAGACATTCCTTATGCTTCGGTTGTCGGAAGCCTTATGTATGCAATGTTGTGCACGAGACCGGATATCTGCTTTGCCGTTGGCATGGTGGCAAGATATCAAAGTAATCCGGGAAAAGAGCATTGGACGAAAGTTAAGAACATTCTGAAGTATCTAAAAGAACTCGGGATAGAATGTTAGTTTATCAGTCAGACAGTCTAATCCCCATCGGTTACACGGACTCGGATTTCCAATCAGACTTAGACTCCAGAAAATCTACCTCTGGTAGTGTGTTTTGCATGGGGGGAGGAGCCATGACATGGAGAAGCGTTAAGCACAAATGCATCGCCGATTCTACCATGGAAGCCGAATATGTAGCTGTTTGCGAGGCGGCGAAAGAAGCGGTTTGGCTCAAGAACTTCCTAGTGGACTTGGATGTAGTTCCGAATTTGCCCAAAGACAATCACTATTTCTT
This sequence comes from Stenogyne calaminthoides, assembly GCA_037126765.1. NCBI lineage: Eukaryota > Viridiplantae > Streptophyta > Magnoliopsida > Lamiales > Lamiaceae > Stenogyne > Stenogyne calaminthoides. Next base: position 13,785,540 of record JBBCBC010000018.1, read on the forward strand.
TGTGATAATGCCGAAAGCGATTTGCAAATTCAAGGGAACCAAGAGCCCACAAAGCCAGCAAACACATTGAAAGGAAATACCATCTTATACGAGAAATCGTTAAGAGAGGAGATATAGAGGTGGCAAAGATCACGTCCGGAAGACAACCAGCGAGATCCATTCACAAAGGGTGCGCCTCGAGAATACATTCGAGAGACATGTGGAAGGAATGGGTGTCAAGACCGTTGCCAATCTGCTTTGAGTATAAGTGGGAGATATTATTAGGTTCTTGTAGGTGACATTAGATGTCACGTATTAGGAACTACACGAGATGTGTTGTAGTATACTTAAAAGCGGACTTTTAGTATAAGTGGGAGATTGTTGGGGTTCTACTGGAAAGTATGCTTTTACTTTGTATAACCAAACTGAATTTTCTGTCTTATTTACTGAAATAAATTGTTTATCACTGATGCTTTAAATATCATTGAATGATATATATATTTACTGCATAATTGTTCAATAAACAGTATGTGTTACATTGTAGTTAATTTAGTGATACCAGATCACAGAAGATTAAATTAACAGTCCCTTGTAACTAAAAGTATGCGGTTCACGACCTAGATGGAAATGAACAATCCATCATGAAAGGTTGAAGTGTAAGGCTCAGATTGGCTTGTCTTGACCAAGAGATTACACTAGTGCATGACTGATGTACTGAATAGGACCTACAGGAGGATAAATTTTTCAGCACTGAACAAGAAAGAATTAGACCTCAATGGTTCGTTATTTCTTAATCTTCGTCCCTTAAATAGGATCGCGTGTGGTTAGTAACTATTGCTTTGACTTATGACGGGTAGAGAATCAATGAGATTAAATACTTTATATCTTGGGCAATATTACTAATCACATGCGATTGCTAAGATTTAATACGAAGAATCATGTGCGAGTACGCTCGTTTGATTTGCCCCCTTGGGAGGTTCATAAGATTTATCATGCCAAATCTTGCAAGTGGAATTTGTTTCCGATATGGATAATAATGTTGAACCGTTCCTTGACCAAGGACAAAAGATATTAATTAATGGAAAGCTATTTCAGTGGCTTGAATTAATTAATGGGCTAGATAATCTTAAATACGGGAAATAATAACCGGGAGCCATATTAACAGTAATATGGGTTGTTGGTCCCGGTGCTAACTGTTGGGGAATTAATTGCCCGGATCTATTCGGGATGAATATTTAAATACAAATTTAATTCTAACAATTATTACTAGCATGAATTAATTCTATATTAATTCAAATAATAATTCAACAACAAATCATGCATATAAACAGTTCACATAAATCCTACGCATGCGGAATTGCTACGGGTTTATGTGAACTAACCTCTCGGAGTGACAACCGTTGAGAAGATGGATCCTGATAGGCCCGGTGGAAAACCCATGAAATGCGGAATAATCACGAAATGCATATACAAAAATAGGGGTGAAGGAATGGTGATTCCAGATTTTTGCGTTTTAAGCTCATGTGTTGTGTTTTGCTTATAATTGAATGCATATGACAAGATAAGAACATAAAGCAATAAAAACACAACAAAGTATAGTGGTTCGGAGACTCAAGCTCCTACATCCACTCTCCCTGTTCCTAGGGAAATTCCTTAAAATGGACTTATCACCCTCTCGGGCTCGCCTCTAGATATTTAACGAGTTCACACTCCATCTGGACTTATCACCCTCTCGGGCTCGCCTCTGGACTTATCACCCTCTCGGGTTCGCCTCTAGATATTTAACGAGTTCACACTCCAACGGGACTTATCACCCTCTCTCGGGATTACCTAACAACTACCTTACTTCACCACTAGTTATCTCTTACGAGAATGGGGTTTGGGTTTGGTGTTGTCTCCAACTATGGTGAGATTTTCCCTTATATTTGTTTAGCCTCAATGCTAAGGTTGGGAAAATCTCTCTAAGCTTAGGATACATCGTGGGTTGCTTAGATTGGGTTCTAGAACACTCTTTAAATATATTTGTATATCTACAGACTTGTGTTCTATGGTGGGAAAGCTTGAGTATATGTTCTCTTAGCTCAGAAAGCATCGTTTCTTTATATTCTCCACACTTCCACACATAATAATGAAGGAAGAACTTGTATTTATAGTGTGGATTTGAATGTTACCGATTGGAGAGAATCACATTCAAATCCATATTATTCTTTTGTAAGTTCTCTGACTTTTTCAGGCTGGTTGTCTTCCTCTCATTGGTCCACGTCAGCTGAATTCCAACGGCTATATTCCTCAGTTTCTTCGCTTCGAACATTCCAGGTTATACTGAGCATTCAGTACATTACTGAAGTCTTTAGTAACTATTGTGCCTTCAGTATCCTTTGTCTTGATCTTGATCTTACGAGTCTTGATGTCTTCGAAGTCTTGAGAGATATCTTGATTGATATCTCGAGTCTTCATATTGAGTCTTGATTTCAGTTTTCATCGAAGTCTTGCCTTCGATTTTCATATCGAGTCTTGAAAAGTTTCAGTGAAACTTCAATTTCTTGAAACTCATCGAGTCTTGTAATCTTGAATCTAACCTGATCTATATCTGCTGACTATACACGGTGCAGATAACATCCTGAACATTCTAAAACTGAATCCTAACTCATCTATCAAGATTATCCTGAACATGTCATACTCAGGGGTTTTGGGATCTTTTCAAAATCTTCTTTATTAAATTCATCTCCCAACAGATCCCATTCACATGAACACACCAAAAAGCCTTCTCAAGTATTCCCTTGCCCTTGTTCAACAATCTGGTGGAAGGAACTCGCGAACGATTTAACAAAAGGAAAAATAAAATTATGTTGCACCACCTTTGTGGATTTCTAATTTTTCCAATACATGGAATTGTTCAACAATTGAAGTGGAAGGAAATCATCGAACGATTTAAAATATTTGAGGAAAAATAAAATTATTTGTTTTGTTCACCGAGGATGAAACATTCATCCCCTATTTATAATGAGGGGGTGGTTGAAATTTTGGTGGAAATAAAGATGGGAAAATCTTTTTCTTGATCTCCAAGAAATCTTGAATATATCTCATATATTATTTTCTCCATATTTAAAATATTCCACAAAAATCCCACTTCCTCTTGTTATGGATATTTTAAAAAATAAGGTCCAAGATTTCCAAGATTGTGATCTTCTTGAATCTATGAGATATTCTTGTATTCCAAGAATACATATCTTCCATAATATCTTTTCAAGAGAATCAAGAAAATATTTCCTTCCTTATTTTCTTCATTATTTTCGAAAATTACAAGATAAATAGCCAAGTGGGAGATTTCTTGAATTTAATGAGATAAACTTTTATTCCAAGAATATTTATCCTCATTCCATAACAAAATTCAAAGAAAAACTTTCTCCCTCTTTTATTTATCTATTTTCGAAAAATAGGAAAAATAGGCAACAATATTTTATTTTATTTTAAACACCTTTTTCAGTTATTGGACATTATGTTCGGGCTACTTGAGGGGCCTTTAGGAGAATTAAGATTGGACCTTCTAATGGACTTTGAATATCTAATATTGAGCCAAAATATTATTCAAGCCCATAAATATTAATTAATCCCACTACATAATTAGTATTGCACTATCCATCTTAACACATATTACTGTTAATATGACTCCCGATTATTATTTCCCGTGTTTAAGATTATCTAGCCCATTAATTAATTCAAGCCACTGAAATAGCTTTCCATTAATTAATATCTTTTATCCTTGGTTAAGGAACGGTTCAACATTATTATCCATACCGGAAACAAATTCCACTTGCAATATTTTGTATGATAAATCTTATGAACCTCCCAAGGGGGCAAATCAAACGAGCGTACTCGCACACGATTCTTCGTATTAAATCTTAGCAATCGCATGTGACCAGTAATATTGTCCAAGATATAAAGTATTGAATCTTATTGATTCTCTACCAGTCATAAGTCAAAGCAATAATTACTAACCACACACGATCCTATTTAAGGGACGAAGATTAAGAAAAAATGAACCACTGAGGTCTAATTCTTCCTGGTTCAGTGCTGAAGAATTTATCCTCCTGTAGGTCCTTGTTCAATGCATCAGTCATGCACTAGTGTAATCTCTTGGTCAAGACAAGCCAATCTGAGCCTTACACTTCAACCTTTCACGATGGATTGTTCATTTCCATCTAGGTCGTGAATCGCATACTTTTAGTTACAAGGGACTGTTAATTTAATCTTCTGTGATCTGGTATCACTAAATTAACTACAATGTAACACGTATTTTTTATTGAACAATTATGCAATAAATATATGTAACATTCAATGATATTTAAAGCATCAGTGATAAATAATTTATTTCAGTAAATAAGACAGAAAATTCAGTTTGGTTATACAAAGTAAAAGCATACTTTCCAGTATAACCCCAACACTAACAAGTCTTACACGTGTATGGGGGGGGGAATACACGTGTTAGGTGATTTTTAAAACTTTTCTCCACTGAGGTCAGATGGGTCAGGTTGTCCTGATATTTTTGCCCTGAGAAGCACAGATCTCCCTGAATCAAAGTCTACTGAGACAATGATCCTGAGCAGCTTTCAGAAGCTTCAGATTAGCCCAACTGATCCTGAATTTATCAGAGATTCTGAGGAGCTTGGATCAGATAATTATCTTACTGAATACTCAGTAGAGTTAGTTCAGTTTGGTAACTATCTGTTCTAGCTACTCAAGTGTGCGGAATGGTTGACCCTAAGTTTATACTCGTTTTAGCTTTGCTGAAATACTTCTTCCTTTAATTAAACAGTGATTAAGGCTGTGTTCAATTTAATGCAGATCAGTGGATTGATTCCAACTGAGTATCAGTGAAGTATGCTCTCAGTGAAAAACATGCAATAGATAAAATGCAGTACAGAAAAGCAAACAACACAGCAATTATAGTGGTTCAGAGACTCAAGCTCCTACGTCCACTCTCTCTGATCTTCAGAGAAATTCCTTAACCACTTCTTAAAGCTTTCAGGCTATCTCACTGTAGCTTACTCACTTTTTCTACCTTGAGTTTTCTGGCTGACTCACTGCAGCTTACTAACTCAAACACACACAAGTGTTCAGACTACCACGAGTAGCTTACTAACTTCTTCTCTAGAGTTTTCTGGCTGACTTACTACAGCTTACTAACTCTTTACAACTCTAACTCACCAACAAATCACACACAAACTACCTTAACAAAGGGTTTGGGTTTTGGGTTGGTTTCCAACTAGGGTGAGATATCCTTTACAATGAATACAGATGCAAAGGATAAGATATCTCTCTAAGCTTAGGATATAACTTATCAAATCTAGGTTTAGTGAAATGAGCTCTCTCTAATGTGAAACACTTGGGAAATTCTAGGTTTTTCGAGTGCTTCAATTTGCAAGAATACGGATGAGCTCTTGAGCTGCTTGAAATTTCCCATAACCTTTCAATGTAGAAGGTCACTGGTATTTATAGGCAACATCTTCAAAGGTTACTCTTGAAAAACTTTCCGTTGGAAGAGATAGCATCAAGGGTTTCCTCTTTTGGTTATTGATGAACGGCTATTTTTAGGGTTTGAACACCCCCTTGCATGTTTTAGGAAATATGCAGCCAAGTAGCCAATCACCAATTTCTGTAGTCTGGAACATAGTAATACTGACAAAATTTAGGGTCCTGTCGCTTTCAGTGTCAGTGAAGTACAGTGTTGTCTTCCTCTGATTGGTTCTTGTCTTCAGTGAATGTAGACAAACAAAACGTCTCTTTTAGGTCAATCACTCTGAATGAGACAACCTTAAACAATACTTAAACTTAGTTCCTTTTTGGTCGCATATGAATGTTTTTGGGCAATATCTATTTTTCTGAATTTGTTTGTTATCCTCAGTTTTTCATGTATTCAGATAGATATATCCTCAGTGCCTCTGAACATTCAGGTCTCTACTGAGTATTGATAACCGAGTCTTGATGACTTTCGAGTCTTCGGTGTCTTTCGAGTCTTGATGTCTTGATGTCTTCCTCGAGTCTTTAGTGTCTTTTGTTCGTTTACTCAGTATTATCTGAATTATTCAGGTTTATCTGAGTCCTTCAATATCTTCAGGGTCTTCAATATCTAACCTGATCTATATCTGCTGACTATACATTCTATACTGAAAACCTAACTCAGACTATCAAGATTATCCTGAACATGTCATACTCAGGGGTTTTGGGATCTAATCAAAACTTCTTTATTAAATTCATCTCCCAACAATTTCCCCATTTTTGATGATGCCAAAACCATCTTGTTACATTTAAGAAAACCTAACCTATACTCAGGTTTCAGTTAACTCCAAAAATAAACAAATCTCCCAACAATTTCAATTTGGCATATCAAAAGAAATAAAGACATGTAAAAAGATAATGAGATATTATCTTTGAGCATAAAAGATAAATTTTCATTGATATAGGATAAGAGTTACAGTTTGCAATGAAAAACAAAACAAAAGATATACATAATCTTCAATCTTCTTCTACCTCATCTTCTGGCACTTCCATGTTGAACATCCCATAATATCTCTTCTTCAGTTCATCTCTTGCCTTGATGATTTCAGGGTTGTTTCCTATTAGACCAAAGCTGAATAGCATACTGAGCAATCTCCTGAGAAATGGCTGCTTCATTCACATAGCCATTCTCAAATCTGGGTGCTGGGTACATGTAGGGTCCTGGAGCCATTATTTGAGTGTTGTCTTCATCTGCCAAGTTGATCCACTTCTGCAGATACTCAGGATAAAAAGTCAGTAGATACTCAATGAATGCTTCATTTTTATCTGAGCTGCTTCCCCTCCATTCCCTCAGAATTTCATAATAGAACGAGAAGGTTCTCTTGATCTCCTCACATGCATCATTGATCTGTAGGGGTATCCACTTATCAATGTGCGGCCACTTCTGAGTCGTTTCTGTACCTCTCCTTTTTGCCTAAAAACTTTTTGAACCCACCCCTTCTCTTCAGTTCTTCTTCTTGCTTCTTCTCAATCAGTGGAGCACCTGAGATTGAAGCAGCAATTCTCTTTTCTTTTTCAATCTGTAGGGCCCTCAGGGTCTTTTTGATATCGAAGGCTTCTTTCTGGGGTTCAGTTTTTTCTTTTTCAGCTTGTTCCTCAAATTCTTCAAATTCCATTATTAGCTTCCTCTGAGTAGGCTTTGAAACTTTTGTTCTTTTCTTCTTTTCATGCTCAAAAAATGGTATAGCTTTTCTCTTTTCAGGTGTGTCTTGAGCTTCACCAGCTTTGCTTGTTTCAGTTTTCCTTCTTTCTGCCATCTTCTCTTAAATAATCTCTTGAGCTGCTTGTTCTGATGTCTGAGTGTTGCCAATTTCTTCAACTTCTTTGAACTTAAGTTTTTCAGTGGCCTCCACTTCACTCAGAGCATCCAAGATCTTTTTAGCCTCAGCTTCTTCTCTTGTTTTCTTCTCCAAGGTCTGAGCCAACAACTTATCCAACTGTCCTTTTGAATTTGGTCTTTCCCCCTTTTTGGCATCATACCTTCGGAGAAGTTGAGATAGTGCGGCATCCATATAATATTGTTCCTTTCCTAAGCTTCGCACCTCTCCAGCATATTGATCATGTTCATCTTCAAGCCTCATCATATAATTCTTGGCCATGGAAAACTCATCTGAGAGTGGAGCAAACTGAGTTGAGAGGCTTTGTGCATCATCTCTGTCATCTTGGTCATGAGCAGAGTGATCATTTACTCAACAGCTGTCTTGATCACCTGATCATTCTTCTCAATTAGCTTAGCTTCAAGATAGGCAGTTCTGTCTTGATATATTTGCTTCAGATTGGTATTGAGTTCTGTCCTGACTCCCTCAATTTTTCCTTCCAGACCAGTCATTTTATCTGATAGAGTTGTTTGCAGTTGCAGTATGTCAGATGATGAACTCAGATTTTCCAGCTTTTGAGATTGACTTGCCAAAGTTTCTTCCATTTGATTTACTTTCTCCACCATTGGCACCACCTTCTTTAATTCATCCAGGATTGGGCTTAAATCAATCTCTGGAGGCAAAACCACTGTCTCCAACTGAGCTGGTTGCTCCAAACGAGCCTCATTCTGCATATCATAAACAACAGATTTAAAGATAGAAACTTCAGTAACTTTGGCATAATGTATAACAGTGCCAAAAGGTACCTAAAGAAGGCTAACTTCAGTCTAAGGTTTTGTGATATTAGTATGTGCAGCATCAGTATCTTTCTCCATCTGACTCTCAGAGTCTTTTTCTTTCTCAGCATCTTTCTGAGGTTCCTTCTCCCCCTCAGATTGCTTTTCTGCATCACCTCCCTGATCCCTATCTCTTTCTTGATCATGAGAACTTGATGCATCTTTTTCAGTAGCTTGTCTTTCAGCTAGCTTCTGTTTTACCAGTTCATCAAAATCTCTTACTTTCATTCTCAGCTTTGTTTTTCTGAAGCCTGAGAATTCAGTCAGGACAGCTGTCTCAGAACTCCACCATTCTTCTCCTCTGAAAGAGGCGATGTTCAGCATGTCCGGGAGTGTCTGATGCAGGATATAAACTGTCGTCCTGAGCCTGAAAAACATATCCTGAAGGTCACGATAGGCATTCAGCTCAGGGTATCGGTCCAAGATGAACCGTTCCCCTTGCTCCGCCATTTGATCTCCTCGGCTTCTCCCTTCTTTAATCTTGGGCTTTCAGGAGCAGTCGACTCAGATTGCACAATTTCTAGTGCTGATGGATCAAGGAATGGTTCATTCAGAAGTGCGTCCAAGTTCATCAATTCATGAGGTTCAGATTGATCTGAAGTCTGAGCTGGTCTTTATTCAGTAGAGATCTAAGGTCCCTTGAAAATTTCCAGAGAAATTTTGTCTGAGCTCAGAGAGGTTTCAAGTACCTCTGAGAAAACCTGTTCCTCAGTTTCTTGCTCCTGTACATTCTTTACCATCTGAGCAAGAACTTGGAGTGGAGATTTTAATCCTTGCTGATCTTCAGTTTGGGTTTCTTTAGATTCATTGGCCTCCTTCTCAGCAATAGTTTGAAGTCTTTTTCTCTTCTGAGGGGCCAATGTTTTCTTCTTCAGTTTTTCACCCTTTTCCCTTTTGATTTTCATCAGGGCTTTCCCCCTGGCTTGCCTCGCTTCTTCATCAGCTTCCTCAGTGGATTTCTGAGAGGTTTGTCTTGTTTCCCTGACCTGCTCGACCACTGTAGTATCCTCCTCAGTTTCTTCTTCTGTTGTCTCCTCCTGAGACTCAGTAACTTTCCCTTTCTTTTCCCTCATTGTCTTTCTGGTTGGTTTGAACATGATCTTGGATCTTGGAAAGGCAGTTGAATTTGCAAAGGTGTCCTCCTCTTCTCTGCAAGTTTCCAAGATAAATGCAATCTTGGTTGCATGTAGGATTTTTCCTTTGATCACCACAGAGCCATTCACCTTTTGAATGTGTTTGGCTTGATCACTGATCACTTTGATCAAATAGTGTAGCCAGTTAAATGCTCGTGAAGGAGAATCCTCAATCGCCGCCATTAACCTAAACTTAGGGTTGCTGATCTGCTAAAAACTTCCAGATCCACTCATAATGCATTTGCTCACAATATCCAAAAGTACTCGATATTTAGGCTTCAAATGCTTTTTATTCAGAGTTGCTTCAAACTTTACCGGATGCTCAGCAATCTAATCCAAATATTCCTGTTCCCTACCCACCATGTACATCGTAGGGTCTTCTCCTCGATCATTCAACTCTTAAATGGCATTTAAGTTCTTAGGAATAACATACAACTCCCTAACAAAATCCACATACTTTGTACCATGTTCCAAATGCAACACTGTAATCCTAGATTCTATGCAATTTTTGTCATCCAATTGCATATTAACAACAAATTCGATTACCTCTTTGGAATATTCGGCATCTGGTTGATTCGCGACCAGACAGGTAAGCTTTGCCACACGAATCATATGCAACGCCTCCTCCTCGTGAGTCGCGTTGGATGTGCTTTCCAGAGAGACGACATTTTCGTACCAGGGTTTGTTGGTAACGGCGAGTTTGTCATATACAGAGAGTGTCATTTTTGGTGGTTTTGTGAAGGGTTTTTGGAAAGTGAAGAATTTTGAGTAATCGGAGGTTTTGGAATACAGAGTATCTTGGAGATGAAAGTTTTTGAAATAGGGCTTGAATGGAGTTTTTGCAATGGATATAAGGCTTTGGTTTATGGAAAATCGCGTAGATGAAGGATTTGACGGTCAAGATTAAAAATCGACTTAAATGGGTAATTGAAAGGACGATCTTGCAAGTACTTAGCCGCCAATTTATCCTTTTTTGGTGATTAATGAACAGTGCATTTAATTACTGTTCCTGTAGACCATTGACTTTCCTCGAGAATTTCAAACGTCCCGCCCAATTATTTCTTCAGGTATTTTGTCATTTATTACTAATGATTACTGAGATTCAGTTTCGGGCAATAAATGAAGTGCATGAGTCAATACTTCTTCAGACTAATTTTAATCATCAGTCTTACTGAGTTTTGATCTTGATAAAATGTCAGTGTAAACTGAGTACTGAACTTCAGGATTACTGAGTTTCCCAAGACTCAGTGTTCAGGACTCTCAATTTTATCCTGAGTTTTTCAGTAAAAACCTGAAAAACTTCATGCATCTGAAAACCTTCAATTTTTCAGATTTGCCTTATTCACCTGGATCCAACATTCCTAATTCAACTGATAGTTCCTGAAATCTTGATTCAGTCAAAGGTTTAGTCAAGATATCAGCTCTCTGTTTATCAGTATGAATTTTCTCCATTCTGTGTCCTTCTTCTCAACATGATCTCTAATGAAGTGATATCTGATATCAACATGCTTACATCTGATGTGCAATACCGGATTTTGTGTAATTGCAATTGCACTATTATTATCACAAAATATAGGTACTTCATTGGCTATAATCTTATAATCCCTTAATTGTTGTCTGAGCCAAAGAATCTGTGCACAACAGCTTCCTACAGCCATGTATTCAGCTTCAGTAGTACTTGTTACCACTGAGGTCTGTTTCTTTGAAAACCATGATATCAGTTTACTTCCAAGAAATTGACAAGTTCCTGTGGTCGACTTCCTGTCAATTCTACATCCTCCATAATCAGCATCTGAATAACCAGTTAATTCAAGGTTATCACCAGCTGGATACGATAATCCTATATTCACAGTGCCTTTAAGATATTTCAGAATCTTCTTGGTAGCCTCCATGTGACTAGCCTTAGGATTAGTTTGGTATCTTGCACATATCCCAACAGCAAATGTTATATCAGGCCTACTTGCAGTGAGATATAACAATGATCCAATGATCCCTCTATAATCAGTGTGATTTACTGATTTGCCTTCAGGATCAGGATCAGGATCCATCTTGTAGTTAGTATTCATGGGAATTCTAACTGCATTGCAATTCTGTACACCATACTTAGCAATCAGATCTCTGGTGTATTTTGCTTGATTGATGAAGATTCCTTCCTTAGTTTGTTTCACCTGAAGTCCAAGAAAGAAATTCATCTCCTCCATCATAGACATCTCAAACTTTCCTTTCATCAGAGTAGAAAACTTTTCACACAACTGATGATTTGGAGATCCAAATATGATGTCATCTACATAAATCTGAACAAGTAAAATATCCTTCCCATCTTCTATCCTGAACAAGGTCCTATCAACAGTTCCTTTGATAAAACCATGGTCAGTAAGAAACTAAGAAAGGCTATCATACCATGCTCTGGGTGCTTGCTTAAGACCATTCAAGACTTTTCTAAGCCTGTAAACTTGGTTGTTTTGTCTGAAACCAGGAGGTTGTTCCAAATAAACCTCTTCTTTAAGCACACCATTAAAAAATGCACTTTTCACATCCATCTGATAGACTGTGAATTTCATGTGGGCAGAATATGCAAGAAACAATCTGATGGCTTCTAGTCTTGCAATAGGTGCAAAAGTTTCATCATAATCCAAGCCTTCTTCTTGAGAATAACCTTGTGCAACTAGCCTTGCCTTGTTTCTTACAATGTTGTTGTTTTCATCTCTCTTGTTCTTGAACACCCACTTAGTTCCAATCACATTGTGTCTCTTAGGTCTGTCCACCAGCTCCCAAACTTCATTTCTTGTGGCGATTCAAACTCTTCTTGCATAGCAGTAATCCAAAATGAATCTTGAAGAGCTTCTTCAATCTCAGTAGGTTCTTTTTCAGATAGGAAACAGCAGAACAAAGCACTTTCTCCTTCTGATAGATCACCCACAATCTGACTTGTAGGATGACTATCCAACCATTTTCTCCTGGATGTTCCCCCTTCAGTAGTATCCTCAACATCGGAAATGTTAGGTTCAGGCAGTTCATCAAATTCAGGGAACAACAAAAAGGAGAAAAGGAATCATCTTCCTCAGGGGAAATTCCATTCAGAACATTGTCAGAGACATTTGTTCCCCCTTGATTGATAGATTCAGAGTTTGCCTCAGCTGTGACCACATCTTCATCGGCATTACATACCGAGTGCGAGGCGGTGTATATGTTCAGATTGGTCAGCTTCAGTGTGTTGGCTTTCCTTCAGTGGAGAATTTCCATCCTGAGTCTCACCATCCTGAGTTTTTCCATCCTTAATTTCTTTATCTGACTCTGATTCACTCCATTCATAGAAAGTGACTGACTTCTTCTTTTTCAGGTTCAGAGGATGTTTTATCATTCTTTTTCAGGCTAAGTCTAGTGATTCTCTTGGTCAGTTCTCCTGAGTCGTGTTCCTGTTTCTTCTGAACACAAGTAGACTCATCAAAAACAACATGAGGTGTTTCTTCCACAATAAGAGTCCTACAATTGTAAACTCTGAAGGCTTTACTGACTTTAGAATATCCTAAGAATATCCCTTCATCAGCTTTACTATCAAAAGTTTTCAACTGATCTTTAGCATTATTGTGTATGAAACACTTGCAACCCAAACATCTGAAAAAAAAAAACAAGAGGCTTCCTTTCATTCCATAGCTCATATGGAGTTTTTCCTTGATTCTTGGTCAAGCATGGATGCATTACGAGAGTAGCGTCATGCGGTGTTGATAGCTTTTGACCCAAAAATCTCCTAGGAATATCGACCAAAGAATCATGGTTCTTCAAACTTCTTTGAGTCCTATTTCTTCTTTCAAAGAAACACCATTACATTTGTGGGGTCCTTGCGGTGATGTTTCATGAGTTATTCCATTTCTTTGCCTAATAATCGGATATAATATGGTTGATAAATTGATTGCCTTTATCCGATCGATTTTGACCACACTCAGATCTTTTTTACATCTTGAGTTTTTTCAAGATGGTTCGGTGTAGTTTTGTCTGAGTCTCCTTCTTACTGAGTAAGAATATGACCCATGTGTATCTAGAATAGTCATCAACTACCACAAGTGTATATTTCCTGCCATTAGTGCTTACAGGTGTCACTAGACCAAAGAGATCCATATGTAACAGTTGTAGTATTCTGTCAGTAGAAACATCTACTTTGCTTTTGAAAGATGCTCTGATTTGCTTTCCTTTATGACAGGCATCACATACATGATCTTTACTAAACACCTCATTTGGTAACCCCCTCACAAGTGCTAATCTTGCAAGTTTGTTCAGGGTTTTGAAGTTTAAGTGATTCAGTCTTTTGTGCCACAACCAACTGGTATCAGTGGAACTTTTTGCAACCAAACATGTATCTTTAGGAGTTGAACTCCAGTTAGCAAGATACACATTTCCTTTTCTAGTACCAGTTAGTAAAATTTTCTGTGAAGCATTGTCTTTCACATAACATAAGTTCTTTGAGAACTCAACACTGAATCCTTTGTCACAGAATTGACTGATAGAAAGCAAGTTATGCTTTAAATCAGACACATATGAAACACCATGGATATGAACATAATCAACTTCAAGAGTTCCATATCCTTCAGTCTATCCTTTGGAATTGTCTCCAAATGTGATCTGAGGGCCTTTCTGTTCAACATAGTCAGTGAGTAATTACTTATATTCTGTCATATGCCTTGAACATCCACTGTCCAGATACCATACAGCAGGAGCCAATCCATTTCCACTCATCAGGGCTATGTTGTCTTCAATCAGCTCAGTGCCCTTTTCTTCCACCTGTAAAACAGATTAGCTCTTAGGTACTCATTTGGTGTAGGGTCCTACCAGGTTAGCTGTACCTTTTGGAACCCAAATCTGCTTGACAACTCTAATTACTTTAGAGTGGCTGATTTGTCTTCCATAAACATCTACATACACATTCACCACCCTAGGTGCCTTGGTAGTACCCTGTGTATGAGTGTCAGTCTTAGCATGAACATGAGCCTTAGAATTCTTCTTGGGTTCAGGCCTCTTGTTCCAATGCTTTGGCCTTGGTGCAGCAGGTCTCTGTCTATGTTGACTTGGGTTCATGAAACCTTTACCCTTAGGCAAGTGGGGTTTAGGTTGCCTGTACTGAAATTGTGGTCTTTCAGTAATCTGAGGACTTGGTCTTTTCAGTTTAGAATATCTCTTTGAAAGTGTTTCTCTTACGAAAATTCCTCGATGGTTCGGTCTTGAGATCTCTTGGAGTTGGTATTCTTAGCTTTGAGGCTTTGAAATCTTGGCTTTGAAAATTTCCTCTCGAGTGTTCAGGTTTTCTAGCCTTTTCCGAGGTTTGGGCTTTCTTCCCCGAACCTTGATTTTTTCAAAACCATAGGTCCTTTACCCTTGTCTAAAACCGGGTTGTTCTTTCAAGAAGAAGATTAGATGCCATTTGGTTTAACAAAAAGCGATCTTGATGCTACTAGGTTAAAGATTCGAAGACCTTGTGAGGTTCCCCCTGGATTATATCCCAATCCGGCCTTTATAGTTCTTGGTCTTTGATAACTCAATTTCATCTATTACTTTAGATGCGTAATTCAATAGAGCTAACTTTCTCAAGCGCACTATCCTCACATTTCTTTAGAGTCTCATGCTTCTCAAAGAGGTCATTGAACTCAGTCCTGATAAGCTGAATCTCCTCAGTGGATTTCTCTAATTTTTCATTCAAGGTCTCTATCACCTTCTCTTTTTCTGAGAGTTATACTTTCAGAACATCTAGTTTATCAGTAGTTCCCATTAATTGAGAAGTGATCTCAGCATTTTTAGAGTCTTTCCACTACAGATTCTCAGCAGTCAGTTCCTTATTCTGCTCTTGAGTTTCTGTGAGCAGTTCTTATAACACAGAATAGTCCTTCATAAGATTCTCAAAAGAATCCATCAGGTCAAAGTTAATGTTTACAGTTGAACTTGAGAACTCTTGTGCTTGTGTAGGAGCAACAACAGAGATAGAAGAATTTACCTCCTCCATAGCAACAAGACAGACATCATCACTGTCACTATTTGAGAATATCTCATCTGAAGAACTGGATCCTTCTTCAGACTGTTCTTCTTCCTCAGCAATCATAGCCTTCTTGCTGGAGATCTTTTTGTCTCTCTTGGCTTGTCTCTCATTTCTTTCTTTAGCACTCAGCTCAGGACAGTCATATTGGAAGTGACCTTTCTTCTGACAGTTGTAGCATCTGTTGGTGTCATCATCCTGATCACTTTCCTCCTTGGTCTTGGAGTCCTTCTTCTTGGATGAGGAACTTTCAGTTTTATGGTCCTTCCTTTTCTCAGTGGATCTGTCCTCAGCTTCTGAGTTTCTCTTGTACCTGTGATTCCTGTAATATTTTTTATATTTCCCATATCTGCTATTAAGTCTTTCAAACCTTCTTGCCATCAGTACTAGCTTATCCTCTTGCTCATCCTGATGTTTGGCAAGTGAGTTTTCAGACTCTCTGGATTTACAGGATTTCTCTTTGGCTTTGAAAGCCACATTTTTGCTAGATGAGGAATCATCTTTGCTGTCAGATTTCTTAGTTTTCTTGTCAATTACAAACTCATAAACTTTCAGTTCAGAGAAAACTTGTTGGTATGGTATGGAATCAATATTTTTGGTGTTTTCAATCACCACAGCATGTATATCCCGTTTCTTAGACAATCCTCTAAGAATTTTCAGTGTCACTTCTCTTTGTCTCTTCCCAAGAGCATTCAGATCATTCATAATGCTAGTGAATCTGACTTCAAGTTTGTCAATGGATTCACCATCTTTCATTTCAAAGCTATCAAACTTTCCAATAGCAACAAAAAGTTTGTTTTCTTTAATATGATTTGTGCCTTGACACATAACAGTAAGTGTGTCCCATATTTCCTTTGCAGTTTCACAATGAGAAATCATCCCCATAACACCATCATCAATAGTGCTATACAAAGTATCTTTAGCAATGTAGTCAAGATTGACTAACTTTCTCTCATCAGGAGTAAGTTGGTCATCAGGCTTTGGAAATTCATCTCTGGGATCATTCCTCTCAGTATCAGTGATTCTGGGATTTACAACAGTAAATTTGAATGGTTCTTCAGAAACCACTCTCCACATTCTTTCATGTTTAGAGTACAGATGAGCCTACATTCTCAGTCTCCATAGGTCATAGCTCTCAACAGAGAACATAGGAAGTTTCTTAGAAGGCATGATGAATGAGCTTTGTAAGATATCAGCAATAAGATCTATTCAGTAGACCACCAAAGTCTTTCAGCAAATAGACTATGTCTACCAAAGCAAGTGGTCAAAATGAACCACTGCTCTGATACCACTTGTTGGTCCCGGTGCTAACGAGTCTTACACGTGTATGGGGGGGGGGAATACACGTGTTAGGTGATTTTTAAAACTTTTCTTCACTGAGGTCAGATGGGTCAGGTTGTCCTGATATTTTTGCCCTGAGAAGCACAGATCGCCCTGAATCAAAGTCTACTGAGATAATGATCTGGCGACTTTTGAAGCTTCAGATTAGCCCAACTGATCCTGAATTTATCAGAGATCCTGAGGAGCTTGGATCAGATAATTATCTTACTGAATACTCAGTAGAGTTAGTTCAGTTTGGTAAATATATGTTCTAGCTACTCAAGTGTGCGGAATTGTTGGCCCTAAGTTTATACTCGTTTTACCTTTGCTGAAATTCTTCTCCCTTTTAATGAAACAGTGATTAAGGTTGTGATCAATTTAATGCAGTTCAGTGGATTGATTCCAACTGAGTATCAGTGAAGTATGCTCTCGGTGAAAAATATGCAACAGATAAAATGCAGTACCGAAAGCAAACAACACAACAATTATAGTGGTTCAGAGGCTCAAGCTCCTACATCCACTCTCTCTGATCTTCAGAGAAATTCCTTAACCACTTCCTAAAGCTTTTGTGCTATCTCTCAATCGTAGCTTACTCACTTTTTTCTACCTTGAGTTTTACAGGCCGACTCTTTGCGACTTACTAACTCAAACACACACAAGTGTTCAGACTACCACGAGTAGCTTACTAACTTCTTCTCTAGAGTTTTCTGGCTGACTCACTGCAACTTACTAACTCTTTACAACTCTAACTCACCAACAAATCACACACAAATTACCTTAACAAAGGGTTTGGGTTTTGGTTTGGTTTCCAACTAGGGTGAGATATCCTTTACAATGAATACAGATGCAAAGGATAGGATATCACTCTAAGCTTAGGATATAACTTATCAAATATAGGCTTAGTGAAATGAGCTCTCTCCAATGTGAAACACTTGGGAAATTCTAGGTTTTTCGAGTGCTTCAATTGCAAGAATACGGATGAGCTCTTGAGTTGCTTGAAATTTCCCGTAACCTTTCAATGTAGAAGGTCACTGGTATTTATAGGCAACATCTTCAAAGGTTACTCTTGAAAAACTATCCGTTGGAAGAGATAGCATCAAGGGTTTCCTCTTCTGGTTATTGATGAACGGCTATTTTTAGGGTTTGAACACTCTCTTGCATGTTTTAGAAAATATGCAGCCAAGTAGCCAATCACCAATTTCTGTAGTCTGGAACATAGTACTACTGACAAAATTCAGGGTCCTGTCGCTTTCAGTGTCAGTGAAGTACAGTGTTGTCTTCCTTTGATTGGTTCTTGTCTTCAGTGACTGTAGACAAACAAAATGGCTCTTTTAGGTCAATCTCTCTAAATGAGACAACCTTAAACAACACTTAGACTTAGTTCTTTTTGTCTGCATATGAATGTTTTTGGGAAATATCTATTTTTCTGAATTTGTTCGTTATCCTCAGTTTTGCATGTATTCAGATAGATATATCCTCAGTCCCTCTAAACATTCAGGTCTCTACTGAGTATTCAGTAACTTTTGAGTCTTCAGTGACTTCTGAGTCTTCAGTGTCTTCTGAATCTTCTGAGTCTTCAGTGTCTTCTGATCGTTTACTCAGTATTATCTGAATCATTCAGGTTTATCTGAGTCCTTCAATATCTTCAGGATCTTCAGGGTCTTCAATATCTAACCTGATCTATATCTGCTGACTATACATTGTACAGATATCTTCCTGAATCAATCTATACTGAAATCCTGACTCAGACTATCAAGATTATCCTGAACATGTCATACTCAGGGGTTTGGGATCTAATTAAAACTTCTTTATTAAATTCATCTCCCAACATGGGTTAAGATGGATAGTGCAATATTAATTATGTAGTGGGATTAATTAATATTTATGGGCTTGAATAATTTTGTGGCTCAATATTAGATGTTCAAAGTCCATTAGAAGGTCCAATCTTAATTCTCCTTAAGGCCCCTCAAGTAGCCCAAAAATAATGTCCATTAACTGAAAAAGGTGATTAAAATTAAATAAAATATTGTTGCCTAATTTTTCCTAAATTTTCGAAAATAATAAATAAAAGAGGGAGAAATATTTTCTTTTAATTTTTTTATGGAATGTAGATAAGTATTCTTGCAATACAAGATTATCTCATTAAATTCAAGAAATCTCCCACTTGGTTATTTATTAAGCAATTTTCGAAAAATCAAGAAGAAAATAAGGAAGAAAATATTTTTTGAAAAGATATTATGGAAGATATGTATTCTTGGATTACAAGAATATCTTATAAATTCAAGAAGATCTAAATCTTGGATTCCACTCCTTATTTTTTTCGAAAATTCCATAATATTAGGAGGTGAGATTTTTGTGGAAATATTTAATTATGGAGAAAAGAATATATTGGATATATTCAAGATTTCTTGGAGATCAAGAAAAGATTTTCCCATCTTATTTTCACACCCAAAATTTTGACCACCCCTATGTGTATAAATAGGGGATGAATTTTTCATCCCCAAGTGCAATTCCATGTGTTGGAAAAATTAGAAAATCCACAAATTTGGTGCAACATAATTTTTATTTTCCTTTTGTTAAATTGTTCGCGAGTTCTTTCCACCGGATTGTTGAACAAGGACAAGGGAATACTTGAGAAGGACTTTTGGTGTGTTCGTGTGAACGAGATCCATCTTCTCAACGGTTGTCACTACAAGAGGTTAGTTTATGTAAACTCGTAGTAATTCCGCATGTGTAGGATTTACGTGAACTATTTGTATGCATGATTGGTTGTTGAATTATTATTTGAATTAATATAGGATTAGTTCATGCTAGTAATAATTGTTGGAATTAAATTTGTATTTAATATTCAACCCGGATAGATCCGGGCAATTAATTCTCCAACAAACATTCCATTGGTAGAGGTTGAAGTGTAAAAGCTCAGATTGAGTTGTCTTGACCAAGAGATTGCACTAGCACATTGTGGTGTGCTGAAGAGGACCTACAGAGAGGATAAATTCTTCCGTACTGACTTATGGGATGAAGAATTAGACCTCAGTTGTTATTGATTTCTTAACATCTGTCACTTAAATAGGATTGTGTGTAATTAGTATTTATTGCTTTGATCTGCGTTGGGTTTAGAGTCAGATAACGATTTTATACTTTGCATTTTGGGCAATATTATTAATTACATGACAATTGCTAAGATTTAATACAGAGCAACATGTGCAGGGAATGTCTTGTATGATTTGTCCCCTTGGTGGGCTCAGAAGGTTTATCATACCAATCTTGCAAGTGGAATTCGCTCTGGTATGGATAATAATGTTGAGTTGTCTTTACTCTAAGGAATAAAATATTAATTAATATAAAGCTTTTCAATGGCTTAATTAATTAATGAACTAAATAATCTTAAACACGGAAAATAATAATCGGGAGCCATATTATCGTAATATGGATTAAGATGGATAGTGCAATATTAATTTTATAGTGGAATAAATTAATATTAATGGGTTGAATAATATTGTGGCTTTGTTAGTGTTAGTGTCCTAGAGACAATCCATTGTAAGGACATAATGCTCAGATAATATTCAGTATTGATTTAATATTATTGTTTATTTAATATTAAATATATGGTGTTGCACTTATTAGACTATTATGTTTGATTGTTTGCATTTGTTCTTATCTGTGTTCCCTTGAGTCACTGCTGTCATTGAGTGTGTGAGAACTCAGATGACCTAAGCATGATTCTCAAATAGCTCCAATCGAGGATCATCAAGAATGGGATATTGATGATACAATGGAGATTGGTGTGCGATCTGCATCATACTCTTTGAGAGTGTAGTAAGATCTCACTTACTACGAGATACTAGGTATCTCATGATGGATGCACAAATACCTACCCATCCGAGAAACCATTTGATGTAGTTCCACTATATGTGTCTACGGGTGTCTCGGTTAGTGGGAGCGATGAGATACTCCTTTGACTTGAGGTCAATACGCACGACATGTGTGGAGTGATGAACTTTGACCATGATCGATGCTTGCACCCTTTCATGGGTATATATGGCTTGGATTGGGTTCATCACGAAGTGCATGTGCGTGGTAGTTGAGCCAAGAAAAGGATTCATTCCTCAAAGTGGATTTAGAGAGAATACTCATCTTCTCATCATAATTGGATCAAAGTCATTGGCCAATGCACGTCAACTTGGACTTTGTGGCCAAGTGTGACATATGTGATCAATTAGTGATTAGAGATAAATTGATTAAGTTATTTGAATAGACACTTCATCATGTTCAAGACTAATCGAGTATTCGTGAATAAAAGGAGGAAATCGTAATAGCCCATGTTTCAGTTACAGGTAGTTGCACGTTTCCCGCAACGTACCTCATATATTGAGAATGTTTGATTTATTGTCTAGGGTTCAATTAAGACCGTTAATTTGACTAATCGCTCGATATATGAGGGTCTATGGGTCACACAACAAGTAGTTCTCTTTTACGGATTATAGTTGATTGATTAAATGTTAAATTAGATTTAATATTTAATTTATGTAGAAGTAATTAATAATAGATTAATTTGGAATTAATTATTATTAATGTTTAATTAAATTGGATTTAACTAAATAAGAATTCCCAATAATAATATTTGGAATATTATTGTAGGATTTAATATATATGGAAACAAATCGTAGAGATTTGTCATATATGGAATTTAAATCCGTAGAGATTCATATTTAGGGAACTAAATTAAAAGGGTTTAATTTAATTAAAAATTAGGAATTTTATTTCCCAAATTGGACTAGCTTAGGTTTTAAGCTGGCCTCCCTATATATACAAGCTCTTGGGAATTTACAAATTACGTTACTTCATATTTTCTCCATAAGATCTAGAGATTGAATTTTCCTAGCAAATTCGTCTCGGGATTCAATGCTGACAAATTCGTGCAAGTCCGTGATTGGGGATTACGTGGATACCGTAGTTGAGAAATCTACTATCGAGTCACTGTAAGTTTTCTTGTTATGATTATTGTAATCTATACGCAATTAACTGTTCGTTGTTGGTGAACTTTAATTTCCGCTGCGCATGTATTACGTGTTTACGTGCCTCTATATTCCAACAGGCTCAATATAAGAAATTCAGAGCTCATTGGAGGTTCAATCTTAATTCTCCTAAAGGCCCCTCAAATAGCCCAATATAAGTCCAATTAATGAAAAGGAGAAGAAAATATTATTGTTTATTTTTCCTATTAATTTTCAAAAATTATGGGACAAGAGGAGGAAAAGATTTTCTTGATTTTTATTGAAAATATTTTATGGAAAAAGATAAGTATTCTTGGAATACAAGATTATCCCATAAATTCAAGAAATAAAATCATGTCTTCTTGTGCATTGAGATTTTCGTAATTAATGTAGATAAGGGAGGAAGAGATCTTTTGTGATTATTATGGAAATAGAATATATGAGATATATTCAAGATTGTATCTTGGGAAGATACAAAGAAATATCCCATAACCCTAATTAGGGCTCAAATTTTTGCCCCCTACCTCATCTATAAATAGGGGATGAATTTTTCATCCCCAACACAATTCTAGTCTTGGAAAATTTAGAAATCCACAAAGGTGGTGCAATATATTTTTGGTTTTGTCCTTTGTTAAAATTGTTCGTGATAATTCTTCCACCGGATTACGAGCAAGGACGTGGGACATATTTGAGAAGGTGTTTGGGTTGATCCATCTACTCAACGGTTGTCACTCCAAGAGGTATATTTCGTGTAACTCCTAGATTCAACATGTATAGGAACTACGTGAAATTAATTGTACGCATGATGTTGTTGGCTTTTAATTGTTATTTGAATTAATATAGGATTAATTCATGCTAGTAATAATTAAAATAATTTAAATATTTATTTAATTGCAACTCGAATAGATCCGGGCACCATTTTCCCCAATAGTTGGTGACCTCGGGCGATCTGCTCGCCTGGTCGGGTGAGCTTGTTCTTTGACGCCTGCTCGGCTGGCTTGGTGACCTCGTTCTTTGACACCTGCTCGCCTAGATTGGCGAGCTCGCTCTTGCTTGTCTCGCTACGGGCGACTTCGGTCATTTCTAATAGCAATCACCGTATGTCTCTTCTAGATGCCACATCATTTGCCACGTGGTCGTTGGATGACTACGCGGCTACAACAACTCCCAACGAGAAGAAATCTGGAAAGAAAAAGAATCATTATACCGGACGACAACAACTGCACCATATGTGGCACGCCAGACGAATCGGCCGACCACATTTTTCTTCAATGCTCAGGAGTTACTACCATTTGGAGTGGTTGCTATTCTTGGCTTGGAACCTCATTTGTCCCTAGCCCTCGGGTAAGTAATCACTTCCTCTCTTTTTTGGGATTCATTAGTGGTAAAAGAGGATCTAGATTTGCGGTTCGCCTTTGACAATGTGTTATTTGGTCTATTTGGAAGACGAGAAATAAACTAATTTTTTAGAAACGGGAGTTTACTTCTTCAAAAATTCTGGAAGAAATTAAAGGGCGTCTTTGGAGTTGGTACTTGGTGAAGAATTATGTTCGTTGTAATGCTCCTCTAGAGTCTTGGATTGTTAAGCCATTGTCTGTCTTAATTTTGTAAATTGTTGTTTGTTTAAATTCTTGTACATATTCTCATAACTACCTTTTTAGCCATGTTTTAATAAAGTATATTTTTTTCTTGATAAAAAAAAAAGTTGCAAAAGGTATGTTGAAAAAACTAATATACCCTTACTTTTTTTAAAATTATTTCCTATTTTGTGTTGGACTCTTACCCCTTTAGGGATTGATGAAAACATATGTTCATCTTCATGTCAAAACTTATGTTCATCTTTAAAAAAATTACCCATCTAGAACATTCCAATCGAAAAAGAAAAGCATTACAATTTGAAAATTTCATATCAAAATTGAAAAATTACAGAAATTTACAGATCTAAAATCAAAAAATTTATATATCTTCATCTAAAATCTAAAAATTCACATATCCTCGTCTTCATCCGACATGCACATACAAAGATTGACGTATGTATAATGAAGGGGGGGCACATGCCTCCAGAGGAAAAAAGTTTGTTTATATAAATATTTTTATGTATATATATTTTAATTTGCTGCATATTTTTCACTTACCTCCTTCAGTCAAGTTGGTCTCAACTTCTCCGTATCAGTCCTGGATACTGCGAGGCTCAGGATCGAACCTTGGACTCTTAAGTTTAAGATTTTTTTTTTTAAGTCCAAATCGTTTTTTTCTAATTTATTTCAAACTGTTTCTCAATATTGTTTCAATTCTTTTAATTTTTTCAACTTTAATATCAAATTCAAATCTTCCCCAACACAATAATTGCCGCCTGATCTATTTTTAAAAAATTATTGAATTCTTCAATCTTGATTTTACGCAATTATTTTCTTACAATTTTTATGTAATCTTTTAATTTTTAGTCTTTGACTCTTCATCATCAAGTTTATTTTTTTCTAAAACTATTTTTTAATTACCTTATAACTTTTGTTTTTCAATATCATTCTTAGGCATTTTATGTCCACTGATTAAAATATTTGACGAACACCCTAAAAAAATTCGTATCTTTTCAAATAAGGTAATTTTAATATTAGATCTTTAATTCGTAAATATTTGTTTAGATCATTTCATAGTATACTTTTTTTGTATAATTAATTTATCTATTATACGATATGTGAAGGACCCAATTTATTTTTTTGCACAGAGCCCTTCAAATTATTCTACCGGCTATGGTACTCCACTTGATGCATGGTTTGAAAATTATACACAAATTATTATTTGTATTAGGATAAAAATTATAATGATGCATGGTTTGATCCAAACCCCAGGCCACAGGTCCTGTGTCCTGGTCCCCACCGGCCCTCTTCACCCCCTTAAGCCCTATTAGTATTATTTATTATATTATATATAATTTTAATTAGTACTATATAATTAAAATTTTAAACCCAGCCCACCTTCACATACTTATTATTATATTATAATTAGAACTCGTTTGGTAACATGTACAACCTCCGTCCACCAATATTATGCACAATTAATATTTGCGCGTAGCTTTTGCGAAGCAAGTTTTATATTAGTAATTAAAATGATAAAATGACTTTTAAGAATGGGTATGATAGATGAGCACATCATCTATCATACCCATCCTTAAAAATTACTTTATCATTTCAATTACTAATACAAAACTCGCTCTTTAAACTACGTGAAAAAGTGAATCAGACATAAGATTGGTGGACGGAGGGAGTATGTGATAAGATAACTATTTTGATACCATATTAACATAAGGATCGTGCAAAGATCTATATCTTATTAACATAAGGATCGTGCAAAGATCTATATCAATAGTAATTTGTGGATCTTTTACAAACACGGATAGGAAATTACTGAGAAATTCCATAGTCCATGAGTTAACATGAAAAAAGCTCTTACACCCAAAAATGCCTACGCCTATTCATCGGCAAAACGGCAAAAAGGGCTAGCCCACATGGTTAACTCATGAATATCACTGGAAAGCTCAAACCTACCGGTTAAACCAACTCTACCTTTGATATATCAAATTACAGATCAATATAGGAATATAATTCCAAATGCACATGATAGTAGAGTATAGTTAAGTCAGGTCATGATTCAATACAAGTAATTTAGCCGACCATTGAGGCGGCAATCATCAGAAATAAAATTTTAAAATACAGAATTTAAATAACAATATACCTTTAAAAAGCCACAAGCAAAAAACAGTTTATGAACAATAATATTACAAGGTTACAAGGTTGCACACAAGAGAGGGATTTAGAGAGAGAAAGAGGGGGCGAGTCTAAACTCGAGCTTGCCTCTGAAAAGAAAATACAAGCCTATTTATAGATGAAAGAGCCAGACATCAAACCCCGGATTTCAAAATAAAAAAGAAATAGTGCAGAAAAAACAAAGCCACAAAAAGACAAAGAAAAAGTTTGAATAGTAATTACTATTCATGAACAGTACTTTGTCTGCTGATGCAAGCAATGACGAAATTTGATTTTGTCTGATACTGTAGCCACATTTGCTGGAATGTGCTAAATCAAAGTCTTCTCTAAATCGTCATTAGTGAAGCTTGTTTCTTCAGAAGAATTAGAGTCTTCTTAAATCCTTTTAAGGAATGAGGATAATGTCTTCCTTCATCAATATCATTCCTGTATCTCATTTTTTCTAGTAAAGGAATACATATTTCAAAAATCTTAATTTTCTTCTTCAAAACTTTGAGATAATTTTTATCTCGGATTTCATTATTATTTTCATCAAAAATAACATGAAAAGGGACCTTCCAGATATTAGAAACTGGCATTAGTTTGGAGCTATTTAGATATAATCTCCAATCTTCCATTAACACTTTCTTTCTTTAAGTTTCTCTTTAAGAGAATTTCTCAAAAGATCAAAACTTTCTTGAAGAGAAAAGTCTTGATAGTCTTCATTTGGGTCCTGAGCATCTTGTAATTCAGAACAGGAAATCATAGAGACATCTGATTTTGAATCAGAAAAATCAATATCATTGAATAAATCTTTCTTGATATGATCCATATAAAGATCCATAATTTTTTCCTTGGGAAATAAACCAACATATTTCTTAGAATATTCAGAAAATGAAGAAAAACTATTTGAAGTCTTTTCACCAGAAGACTTTTTATATTCTTCTATTTTTGATTTAATCCTATTGATATTTTCCTGCAAAGGTGACTCATGGGAGCCAGGAGTAATAACATTTAAGTTATTCCAAAATCTCATAGTATGAATCCTCCATAAACTTGGTATACCATCTTCAGTATAACTGAATTCTGGTCTCCATTCCAGACCCATGGGATTCCGGAATCAACAAAAAACATACAAATAGTTTTACTACTTGTATTATGAGTTTTTAATGAAGAAAAATTAATAGAATATTCTTCCAGTAGAGATTTAATCTGTTCAGGTAAAATATCTACCATAGTACCAAAATTTCTCCACCAGGAGAAAAGTCAATTAGGAATTTGATTCCTACTGATAATATCACAAATTTTTATCAGCCAAGTGTGAGAATGCTTAGCATTCTCATAAAATAAAGTTTTATAAAAACTTTGTAGATAATCCCAATAATTGTATTGGTAAATTGTTTTTGTGACTTCATTAGTCATGCTTCTCTCAGCAAAAGGAGAAGTACACCATTCTTGGATGGAGATGATTTTTTTAATGATAAATTTAAAGTAATTTATCGCTTTACTCTTAGGAGGAAAATGTTGAATATCAACACTTCCAAGGCTAATGAGGATATTCTCATAAAATCATCTCGTCTTATAAGTTTCCATATTCCAACTATTATCTGGAAAATACATATCCATAAGAATCCATGGGGACTCTTTGAATTTTCCATCATCATCTTCGATGACAAGAATCAATTCTCTCTTAGGAGAATCAAAGAATTTATATTCTTTCTGAGCGACTGAAGAATATGACTCCTCATCATCAGGTTTTGAAGGATTGTCCTGAACTTGAATATTCCTGCTCCGTTGTTTGAGGAATTCTTGAAATTCCTTATCAAAATTTTCTCCTTTTGAAGAAGAACCAATACCAGAAATGTTCTGGTTGTAAAGGGATTTCTTCCCTTGTTGTAAAATAGGAGATCCTCTGCCTCCCCTTCCTCTATAAGAGGAATAACTTCTTCCAGACTGGCTCATAACTGTCAGGAAGAAATAAATTCACGAGTTAAAAAATTTGGGAGATGATTATCTTTCCCTTGCTTATAAACAATATCAAAATCAAAATAAGCAAGATGAGATTGCCATCGGGCAAACATTTGTTTAGAAACATTATGTTCAAAATCTTTGAAGAGCATAAAAGTAGCAGCCCTGCAATCAGTTTTAATAGTAAATTTCTGATTATATAAATCATCCTGAAATTTAAGGACACATTTGACAATAGCAAGAATTTCTTTAGCTGTAGCAGAATAATTTTTCTGACTATTATTCTATTTACCGGAATAAAATCTAATGACATAATCCTTTTTATTATCAGGATTAATTTGTTTTAAAATACCTCCATACCCCAAATCTGAGGCATCACTTTCAACATTTTTTTCCCAAGAGGGATTAGCTAGCATAAGACAATGAATATTTTTAACCTTTTCTTTTATCCTGATAACAACCTTAGTATGATCATCATTCCAAGGAGAATGATTCTTTTTAAGTCTATCATATAAGATAGCGGAATCTTCAACAAGATTCTTAAAATAAGAAGACACATAATTAAGGCTTCCTAAGAATCTCTGTAACTGAGTTTTATCAGTTATAACATCGGAGAATTTATTACCAAATTCAATACTTCTTTGAATTGGAATAATATTACCTGTATCAATAATATGACCAAGAAATTTTACTTTAGTCTGGAATAAAACCATTTTAGGTTTTGAAATAACTAAACCATTTTTAATGACTAAGTATTTAAACATATCAAGATGTTTAAAATGTATTTCAATATCTTTAGAAAATACAAGGATGTCATCAATATAGACAATAATAAAATCACTATAAGGATTAAAAATATCATACATAATTTGTTGAAATTCTGAAGGAGCATTTTTAAGCCAAAAGACATAACAGTCCATTCATAATGACAAAATGAAACATTAAAGGCAGTTTTATACCTATCAGGTTGATTAATCTGAATTTGCCAAAAACGTGATTTTAAATCAAATTTAGAGAAAATAAGAGCACTGACTAATTTGTCAAGAAGATCTTTTTTATTAGGAATAGGATGTCTAATCCATTTTAAAACCTTATTGAGAGGTTTATAATTAATAACCAATCGAGGAACTCCGCGTTCCTGCTCAGAATGTTTATTAACATAGAAAGCAGTACAAGACCAAGGAGATTTAGAAGGAGTTATAAGCTTCTTCTGTAATAAGGAAGATATTTCCTTTTTACATAACTCTAAGTAATCAGAGTTCATTTGACAAGGTCTAGACTTAGTCATAATTTTATTTTAATTAAAATCATCTTCATAAGGAAGAGAAACTATATGTTTCTTTCTGTCCCAAAAAGCATTGGAAAAATCATTACAAATTTCAATAGAAAATTTATTTATTAAAAATTTAATTTTATCCTGTAGTTTATCACTTATAGTAATAGAATTAAGCTCATCTTTAAGAAAATTGATTTGATAATTTTTATTATTAATTTGATCTTGAATCAAATTAAGAACCTTATGAATAGGTTTAGTGATAAACTTGAAAGTAATAGGTTTACCATTATAAGTACCTGTAATACTTTTTTCACCAACAAAGGTAAGAGGATATATTTTAAATAGAAAAGGAAGACCAATAATCATTTGACTAGTGATGTCTTCAGCAATAAGAAAGTCGTTAGAAATACAACCATCTACACAAACATAAGCATTTTTAAGCTTATAATTAATCTTTAAAGATCCTCCACCTGCATGAGAAAGTGAATGAATAGTTTTTTCAAAAAACTTAGTAGGAATTATTCCTAACTGTATGACACTTAAATCAGCACCACTATCAATCATAGCAATAAAATCTTTCTTATAAGAATTATTTATAAGAAGAGAAATCTTAGTATACCATTTCTGTGATATAATCATATTAATGGTAGATAAATGATTTTTCTCAATATTAACATTGTCATCAATTTCAAAGTATTGTAAAAGAGCTTTATAGTTAGTTTCACTATCCTCAATTTTTTCTTTACCTTTCTCAATAAAAGAAAGACGAACAAAAAGATGTGTATTCTGTTTTTGAAGAATCTTCACATCAGTTTTGAGATTATTAATCTCATGAACTAAATAATTTATAGTCACTGGATTATTTTTTATATTTTTTAGGCGAAGAAGTCTTTCTAATTCACCAATATTATAATAATTACCATCAATCTTTTTAGAAAGACTAGTTTTATCATTGTCTTCATTCTTAGAAGAATCATGAAATTGTTCAATGATTTTATCTCTTAAACTAGAATCTTTTATATGTTTAAAAAATTCTAAAATATTATTATTAGTAAAGACACTAATATTCATATCTTGAAATTGACTCATGAGTTTATAAAACTCATTATCAATATTATTAGTATTATCAGTATTACTGATACAATTAAGACAAGGTTTTCCAAGTACACATTCATTGCACTTTTCTTTATCTGATTTAACAGAATTATCATCATCCGAAGAGGATTCAACAGAAGAACAGTCATTATAAGACTTTTCTGATTCTGTATCAATATTAGGACTCATAACAATTTTAAAAAGAGTTTCTTTTAACTCTTCATCAATATCAAGATTTTTAATCTTGTCTTTTGCATAGCACTGATTAGCATAATGACCAGGCCTATTACATTTTTTACAAATAATTGTATCATATCTTCTTTTTTTAAAAGATTTTCTTTTACTTTTATCATTTTCATGATCTTTTTCTTTCTGTTTTGAAGAATTATGTTTTCTTCTTTTATAAGTAGATTTACTTTTATAATCTCTCTTATTATTTTTAGTCAAATTATTTTTATTTTTAGAATTAGTCTAATCCAAATTTATCACAAAATTGACCTAATTCTTTTCTTTCCATAAGATTATCATTTTTAATTTGATTTTTTAATTTGGGTTCATTACAAAGATTTAATCCTTCCTGAACACAAACATTAATGATTTGACCAAAAGTATAAGACCCATAATGGATTGAATCAGAATCCTTTCTAAGAGTTTTCTTAACTCTTTCAGCAAATAGATTAGGAAGACCATCTACAAATTTATTCTTCCAAATATCCTGATTACAATCAGGAATCTCATAAATACGAGACAAAAAAATATCTTTGTACCATCTGAAATCAGTAAGAGTTTTACACTTCATATTTAAAAGAAGAGTTCTGGTATTTTCATATTTATTGGTATATTGACCAGTAAAATGATCCAAAATAATAAGAATCAAAGAGTAAACTGCATTGGTTTTAGTCTCACCATTTTTAGTTTTAATAGAATTAAAATTTCCATTCTATTTTGGGGAGTCAAATAATTATCCTACCAACCTTTAAGTTGACCAATAAAATCAGCAGTAATAGCTTGTGCAGTACTAATATCACTATTACCACAAGTTTGACAAGCAGAACTATACATAAGCATGCGATGACATTGAGTGAAAATATGATTATCACTTCCACCATCAATATTCCATTCATAAATACCTTTTCTAGAATAAGAATTATTGAAAAAGTTTTTCTGTTCTTCATTAAGAACATTCATAGGAGTGGGTCTCTTATAATAATAAGTAGACATGGTAGGTCTATCAGTCCATTTCATTTTATTAATACTATCAGTATTACTAGGACTACCAATATTATTGGGTTGAATAGCATGATTATCATCTAAGTCATCATCTAAAGCTGAAATATTCAGATTACTAAATTTATCATTAATAATCTTTTCAAGATCAGAAATAGAGGCTTCAGATTTAAAATCTTTTATCTCAATAGGAGATTGAATAGATGAAGCTATTTTAATAATAACATTATTATTTTTATTATCATAATCTTCAGATTTATTCTGAAAATTAATTTTAGAGATTATTTTATCAACTTTATCATGTAAAGAAATAATTTCTTCTCCAAGGATAGAAAGATAAAGATTACAAAAATTATTTTGCCCAATCATTTGATTGACAAGTTTAACAGTAAATTGTAAAACATCATTTTCTATGATTCTGGAGAATGGAAGAAAACTAAATATCTTCCCATTTTTCTCGATTTTAAAAGGAACATGAGGAGGGTAAACAGATTTTTGCATTCCTCCAGAAATTATTTTATAATCACGTTCAATTACTGAAATATAATCGATATAAAAGGTTTTAATAAACCAAGGAACATAATAAGTAATTTCATTATGTTTTTCACATAATTTATAAAAACTGTCAACAAAGTAGTC
The DNA here is from genome assembly GCA_037126765.1 of Stenogyne calaminthoides. Lineage (NCBI taxonomy): Eukaryota > Viridiplantae > Streptophyta > Magnoliopsida > Lamiales > Lamiaceae > Stenogyne > Stenogyne calaminthoides. Next base: position 13,817,148 of record JBBCBC010000018.1, read on the forward strand.
TAAATCATCTTTTGAGAATGATTTAAAATACTAAATTCTAAACTTATCTCATTTAAGATTATTAAACTCATCATTAATATGAGCTCTAGTAGAAGAACCTTTAGAAAAATCTAAAAAGTTTGTAAAATCCATAAAATTATATTTTAAAGTTACAATCCGAAATTGTTTCGGGATCAAATCCATCTTTATGGATAATATTGTTTTCATTAATAATAATTTTCTCATTGTTATTATTAATTTTACAATAAGAATTTTTCTCTATAAGAGGAAGTAGAAGCTCTAGATTCAAAAGGTAATTCTACCTCATAATCCAGAGGAGATATAAGAGAATGATTAGACATTGATCTAGAATAAGAAGTCGAATGTCTTCTTTGATTATTTTGAAAACCAATATTAATTATACCATCATTACTTTGAGTAATATGTTTAAAATCACTATTTATAATAAGATTTTTATGAACATATTGTTCTATTATCCAATTTTCAGGAAAAATAATTTCTTCCCACTTAATGGATCTTCTGGTAGTAATATTTGATTTACCAAAATTAGTTTCTAAAAGAATAGTTTCATTATTATCTTTCTCAATTCTTTTACCCATAGGATTGAGTGTAAATAAAGGCTTATAATAAATACGATAACAAATACACATAACCTTTGTACCTGGTATGTAATTATAACCATGAGTTTCAAGTTTATCATTTAACCTATTCATAAGGTTCTTAACTTGATTCAAGATCAAATTAATAATAAAAATTATCAAATCAATTTTCTTAAAGATGAGCTTAATTCTATTACTATAAGTGATAGATTAAATAATCCTAAACTACAGGATAAAATCAAAATTTTAATAAATAAATTTTCTATTGAAATTTATAATGATTTTCCCAATGCTTTTTGGGACATAAAGAAACATATAGTTTCTCTTCCTTATGAAGAAGATTTTAAAGAAAATAAAATTCCGACTAAGTCTAGACCTTGTCAAATGAACTCTGAATACTTAGAGTTATGTAAAAAGGAAATATCTTCCTTATTACAGAAGAAGCTTATAACTCCTTCTAAATCTCATTGGTCTTGTACTGCTTTCTATGTTAATAAACATTCTGAGCAGGAATGCGGAGTTCCTCGATTGGTTATTAATTATAAACCTCTCAATAAGGTTTTAAAATGGATTAGACATCCTATTCCTAATAAAAAAGATCTTCTTGACAGATTAGTCAATGCTCTTATTTTCTCTAAATTTGATTTAAAATCAGGTTTTTGGCAAATTCAGATTAATCAACCTGATAGGTATAAAATTGTCGTTAATGTTCCTTTTGGTCATTATGAATGGACTGTTATGCCTTTTGGTCTTAAAAATGCTCCTTCAGAATTTCAACAAATTATGAATGATATTTTTAATCCTTATAGTGATTTTATTATTGTCTATATTGATGACATCCTTGTATTTTCTAAAGCTATTGAAATACATTTTAAACATCTTGATATGTTTAAAAACTTAGTCATTAAAAATGGTTTAGTTATTTCAAAACCTAAAATGGTTTTATTCCAGACTAAAGTAAAATTTCTTGGTCATATTATTGATAAAGGTAATATTATTCCAATTCAATGAAGTATGGAATTTGGTAATAAATTCCCTGATGTTAAAACTGATAAAACTCAGTTACAGAGATTCTTAGGAAGCCTTAATTATGTGTCTTCTTATATTAAGAATCTTGCTGAAGATTCCGCTATCTTAAATGATAGACTTAAAAAGAATCCTTCTCCTTGGAATGATGATCATACTAAGGCTGTTATCAGGATAAAAGAAAAGGTTAAAAATATTCCTTGTCTTATGCTAGCTAATCCCTCTTGGGAAAAAATGTTGAAACTGATGCCTCAGATTTGGGGTATGGAGGTATTTTAAAACAAATTAATCCTGATAATAAAAAGGATTATATCATTAGATTTTATTTCGGTAAATGGAATAATAGTCAGAAAAATTATTCTGCTACAGCTAAAGAAATTCTTGCTATTGTCAAATGTGTCCTTAAATTTCAGGATGATTTATATAATCAGAAATTTACTATTAAAACTGATTGCAGGGCTGCTACTTTTATGCTCTTCAAAGATTTTGAACATAATGTTTCTAAACAAATATTCGCCCGATGGCAATCTCATCTGGCTTATTTTGATTTTGATATTGTTTATAAGCAAGGGAAAGATAATCATCTCCCAGATTTTTTAACTCGTGAATTTATTTCTTCATGACAGTTATGAGCCATTCTGGAAGAAGTTATTCCTCTTATAGAGGAAGGGGAGACAGAGGATCTCATATTTTACAACAAGGGAAGAAATTCCTTTACAACCAGAACATTTCTGGTATTGGTTCTTCTTCAAAAGGAGAAAATTTTGATAAGGAATTTCAAGAATTCCTCAAACAACGGGAGCAGAATATTCAAGTTCAAGGACAATCCTTCAAAACACGATGATGAGGAGTCATATTCGATCGCTCGAGAAAGAATATAAATTCTTTGATTCTCCTAAGAGAGAATTGATTCTTCTCATCGAAGATGATGATGAAAAAATTCAAAAGAGTCCCCATGGATTCTTATGGATATGTATTTTCCGGATAATAGTTGGAATATGGAAACTTATAAGACGAGATGATTTTATGAGAATATCCTCATTAGCCTTGGAAGTGTTGATATTCAACATTTTCCTCCTAAGAGTAAAGCGATAAATTACTTTAAATTTATCATTAAAAAAATCATCTCCATCCAAGAATGGTGTACTTCTCCTTTTGCTGAGAGAAGCATGACTAATGAAGTCACAAAAACAATTTACCAATACAATTATTGGGATTATCTACAAAGTTTTTATAAAACTTTATTTTATGAGAATGCTAAGCATTCTCACACTTGGCTGATAAAAATTTGTGATAATATCAGTAGGAATCAAATTCTAATTGGTTTTTTCTCCTGGTGGGGAAATTTTGGTACTATGGTAGATATTTTACCTGAACAGATTAAATCTCTACTGGAAGAATATTCTATTAATTTTTCTTCATTAAAAACTCATAATACAAGTAGTAAAACTATTTGTATGTTTTTTGTTGATTCCGGAATCCCATGGGTCTGGAATGGAGACCAGAATTCAGTTATATTGAAGATGGTATACCAAGTTTATGTAGGATCCATACTACGAGAGTTTGGAATAACTTAAATGTTATTACTCCACGGCTCCCATGAGTCACCTTTTGCGAGAAAAAAAATATCAATAGGATTAAATCCAAAAAGAAGAATATAAAAAGTCTTCGGTGAAAAGACTTCAAATAGTCTTTTCTTCATTTTTCGAATATTCTAAGAAATATGTTGGTTTATTTCCCAAGGAAAAAATTATGGATCTTTATATGGATCATATCAAGAAAGATTTATTCAATGATATTAATTTTTTCGATTCAAAATCGATGTCTCTATGATTTCGCATTCAATTACAAGATGCTCGGGACCCAAATGAAGACTATCAAGACTTTTCTCTTCAAGAAAGTTTTGATCTTTTGTGAAATTCTCTTAAAGAGAAACTTAAAGAAAGAAAGTGTTAATGGAAGATTGGAGATTATATCTAAATAGCTCCAAACTAATGTCGATTTCTAATATCCGGGAAGGTCCTTTTCATGTTATTTTTGATGAAAATAATAATGAAATCCGAGATAAAAAATATCTCAATGTTCTGAAAAAGAAAATTAAGATTCTTGAAATATGTATTCCTGTACTGGAAAAAATGAGATACAGGAATGATATTGATGAAGGAAGACATTATCCTCATTCCTTAAAAGGATTTAAGAAGACTATAATTCTTCTGAAGAAACAAGCTTCACTAATGACGATTTATAGAAGACTTTGATTTAGCACATTCAAAAAAAATGTGGCTATGATGATCGCATACAAAAATAAAATTTCGTCATTGCTTGCATTAGCAGACAAAGTACTGTTCATGAATAGTAATTACTATTCAAACTTTTTTTTTTGTCTTTTTGTGGCTTTTCTGCACTATTTTTTTTTAATTTTGAAATATGGGGTTTGATGTCCGGCTCTTTCATCTATAAATAGACTTGTATTTTCTTTTCAGAGGCACCCTCTTTCTCTCTCTAAATCCCTCTCTTGTGTGCAACCTTGTAATATTATTGTTCATAAACTAGTTTTTGCTTGTGGCTTTTTAAAGGTATATTGTTATTTAAATTCTGTATTTTAATTTTTTATTTCTGATGATTGCCGCCTCAATGGTCGACTAAATTACTTGTATTGAATCATGACCTGACTTAACTATACTCTACTATCATGTGCATTTGGAATTATATTCCTATATTGATCTGTAATTTGATATATCAAATGTAGAGTTGGTTTAACCGGTAGGTTTGTGTTGGTCCCGGTGCTAACGAGTCTCACACGTGTATGGGGGGGAGATACACGTGTTCAGTGATTTTTAAAACTTTTCTTTCACTGAGGTCAGATGGGTCAGGTTATCCTAATGATTTTGCCCTGAGAAGCACAGATTGCCCTGAGTCAAAGTCTCATCGAGACAATGATCTGAGCTGCTTTCGGAAGCAGATTAATTTTAACCGAGCCTGAGTTTATCGAGATCTGTGGGCGCTTGGATCGATAATTATCTTCTTGAACCCTCGGTAGTGTTAGTTCGATTTGGTAACTATCTCGTTCTAATTTACTCAAGTGTCTTGGAATGGTTGGCCCTATGTTTATACTCGTTTAGCTCTGCTGAAAATTTTCCCTTTAATAAAACAGTGATTAAGGCTGTGATCAGTTTGATGCAAGTTCAGTGGATTGGTTCCAACTGAATATCAGTGAATTATGCTTTCAGTGAAAAACATGCAATGAGATAATAATGCAAAGATCGAAAGCAAAACAACACAGTAATTATAGTGGTTCAGAGACTCAAGCTCCTACGTCCACTCTCTCTGACCTTCAGAGAAATTCCTTAACCACTTCCTAAAGCTTTCTGTCTAACTCACTATAGCTTACTCACTTTTCTACCTTGAGTTTTCTGGCTGACTCACTGCAGCTTACTAACACAAACACACACAAGTGTCCAGACTACAACAAGTAGCTTACTAACTTCTTCTCTAGAGTTTTTTCGCTAACTCCTTTGAGCTTACTAACTCTTTACAACTCCAACTCACCAACAAAACACACACAAACTACCTTAAAAGGGGTTTGGGTTTTGGGTTGGTTTCCAAATAGGATGAGATATCCTTTACAATAAGAACAGTGTAAAGGCTAGGATATCTCTACTAAGCTTTGGATATTTCTTATCAATCTAGGCTTAGTGAATGAGCTCTCTCCAATGTGAAACACTTGGGAAAGGGTATCATACCATGCTCGGGGTGCTTGCTTAAGACCATACAAGGCTTTCTGAGCCTGTAAACTTGGTTATTCTGTCTGAAACCAGGAGGTTGTTCCACATAAACCTCTTCCATAAGCACACCATTCAGAAATGCACTTTTCACATCCATCTGATAGACTGTGAATTTCATGTGGGCAGCATATGCAAGAAACAATCTGATGGCTTATAGTCTTGCAACAGGTGCAAAGGTTTCATCATAATCCAAGTCTTCTTCTTGGGAATAACCTTGTGCAACTAGCATTGCCTTGTTTCTCACAATGTTGTTGTTTTCATCTCTCTTATTCTTGAACACCCACTTAGTTCCAATCACATTGTGCCTCTTAGGTCTATCCACTAGCTCCCAAACTTCATTCCTTGAGAACTGATTCAGCTCTTCTTGCATAGCAGTAATCCAAAAGGAATCTTGTAGAGCTTCTTCAATCTCAGTAGGTTCTTTTTCAGATAGGAAAGAAGCAGAGAACAAAGCACTTTCTCCATGGAACCTTCTTGTTTTGACACCATCTGATAGATCACCCACAATCTGACTTTTAGGATGACTATCCAACCATTTTCTCCTGGATGTTCCCCCTTCAGTAGTATCCTCAACATCATAAATGTTAGGTTCAAGAAGTTCATTAAATTCAGGGAACAACAGAAAAGGAGAAAGAGAATCATCTTCCTCAGGGGATATTCTATTCAGAACATTGTCAGAGACATTTGTTCCCCATTGGTTGATAGATTCAGAGTTTGCCTCATTTTGTGACCACATCTTCATCGGCATTACATACCCGAGTCCGAACTATTGTATGTTGATTGGTCGCCTTCAGGTGTGTTGGCTTTCCTTCGGTGGAGAATTTCCATCCCGAGTCTCACCATCCCGAAGTTTTTCCATCCCGAACTTTTTTTTCGAGTCCGATTCACTCCATTCATAGAAAGTGGTGACTTCTTCTTTTCGTGTTCGAGAGGATGTTTTATCATTCTTTTTTCGTGCTAAGTCTAGTGATTCTCTTGATCGGTTTTCTCGAAGTCATGTTCTGTTTCTTCCGAACACAAGTAGATTCATCAAAAACAACATGAGGTGTTTCTTCCACAATAAGAGTCCTACTGGTTGTAAACTCGAAGGTTTTCTTGACTTGAGAATATCCTAAGAATATCCCTTCATCGCCTTTTTGCTATCAAAAGTTTTCAACCCGATCTTTACCATTGTTGTGTATGAAACACTTGCAACCAAAACACGAAAAGAAAAAAAACAAGAGGCTTCCTTTCATTCTACAAATTTCATATGGAGTTTTTTCCTTGGTTCTTGGTCAAGATGGATGCGTTTCCGAGAGTAGCATGCGGTGTTGATAGCTTCAGCCCAAAATCTCTTAGGAATATCAGCTTCAACAATCATTGTACTTGCAGCTTCTTTCATAATTCTATTTCTTCTTTCAGCAACACCATTCTGTTGTGGGGTTCTTGCAACTAATGTTTCATGAGCTATTCCATTTGCTGCACAATAATCAGATATGATATGATTGATAAACTCAGTTCCTTTATCTGATCTGATTTTGACCACACTTTCATTCTTTTTCTTGAGCCTTTTCAGATGAGTTCAGCGGTTTTTATGCGAGTCTCTTTTTCTTGAGTAAGAATATGACCCATGTGTATCTAGAGTAGTCATAAACTACCACAAGTGTGTATTTTCTGCCATTAGTGCTTGTTGGGATAAATTTAGTTTTGATTATTATGCCAAAACATCTTGTAATAAGACAAGCTAACTTGTATAGAAAGCTTGTGTTTCTAGACTTAGTTTTATTCTTACAGGTAACAAGTTGAGGGGGAACTCATCAAGAGAAGATGAGGCTGGTCAGAACGAAACGAGACTGATGAGTTCCATATAAACCGATGAAATTTGAACAAGAAGAACCATGCTAATTTGTGAAGAGAAAGTGTTGATCTCTTTGTCTTTGAATCGATTCTTGATCCATAATCGATCTCTTTGTCTTTGAATCGATCTGCAGATTCTGGCCGATTCTTTATCTTTGGCCGATCTGCATTCTGAAGATCTCTTTGTCTTTGGCGATCTCGATTCGCAAGATCGAATCTGCCGTCTTTGAATCGATCTGCGATTCGTAAGCGATCTGTTATCTTTCGAAGTTGAATCAGCCTGATCTCGATAATCTCTTTGTCTTTGGCCGTCTAGATTCTGGAATCTGTTATCTTTGAGCCGATCTAACGATCTGGCAATAATCATCTCAGTTGAATCGAATCGATTCGGGGCTTAATCGAACTAATCAATTCGGTGTAACCGGACCGGCAGCTTCGAATCGATTTCGCTGCGGTTGAATGATTCGGCAGCTTCAGAATCGGACCAGGCCGAACGGATTCGGCAGCCCCAAATCGACCATGGTTGAATCGACCCCAGCTTCTGAATCGATTCACAGTTGAATCGACCAAGTAGCCGTAATCGATCATTGGTATAAATCGATTCATAGCTTCGAATCGGGATTCGTGCGGGTGAAGATTGATGCTTTGAATCGAATCGTTGAACACATTAGATTATGTTGAATCGATTCAAGATCGGCGCCGAATGTTGAGATCGATGTTGAACTAATGCAAGATCTTTGAATCGATGCGTCTTCGATGTTGAATCGATTCAAGATCGATCTTTGAATCGATCAAAGATCGATCTTTCGAGCGATCAAGATCGATATCTTGAATCGATTAAAGATTGATCGAATCGGCCCGAAGATTAATGCCGAATCTTTGCAAGATCGTCTTGATATCGAATCGATGCGGCACTTTGACCGGACGGACAAAGTTCGGCAGACCAAATTTAGCAGAGATTGAAATATGCATACCGGATCTGAATAGTCGATCGAGATCGTTAGACACACAAAAGCAAATTTCGGACAATAAGAAGATAACAACACATATATGAATGTGACATAAAGCCGCAAAACAACAAAGGCAATATGACAAAGAAAAATTTGGAAGACTATTAGTATGGATTTGAATATTACTCTCCAACGGTAATATTCAAATCCACACTATAAATACATTGCACTATCTTCAAAAAGAAGATGATGGAGTTTCTTTGCCAAAGTGAAGATTAAAGCCAAATATTCAAGCATCTCCATTCAAGAACACAGAGCATTACATATCCAAATTTACCCAAGAGTGTTCTTCAATAGATCTAAGCACAAATGTAATATCCTAAGCTTAGAGAGATTTTCCCATCCTTAGCATTGAGGCTAAACAAATGTAAGGGAAAATCTCAACCTAGTTGGAAACCAAACAAACCTTACCCAAATCAGTTTGATAGGATAAGTTTGTAGGTGAGTGTGAACTCGGTAAACATCTAGCAATCCCGAAAGGGAGGGTAGGCAATCCCGTGAGGGAGATAAGTCCCGTTTGAGTGTGAACTCGGTAAACATCAAGCAATCCCGAAAGGGAGGGTAGGCGATCCCATGAGGGTGATAAGTCCCGTTTGAGTGAGAACTCGGTAAACATCTGTTGGTTAAGTTGGTGCCCCATGAAGGGAAGAGTGGATGTAGGACGAGTTGTCCGAACCACTATAAAATCGTGTGTTCTTATTTGCTTTCATATTAACTGTCATACATACTTTAGCAAATCTGCATATCACATTCGAAAAAAAAAAAAAAAATTTAAGTCACCTCCCATTGAAATTTTACGAGTTTTAAATCGGGTTTTTCGGGACCAACAATTGGTATCAGAGCGGGTGCTCAAAAGATTACTTTTTCAATGTGATCGCCTGAGCAGATCTATTTTTTAAAACCTGTCTCTTATCTGATACCAACAATTGGTATCAGAGCAGGAGTTCAAAAGTTCACTAGATTTTAATGTGAACACCTGAACTGATCTTTTTTGTTAAAACCCATTTATTTTAAAATGCTTATCTTTTATAAAATTCATGGAGGTTGATAATCATCTTCTCATCATTTTTTAAATGCATCAAATGTTTTTCATTATTTCACTTGTTTAACTAACACTGTTTTTCTCGTATATATGTTTTTTTTTTTGTTAGTTAGTTTTGGCATCATGATCAAAAAGGGGGAAATTGTTGGGATAAATTTAGTTTTGATTATTATGCCAAAACATCTTGTAATAGGACAAGCTAACTTGTATAGAAAGATTGTGTTTCTAGACTTAGTTTTATTCTTACAGGTAACAAGTTGAGGGGGAACTCATCAAGAGAAGATGAGGCTGATAAAAAAGAAACGAGACTGATGAGTTCCATATAAACTGATGAGTTGAACAAGAAGAACCATGCTAATTTGTGAAGAGAAAGTCTTGATCTATTTGTCTTTGAATCGACGTCTGCGATCCACAATCGATCTGGCCATCTTTGAATCGACGATCAGCTTCGAATCGACCCGATCGGTTTAATCTTTCGCAGCTTCGAATCGATTCTGGCCCGATCTCGAATCTTAATCTCGGGCAGATTTTGAAATGATCTATCGTGGTTGAATCGATCTGCGATTAAGAATTATCTTTGGCCGTCTGAATCGATCTGGCAGCCTCTGAATCGGTTCGACTGTGGCTTCGAATTGATCGGGCAGTCTTGACCGACTTCTGCCCGATTCGCTGCGGTTAATCTGCGGCTTCTAACCGACCGCTGTGGTTGACCGTCCGCAGCTTCAATCGACCGCTGCGATTGAATCGATTCTCTTTATCTTAATCCCGTCTGGCCCATTAATCGTTCTTTGTCTTAATCGAGTCTGCGAAGTTATGAATCGATCACAGGTTAACGAATCGAGCAAAGACTGAAGTTGAATCGGCGTGTATGAAGTCGAATCGTTGAATCGAGCGTTGAATCGATTCATAGATCGATGGCAATGAATGTTGATCGATGTAAGATCGATCGAATCGATGCAAGATCGATGTTGAATCGATTCAAGATCGATATGCCGAATCGATTCAAGATCGAGGCCGAATCGACATAAGATTGCAGCCGAATCGATGCAAGATCGATAAGGTTGAATCAATAAAGATGGGAACCGAATCGATAAAGATCGATAAAGATCTGATCGAATCGATGCAAGATCTTGATATCCGAATCGATGTAAGATCGATCTTTGAATCGTCAAAAGATTAATCTTTGAATCGATCGCAAGATCTTGATATCCGAATCGATGTCACTGGACGGACCGGACCCAAATCAAGCAGACTAAATTTCAAAGAGATGTAAATATGCATACCAGATCTGAATAGCTTATCGATCCGATAGAGACACAAAAGCAAATTTGGACAATAAGAAGATAACAACACATATATGAATGTGACATAAAGCCGCAAAACAACGGCAATAATAGACAAAGAAAATTTTGGAAGACTATTAGTATGGATTTGAATATTACTCTTCAATGGTAATATTCAAATCCACACTATAAATACATTGCACTATCTTCAAAAGAAGATGATGGAGTTTGCTGCAAAGTGAAGATTAAAGCCAAATATTCAAGCATCTCCATTCAAGAACACGAGCATTACATATCCAAATTTACCCAAGAGTGTTTTTCAATAGATCTAAGCACAAATGTAATATCCTAGCTTAGAGATTTTTTCCCATCCTTAGCATTGAGGCTAAACAAATGTAAGGGAAAATCTCAACCTAGTTGAAAACAAACAAACCTTACCCAAATCGGTTTGATATGATAAGTTTGTAGGTGGGTGTGAACTTCAGTAAACATCTAAAGCAATCCCGAAAAGGGAGGGTAGGCAATCCCGTGAGGGAGATAAGTCCCGTTTGAGTGTGAACTCGGTAAACATCAAGCAATCCCGAAAGGGAGGGTAGGCGATCCCGTGAGGGTGATAAGTCCCGTTTGAGTGAGAACTCGGTAAACATATGTTGGTTAAGTTGGTGCCCCATGAAGGGAAGAGTGGATGTAGGACGAGTTGTCCGAACCACTATAAAATCGTGTGTTCTTATTTGCTTTCATATTAACTGTCATACATACTTTAGCAAATCTGCATATCACATTCGAAAAAAAAAAAAAAAATTTAAGTCACCTCCCATTGAAATTTTACGAGTTTTAAATCGGGTTTTTCGGGACCAAGAGTGCTCACAGGTGTTACTGGACCAAAGAGATCCATATGTAACAGTTGTAGTATTCTATCAGTACAAACATCTACTTTGCTTTTGAAAGATGCTCTGATTTGTTTTCCTTTCTGAGAAGCATCACATACATGATCTTTACTAAACACTTCATTGGGTAACCCCCTCACAAGTGCTAATCTTGCAAGTTTGTTCAGGGTTTTGAAGTTCAAGTGATTCATTCTTTTGTGCCACAACCAACTGGTATCAGTGGAACTTTTTGCAACCAAACATGTATCTTTAGGAGTTGAACTCCAATCAGCAAGATACACATTTCCTTTTCTAGTACCAGTCAGTAAAATTTTCTGTGAAATATTCTTTTACATAACATAAGTTCTTTGAGAACTCAACACTGAATCCTTTGTCACAGAATTGACTGATAGAAAGCAAGTTATGCTTTAGATCAGACACATATGAAACAACATGGATATGAACATAGTCAACTTCAAGAGTTCCATATTCTTCAGTTTGTCCTTTGGAATTGTCTCCAAATGTGATCTGAGGGCCTTTTTGCTCAACATAGTTAGTGATTAGTTGCTTATATCCTGTCATATGTCTTGAACATCCACTATCCAAATACCATACAGCAGGAGCCAACTCATTTCCACTCATCAGTGCTATGTTGTTTTCATCCAGCTCAGTGCCCTTTTCCTTTACCTGAAAAACATATCAGTTCTTAGGTACCCATTTGGTGTAGGGTCCTACCAGGTTAGCTGTACCTTTTGGAACCCAAATATGCCTAACAACTCTAATTACTTTAGAGTGGCTGATTTGTCTCCCATAAATATCTACATACACATTCACCAACCTAGGAGCCTTGGCAGTATCCTGTGCATGAGTGCCAGCCTTAGCATGAACATGAGCCTTAGAGTTCTTCTTGGGTTCAGGCTTTTTATTCAAGTGCCTTAGCTTTTGTGCAACTGGTCTCTATTTCTGCTGACTTGGGTTCAGGAAACCTTTACCCTTAGGCAAGTGGGGTTTAGGTTGTCTGTACTGAAATTGGGGTCTTTCAGTAATCTGAGGATTTGGTCTTTTCAGTTGAGAATATCTCTGCTGAGTGTTTCTCTTCTGAAAATTCCTCTGATGGTTCAGTGCAGATCTCTTTAGGTTGGTATTCTTAGCCTGGGGCTTTGAAGTACTGGCCTGAAGATTTCCTACTGAGCGTTCAGGTTTTCTTGCCTTTTCCTGAGGTCTGGGCTTTCTTCCCTGAACCTTCAGTTTTTCTGAAACCATATGTCCTTTACCCTTGTCTAAAACTCTGGGCAGTTCTTCAGTAAGAAGATTAGAGGCCACTGGTTTAACAAAGACAGTCTTGGTGCTACTAGAAGCAGCATTAAGAAGACCTTGTGAGGTTCCCCCTGGAATGTATCCCAATCCAGCTTTTATAGTTGCAGGTCTTTGATAACTCAATAGAGCTAACTTTCTCTGCGCACTATCCTCACATTTCTTTAGAGTTTCATGCTTCTCAAAGAGGTCATTGAACTCAGTTCTTATAAGCTGAATCTCTTTAGTGGATTTCTCTAATTTTCCATTCAGGATCTCTATCACCTTCTCTTTTTCTGAGAGTTGTACTTTCAGAACATCTAGTTCATCAGTAGTTCCCATTAATTGAGATGTGATCTCAGCATTTTTAGAGTTTTTCCACTTGATTCTCGTGATCGGGTTCCTTGTTACGCTCTTGAGTTTTAGTGAGCGATTCTTGTAGAATGAAGAATAGTCCTTCATAAGATTCTCAAATGAATCCATCAGTCAAAGTTATCACATGATTGAAATTGAGAACTCATGTGCTTGTGTAGGAGCAACAACAAGAGATAGAAGAATTTACCTCTTCCACGACCATAAGACGAGATATCATCTTCATCACTATCCGAGAAAATCTCATCGAGGAGCTGGAACCTTCTTGAGAATGTTCTTCTTCCTCAAGAATCATAACTTTCTTCTTTGGAGATCTTGTTGTCTCTCTTGGCTTGTCTTTTCTTTTTTCTTTTTAGCTTTTCATTTCGGGGCAGGTCATATTGAAAGTGACCTTTCTTCGGCGGTTGTAGCATCTGTTGGCATCATCATCCCGATCCTTTGTCCTCCTTGGTTTTGGAGTTCTTCTTCTTGGATGAGGATCCTTGACTTTTCTAGTCCTTTCTTTTCTCGGTGTATCGTCCTCGACACGAGTCTCTCTTGTACTGTGATTCTTGTAATATTTCTTATATTTCTCATATTCGCTATTGAGTCTTTCAAACCTCCTTGCCATCAATTACTAGCTTATCCTCCCCCTTTCATCGATTTTTTTGGCAAGTGAGTTCTCGAACTCTCTAGACTTATAGGATTTCTCTTTGGATTTGAAAGTTACATTCTTCTTTTCGATGAAGAATCATCTTTCTTTGTCGATTTCTTAGTTTTCTTGTCAATCACAAACTCATAAGCTTTTCGATTCGGAGAAAATTTAGTTGATATGGCATGGAATCAATATTTTTGGTGTTTTCAATCACCACAAAGATGTATATCCCATTTCTTAGATAATCCTCTAAGAATTTTCAGTGCCACTTCTCTCTGTGGGTATCTTTTCCCAAGAGCACTCAGATCATTCATGATGCTAGTGAATCTGACCTCAAGTTTGTCAATTGATTCACTATCTTCCATTTCAAAGCTATCAAACTTTCCAAAAGCAACATAAAGTTTGTTTTCCTTAATATGATTTGTGCCTTGACACATAACAGCAAGTGTGTCCCATATTTCTTTTGCAGTTTCACAGTGAGAAATCATCCCCATAACACCATCATCAATAGTGTTATACAAAATATCTTTAGCAATGTAGTCCAGATTGACTAACTTTGTCTCATCAGGAGTAAGTTGATCATCGGATTTTGGAAATTCATTTCTGGGATCATTCCTCTCAGTATCAGTGATTCTTAGATTCACAACAGTAAATTTGAATGGTCCTTCAGAAACCACTCTCCACATTCTTTCATGTTTTGAATACAGATGAGCCTGCATTCTCAATCTCCATAGGTCATAGCTCTCAACAGAGAACATAGGAAGTTTCTTAGAAGGCATGATGACTGAGCCTTGTAAGATATCAACAAACAGATCTATTCAGTAGACCACCAAAGTCTTTCAGCAAATTAAACTATGGCTACCAAAGCAAGTGGTCAAAAATGAACCACTGCTCTGATACCACTTGTTGGTCCCGGTGTTAATGAGTCTCACACGTGTATGGGGGGATACACGTGTTCAGTGATTTTTAAAACTTTTCTTTCACTGAGGTCAGATGGGTCAGGTTATCCTGATGATTTTGCCCTGAGAAGCACAGATTGCCCTGAGTCAAAGTCTACTGAGACAATGATCCTGAGATGCTTTCAGAAGCTTCAGATTAGCCCAACTGAGCCTGAGTTTATCAGAGATCCTGACTCGCTTGGATCAGATAATTATCTTACTTAACCCTCAGTAGAGTTAGTTCAGTTTGGTAACTATCTATTCTAGCTACTCAAGTGTGCGGAATGGTTGACCCTATGTTTATACTCGTTTTAGCTCTGCTGAAAATCTTTCCTTTAATAAAACAGCGATTAAGGCTGTGATCAGTTTGATGCAAGTTCAGTGGATTGGTTCCAACTGAATATCAATGAATTATGCTTTCAGTGAAAAACATGCAACAGATAATAATGTAGTACAGAGAGCAAAACAACACAGCAATTATAGTGGTTCAGAGACTCAAGCTCCTACGTCCACTCTCTCTGATCTTCAGAGAAATTCATTAACCACTTCCTAAAGCTTTCTGGCTAACTCACTGTAGCTTACTCACTTTTCTACCTTGAGTTTTCTGGCTGACTCACTGCAGCTTACTAACTCAAACACACACAAGTGTCCAGACTACCACAAGTAGCTTACTAACTTCTTCTCTATAGTTTTCTTGCTAACTCACTGTAGCTTACTAACTCTTTATAACTCCAACTCACCAACAAAACACACACAAACTACCTTAGCAAAGGGTTTGGGTTTTGGGTTGGTTTCCAACTAGGATGAGATGTCCTTTACAATAAGAACAATGTAAAGGCTAGGATATCTCTACTAAGCTTTGGATATTTCTTATCAATCTAGACTTAGTGAATGAGCTCTCTTCAATGTGAAACACTTGGGAAATTCTAGGTTTTTCGAGTGCTTCAATTTGCAATAATACGAATGAGCTCTTGAGTTGCTTTGTAATTTCCCGTGACCTCTCAATGTAAAGGGTCACTAGTATTTATAGGAAACTTCACCAAGGTCACTCTTGAAAAACTATCCGTTGGAGGAGATAGCTTCATGAGTTTCCTCTTATGGTGTTTGATGAACGGCTATTTTTAGGGTTTGAATACTCCCTTGCATGTTTTAGGAAATATGCATTCATGTAGCCAATCACCAATTTTTGCGATGCGGAACATAGTACTACTAACATATTTGGTGTCTGTCGCTTTTCGAGTGTCGATAAAAATGCGATTTTGTGTTCCTACGATTGGTTCTTGTCTTGATAAATGTAAGACAAACATACTTGGCTCTTTTTGGTCAATCTCTCTGAATGAGATAACCTTAAGCAACACTTAGACTTAGTTCCTTTTATGCGCATATGAATGTTTTGGGCAATATCTATTTTTACGAATGTTTGCGTTTTCTCGGTTTTGTAGTCTTGAGATAGATATTATTGATTGCCTACGAACATTGAGTTATCTTGAGTATTACGTATCTTCTTGAGTCTTGTAACTCTTGGGTCTTGATATCTTACGAGTCTTGATATCTTCGAGTCTTGATATCTTATGAGTCTTGATGTCTTGATAACATACTTAGTCTTGATGTCTTGATGACATCTTTGAGTCTTGATGTCTTTAGTGACATCTTTGAGTCTTGATGTCTTGATGACATATTGAGTCTTGATGACATCTTGAGTCTTGATGTCTTGATAACTTCATTGAGTCTTTAGTTTCTTGATTACTTCATTGAGTCTTGATTTCTTGAAAGAACTTAATGAGTCTTGATTTCTTGATTACTTACCGAGTCTTGATTTCTTGACAACTTCTTGAGTCTTGATTTCTTGATTTCTTCAATTACTTATCGTCTTGCTTTTCTTGAGAACTTCATCGAGTCTTGATTTCTTGATTATTTCTTGAGTCTTGATTTCTTGATTTTATCGAGTCTTGATTTCTTGATTATTTTCTCGAGTCTTGATTTCTTCAAAATCTAACCTGATCTATTTATGCATACTATGCATGGTGCAGATAACTTCCTGAACACTCTATATTGAATCCTGACTCAGTCTATCAAGATTATCCTGAACATGTCATACTCAGGGGTTTTGGGATCTAATCAAAACTTCTTTATTAAATTCATCTCCCAACAATTTCCCCCTTTTTGATGATGCCAAAACCATCTTGTTACAAAAACCTAACCTATACTAAGGTTTCAGTTTGTCTATTACAATCCAAAATGGCAATTTTCCCAACAATTCAAAACATAAGGCATATCAAACATAAAAGACATGTAAAAAGATAATTAGATATTATCTTTGAGCATAAAGATAAAATTTTCATTGATGTAAGATAAGAGTTACAGATTACAATGAAAATAAAAAACAAAAACAGAAGAACAAAACTCTTCAGTCTTCTTCTACTTCATCCTCTGGCACTTCCAGGTTGAACATCCCATAGTATCTCTTCTTCAGTTCATCCCTTGCTTTGATGATATCAGGGTTGTTTCCTGTTAGGCCTAGTTGGATGGCATATTGAGCTATCTCCTGAGAAATGGTTGTTTCATTCACATAGCCATTCTCAAGTCTAGGAGCTGGGTAAGTGTATGGACCAGGGGTTACTATCTGCGTATTTCCTTCATCTGCCAAGTTAATCCAACTTTGCAAGTACTTAGGATAGAATGTCAGTAGGTATTCAATGAAGGCTTCATTCATATCTAAGCTGCTCCCCCTCCATTCCCTTAGAATCTCATAATAGAACCAGAAGGCTCTCTTGATCTCCTCCCACGCATCATTGAACTGAATAGGCATCCATTTGTCAATGTGCGGCCATTTCTTAGTTTTCTTTGTACCCCTCCTTTTGCTCAAAAACTTCTTGAAACCACTTCTTCTTTTCTGCTCTTCTTCTTTCTTTTTCCTGATCACAGGAACACCTGACACAGAAGCAGCAGTCTTCTTCTCTTTTTCAATTTGAAGGGTTTTCAGAGTTTTCTTAGTATTGAAGACTTCTTTCTGACTCTTAGCTTCTTCTTTTTCAGCTTCTTCCTCAGATTCTTCAAAATCTATTATCAATTTCCTCTGAGTAGACTTAGAAGTTTTAGCTCTTTTCTTCTTTTCTTGTTCTACAAATGCCACAGCCTTTCTCTTTCCAGGTCTGACTTGTTCTTCACCGGCTTGGCTTGTCTCAATCATCCTTCTATCACTCAGTTTCTCAGAAATTACTTCCTGAATAGTTTGCTCAGAAGTTTGAGTGTAGATAAGCTCTCAGCTTCTTTGAATTTGAGCTTCTCAGTGGCTTCAACTTCTTTTAAGGCATCAACAATTTTCTTTTCTTCAGCTTCTTTCTGAGCCTTTCTCTTCAAAGTTTGTGCCAACAACTCACTTAGTTTGCCACCAGGCCTTTCCCCCTTTTTGGCACCATACCTTGAAAGAAGTTGAGTCAGTGCAGTATCCATATGGTATTGCTCTTTGCTTATACTTCACACTTCCCCTGCCAACTGATCATGCTCATCCTCTAGCCTTCTCATGTAATTTTTAGCCATTGAGAACTCTTCTGAAAGAGGTGCAAACTGATTTGAGAAGACATTATGCATCATCTTTGTCATCTTGGTCATGAGCATAGAGCCCATTTCCTCAACAGCTGTCTTGATCATTAGATCATTCTTCTCAACCAGCTTGGCTTCTAGATAGGCAGTTCTTTCCTGATACATCTGTTTCATCTCTGCATTGAGCTCAGTTTTGACTACATCAACCTTTCCTTCCAAAGTAGTCATTTTATCTGCAAGAGATGTTTGTAGTTGCAGCATGTCTGAAGATGAACTCAGATTTTCCAGCTTTTGAGATTGGCTTGCCAAAGTTTCTTCTATTTAAGTCACTTTTTCAACAATTGGCATCACCTTCTCCAATTTATCCAGGATAGGACTGAGATCAATCACAGGAGTTTGTACAACTTTTTCCACCTGAGCTAGGTGCTTCATCTGAGCCTCAGTCTGCATATCAGACATAACAGATTTAAAGATAGGAACTTCATTAGCTTTGGCATAATGTTTAATAGTGCCAAAAGATACCTGAAGAGTGTTAACTTCAGTCTGAGGATGTGAGACATCAGTCTGTCCAGCATCGGTGTCCTTCTCCATCTGAGATTGATTTTCAGCATCATCTTGTTTGTCACCCTCTTTATCTTGATCCTCCTCTCCTTCTGGATTCATCGAACTGGAGGCATCAACATCAGATTTCCTTCTCTCAGCCACCTTCCTCTTGACTAGCTCATCAAAATCAGCAATTTTCATTCTGAGCTTGGTCTTCCTCAATCCAGAGAACTCTGTCAAAACAGCAGTCTCAGCATTCCACCAATCCTCTCCTCTAAAGGAGGCTATATTCAGCATCTCTGGAAGAGTCTGATTCAGGATATAGACTGTGGTTTTGGGTCTGAAGAAAAGATTCTGAAGGTCAGGATATGCGCTCAGCTCAGGGTATCTGTCCAGGATGAATCGTTCCCCCTTGCTGCGCCACTCAGTTTCTTCTGCCTCTCCCTTCTTCAACTTTGGGCTCTCAGGTTCAGTAGGATCGGATTGTGTGAGCTCTGGTGCTGATGGATCGAGAAATGGTTCACTCAGGAGCGCATCCAAATTCAGCAGATCCTGAGGTTCAGACTGATCTGAGGTCTGAACAGGTATCTCTTCAGTAGGAACATGAGGTCCCTTGAAGATTTCCTGAGAAATTTTATCTGAGCTCAGAGAAGTTCCGAGTACCTCAGAGAAAATCTGTTCCTCAGTTTCTTGATCTTTCGCAATTGTCACAACCTGAGCCAGAACCTGCAGTGGAGATTTCAGCCCTTGCTGGCCTTCAGGTTGAATTTCCTCAGTGTCACTGACCTCATCCTCAGTAATAGGTTGAAGTTTTCTGCGTTTCTGAGGAGCCAGTGCTTTCTTTTTCAGATTGTCTCCTTTCTATCTTTTCACTTGCATCAGGGCTTTCCCCCTGGCTTGTTTGGCTTCAACAGCTTCTTCTTCTGCAGTCTCCTCCTGAGACTCAGAGCTTTTCTCTTTCTTTCCTTTCAAAGTCTTCTTTGTTGTTGGTGGCTTGAAAATTATTTTTGACTTTGGAAAGGATGAGGAATTGGCAAAGATGTCCTCCTCTTCTCTGCACATTTCTAAGATGAATGCAATCTTGGTTGCATTTAGGATCTTTCCTTTGACAACAACAGACCCATTCACCTTCTGAACTTGTTTGGCTTGATCACTCACCACTTTGATTAAATAGTGTAACCAGTTGAATGCAGTGGTCGGTGAATCTTCAATCGCCGCCATTAGCCTCAACTTAGGCGTTCTTATCTGTTCAAAGCTGCCAGACCTACTCATGATGCATTTGCTAACAATGTCTAGCAATACTCGATATTTAGGCTTCAAATGCCTTTTATTCAGAGTAGCTTCAAACTTTACTGGATGCTCTGCAATTTTATCCAGATATTCTTGCTCCCTACCCATCATATATACCGTAGGGTCTTCATCTCTATCGCTTAATTCATATATGACATTAAGATTCTTAGGAATAATATACAATTCCCTACCAAAATCCACATATTTTGAACTATGCTCTAAATGCGAGACAGTAATCTGCGATTCTATACAATCTTCATCATCTAACTTCAAATTAGAGATAAACTCTATTACCTCTTTTGCATATTCGGCCTCTAGTTGATTCGCAACCAGGCAAGTAAGCTTTGCCAACCGAATCATATGCATTATTTCCTCTTCGTGAGTTGCATTTGATGAGCTTTGGAAAGAGACGACATATTCGTACCACGGTTTATTAGAAATGGCGAGCTTGTCGTATATAGAAAACGTCATTTTTTGAGAATTTCTTGGTGAAGGGTTTTGAGATAGGTGAGAAATTTATGGGCAATCGAGAGTTTTTGAAGCAGGGTGTTTGAAGATGAAGGCTATTTGGAATCGGGCTTTGAAGGAAATTCTTCAATAGATATAGGATTTTGATTTATTAAAAATCTCATAGATGAAGAAATCGACGGTCGAGATTAAAAACCGACTAAATCGGGTATATGAAAGGACGATTTCACAAATACAAAGCCGTCAATTTATCCTTATTGGTGATTAATGAACAGTGCATTTAATTACTGTTCCTGCAGACCATTGACTTTCCTCGTGTATTTCAAAGGTCCCGCCCAAATATTCCTTCAGGTGTTTTGTTATTTATTGCCAATGATTACTGAGATTCAATTAGACAATAAATGTGTTGCATGAGTCAATACTTCTTCAGACTAATTTCCTCCATCAGTCTTACTGAGTTTTGACCTTGATAAAATGTCAAGATAATAATCGAAAGTAATCGATCTTGATAGAAGGTCAGTATAATACTGAGTACTTGATCTTCAGGATAACTGAGTTTCCCAAGACTCAGTGTTCAGTATTTCAATTTTATCCTGAGTTTCTCAAAGAAAAACCTGAGAAAACTTCATGCATCTGAAAACCTTCAATTTTTCAGATTTGCTTTATTCACCTGGATCCAACATAACTAATTCAATCGATAGTTCCGAAATCTTGATTCACCAAAGGTTTAGTCAAGATATCACTCTCGCTTATCAAGATGAATTTTCTCCATTTCGATGTCTTTCTTCTCAACATGATCTCTCGATGAAGTGATGTCCGATATCAACATGCTTACATCGGTGTGTAATAACGGATTTTGTGTAATAGCAATTGCACTATTATTATCACAAAATATAGGTACTTCATTGGCTATAATCTTATAATCCCTCAATTGTTGTGCGAGCTAAAGAATGCATGCACAACTTGACTTCTGCAGCCTATGTATTCAAACTTGATGAGTCTTGGTTGCTCTTGAGGTTTGTTTCTTTGAAAACCATGATATCGGTTTACTTCCAAGAAATTGACAAGTTCGTGGTAGACTTCTGTCAATTCTACATCCTCCATAATCGACATCTGAATAACCAGTTAATTCAAGGTTATCATCATTTGGATACCATAATCCTCTATTCACAAATTGCCTTTAAGATATTTGAGAATCTTTTTGGCAAACCTCCATGTGACTAAATTTTAGGATTAGCTTGGTATCTTGCACATATCCCAACAAAGAAATGTTATATCGGGCCTACTTGTCGTGAGATAAAGCGATGATCCAATAATCCCTCTATAATCGGTGTGATTTCTTGATTTGCCTTGAGATCGGGATCCATCTTGTAGTAAGTATTCATAGGAATTCTAACCGCATTGCAATTCTCGTACACCATACTTTGCAATCAATCGGATCTCGGTGTATTTTGCTTGATTGATGAAAATTCCTTCCTTAGTTTGTTTCACCAAGTCCAAGAAAGAAATTCATCTCCCCATCATTGACATCTCAAACTTTCCTTTCATCGGGTAGAAAACTTTTCACACACGGTGATGATTTGGAGATCCAAATATAATGTCATCTACATAAATCGAACAAGTAAGATGTCTTTCCCATCTTCTATCCCCGAACACGATCCTCTCAACGGTTCCTTTGATAAAACCATGGTCAAGAAGAAAACCGAGAAAAGGTATCATACCATGCTCGGGGTGCTTGCTTAAGACCATACAAGGCTTTCCCGAGCACGTAAACTTGGTCATTCTCGTTCGAAACCGGGGAGGTTGTTCCACATAAACCTCTTCCTTAAGCACACCATTCAGAAATGCACTTTTCACATCCATCCGACAGACCGTGAATTTCATGTGGGCAACATATGCAAGAAACAATCGATGTCTTCTAGTCTTGCAACAGTGCAAAGGTTTCATCATAATCCAAGCCTTCTTCTTGGGAATAACCTTGTACAACTAGTCTTGCCTTGTTTCTCACAATGTTGTTGTTTTCATCTCTCTTATTCTTGAACACCCACTTAGTTCCAATCACATTGTGCCTCTTCCAGTCTATCCACTAGCTCCCAAACTTCATTCCTTGAGAACCCGATTCACTCTTCTCTTATGTAGCAAAGAATCCAAAAGGAATCTTGTAGAGCTTCTTCAATCTCGATGAGGTTCTTTTTCGGATAGAAGCAGCGAGAACAAAGCACTTTCTCCATGGAACCTTCTTTTTTTTGACACCATCCGATAGATCACCCACAATCGACTTTTTAGGATGACTATCCAACCATTTTTCTCTGGATGTTCCCCCTTCAAAGAGTATCCTCAACATCGTAAATGTTAGGTTCGGGTAGTTCATTAAATTCGAGGAACAACGAGAAAATGAGAAAGAGAATCATCTTCCTCAGGGGAAATTCTATTCAGAACATTGTCAGAGACATTTGTTCCTCATTGGTTGATAGATTCAGAGTTTGCCTCAGCTGTGACCACATCTTCATCGGCATTACATACCTGAGTCTGAACTGTTGTATGTTCAAATTGGTCACTTTTAGTGTGTTGGCTTTCCTTCATGGAGAATTTCCATCCCGAGTCTCACCATCCCGAGTTTTTCCATCCCGAACTTCTTTTGTCGAGTCCGATTCACTCCATTCATAGAAAGTGACCGACTTCTTCTTTTCAGGTTCAGAGGATGTTTTATCATTCTTTTTCAGGATAAATCTGGTGATTCTCTTGATCAGTTTTCCTGAGTCATTTTCCTGTTTCTTCTTAACACAAGTAGATTCATCAAAAACAACATGAGGTGTTTCTTCCACAATAAGAGTCCTATTTGTAAACTCGAAGGTTTTCTTGACTTCGTAATATCCTAAGAATATCCCTTCATCGCCTTTTGCTATCAAAAGTTTTCAACCGATCTTTACCATTATTGTGTATGAAACACTTGCAACTAAACACACGAAAAGAAAGAAACAAGAGTCTTCCTTTCATTCCCAAAGCTCATATGGAGTTTTTCCTTGGTTCTTGGTCAAGATGGATCCATCTCGAGAGTAGCATGCAAAGTGTTGATACTTTCAAATGCCAAAATCTCTTAGGAATAGAACTTCAACAATCATTGTCCTTGCGAACTTCTTTTCAGAGTCCTATTTCTTCTTTCAAAGAACACCATTCATTTGTGGGGTTCTGCAAATTGATGTTTCATGAGCTATTTCATTTACTGCACAATAATCAGATATGATATGATTGATAAACTCAGTTCCTTTATCTGATCTGATTTTGACCACACTCAAATTCTTTTCAGTACTGAGCCTTTTCAGTAGTTCAGACAGTTTTGTCTGAGTCTCTTTCTTACTGAGTAAGAATATGACCCATGTGTATTTAGAGTAGTCATCAACTACCACAAGTGTGTATTTTCTGCCATTAGTGCTCACAGGTGTTACTGGACCAAAGAGATCCATATGTAACAGTTGTAGTATTCTATCAGTACAAACATCTACTTTGCTTTTGAAAGATGCTCTGATTTGTTTTCTTTTCTGACAAGCATCACATACATGATCTTTACTAAACACTTCATTGGGTAACCCCCTCACAAGTGCTAATCTTGCAAGTTTGTTCAGGGTTTTGAAGTTCAAGTGATTCATTCTTTTGTGCCACAACCAACTGGTATCAGTGGAACTTTTTGCAACCAAACATGTATCTTTAGGAGTTGAACTCCAATCAGCAAGATACACATTTCCTTTTCTAGTACCAGTCAGTAAAATTTTCTGTGAAATATTCTTTTACATAACATAAGTTCTTTGAGAACTCAACATTGAATCCTTTGTCACAGAATTGACTGATAGAAAACAAGTTATGCTTTAGATCAGACACATATGAAACAACATGGATATGAACAGAGTCAACTTCAAGAGTTCCATATTCTTCAGTTTGTCCTTTGGAATTGTCTCCAAATGTGATCTGAGGGCCTTTTTGCTCAACATAGTTAGTGATTAGTTGCTTATATCCTGTCATATGTCTTGAACATCCACTATCCAGATACCATACAGCAGGAGCCAACTCATTTCCACTCATCAGTGCTATGTTGTTTTCATTCAGCTCAGTGCCCTTTTCCTTTACCTGAAAAACATATCAGTTCTTAGGTACCCATTTGGTGTACGGTCCTACCAGGTTAGCTGTACCTTTTGGACCCCAAATCTGCCTAACAACTCTAATTACTTTAGAGTTGCTGATTTGTCTCCCATAAATATCTACATACACATTCACTACCCTAGGAGCCTTGGCAGTATCCTGTGCATGAGTGCCAGCCTTAGCATGATCATGAGCCTTAGAGTTCTTCTTGGGTTCAGGCTTTTTGTTCAAGTGCCTTAGCTTTTGTGCAACTGGGCTCTGTTTCTACTGACTTGGGTTCAGGAAATCTTTACCCTTAGGCAAGTGGGGTTTAGGTTACCTGTACTGAAATTGGGGTCTTTCAGTAATCTGAGGACTTGATCTTTTCAGTTGAGAATATCTCTGCAGAGTGTTTCTCTTCTGAAAATTCCTCTGATGGTTCAGTGCAGATCTCTTTAGGTTGGTATTCTTAGCCTGAGGCTTTGAAGTACTGGCCTGAAGATTTCCTACTGAGTGTTCAGGTTTTCTAGCCTTTTCCTGAGGTCTGGGCTTTCTTCCCTGAACCTTCAGTTTTTCTGAAACCATAGTTCTGATAAGCTGAATCTCTTTAGTGGATTTCTCTAATTTTCCATTCAGGATCTCTATCACCTTCTCTTTTTGTGAGAGTTGTACTTTCAGAACATCTAGTTCATCAGTAGTTCCCATTAATTGAGAAGTGATCTCAGCAGTCAGTTCCTTGTTCTGCTCTTGAGTTTTAGTGAGCAGTTCTTGTAACACAGAATAGTCCTTCATAAGATTCTCAAATGAATCCATCAGGTCAAAGTTACTATTTACAGTTGAACTTGAGAACTCATGTGCTTGTGTAGGAGAAACAACAGAGATAGAAGAATTTACCTCCTCCACAGTCATAAGACAGATATCATCACTGTCACTATCTGAGAAAATCTCATCTGAGGAACTGGAACCTTCTTCAGAATGTTCTTCTTCCTCAAAGAATCATAACTTTCTTCTTTGGAGATCTTCTTGTCTCTCTTGGCTTGTCTTTCATTTCTTTCTTTAGCACTCAGCTCAGGACAGTCATATTCAAAGTGACCTTTCTTCTGACAGTTGTAGCATCTGTTGGCATCATCATCCTGATCACTTTCCTCCTTGGTTTTGGAGTTCTTCTTCTTGGATGAGGATCCTTGATTTTTCTCGGGTCCTTTCTTTTTTCTCGGTATATCGTCCTCACTTTCCGAGTCTCTCTTATACTGTGATTCTGTAATATTTCTTATATTTCCCATATCTCGCTATTGAGTCTTTCAAACCTCCTTGCCATCAAGATTAGCTTATCCTTCCCCTTTCATCCCGATTTTTGGCAAGTGAGTTCTCGAACTCTCTAGACTTACAGATTTCTCTTTGGCTTTGAAAGCCACATTCTTGCTAGATGAAGAATCATCTTTCTTTGCCGATTTCTTAGTTTTCTTGTCAATCACAAACTCATAAGCTTTCAGTTCAGAGAAAACTTGTTGATATGGCATGGAATCAATATTTTTGGTGTTTTCAATCACCACATCATGTATATCCCATTTCTTAGATAATCCTCTAAGAATTTTCAGTGCCACTTCTCTCTGTGGGTATCTTTTCTCAAGAGCACTCAGATCATTCATGATGCTAGTGAATCTGACCTCAAGTTTGTCAATGGATTCACTATCTTCCATTTCAAAGCTATCAAACTCCAATAGCAAATGTAAAAGTTTGTTTTCTTTAATATGATTTGTGCTTTTGACACATAAATGTTAAAGTGTGTCCCATATTTCTTTTGCAGTTTCACAGTGAGAAATCATCCCCATAACACCATCATCAATAGTGCTATACAAAGTATCTTTAGCAATGTAGTCCAGATTGACTAAATTTCTCTCATCAGTAGTAAGTTGATCATCAGATTTTGGAAATTCATTTATGGGATCATTCCTCTCAGTATCAGTGATTCTGGGATCACAACAGTAAATTTGAATGGTCCTTCAGAAACCACTCTCCACATTCTTTCATGTTTTGAATACAGATGAGCATGCATTCTCAATCTCCATAGGTCATAGCTCTCAACAGAGAACATAGGAAGTTTCTTAGAAGGCATAATGACTGAGCCTTGTATGATATCAGCAAACAGATCTATTCAGTAGACCACCAAAGTCTTTCAGCAAATTAGACTATGGCTGCCAAAGCAAGTGGTAAAAAATGAACCACTGCTCTGATACCACTTGTTGGTCCCGGTGCTAACGAGTCTCACACGTGTATGGGGGGGGATACACGTGTTTAGTGATTTTTAAAACTTTTCTTTCACAGGTTATCTTGATGATTTTTCCCTGAGAAGCACAGATTGCCCTGAGTCAAAGTCTACTGAGACAATGATCCTGAGCTACTTTCAGAAGCTTCAGATTAGCCCAACTGAGCCTGAGTTTATCAGAGATCCTAAGGCGCTTGGATCAGATAATTATCTTACTGAACCCTCAGTAGAGTTAGTTCAGTTTGGTAACTATCTGTTCTAGCTACTCAAGTGTGCGGAATGGTTGGCCCTATGTTTATACTCGTTTTAGCTCTGCTGAAAATCTTCCCTTTAATAAAACAGTGATTAAGGCTGTGATCAGTTTGATGCAAGTTCAGTGGATTGGTTCCAACTGAATATCAGTGAATTATGCTTTCAGTGAAAAACATGCAACAGATAATAATGCAGTACAGAAAGCAAAACAACACAACAATTATAGTGGTTCAGAGACTCAAGCTCCTACGTCCACTCTCTCTGACCTTCAGAGAAATTCCTTAACCACTTCCTAAAGCTTTCTGGCTAACTCACTGTAGCTTACTCACTTTTCTTCCTTGAGTTTTCTGGCTGACTCACTGCAGCTTACTAACTCAAACACACACAAGTGTTCAGACTACCACAAGTAGCTTACTAACTTCTTCTCTAGAGTTTTCTAGCTAACTCACTGTAGCTTACTAACTCTTTACAACTCCAACTCACCAACAAAACACACACAAACTACCTTAACAAGGGGTTTGGGTTTTGGGTTGGTTTCCAACTAGGATGAGATATCCTTTACAATAAGAACAATGTAAAGGCTAGGATATCTCTACTAAGCTTTGGATATTTCTTATCAATCTAGGCTTAGTGAATGAGCTCTCTCCAATGTGAAACACTTGAGAAATTCTAAGTTTTTCGAGTGCTTCAATTTGCAATAATACGAATGAGCTCTTGAGTTGCTTTGAAAATTCCCGTGACCTCTCAATGTAAAGGGTCACTAGTATTTATAGGCAACTTCACCAAGGTCACTCTTGAAAAACTATCCGTTGGAGGAGATAGCTTCATGAGTTTCCTCTTATGGTGTTTGATGAACGGCTATTTTTAGGGTTTGAATACTCCCTTGCATGTTTTAGGAAATATGCATTCATGTAGCCAATCACCAATTTTTGCAGTCTGGAACATAGTACTACTGACATATTTCAGTGTCCTGTCGCTTTCAGTGTCAGTAAAGTACAGTGTTGTGTTCCTCTGATTGGTTCTTGTCTTCAGTAAATGTAGACAAACATAACTGCTGTTTTTGGTCAATTCTCTGAATGAGATAACCTTAAGCAACGCTTAGACTTAGTTCCTTTTGTCTGCATATGAATGTTTTGGGCAATATCTATTTTTCTGAATGTTTGCATTTTTCTCATTTTTGTAGTCTTCAGGTAGATATTATTGGTGCCTCTCGAACATTGGGTTATCTTGAAGTATTCGGTATCTTCTTGAGTCTTCGATAACCTCTTTGGGTCTTGATATCTTACGAGTCTTGATATCTTCGAGTCTTGATGTCTTACGAGTCTTGATGTCTTGATAACATCTTGAGTCTTTAGTGTCTTGGTGACATCTTTGAGTCTTGATGTCTTGGTGACATCTTGAGTCTTAAGTATCTTGATGACTTATCTTGAGTCTTGATGTCTTGATGACATCTTGAGTCTTGATGTCTTGATGACATCTTGAGTCTTTAGTGTCTTGATAACTTCTTGAGTCTTGATTTCTTGATTACTTCTTGAGTCTTGATTTCTTGACAACTTCTTGAGTCTTGATTTCTTGATTTCTTGAGTCTTGATTACTTCTTGAGTCTTGATTTCTTTAACAACTTCTTGAGTTTCTTGATTTACTTCTTGAGTCTTGATTTCTTGACAACTTCATCGAGTCTTCTTGATTTCTTGATTATTTACCGAAGTCTTGATTTCTTGATTTACATCTTGAGTCTTGATTTCTTGCCATTTTATCGAGTCTTCAATTTCTTCAAAATCTAACCTGATCTATTTCTGCTGACTATACATGGTGCAGATAACTTCCTGAACACTCTATACTGAATCCTGACTCAGTCTATCAAGATTATCCTAAACATGTCATACTCAGGGGTTTTGGGATCTAATCAAAACTTCTTTATTAAATTCATCTCCCAACAGTTTGAGCTTTCCAGTGATATTCATGAGTTAACCATGTAGGCTAGCCCTTTTTGCCGTTTTACCGATGAATAGGCGCAGGCGTTTTTGGGTGTAAAAGCTTTTTTCAGGTTAACTCATGGACTATGGAATTTCTCAGTAATTTCCTATCCGTGTTTGTAAAAGATCCACAGGATACTATTGATATAAATCTTTGCACGATCCTTATGTTAATATGGTATCAAAACTGAACCATTTAGTTTTATTCCAGACTAAAGTAAAATTTCTTGGTCATATTATTGATAAAGGTAATATTATTCCAATTCAAAGAAGTATTGAATTTGGTAATAAATTCCCTGATGTTATAACTGATAAAACTCAGTTACAGAGATTCTTAGGAAGCCTTAATTATGTGTCTTCTTATATTAAGAATCTTGCTGAAGATTCCGCTATCTTATATGATAGACTTAAAAAGAATCCTTCTCCTTGGAATGATGATCATACTAAGGCTGTTATCAGGATAAAAGAAAAGGTTAAAAATATTCCTTGTCTTATGCTAGCTAATCTCTCTTTGGAAAAAATTGTTGAAACTGATGCCTCAGATTTGGGGTATGGAGGTATTTTAAAACAAATTAATCCTGATAATAAAAAGGATTATATCATTAGATTTTATTCCAGTAAATGGAATAATAGTCAGAAAAATTATTCTGCTACAGCTAAAGAAATTCTTGCTATTGTCAAATGTGTCCTTAAATTTCAGGATGATTTATATAATCAGAAATTTACTATTAAAACTGATTGCAGGGCTGCTACTTTTATGCTCTTCAAAGATTTTGAACATAATGTTTCTAAACAAATGTTTGCCCGATGACAATCTCATCTTGCTTATTTTGATTTTGATATTGTTTATAAGCAAGGGAAAGATAATCATCTCCCAGATTTTTTTACTCGTGAATTTATTTCTTCATGACAGTTATGAGCCAGTCTGGAAGAAGTTATTCCTCTTATAGAGGAAGGGGAGACAGAGGATCTCCTATTTTACAACAAGGGAAGAAATCCCTTTACAACCAGAATATTTCTGGTATTGGTTCTTCTTCAAAAGGAGAAAATTTTGATAAGGAATTTCAAGAATTCCTCAAACATCGGAGCAGGAATATTCAAGTTCAGAACAATCCTTCAAAACCTGATGATGAGGAGTCATATTCTTCAGTCGCTCAGAAAGAATATAAATTCTTTGATTCTCCTAAGAGATAATTGATTCTTGTCATCGAAGATGATAGTTAAAAATTCAAAGAGTCCCCATGAATTCTTATGGATAAGTATTTTCCAGCTAATAGTTGGAATATGGAAACTTATAAGACGAGAGGATTTTATGAGAATATCCTCATTAGCCTTGGAAGTGTTGATATTCAACATTTTCCTCCTAAGAGTAAAGCGATAAATTACTCTAAATTTATCATTAAAAAAATCATCTCCATCCAAGAATGGGGTACTTCTCCTTTTGCTGAGAGAAACATGACTAATGAAGTCACTAAAACAATTTACCAATACAATTATTGGGATTATCTACAAAGTTTTTATAAAACTTTATTTTATCAGAATGCTAAGCATTCTCACACTTGGCTGATAAAAAATTGTGATAATATCAGTAGGAATCAAATTCCTAATTAGCTTTTCTCCTGGTGGGGAAATTTTGGTACTATGGCAGATATTTTGCCTGAAGAGATGAAATCTCTATTGGAAGAATATTCTATTAATTTTTTTCGTTAAAAACTCATAATACAAGTAGTAAAACTATTTGTATGTTTTTTATTGATTCCAGAATCCCATGGGTCTGGAAATGGAGACCAGAATTCAGTTATACTGAAGATGGTATACCAAGTTTATGGAGGATCCATACTACGAGATTTTGAAATAACTTAAATGTTATTACTCCTGGCTCCCATGAGTCACCTTTGCAGGAAAATATCAATAGGATTAAATCCAAAATAGAAGAATATAAAAAGTCTTCTGGTGAAAAGACTTCAAATAGTCTTTCTTCATTTTCTGAATATTCTAAGAAATATGTTGGTTTATTTCCCAAGGAAAAAATTATGGATCTTTATATGGATCATATCAAGAAAGATTTATTCAATGATATTGATTTTTCTGATTCAAAATCAGATGTCTCTATGATTTCCGGTTCTGAATTACAAGATGCTCAGGACCCAAATTAAGACTATCAAGACTTTTCTCTTCAAGAAAGTTTTGATCTTTTGAGAAATTCTCTTAAAGAGAAACTTAAAGAAAGAAAGTGTTAATGGAAGATTGGAGATTATATCTAAATAGCTCCAAACTAATGCCAGTTTCTAATATCTGGAAGGTCCCTTTTCATGTTATTTTTTATGAAAATAATAATGAAATCCGAGATAAAAATTATATCAAAGTTCAGAAGAAGAAAATTAAGATTCTTGAAATATGTATTCTTGTACTGGAAAAAATGAGATACAGGAATGATATTGATGAAGGAAGACATTATCCTCATTCCTTAAAAGGATTTAAGAAGACTCTAATTCTTCTGAAGAAACAAGCTTCACTAATGGTGATTTAGAGAAGACTTTGATTTAGCACATTTCAGCAAAATGTGGCTACAGTATCAGACAAAATCAAATTTCGTCATTGATTGCATCAGCAGACAAAGTACTGTTCATGAATAGTAATTACTATTCAAACTTTTTTTTTTTGACTTTTTGTGGCTTTGTTTTTTCTGCACTATTTCTTTTTTATTTTGAAATCCGGGGTTTGATGTCCGGCTCTTTCATCTATAAAAAGGCTTGTATTTTTTTTTTTCAGAGGCACGCCGAAGTTTAGACTCCCCTCTTTTCTCTCTCTAAATCCTCTTTTTTTGTGTGCAACCTTGTAACCTTGTAATATTATTGTTCATAAACTGGTTTTTGCTTGTGGCTTTTTAAAGGTATATTGTTATTTAAATTCTGTATTTTAAATTTTTATTTCTGATGATTGCCGCCTCAATGGTCGGCTAAATTACTTGTTGTTGGGATATTTTAGTTTTGATGAATTATGTCAAAACATTATCAACTTGTGTTTTTGAAGCTGATCTACAGATAACAAGTTGAGGGGGAACGAGAGAATAGACGGTGGGGAACTCACGAAAATAGATGAAGATGATCGAGATCGCACGAGGTCGAGGCAGAGAGACCGGTCGAGATCGGATGAGTAAGATGAGTTCAGAGTTAATCGATGAAATGAAAGCAAAAATAGAAGAAAGAAAAAGTCGATGATCAAGATCGATGACCAGATGACCCGATCGATGATCAAGAAACAGAGGAGCCGATATGGTGATCGAAGAGCGCATAAGCCGATCGAAAGAAACCGACCAAAAGATTAGAAGAGAAGGTTGCAGATCGTAAGAGGAGCAGATGAGATCGACGAGATCGACGCGGATCGAGATCGATATGAAGATGAGCAGATGATCAAAATCAGACGTGATTGAGATCAGATGTGCTAAACTGATATGCTAACCTAATATGATAACCTGATGTACTAATCTGGTGCAGATAAACTGATATGTCGACTGATGTCAGATCGACCGATCATGTGAGCCGATCGATCAAAGCGAGAAGAAATCGATATCGAAACCGTAAATCAGATACCGGATCGTAAGAGAAGTCATCGTGAAGAGAATCATCTAAAGTCATATTCATCGAGAATCGAATGCTACCGATGATCGGGCTAGCTCGAAAAGCTAGTGACACGAGGGTCGATTGTCCGAAAGATAAGAATCGAACTCGGTCCACTCGAAAGTGTCAAGATACCGACGACAAGGTCCGCTGAAGAGAAGTCCGCTGAATCAAGAATCCTGAAGACTCAGATAGAACTGAAGACGCAGTATGTCTCTGAAGACACCGAGACTCAGAGAATCCTGAATGATTCCAAGGCGAGGAATCTGAGGAATATAGCCGTTAGAATCAGCTGACGTGGACCAATGAGAGGAAGACAACCAGCCTGAAGAAGCTATTGTACTTACAAGAATAGTATGGATTTGAATGTGATTCTCTCCAACGGTAACATTCAAATCCACACTATAAATACAAGTTCTTCCTGCATTATCGAGTGTGGAAGTGCGAAGAAGATAGCAACAATGCTACAGAGCCAAAGAGAGTTATACTCAAAAGCATTCCCACCCTAGAACACAAGTCTGTAGATATACAAATATATTCAAAGAGTGTTCTAGAACCCAATCTAAGCAACCCACGATGTATCCTAAGCTTAGAGAGATTTTCCCAACCTTAGCATTGAGGCTAAACAAATGTAAGGGAAAATCTCACCATAGTTGGAGACAACACCAAAATCCAAACCCCATGGTGAAGTGAGGTAGTTGTTAGGCAATCCCGAGTGAGGGTGATAAGTCCCGTTGGAGTGTGAACTCATTAAACATCTCAGAGGCAATCCCGTGGAGGGTGATAAGTCCCGAGGGCGAAACCCGAGAGGGTGATAAGTCCATTTGAGTGAGAGCTCAGTAAATATCTATATAGCAATCCCGTGGGGGTGATAAGTCCGTTTTGAAGGAATTTCCAGAAGAACAGGGAGAGTGGATGTAGGAGCTTGAGTCTCCGAACCACTATACATTGTTGTGTTGTTTACTGCTTTATGTTCTTATCTTGTCATACGCATTCGATTAAAAGCAAAACACAACACATGAGCTTAAAACGCAAAAAATTGGAATCACTCTGCCCTCACCCCTGTTTTATATGCACCGCAAAGGAATGTTTTGCTTCCGCACGTGCAAAATGGGTTTTCCCACCGGGACCAACAAGTGGTATCAAAGCGGGTAGTTCAACAGGTCACTGTTTTCCAAATGCGAACAGCTGATCTGATACCATCAATTGGTATCAGAGCAGGTGTTCAAACGTTCAAAGATTTCAAAGTAACCACCTAAACTGATCTTTTAAAAGAAACCCGTTTCTTGAAAAATGCATATATTCTAATGTTTTGGCGTCATTATCAAAAAGGGGGAAATTGTTGGGATATTTTAGTTTTGATGAATTATGCCAAAACATTATCAACTTGTGTTTTTTAAGCTAATCTACAGATAACAAGTTGAGGGGGAACGAGAGAACAAGTTGAGGGGGAACTAACGAAATCAGATGAAGATGATCTAGATCAGACGAGGCTGCAGACGAGACTGATCGAGATCAGATGAGTAACATGAGTTCCGGAGTTAACTGATAAGTCAGGCAAAATCGTAAAATAAGAAAAGCTAAGCCACCGATCGTAAGAATCAAGGTCAAATGATCGATGACCGATCGAACAAACCCGATAATCGATGATCGTAATTTAATTCGATCGTAAGAGGAGGTTCAGATCGTAAGAGGAAAGGGATGAGATCGATCAAGATCGACGTGATTGAGATCGATATGAAGATGAGCAGATGGTCAAGATCAGACGTGATTGAGACCAGATGTGTTAACCTGATATGCTAACCTAATATGATAATCTGATGAACTAACCTGATGAAGATAAACTAATATGTGACCTGATACTATACTGATATGATCATGTGAGCCGATCGATCAAAGTAGAAGAAACCAGATATCGAAACCGTAAATGTGATACCGATCGTAAGAGAAGTCAAGAAGAGAAGTCATCCAAGTCATGTTCATCGAGAATCGAACGCCATCGATGATCGCTTAGCTCGAAAAGCAGTGACTGAGGGTCGATTGTTCAAGACAAGAAGAATCGAACTCGATCCACTGAGTGTCAAGATACCCGATCGTAAAAGGTCCGATCAAGAGAAGTCACCAAGGCTCGATAGACTGAAGGCTTAGATAGAACTGAAGGCTCAGACAGATCTGAAGACTCAGAGAATCCTGAATGATTCCAAGGCGAGGAATCTGAGGAATATAGCCGTTAAGATCAGCTGACGTGGACCAATGAGAGGAAGACAACCACCGAAAAGGCTGCATAGAACTTACAGAGAATAGTATGGATTTGAATGTGATTCTCTCCAACGGTAACATTCAAATCCACACTATAAATACAAGTTCTTCCTGCATTATCGAGTGTGGAAGTGCGAAGAAGATAACAACAATGCTACAGAGCCAAAGAGAGTTATACTCAAAAGCATTCCCACCCTAGAACACAAGTCTGTAGATATACAAATATATTCAAAGAGTGTTCTAGAACCCAATCTAAGCAACCCACGATGTATCCTAAGCTTAGAGAGATTTTCCCAACCCAAAGATTGAGGCTAAACAAATGTAAGGGAAAATCTCACCATAGTTGGAGACAACACCAAAATCCAAACCCCATGGTGAAGCCGAGGTAGTTGTTAGGCAATCCCGAGTGAGGGTGATAAGTCCTGGTTGGAGTGTGAACTCATTAAACATCTCAGAGGCAATCCCGTGGAGGGTGATAAGTCCCGAGGCGAACCCGAGAGGGTGATAAGTCGATTTGATGAGAGAGCTCTAGAATATCTATAGCAATCCCGTGGAGGGTGATAAGTCCCGTTTGAAGGAATTTCCCTAGGAACAGGGAGAGTGGATGTAGGAGCTTGAGTCTCCGAACCACTATACATTGTTGTGTTGTTTACTGCTTTATATTCTTATCTTGTCATACGCATTCGATTATAAGCAAAACACAACACATGAGCTTAAAACGCAAAAAATTGGAATCACTCTGCCCTCACCCCTGTTTTATATGCACCGCAAAGAAATGTTTTGCTTCCGAACGTGCAAAATGGGTTTTCCCACCGGGACCAACAAGTGGTATCAGAGCGGGTGTTCAAACGTTTCAAAGTGACCACCTGAACTGATCTTTTTTAAAAGAAAACTTGTTTATTTAAAATTGCATATATTCTAATGTTTTGGCTTCATTATCAAAAATGGGGAAATTGTTGGGATATTTTAGTTTTGATGAATTATGCCAAAACATTATCAACTTGTGTTTTTGAAGTTCGATCTACGATAACAAGTTGAGGGGAACGAGAGAACGATCGAGGGGAACTCATTTAAATCGATTGAAGATGATCGAGATCGACGAGGTCATTAGATTTAAACCGATCGAGATCGGATGAGTAAGATGAGTTCCAGAGTTAATCGATGAAATTTGAGCAAAAAGCGAAGAAAAATGCCGGTGACCGATCGAAGATCGATGATCAGATGACCGATCGGATGATCGGAAGAAAGATGAGCTAATATGGTGATCGTAAGAGCGCATAAGCCGATCGTAAAAGAAAACCGACCAAAAGATCGTAAGAGAAGGTTGCGATCGTAAGAGGAGCAGATGAGATCGACGAGATCGACGCGGATCGAGATCAGATATGAAGATGAGCGTATGATCAAAATAAGACGGATTGAGATCGATGTGCTAAACCGATATGCTAACCTAATATGCTAACTCGATGTACTAATCTGTGCAGATAAACCGATATGCCGACTGATAGTCAGATCGATCCGATCATGTGAGCCGATCGATCAAAGTAGAAGAAATCGATATCGAAACCGTAAACTGCGATACCAGATCGGAAGAGAAGTCATCGTAAGAGAATCATCCAAGTCATATTCATCGAGAATCGAACGCCATCGATGATCGCTTATCGAAAAGCAAGTGACCGAGGGTCGATTGTTCGAAGGCAGTAAGAACCGAACTCGGTCCACCGAAAGTGTCAAGATACCGACGTATAAGGTCCACAAGAGAAGTCCGAATCAAGAATCAAGACTCGATAGAATCAAGATTTCGATGTGTCTCAAGACACCGAGACTCAGAGAATCTGAATGATTCAAAGGCGAGGAACCGAGGAATATAGCCGTTAGAATCACCGACGTGAACTAATGAGAGGAAGACAACCAAA
The DNA here is from genome assembly GCA_037126765.1 of Stenogyne calaminthoides. Classification (NCBI taxonomy): domain Eukaryota; kingdom Viridiplantae; phylum Streptophyta; class Magnoliopsida; order Lamiales; family Lamiaceae; genus Stenogyne; species Stenogyne calaminthoides. The sequence goes on from JBBCBC010000018.1 coordinate 13,854,075, forward strand.
CAAGAAGGGGCCAGATTATAAGAATAGTATGGATTTGAATGTGATTCTCTCCAATGGTAACATTCAAATCCACACTATAAATACAAGTTCTTCCCCAGATTATCGAAAGTGTGGAGTGCGAAGAAGATAGCAACAATGCTACTGAGCCAAAGAGAGTTATACTCAAAAGCATTCCCACCCTAGAACACAAGTCGTAGATATACAAATATATTCAAAGAGTGTTCTAGAACCCAATCTAAGCAACCCACGATGTATCCTAAGCTTAGAGAGATTTTCCCAACCTTAGCATTGAGGTTAAACAAATGTAAGGGAAAATCTCACCATAGTTGGAGACAACACCAAAATTCAAACCCCATGGTGAAGTGAGGTAGTTGTTAGGCAATCCCGAGTGAGGTGATAAGTCCGTTGGAGTGTGAACTCATTAAACATCTGTAAGCAAACCCGTGGGGGGGGATAAGTCCCCGAGGCTAACCCGAGAGGGTGATAAGTCCATTTGAGTGAGAGCTCGGTAAATATCTATAAGCAATCCCGTGGAGGGTGATAAGTCTCGTTTGAAGGAATTTCCCTAGGAACAGGGAGAGTGGATGTAGGAGCTTGAGTCTCCGAACCACTATACATTGTTGTGTTGTTTACTGTTTTATGTTCTTATCTTGTCATACGCATTCGATTATAAGCAAAACACAACACATGAGCTTAAAACGCAAAAAAAATGGAATCACTCTGCCCTCACCCCTGTTTTATATGCACCGCAAAGAAATGTTTTGCTTCCGCACGTGCAAAATGGGTTTTCCCACCGGGACCAACACTTGTATTGAATCATGACCTGACTTAACTATACTTTACTATCATGTGCATTTGGAATTATATTCCTATATTGATCTGTAATTTGATATATCAAAGGTAGAGTTGGTTTAAGTGGTAGGTTTGAGCTTTCCAGTGATATTCATGAAGTTAACCATGTGAAAATTAGCCTTTTTTGCCACTTTGTCGATGAATAAGCAAAAGCGTTTTTTTGGTGTAAAAGCTTTTTTCAGGTTAACTCATAGACTATGGAATTTCTCAGTAATTTCCTATCCGTGTTTGTAAAAGATCCACAGGATACTATTGATATAGATCTTTGCACGATCCTTATGTTACAGAAAGAATATAAATTCTTTGATTCTCCTAAGAGAGAATTGATTCTTGTCATCGAAGATGATGAAAAATTCAAAGAGTCCCCATAGATTCTTATGGATAAGTATTCCCCTAATAGTTGGATTTTTATGAGAATATTTTCTTGGAAGTGTTGATATTCAACATTTTTCTCCTAAGAGTAAAGCGATATATTACTCTAAACGTACCTCATATATTGAGAATGTCTGATTTATTATCTAGAGTTCAATTAAGATGTATTCATTAGACAAGTCTTATATATATATATATATGTATATTATGTTTGGTACACAATAGTTATAATAGAGACATATTTTATATTTAATTTGGTAGCTTTTATAAATTTGTTGATAAATTTAAGATAGTCATTACTAAACTCCATACTTTAACACATTTTACATTTTAAACATTATTGACGATTGTTCTCCATTTCACATCCTTATTCTTCGGGATAATTACAAATATTGTAAAAAAAATTAAATTTATAAAATTAAATTATTACAATTAAATTTATTAGAAAATAAGACTTTTTTTTATCGAAAATCAAAACACAAAATTAAGGTGATTAAAAGATTCTAATTAAAATAATTAGCATTAAACAAAATTAATTAAATAAATTAAAGAAAACAAATTTTCCAATCCACCCCTTCAATATATATAAATATATATATAGGGTTAGGTTTGAGCAATATAGGCCCGATTTATATCGGGCCTTTTGTATATTATGTTTGGTACACAATAGTTATTTATATTTATATATACTTAATTTTTTTTTTTTTTTTTATTTTCTAATTTTTTAATTAATTTTTTTTAAAGTTTTTTCATAAATTTAAATAAGGCAAAAATCAATTATGGCCAATCAATTACAAATTAAATATTTCTATTTGATTTAGTCAATTAATAATTAATCCTCTCCAATTCAATATTTTTTAACAGTTTTGAATTTTATTGAATTGAATAAATAAGTAAAATATTAATCAATATAAAATAATAATATAATATTTTATAAAAAATTATTAAATTTGTTTATAAAATTAAATTATTATAATTAAAATTAATATTATTAATTTATAAATGTGATGATACAAATTTTATATTATTAAGAATTTTTTTGGGAATCTCAAAAATTATTAAAATGATGAGAACTAATTTTATATTTTGAACATTTGTGATTAAAAAGATTCTAATTTTTAAAATGTTAATGTTTGAACATTTTTTTTTATTAGCATTAAACAAAATTAATTAAATAAATTAAACAAAACAAATTTTCCAATCCACCCCTTCAACCCCCAATCCACCCCCAATCCACCCGACCCCCCCCCCACCCATCATCTTCTCCCTTCCCCTTTCCCTTCCCCAGCCACTCTGCAACTCGTCATATCCCTTCCTCGGCGACTGTCTGCGACTCCTCTTCTCACAACTATTTGTAAATTCCCTTTTCCCCCGATCTCATTGTGAAAATAACTGACGATTCCGGTGATGTTTAATCTATTATACAGGCAGTGGTGGTGTTTTAAAATTGCAATTTTCAAAGGCAAAATTAACGATTCCGGTGGCATAGGGTCAAGTAAAAGTTATTGGTACTTCCCATTTCGGGAAAGGTGGTCAGAAATGCAACGCCGGTGGAAGCACGGGCGGCGATGGCGGGATTGTTGGAAATTATAATCCAGGAAGAAGGTGTGAAATAGATTTTTCCATGGAGAAATTATAATATTCTGACAGTCAAATTTGGAAAAGAAGATTTTAATTAGTGGTAGTTTTATGAATATCACCTCCATATGAGGTATCCATTATCATATGAATTCAGTGGAGTTGAGATCGGACCTTCATTTTTTAAAGGGTTGATGTGTTTATGCATATGACCTACCAAATATCATATTATGGGTGATAGTGTATCTATTACTCTCTAATAACCTCTATCAAACGAGCTCTTAGTTTTAGTTTGTAAAATCATGAGTAAGACTCCTGTAAAATTTGTTCATAATATAAAATTAATATCATTATATTTGTAAATTAATAACATAATATTTATCAATTGATATGATTACGTTTATAAACTAATATTATACATTAAGTACTATTCGTGTTAGTTTATAAGACTGATGATATCAATTTATGAGTGTAATAATATAAATTTTACAGGAGAGCTTGTAAAATTATAATTTAAAACGCAATCCAACTTTGTCCAGTGTCTGAACTCTCGATGCATGTCCCAACCCCACTCTTCAAATTCTAACCCTCAGAATCGACGACGAGCTTACATATCTTCGCTCAAGTTTATTGTTGAAGTTGATCTCTATAGATTTAACCCATAAAGTCACTCTTTCAAGTAATTTATATATATATATATTTTTTTTTATGCCCTATCATGATTTTTTTTGATCCATTCATGTGCACATATGCATAGATTTATGAACATATGCATAAAATTCATGCACAAGTTCATCAATTTATAAACTTATTCATAAATTTTATATCACCGTCATCTCCAGATCCACTGTTGTCGCCAGTATTTTCATAATCGAAACGGTGATCAAACTGGACAAACCACCGATTAGCGGTTCAACCGGTCGGACCGACCTAATTTATTTTAATACTTTTATATTTAGTTAAAATATAAAATAAATATACATTACTAAAACTTAAACTGAATCATAATGTCATATGTTTATACGCAATTTTATACAATTTGTTAGTCCCAAAGTGCCTATACGCAAATCCTTCTACAGTTCTACTTGACCAAATTCAAATTACTTTACAATATTTTCTCTATTTAAATTTTAAAACCCATTCAAATTACAACTTTATAATATTTCCTCAATTTAAATTTTAAACCCCATTTTCACTCCAACTCTCCTAAAAAAACTCACACACTCTTCTCTCTCCTAAAAAAAACTCACGCCATCTTCTCTCTCAACAAACTTCTATCCTCCCCAAAAAGTCCATTTATCAATACAGGGAAAGCAGACAATTTAGACGACATATATAATAATCTCACATGTGGGTATGTGATTAAAAGACTCAGTTTGTAACATATCGATCCATCCTGTACAAACAATGGAAGTAGAAGAGGTAAAATCCAGTGCGCTCTTCAATCTCCTTCCATTATCGCTTTTCCCAAAAAAGCCCCTCCAAACCCCCACAACCCGGTGGGCGTCACGGTTGTCGGGGTCTCTGGCGGGCTGGACAGGAAAATGGCGATGGATGAAGAAAATCGTTGTGACTGCGCGAGATGAAGGTGATGAGCCCTAAAATCCTAAATAATTTCAGATTTAAAAAAAAAAATTGAGAAAGAACCGGTTTTTACCGATTTTGACCGGTTCGACCAATGAAATGGTTTTAGGGGTTTTCAGACAGGCTTCGGGACCGGTTCCCGATTCAACCTGTCGAACCGGCCGGTCCGATTCGGTTCTGACATCACTGGTTGTCGCCACCACCATCATCTATCTCCAGAAAACAACAATTTCATCAAACAATTAAAAAAAAAAAGAAAAAACTCCCGAAAAAAAAATTCAACATCAAACAAAAATGAAACAAAAGTCCAGAATCCAAACCCCAAACACACGAACGGGTAGAATTCCAATTGCCACTAACGAACTCAATTTCAACATTTGTGATTTAAACTCAAAAAGTGGTTATAGAAAAGCTTGAAATAAGACAAACTCAAACGATGATTGAGTACATACCACCCTCACAATTAATCAATTAAGAGACCCATGTGTACCCATTTACTATCCTCACAATTAATGTTAAACTCTATTTGGATATGGGGAATTTAAAATGAATGAATTTAAAAAATAATTAAAGGTAAGAATGCATATATTTTAAATTATGAATTGTTAAAATTTATCTATTTTAAATTAAATTCAAATCTAAATATTTATAAATTTATTCAACTCAAGTAGAGAAAGTGATGATTTGTGTGTGAAATTCATGAATTTCAAATTCATCCACCCAAATAGAGTCTTAAATAAATTTATTATTTTTATCATATTTTCTTTGAAGGTTGCAGTATAAATGAAATACAATCATTAAAAATAAATAAAAGCTTGCAACATCACTCCATTACATGCATGTAACTATGTAAAAAACTATGTAAGTATATACCTGCTACTTCAACGTCTCCTATACTTCCTCTCTCTCTCTTTTCCCCTTCTTCCTTTTCCTTTCTCGATTAAACTTTCTTTTCCTTCTTTTTTTTTTGTGCATTTATCTTCCTTATATATATATTTACATGAATCCCGAAGAGCCGCCTTAACAATCCCTTAATTTAGAAGCTTTAATTTATTTATTCATATTTCACCCTATACTAATGATTATCTTTTATTTTATATATATATATACTAGCATGTAACCCGCGAAATTCGTGGGATTGAAAGAAATAATACAATATTATTTTAGACTAAATACTTTAAGACTTCAACTCGTATGAGATGATTTTATGCATGAGACGAAGTATAACTTAGCACAATTAACATCCACCATTCTCAAAGTGTTAAAGTGTCAATGCTAAAATTACTCTCCATTTCACTGTGAGACGGTCTCACGTAAGTGTGCCTCAATAAAATAAAAACTCGTATGAGACGGTCTCATGAATAGACGGGGTACAACTTAGCATAAATCAACATTCACCTCTCTCAAAGTGTTAAAAGCGTCAATGCCTACATTATGTTCTATTCTTATCATGAGATGAGGGTGCCTCACGTAATAATTACAAAATCAAAACCCACAAACAGAAATTTACGGTTGTTAATAATAATAATAATAATGTTAATAATAGTGGGAGGGTAAAAGTAAAACACACACCATGTAATCAGAGGCGGACCGAGTATGGTGACATGGGGGTACAGCCATATCCCCAATTTCAATTTTTTTTTAAGTATATATTTCAGATATGGTTTGTATTTCATGGACTAGAACTTTGATGGATTCATGGAGATAAACCTCAGTTGTCTGCTTTGGATTCCACTCAACAGTTTTGAATAGATATTCATGGGTTTCTTACCACTTTTATCATCAAATTTATTTGAAATTTTTAAAAACACTATACAATATCATATATTTGCATATTAATTTGATGGGAAAATGTCAATTTAGGGTATGAAAGATGGTAAATCTATCAATTTAAGGTTTGAAAGATTCTTCCTATCGATTCAAGGCCTAGAAGATAGAAAACAATCAATCCAGGACTTGAAAGATAGAAACTATCAATTTGAGGCTCACACATTTTAAGACCATGTTTGTTACTTATATTTCATAACCTTATTTCACGCCCTTATTTTTTTATTTTTAGGATTTAGGGTTCATTGTTCAGGGTTTAAGGTTCAATGTTTAGGGTTTAGGATTTACGGTCCAGGGTTTAGGGTTTAGTGACATACATGACCTTAAAATGGGTAGACCTCGAATTGATAGTTTCTATCTTTTAAACCCTGAATTGATAGTTTTCTATCTTTCAGGTCTTGAACCGATAGGAAAAATTTTCCAGGCCTTAAATTGATAGATTTACCATCTTTCAGACCCTGAATTGATAAAACTCATAATTTGATTGTATGCATTTAGATATAAAAGAATATTTATGTACAAATATTTTTAAAAGAGACACACTTGAATGAGACCGTCTCATGGTGAGACGGGACATAAGTTGGATATTGACGCTTTAACACTTTGGGAAGATGTGGTTTGTGTTAAGTTGTACCCCGTCTCATATGAGTTTTTGTCTTTTTAAAATATCTTTTAATTGTACCCTCAATTTTATAATCTGGGTCCGCTACTGCACGTAATGCACATCAAATACGCTCAAATGGACCCTAATTTAATCTATATCAACTTCAAATTAGAACCATGTTATCTATCAATGTCATCCATTCTAATTTGTATCCCTCTAGTTGTTTTTTACTAATTTTACCTCGTTCAATCACATTTAATTTCTAAACATTTCGTCATAAGAGCTTTATAAAAAAATCAAACCTATACCGTTCCTTTTCTTTTTATGCAGAGGAAATATTAGAAGCATACTTTTATTTTTATTTTTGCGAAGAAAATAATAATATTTAAAGTTTTTAAAATTTGAAATATCTTTTTAAAGGAAATAATAATATTTAAAGTTTTCAAAATTTGAAATATCTTTTTGACGTAATTGAGAATCAAACTTGAATTAAATTTCACAGTAGGAATATGAGAAACATAAAAGATCAAAATTGATATCTGTAGGAGAAGGGACACCACAAAGATGGAGAATATACTTGTAGAAACCCTAGATAGGTTTTTTATAAGGTGAGGATCTTATAAATAATAAAAATTAAAAACATAACTTATACTCCCTCTATCCCAAATTTGTTTGTACAATTTCGGTTTTAATACGTCCCAAACTCTTTTGTACATTTTCTTAAATGATAATTTTTTTTGATATTACATCAAAGTGTACAATAAAAGCATAAATCATTATGTAAAAAAGAGTGATAATTTAGAGGACATCAAATAATATGAATAAAGAAATTGCAATAAAATTAATTAGAATTACCGGAGTAGAGAAAAGTGTAATACTGTAAATTACGCGACTATTATGCATAATTGCGAAGAATTCAAATTGCTTATCTCAATACTCTCTGCAATATAAAAAAAAAAATTATCTGCAATATACAAAATAATTGCACAATTGCAATAAACATTCATAACCAATTCTTAAATTACTTACATCAATACTCACTACAATATAAAAAAATAAAATCAGATTAAATATAAAAAATAAATTAGATTAACAAATTCATCAAATTAGAAAAATTGCATTGGATTAAATATACAAAAAAAAATTAAATTAACTAATTCATCAAATTAGAAGAATTGCTATGAAGATAAAATAAAAAATTCATCCACAACTAACTTAAAACTCAAATTACTTACATCAATATTCCCTACAATATATATACAAAATAATTATACAATTAAAATAAACATTCATCATCAATTCAAAACTCAAATTACTTACTTACCTTAATACTCCCTGAAATATAAAAAATAATGAGGTTGATATAATTAAAGTCATATTTATATGAAAAAAAAATAATTGCAACTACTTATAAGAAGCATGGGCGGATTACATATAAGATGCATGGGCGACATGCCGTGAAGATATAAATATATATTTATAAATAAGCGTATCATATCTTAATAAATAAACATGACAAAAAATATTTTTTTTGCAACTACATATAACTAGATACATGAACGTGAAGATATAAATATAAATATATATATTTAAATAGACGTAGCATATCTTAATAAATAAATATGATAAAAATAAAATTATTAAATATAATTAGATAGATTAAAAATTTAATTTAAATAACTTTTAATGAGAGTACACGATTTTGAAACGAAATAATCTGATTGAATTGGGTTTCAGACATGATTTTTTTTTGGTTTTTTGGCGTAAATTTAAAATTAAGTTTTTACCAATATATAATATATTAAGATAAGATTAAGATATATATATATATATGGTTTTGAGAAACTATTCAGAAACTATTAAAAATAGGGTTTTCTCACCATCAAATATATAGAAGCATATAAATAATTTAATATTTAAAAGCAAAGAAAATAATGTAATATCACAATTATCACATAAATAGTATACATTGCACGCAGTGCATGAATTATACTATTGATCAATAAGTAGTGAGGACTCGAGCATCACAATTTTTTATGCAATTATTTTATAGATCAGCTTATTCCTTAAAATCGATTTAAAAAAAAAATACGCGAAACCAAATTATATATAAAAAAATTCGAACTTAATAAACCGAACTTCGTTGGTACGATTTGGAAATTCGATTATTTCCGTATTTTGCCCACCCCTGACAAGAAATCCTTGATTGGTAGTTGACTAAAATCCAGAGAAATAATGGGGGCCACAAACAAAAAAGGACCAATCTGAAATAAGATGATTTGAAATAATAAGACAAATACCATTTTTCTTCTCTTTATTTATTAGTATCTCCGAACGACCATCTATGTTGATTGTTGACCAACACTTTTCTGGCCGCTTCTCTTCTGCATTTTACAATTATAAAAAAAATTCAAGGAATCATCAATCACACACGTTTTTACTTTTAGTTTCTGATTAACGGTTTAACAATTGTTTAATTACTTATTAAATAGGCCACTAGTGACTAGTTGAGTTAAATAATTGTCCGACCTTTGAGTTTTGGAGAAGAGTGAAGAGTGATTTTTGGTGATGGGAAGAAGGAAGAAGAAATTGTGGGAGTTTAATGATGCGTTGGAATCTTGGTACAAATTGGTAGAGGAGCAGCCCTTGCTTCCGTTTATGATTCCTCTTTTGCTATTTCTTTGGGTCGTTGAAAAATGGTTTTTCTCTCTCTCGAATTGGGTTCTTCTTGCTTTTGCTCTCTGGGCTACAATTCAGGTACTTTTTGGTCTCTATCTTGAATTAAGCTACTATTTTCTCTGTTATTAACTTAAACTGCTGCTTCTACTTGTTGAAATTTTGTATGAAGGAAGACAGAATTGATGTGTGATCCTGGTTGTAAATTTGTACTTGAATTTTGATTTCTGGTTTCATATTTGGGGTTAGATGTCTTGCAAGTGCACAATTAATTTTTATTGGAAGGATTTATATGATCAAGATTGGTATCTTTGATCTTTGATGTAAGAATGATGGATATTGGGAACGAATAAATTTATTGAAGTTGGGACACAATTGGGATTGCGCTGCTAAATTATTCTCCTCAAATCCCAATTTAAAATGCTCGACTTTGAGTCTTTTGGCATGAATGTTGAATCTTGAATGCTAGAATAGTTAACTTAAACTAAGGATAAATAACTAAAATTGCCTCTCAAAATTGATGCGGTCGCATTTTGTATCAAGCGTTAAGGTGCAGTGCATGTTTTGGAAGGTCTACGGGAATGGTACCTGATGAGTTGGACAGCTTTACCTAAAAAGTTCATAACTATTGCAGTGTTAATTTAGACTGCAGATATTTAATTTCTATTGTTATGGAAATTGAAATTACCAATGGCAACTAAAAATGTAAATTTACTAACTTGTACTTTTGTGTTGACAGTACGGAAGCTATCAGCGACGAAACATTGAGGAAGACTTGAAAAAGAAATGGATGCAAGTGACATTACACAATTCAGTATGAGTTCCTTTTAATTAATATTTCGTATAAAATTCATATTTATTGAAAATAACTCTAATTATTCATATAAGTACAGCCAGTAACCCCTTTGGAACACTGTGAATGGCTGAACAAGCTATTAACTGAAGTTTGGTTGAAGTACATCAACCCAAAGCTATCTTCACGATTTGCATCTATCGTTGAGGTAACTATTTCGTTCTCCTTTTGTTCACTTATCTGGTAATGTATATCAACATTAAATGTGTGTGTGTGTTCATACATAATATATATTGATAGGCCCGGTGGAAAACCCATGAAATACGGAATAATCATGAAATACATATAAAAATAGGGGTGAAGGAATGGTGATTCCAGATTTTTCTCTTTTTAAGCTCATATGTTGTGTTTTGTTTATAATCGAATGCATATGACAAGATAAGAATGTAAAGCAGTAAAAAACACAACAATGTATAGTGGTTCGGAGACTCAAGCTCCTACATCCACTCTCCCTGTTCCTAGGGAAATTCCTTCAAACTGGACTTATCACCCTCTCGGGTTCGCCTCTAGATATTTAACGAGCTCACTCCAACTGGACTTATCACCCTCTCGGGCTCGCCTCTGGACTTATCACCCTCTCGGGCTCGCCTCTTAGATGTTTAACGAGTTCACACTCCTACGGGACTTATCACACTCTCTCGGGATTGTCTAACAACTACCTCACTTCACCACTAGTTATCTCTTATGAGAATGGGGTTTGAGTTTGGTGTTGTCTCCAACTATGGTGAGATTTTCCCTTACATTTGTTTAGCCTCAATGCTAAGGTTGGGAAAATCTCTCTAAGCTTAGGATACATCGTGGGTTGCTTAGATTGAGTTCTAGAGCACTCTTTGAATATATTTGTATATCTACAGACTTGTGTTCTATGGTGGGAATGCTTGAATATAAGGCTCTTGGCTCTGTAGCATCTTTTGCATATTCTCCACACTTAATTTGATGGAAGATCTTGTATTTATAGTGTGAATTTGAATATTTCAGATTGGAGAGAATCACATTCAAATCCATACTATTATATTCTTTTGTAAGTTCTGGATTCCTCAGTTTATATTTGGATTCCAGGTTATATTTGATTTTACGGAACATTCAAGTTTATCTTGGTTGTCTTGATAATTCTTTGTGCCTTCAGTATCCTTTGTCTTGATCTTGATATCTTTAGTCTTGATCTTTGAGTCTTGGATGATATCTTATATATTCTTAAATCTTTGAATCTCGGTTTTACCGATTTTTACTTTGAGTCTTGATTTCTATTTCATCGAGTCATTCAAGTTTATCTTGATTCTCGATTTCATCTCGAAGTCTTGATTTTCGGTTTCATCTTGAGTCTTGATTCTCGATTTCATCGAAGTCTTGATTCTCGTTTCATCTTGAGTCTTGAAACTTCAGTTTCATCTTGAAACTTTATTTTTCCTTTGTCTTCAAAATCTTGAATTTATCCCGATCTAGTCCGACTATTTGATAACATCCTAACACTTCTAAACCGAATCCTCGACTCATCTATCAAGATTATCCTGAACATATACTCAGGGGTTTTGAGATCTAATCAAAATCTTCTTTATTAAATTCATTTCCCAACAATTTTCCCCTTTTTGATGATGCCAAAACCATCTTGTTACAAAAACACTTAACCTATACCCAGGTTTCAGTTTTTCCTATTACAATACAAGAATGGTAAATCTCTCAACAATTTTACAATTAATCTCCCAACAATTTCACAACACAATATAAGACATATCAAATATAAAGACATGTAAAAAGATGATGAAATATTATCTTTGAGCATAAAGATAAAGTTCCATTGATGTATGATATCAGTTACAGATTACAATGAACTTATCAAAAGTAAAGACAAAAACAAAAGAATTATAAGAGTCTTCAGTCTTCTTTGATCTTCAGCTCGGCTCCTGGCCTCAGGTTTCTTGATTTGAGACTTTTTTCTTGGACCGGACCTTTCGACGGACATCGACACTCAGTCGAGTTGATTCTTCCGACTTCGGACATCCCGACCCTCAAGTCACTTCTACTTCTTGAATCTCGGATCGGCGATTTTATCGAGTCTCGAGATTCATCGAGTCTCAGACATTTTTACTCAAAGCTTATCTCGATTTTTTTTCTTTGCCCGATCGATTATTTCGTGATCGATCAACACATTTTCAGATCAATATATCGGGGATAGATTAAGTAAATCATATCGAGTTAGCATATCGGGTTATCATATCCGATCTCGATCACGCCCGATCTCGAATCTCATCCGGTTCATCTTCGATTTGCAACCTTCTTCGATTTCGGGCTTTAGCTTTTCTTTTCTTCGATTTTGCAGAAGTTGACTCGAACTCATCTAACTCATCGATCTTGAATCTCGTTTGATCTCGATTATCTACTTCGATTCCGTGAGTTCCCTCAATTTGTTTTTTTCGTTCCCCTCAACTTGTTATCTGTAAATTATCTTGAATAACACAAGTTGATAATGTTTTTAGCATAATTCATCAAAACGAAAATATCCCAACAAGGACGCCCAAAACATTAAAATATATGCATTTTAAAAAAACGGGTTTTCTTTAAAAAAATCGATTCAGTGGTCACTCAAATTAGTGAACTTTAGAACTCCTATCGATACCAATTGATAAGGTGGAAAACCCATTAAATTCGGAATAATTTGAAATCTGAGATTCCAAAAATTAAATATGACAAGATTTCGGTAAATAACCAACAAATTTTCCCTTTTTTAAGGTTCGCCTCTCAGATATGCTCTCGCTCAATTGGACTTAACCATCTTGTTTGATACAAAAACACTTAACCTATACCTGTTTTTTTGTTTTTGCTAAGAATTAGTGCATTCATTTTTTCTATTACAATACAAGAATGGTAAATCTCAATGATGGAATTATCAAACGCGATCTTGCGCCGCAACAACAATTAATCTCCCAACAATTTCACAACACAATATAAGACATATCAAATATAAAGACATGTAAAAAGATGATGAAATATTATCTTTGAGCATAAAGATAAAGATAAAGTTCCATTGATGTATGATATCGATTCTGATTACAATGAACTTATCAAAAGTAAAAAGACAAAACAAAAGAATTATAAGAGTCTTGGTCTTCTTTGATCTTATTTCGCGTATTCCGGGGCCTCGCCCGGTTTCTTGATTCGAGCCAGAACTTTTCTTCGAGACGGGACCTTTCTTGATTACAACCTTTCGCCGACCACCAAGAAAGAAAGGGGTGGAGAGTTTCTTCCTAACTAAGAAGGAGGAAATAAGTCGACGAAGATTGCTATAGGACATATGCAAACTAAAAAGTACACCCCCAAACGCCAAAGTAATGACGATACACCCTCTACCAAAGTACGATTTAAGAACCAAGGGGCGGAGGACGTAGACGAACGAGCAAGGGCAACGAGACCCATGTCATCAATTAATAACGAGGGCGAGACAAGACTTAAGTTTGAAGGCACTATTTGGCCGTCAACCAAAGCTGATAATCTTGTGGTGGATCGGGGCCAATTTAACAATTTCATTTCTACTTTAATTTTTATGACGATTTGGGATCGGAAAACGCTGGCATTTATCCTATCGGTCGGACAAAAGATACTTTTAACTCGGGTACGAAAGCGGCACTTATCAAGGCATAACGCTTTCCAAACGACTTTTCTATTTACCGATGCCCCACCACGACATCATCTTTGGTACGCCTCGCTCAAGCAATAAGTCCCATGTTTTTTGACGCCAACGAGTTGTCTTTTGCTAATTTCGCTTGAGGACACACCTATCACACTCGCGGAATTTTCTAACAAGCCGTCGATGCAAAGGCAATGGAGAGGAACGCGGTCCGCTGGGGCGAATGTTTTTGATACGTAACATCCAAATGACGAAAGCATGGTAATCGAGGGTAGAGTTGTCGGGTCAATTTGGAGCGATCCACCGTAAGTAAATCGAATCCGCTTTGATCGAGACCGTTCGAAGTTAACGAAGACCCTACCTAAGACGCATACTTTCAGATTTCGAAAGGAAGAGATCGAGAAACAAAGAAGAGGTTAGTGAGATGATGGGGACCGCCAAATTTACAAAGATCACGGTTTTTTTCATCGCCCGTGTTGCTCGTGAAGAAGGACAACACATGGCCAACCTCAATCGGGCCACCCATTCCTACCGTGGATGATATGCCGGATGAATTACATGGGGCCTTATATTTTTCGGCTCGACGGCGTGGTACCACCAGATTCGAATGCACCGATGATATTTTTCGCATACATAACGATTTCACTATGAGTATTTGGTTATGCTGTTTCGGACTAAGCAACGACCCTCCACATTCCGCAATAATGAACCACATTTTTAGACCTCATTTGCGATCAGACGTTCTTTGTTTTTTGATGATATTTTAATTTATAGCAAATCATGGGGGAACACGCGGAGCACTGGCGATTTGATCTGGTTTGTGATTAAACCATCGAAGTGTTTTTTGGGGTCCGGGAGGTTGATCTTGGGCCACTTCAAACCTAAAATAGGGGGTTAAGTTCGTGGTTTCTTGGCCTCGCAGGGTTACTATGCGCAAATTGGGGGAAACATTAAAATCCGGTCTATGCGTTTGATTTGTTCCTTTTTTTCGTTCATAACCAATCCAAGAGGTAACTTGTGAACTCGTAAATTATCTTGAATAATCAATTTGATAATGTTTTAGCATAATTCATCAAAAGCTGGTTTTGACTATGAAAAAATAATCAACAAGGGCCATAAAACATTAAAATATATGCATTTTTAAAGAAAAAATATGTTTTAAAAAGCGAGAAATCAATTTATGAGGTCAAGCACGGTTTTAAAAGATCGAAATCCGAACAAGGTTATCAGTGGTCACTGAAAATTAGTGAACTTTAGAACTCACTCGATATCAATTGATAGGCGATTCGGACGGTATGGGCGGAAAACCCATTAAATGCGGAATAATCACTAAATGCTCATTTTGCATATAAAAAGCGCAAAGGGGGTGAAGGAATGATTGATTCCAAATTGTTTTTTCTCGGGTTTTTTAAGCACATTTTGGCGTGAGCTTTTTTGTTGTTTTTTGCTTTTAATCGAATGCATTAATCGTTGTTCACAAGCAATATATTGCTTTACTCATAAAACCGAAGTGGGAACGTTATCTAAATAACACAACAATGTATAGTGGTTCGAGGAGACTTGCCACGGCTCCTACGAGGTCCCTCTCTGCATGAAACAAAGACGCCCGACTTCGGCGGTCCGGAGGAGTTTCTGGATCGGGTCTATCTTATCTCCAAAATTCTTCAAAACTTACCACGGGACTCCGAATTCACCGGTTTTCCTTATACACCTGACGGGTCGGCCTTTGTTTGAGCCATTGGGGTTGGATATCGATGGAAGAAATGCTCTAGATGGAAGTTCCGTCGATTAGCTCACGATTTCGCTTCCCTCTTAACCTTGAGGACAAGGTTCGATTTGGGGGAATGATGATGAGACCCTCTGGGACGTTTGAAGCGGACATACGAGAGGAAGAAGAAGCGGCGGTAATTGAAGTGTTGAAGTTTAATTTTTATTATTTCGTATTTAGATTCTTTTGCCTTTCTATTTCCGTTCTTAATTTACGGATTCAGGAACAATGCGCCCATGGGCCCGAGTAGCCATATTAGGCGTAGGGGTTTCGGTTTGGAGAGGATTACTTGATTTTGTGACTTGAACACTTGCAGCGGTTTTGCTGTTTTGCTAAGAATTCGTGCATTCATTCGAGTGATTAGCATACCTCGGTATAGAGGATCCATCAATGTTTAACGAGTTCACACTCCTACGGGACTTATCACCCTCTCTCGGGATTGCCTAACAACTACCTCACTTCACCACTAGTTATCTCTTACGAGAATGGGGTTTAGGTTTGGTGTTGTCTCCAACTATGGTGAGATTTTCCCTTACATTTGTTTAGCCTCAATGCTAAGGTTGGGAAAATCTCTCTAAGCTTAGGATAAATCGTGGGTTGCTTAGATTGGGTTCTAGAACACTCTTTGAATATATTTGTATATCTACAGACTTGTGTTCTATGGTGGGAATGCTTGAATATAAGGTTCTTGGCTCTGTAGTATCTTTTGCATATTCTCCACACTTAATTTGATGGAAGATCTTGTATTTATAGTGTGAATTTGAATGTTACCGTTGGAGAGAATCACATTCAAATCCATACTATTCTTTGTAAGTTCTGCAGCTTTTTCAGGCTGGTTGTCTTCCTCTCATTGGTCCACGTCAGCTGGATTCCAACGGCTATATTCCTCAGTTTCTTTGCCTCGGAACATTCAGGTTTATACTGAGTATTGATAATTCTTGAGTCTTGATAATCTTGTGCCTTCAAATATCCTTTGTCTTGATATCTTTAGTCTTGATCTTACGAGTCTTCACATATATCTTGACCGATATCTTTGAGTCTTAATCTTTGAGTCTTGATTTTTCTCGGTTTCACTTGAGTCTTGATTTCTCGATTTCATCTTGAGTCTTGATTCTCGATTTCATCTTGAGTCTTGATTCTCGATTTCATCTCGAGTCTTTAAACTTCGGTTTCATCTTTGAAACTTCAGTTTCTTCAGAAACTTACTGAGTCTTCAGAATCTTCAGAATCTATCCTGATCTATATCTACTGACTATACATTGTGCAGATAACATCCTGAACACTCTAAAACTGAATCCTGACTCATCTATCAAGATTATCCTGAACATGTCATACTCAGGGATTTTGGGATCTAATCAAAATCTTCTTTATTAAATTCATTTCCCAACATATATATTGTGTGTATACATTCATAAATGGATTTGTATGACATAAATATTGTATGATATTTTGTATTAAGCAATGACAATTTTTGCTCTTATAGGAATTTTAACTTCTGTTAAGAAATAGTAATCTTATCAGTAAATTATGGCGAAGCTCTGGAATTAGTGTTAGAACAGACCTCTATTATTAACTTGATATATTCTTATTCATTTAAGGTCCGACTTTTTCTAAATTTCTTAAAACCACAGTAATGCTACATCAAGATTCTTGTATTTTTATTTCTTCCTCTACAAGAAATGAACCTGATTTCCTACTCAATATATTCCTTTTTCGCAAAGTATCATTACTGGTTATCATAAAAATGAATAGCACTTGGATTTCCGTTCAGGGAATACCTACTTATATCAGTTAATTGAAGATCTCCAGTTGCTGAATGCAATGATGTAATAATTATGGCTCTCAGTTTTACTGCAACATTCTTTCCGACTCATGAATTTTTACCTATTGTGTTAGGGGAGCTTTCCTCCTTGGTGACCTAATGCATGAAAAGTTTGTTTGAGCTTGTGAAAAGTTTGTTTGAGCTTGTACCGATGTTTTTTTGATTTCGTGACAACACACTATGCATGTTTAATCATAGAACTTGGTTTTTAATCTTTCAGTCATTGCCTAATTTGACTGCCAATTCTTCTCGTGGGGGATATATTTTTGTTCACTCTTATCAAACCCATTTCCTGTGTGTTATTCACCATTCTGAAACCTTTGGTTTGACTTGGTATTGTACTATCTCAAATTATATCTCCCTGTAGATATTGCAAATAATGTATTCTGGTACTACATCTTTAACCCATTGAATATCACAGATGCATCTATAGACATGTATGTTGCTTATTCACTTGTAATAATTATGCAGAGGCGCTTGAAGTATCGGAAATCAAGGCTTGTTGTAAGTCCTGATTCTCCACTTACATTCCGTGATCAATTAATTTCTGTGGTCTTATAAGTTAATATTATTTAATTACTTCTCTAGGAAAAGATTGAACTACAAGAATTTTCTCTTGGTTCACATCCTCCAATATTTGGGCTGCATGGAACCCGTTGGGCAGCTTCAGGTGATCAGGTTTGATAAATTTTACTTATATATTGTTATGCTAATTTTGGTTCATGTTCTTCAACCAAGTTCTCAATAAAGTATTGCTCATATTGATCTCCTCAAATGTTTAACATAATGATCATCTTGAATCCATTTTATGGAACAGAAAATCATGCACACGAGTTTTGACTGGGACTCAGACGATGTGAATATATTGCTGTTTGCTAAGTTGGCCATGCCATTGATGGGGACAGCTCGAATAACTGTAAACAGCATCCACATCAAGGGTGATGTATGCATCAATCTCTTTTTTTTTAAATCTTGTATGTTTTAATATTGATTGGAGTTGATCTTTTATTTCTTGCATGAGAGATCCTTGAAACTAATCATGCAAATAATGTATTCCTTTATTTTCTCTAGGAATCACATGTTTCCACCAGGCATATGAAAATATGAGTTTAAATTGCATTTTTGCAGCTTCTTTTGATGCCGATATTAGAAGGGAAAGCTGTAGCATACTCGTTTCTGTTGACTCCAGAGGTGAGGCTTGGTGTTGCTTTCGGAAGTGGTGGTAGCCAGTCTCTACCTGCCACCGAGCTACCGGGTGTCTCCTCATGGCTGGTATGCCCCTATTCGAACAAACAATATAATGCTTCGATTATTTTCTTTCCATTCCATGTTTAAATTGCATTTTTGCAACTAGTGCAATTTTTACAAATCTTTTACCAAAAGTTGACTCATTCACAAGAATATACCGAAATATAAAATGAGAAGTATTAGTTCATATGAATAGAAGTAATAGTTCATACAAAATAAAAATATTAGTGCGTAAGTTGAAAACTATTAATACTTCCTCAATATACAACTGTACTTTTATTCACATGAACTAATACTTTTCGACCACTTTTACAGTGATCCACGAAAAAAAAATTGTTTGGTCAAAATTTTTAGTCAAAATTGCACCAATTACTCCGTGCACTCACCTAAGTGTTACTCTTCTGCAATAACTTGAATCCTTAGTTAAAGTACTCTGAGTTGGAAGTACCTATCATTAAAATTCAAAGTTGTCCAATTTCAGCACATGTTCATTATGAAGTTCATATTGTTTTACAGGTTAAACTTGCCATTGAAACGATGAACAAGAGGATGGTTGAACCACGACGTCAGTGTCTTGCTTTACCACATGAAGACCTGCACAAGAAAGCTGTAGGTGGAATATTATATGTCACAGTGCTGTCTGCTAGAAAACTTTCTGGTCGTAGCTTGAAAGGCAGCATTTCCACTAAACAAACCAACTCCTCGATTCAAGAGGATCCAGTTGAAGGCAAAGAGCTTCAGACATTTGTAGAGATTGAACTCGAGGAACTGACGAGGAGAACAGACGTCAGAACGGGATCTAGTCCAAATTGGGACTCAATGTTCAATCTCATCATGCATGAAAATACAGGAATTCTTAAATTACATCTTTATCAACGCACTCCTGGAAATATCAAATACGACTATCTTAGTAGTTGTGAAATTAAGGTAATATTGCTATAATGTGGTTTCCTCTAATTTGAGATTTACGTTGTTAATTAATTTAGATAGTTCTTGGAGACAAATTGCTTCATGCGTAACACAAAGATCATAGGGTATGTTTGATTTGGTATTTAGTGTATTTTAAAATCCTGATAAATAGTAATGGTGTGTGTTTTTTTTAGATTTAAGTAGGGTATGATTTAACTTTATGTCAAATGATGTGTAAGAGTGTGTTATGTTACATTATTATATTATTGTTAATTGTAATGTTTACATGCTTGTGTAATAATTATTGATTCTAAAATCCCAAAATAGAACAATATTTAGATTTCAAAATCCCAAATCCAATTTTCAAATCTCAAATCATGTATACACAAAATTGTTCCATGATGTCCATGCCTGAAAATAAGGTTCTTAGCTTATGTTGCTTTATCTTTCTGAAAAACTTCACAAACATTTCCGACATTGCAGATGAGGTACGTCTCAGATGATTCAACCATGTTTTGGGCGATCGGTCCCAACAACATGGTGATTGCCAAACATCTTTGAAACTTGTGGAAAAGAAATTGAAATGATGGGTTCCATTTGAGGGGACTGATTTAGGAGAGGTATTTTCTCATCATCATCTCATCTCTATTATTTAGAATATTCTTCATTAAGACAATCATCAGAGATGCATCATTTTGCTTATAATTAATCTTGTTCGAAAACTACCTTGCAGTTGACAGTGAGGCTTGTACTAAAAAGAGTGGTCTGTTTTTCGGTGGTTTACATAGCTTGACTACATTCAACGCAAGCTCTCGCCATTCACTTAGTGGGTCGTCAAATTATTCTCCAAAAACTGGAAGAAAAAATCAGGTAGCTTGATTGTTGTTGAGGAAGGACCTCCTTGTGAAGGACAAAATTGGGAAATCGACCCCTATGTTAAATTCATAAAGACAACAAGGTACATATCCAATTATTTATGCTCCATTTTGTTATTATGTATCGGAACATGTAAATCTTCATCATATTATATTTATTCTTTAGGCTGTCCAAAGAACAAAAACTCGCTTCTACATTCTTCAAACCCCGCTTGGAATCGAAGTTTGAATTTGATGAAATAAGTGGGGAGTATTTGAAGATAAAATGCTTTTTAGAAGAAAAACACTTTGCGATGAGAGCATTGGTAGTGCACGAGTGAATTTGGAAGGACTCGTAGAAGGTTCCTGCGGGGGACGTGTTCATCCCCCTCGAGAAAGTCAACTTCGAGAGAGTCTGCGACTTGAGATAGAAGCAATCAAACTCGATGATTCAAGGGTAAGTACGTATTTTCACATAGCTTGTTCGTGTTGTGTGTTGAATCTGAACTAAGCAAGCGCCCGTTTACTTCGCGGTTAATTAATTCTCGGGGCTCAAATGCAAGTCTATCAAATGGTTGGATAGAACTCGTTCTAATCGAAGCAAAGAGATCCGTTCTTGGTGATTCACGAGGAACAAGTGACGTCATTGAGGATACACTATGGGAACTTGAAGAGAAGTACTAAGGTTCGATACTTGTACTTGTGAGCCATGCATATCTCTTAATTATTTCAAAGAAGAATATAGGGTGCACCATTTTTGCGGTCTGTTGGTGTACAACCGATACTTTATAATAAAACAAGTATCTTGTTTAGTGAAGTAACTAATACTTTAAAAAAACACACACGGTTGCGGTGCAAATTGGTGCACACAAGTATTGCCTTATTTCTTTGCGAGTGACATTTGTGCATTCCACGTAGGTTATGTTCAAAACATTGACTCCAAAATGGCATCAAACATTAGAATTTCCGGATGATGGAAGTCCCCTCACATTGCACGTTAAAGATCACAACACCTTGTTGCCTACATCCAGCATAGGAGACTGTGTTGTTGAGTATCAGATGTTGCCCCCAAATCAGATGGCCGATAAATGGATACCACTTCAAGGCGTAAAATGTGGCGAGATCCACGTCCAAATTACCAGAAAAGTTCCTCAACTCGACAAGAAACCAAGCTCTGAATCCGACTTTTCACCCACTAAAGTTCGCCACCAAATTTTAGACCAGGTGAGGATATACTTGTCCAGTTTTCTTCTTTCCTCGTTGATAAAAAAACGTACCAAACACGGTTATTTGGTTCGTACAGATTAAGGAGATGATGATGAAGGCACGATCAGAAGTCGAGGATGAAGATCTTGAAGGGGTTTTGAAGTCGTTGAGTGAGCTGGAAAGTCTGCATGAAAGCCAACAAGAGTTCATGCTTCAACTTGAGAGGGAGCAGATGCTGCTTCTCAACAAAATTAATGAGCTTGGACAAGAAATTTTTAACTCATCAACTTCATTGCAAAGAACTTCTACCATTCCTTGACCAATGCTATAACATTTTCCTCGTACAAATTTTATGTTAAAAATACAAGGCATCTTGGATATGTTTAGTCTTATAAACCCATCCAACTGTATAATAATTGTATAATGTATATAACTTGCACTATATTCTGTGTGCTCTATAGTGCATCTTCTTTTGCTTCTTTCCTCCCCTCTAGTAAATTCGAAACTTAAAAAGATAATAATGACAACATCAACATCAATATCGACATGAAAATTTAAAGATTATTATAACAAATTATAACATATCAGCTTATGTTTTATTTAAAATCTCAATAAAATGTATGCAACGACGAGATAATAATTGTATAAATATTGCCGGGTCTTATTATAAATGTTCGAAACTACTTGATATAATATGCAATTTTATAAAACTAGCATGTAACCCCGCGTACTACGCGCGATGAAAAAAAAAACGTTTATATATATATTGGCGGCGGACGCAAAAGACAATAACTTATATGGCTAGACTGGTTCTGCGTCGTATCTTTGCGGGGGACGGCGGCTCGTGAAGATGACTGCAACAACGAAGGTGGTGATGGAGACTAGGAAGTTTTTAATCTAACTGAACTCGATGTCGATACTGGTAGGGAGGAGGAGGCAGATTGTCGAGTCTCCTATGGACTCCTGCCCACTTAGGACCATGGTCAATGATGAACCCATGGTTGTTGACAATCTCGCCACTTATCTCGCCCCCAAGAAGCTCATATCCATATATTTGACTACTTGAGTTGTCGTATATGTGTGGGTGCTAGTATTCTCGCCCTAATTACCAAGTTCGAGACTCAGTGGTCACTGAGTATGTTGCTTCTCATAAATAGAGTATTGTGGTCGAAGATGATCTATCGGCAAGTTGTTTCACATACAAGGTGCTAGTAAATTTTCACTTTTTTGTTTCTCAATCGACAGAGAGAGCTGATCAACCTCTAGAGGGAATGATTGCCGTCAGCTCAGGGATAATGGATGTCGAGCTTCTTTTCCGCTCCATCCGGAGATTTCTCATCTGGGAATTAGCGATCACCCAAATCACTCCCAACGAGTGGCACATAATCATGCGGATCATGATTGTTCTTGGGAGGAATGTCCTTCAACGGATGCCAACTCCAACATAGTCTAGTATAGGCCTTGGTTAAGGGGGAACTGAATTCAGAAGACCAGGAGACCTTACCAGAAGGCTTTACCAGGAGAATGACCATAAGACCAAAAGACTTATTATTTCAGATGGAGACAGAAGAAAGGGAAGCTAAGGCTAAAGGCGAGCTGACCTTGTAGCGAAGACCAGGTGACCTTGAAAGTCATCTGGTAACCACCTTTGAAGCAAGGAGCTGAGTCTAAGCATCAGAAGACTTGCTCGCCGCTGGAAAGAAAAAGCTAGAAGACCAACAAAGAGAATACGGAAGTCAAAAGACGACTAAGTGAAGAATCCAAATCAAAGGCAAATGGTTGTGGCTGATTGAGAGAATTTCGCCAATCTGTAATTGAAGATCGAAGTCAAACATTCGTGCTAATCAAGACTTATCAATTATACAATCAATCAAGGTGATTGATTGACTTCCATAAATTATGGATAATTTATTGCTAGCTCTCCAACGACTAGTTATTCACCATCTATAAATACAAGAGTTAGGGATTCATTCTAAGCACAAGAGATCGATATACAAGAGACAAACATCACATGAAGAACACAGAAATCCCTACACTCACACTCAGAGCTTTCACACATATTCTAGTTTAGCAAAGTTGGAACCAATCCTCATTACTTATCATTTACGAGAAAGAATGATAGTTTGAGAGATTTCCATGAACTATTAATTGAGTTCGATAGGGTTGTTGTTACAAGGAGCTGGTACTCGTCAATTTTAGTACGTAAGTGAGTTAGTAGTGAAGACCCCTTTGATGAAAGGGAGAGTAGAGGTAGGATTTGATATCCGAACCACTATAAAATATTGTGCATTTTATTTTGCTTTATATGTTCAAACTTTGGCATAAAAGATTTATGTGAAAAGGGTTTTAAGTTTTTTAAAATGTTTTCGCACCAAGTTGATCTCTGAGTAGAAGAAATTAAGTCTTCTGATTTTTTGTACTTAGCTAATTTGATAAAAAAATTGCTTTAGGCATAGGAAGTCTATTCAACCCCCCCTTCTAGACTTCTTAAAGCTCTTCCTAAGTACCTTTTCAGACCAAAAAATTACTTGGTCAGCTTAGTGGACACAAAGAATGAAGGGATCAATGTCTTAAACCTCGCTCCGGCCAAAAACTGGTTTTTGGCATCTCGAAGTAGATTCAGGATTGACATATCAAGTGGTGGTTCGTCGGGGGTGCTTGGCAAAGTCCTGAACCAACTGGTGTCTAATTTATTCCCTTCCAAACAAATTACCATGATCGATGGGCTCGTAATTCTTGAATTGATTTCTTTTGAACTGATTTGTACTGGTCTGATTTCTTTTCTTTTTATGTAGGCATTCGAATTCCTAAGGTCGCTGATCTTAACTGGGACTTTTCTGATGCTCTTTGCTTGGTGAAACTTGAGCCCGGGGGATTTAAGAGGGTCGAGCTTCTTAACACCAACGACAAGCGAGCATCGATGGGTCTACAAACTTGTCCTCGCCTATCTCAAGTAAGTGAACTTCACGTTTAGAACTCCCATTTTTTTTACTTTAATAAGTCAGACTAACTTACGAACTTCCATTTTGCAGTTGAACATTTCCCGATCCTCAAAACCAACCAAACGATGCTGAGATGGCAGCCTAAAAGCCCCTCGTATTGAGTGGTCTTTCTAGGAGCGATGCCCCACCCTCACCCCAAAGGAGAGGTTGTTTCGCAAGCTCAGAAAGGAAAGACCGTAGCCGAGGGGGCCGAAAAACTTTTCTTACTTACTATGAGAAGATTAGAAGAGAAAAAGAACAAGATGCCATGAACGGATGTGGGCATAGTATAGTTTGAATCCCCGCACCAACAATGTTTGTGCTCAGGTTAGTTTTGTTGTCTCCTTGTGGAAGAAGCTTTTTCTTGCCCTGGCCGGGCACAGGCTCAAAGAAATTCACTTGAGCCAACCTGATGGACACATCAAGACTAGTCCTTGACTCTTTTTGTATTTCCCTAGATAGGACTCCCTTAGCACTCTTTTCAGAAACATCCTCGTTCCACCGACAGGGATACAAACGCTACTAAATAGCAAGGTTGCAGAAATCGGCCTAGGTGGCCGCCTAGGCTCTAGGCGGCCGTCGGCCACCCCGATTTTGATCAAATCACTGAGAAAAATCAATGGGGGTATTAGGCGCTTCCTATGCGGTCAAGACGGTGCCTAGGCGATCAAGATGGGGCGCCTGAGAAGCCTGGGCGGCCAATCGACTAGTCACAAGGTCGAGCACAACATCCAGATTTCAGAGCCGCCGCCCGCCCTCACCGTTACCGCTGTCTTCTGCCATACATATATATATTGTGCGTATGTAGTATTTGTTTCAATCTTTGTCCATACGTATATTATATATATGTAATATATGTGTGTGTAGTGTGATATATATGTATGTGTATGTGCCTATATCTATAATCTACAACTATTAATGTGATATATATGGCAGAGTGAACAACACATATACCTATGCAAGGAAAGTAAGTATAACTATTAATGTGATATATTTTATATATGGCAGAGTGAAATCACATATATCTATGCAAGGTCACGTGGATTTTCAGGAGACAAAAGTGTTGGGTGGAATGTAGTACACCGCTCCTCATTTATTAAATTTGTATATTAAATATTGAAAAAAAAAAAAAACAAAGAAATGTCTAGGTGTCGCCTAGGCGCTAGGCGGTCAAAAAACGTCCGACTACCAATTTCCGACTTCTACACCCTTGCTAAATAGACAAGGCCAACTTCACCTCCTCAAGTGGGCGCGACCTCTTCCCCGATGGGAGGTCTTACGCCCATCGATGATTCTGAGTTTGCCATCGATGATCTCCTCCTGGTTTGGGACCCCAAGAGGGTGGAAATATAAGTTCTCATCGCTTTTCATTTTCCTTATGCATCATTTAATGTTTCTATTTTTCTTGAATCTTTTTTTGTTCGTCTTTTCTTGCATCTTGGTCTTTAAGGGGAGGCGTCCCCAGGAGATCTTGGGTATCTACACTCCAAGAATCCAAAATTGCTGAAATTTCTGGCAGATTGGCCTACCCACCTCCACGGGCGACCAACGACATCTCCTAGGCCTGGACCACTATGTTGGAGGAGTGTATCCTCTTATCAAACCTTGAGGACAACCTCTGCTCTGTGATGATTCGCCACTAGTAGGCCAGAGTTTTTCTGAAGAAGGTAATTCTCCAGAACGGCCGTAAGATCAAGGTTAGTGACCAGGTTTTCGAGAAATATCGAAAACAATCTGAGTTCGTCAAGTCCCTGGCTTTGGAGTAAAAGCAGGATTGAGGTCGGGTTAAGGAGTTGGAGGCCAATCAAGCCCGACATGAGAAGGAAATCCACATCTAGAGGGAGTTGTGACAAAAGAGGCTAAGGACCTAAAGAATCGTGCGGTCGCGGCGAGGAGAAGACTACCTTTGAGGTGGCCTAGGTCCGCGATGAGCAAGATGCCTTAACGAAATATGCATATGTAGAAGAAAATCCTCCTGATGCCACTCTCTTGCTGTCGATTGGTGACCTCGCACAACTGGGTGTTGACATCTCATTTTTTTCCCGATCCAACTCAGCTCACCACTCCCACCTGAGCTGAGGCGATCCTAGGAAATTATCCTCCAGGAGAGGACAATGCTTTGACAACAAAGGGGCACTCCGAGAGCAGGGAGCCCAAGGCGGTGAGCTGGGCAGCGATCTATGATGCCTTGTATTTTTTCTCCTTTTGTAATGTAATTTTGGTCTTCAGGCAAATAACTAATCTATAAAAAAAGAAAAAGAAAAACCTAGAGCCATAAGACCACAGACCGGTCCAGAGGCCGGGGCCCGAAAAACCTTGCTAGGGTAAAACCCTCCTTAGGGCAAAACCCCTAGTCAAGGGAAAAAGGAGACCCCTCTACAGAGAATTACCTCGCAGCGCGACAGTAATCTCCAAAGAAATCAAAGACGAAAATAAATCTTATTCATATCAGAAAAAAGAGCATCCATAAGTAAGTCGGGTGGATCACCACCTATCCAAACATGGTCTTCACGGAGCCTAGCCAAGCGGTCAGCTGTAGTATTGCTTTCACGGAAGATGTGAGAAACTCGAATATTCAGGACATGACGGAAATCTTCTACGTTGCTCTAGAGTGCATGAAGGCGCGAGGGTACCATGGTGGGGCCATTACGTAGGGCTCGAACAGTGAGCTCCGAGTCTGTCTCAATCCAGAGGTTAAACCAATCTTGTTCAGCCGCAAAACGAATAACAAAGAATGTCGCAGCTAATTCGGCTTCAAAGGGGAACCCCAACCAAAGGATTTAGAAAAAACAGCAGCAAAAAAACCCCGGGAATTCCAGAAAATTGCACCCGTATGAAGATAGCCTGGGGATCCTGAGGCACTCCCATCCGTATTAACCTTGTACCAACCTGGAGAAGGAGGGGCCCAATGAAAAGCCGTCGGTTGCCTAAGGACGCAATAGTTGGGTCGTAGACGTAGGTGACGGAGGTTCAACATTTCCCGTGTGTCATTATGCAGGAATCATATGTCGAAACTCTCAACTTCGTGAACCAGATGTAAGAAAGAAACCATGCAACTGTGATAAGTAGGGCGGATATCATTAAAAGTGGCATTATTGCGAGCTCGCCATATTACCCAAACCATAGTGACATAAGAGAGACGCCACACGTTGTGCAGCTGCCGGCCAAATTGGAGTTTAGTGGCCTGTATGAAGTGGTTGTGAAAGACGAAACCATGATGAAGGTGTATGTCAAAAATTCACTCAAGCTCTACGAAAAGGCTACGGGAGAGGGAGCACAGATGGAAGATATGATCGAAGTCGTCCGGACCATTCTGGCAAAGCGGGCAAATCGAAGGACCAAGTATTCCGATGCGGGAAAGATCTTGGGCGGTAGGTAGCTTGCCCCAGATTGCACGCCAGATGGTCATTGAGTGGCAAGGGGGAATAAAAGGAGCCCAAATCCACGATGCCCAACTAACCGAGAGAGTAGAGTTCTGAAGGAGAGAGTACGCTGCCTTAGAGGTTAGTGATCCGGAGGTTGAATCCGGCCAAATCAGACGGTCTGAACCTCTAGAAATGGGGGTTCTCAATATGTCGATCACTATCTCAGGAAAGTACGTGAAAAATAACTCATCAAAGTGCTAAATATCATCATAATAAATATCATTGATCATATAGGAGAGAGTGCTCCGAATCTCTTGAGGGATGCCAATACGATCAGCTATAACATAGCCAAGCCAGTTATCTGTCCAAAATTTAACATTCGAATTGTTCCCAATGAGCCATCTACAACCAGTACGGAGGTGAGGAATGTGTCGTCTGAGACCAGGCCAGATCAAGGAGAACCGAATGTAAGCACGAGGCCGACCATCCGGGTATATGTAACGAGTATACAAGCTTTCTGTGTACGGAGTTGCGCGACTCCACATGTCCCATGCGAACTTACAGAGGTATGCATCGTTAGCTAATCTGAGAGACGAATTCAAGACCCCATGTATGCGGTGGGGGTGCGACATTAGACCACGAAACTCTAACAAACCCTTGCTTTGTGATATCCCCGGTCCATAAGAAGTTGTGGGACGCCTGTTCTATGTGTTTAATGAGAGAACGGGGCCATCAATAGATGAACATGGAGTGAACAAGGGAAGAGGCAATAACATTGTTGATCAAGCAAGCCCTACCGCGAAAGATAGAGAAGAACCTTTCCACCTACTGAATTTACAAATCACCGAATCAGCAAGGCCTTGGAGATGAACACGTTTCGGGGCACCTTGGAAGATAGGGACTCCGAGATAAATAAAAGGAAGCGAGCCAGCTTTAATCCCAGTGAGGCGCATGAAAGTGTTGCGGACTGTGAGAGGGACCTTATCACTGAAAAAGACCCGGGATTTGGAAGGACTGTAGAGTTGGCCAGAGAGCGAGCCATAGGTCCGAAGGATTAGCTCCAGCCTGTGACAATTACTAATAGTACACTGCATGAAAATGATTATATCATCTGCATAGAGTAAATATCTAGGAAGACGGGAATGAACCTGTGTCGAGCCCGAAGAGGCCGACCAATCCAAGTAGCGTGCAAGAGCTTCCTCAGCAAAGCAAAACAAGAGGGGCAAAAGAGGATCGCCCCGTCTGACCCCACGAGAGCAAGAGAAAAAGCCCCGGGGAGAGCCATTAATTAACACCGAGAGTCGTGCAGAGCGGAGGATGGAAGTGACCAAATCAATGAACCTCTGAGAAAAACCCATGCGGCGTAGCACAACCAAAAGAAATGGCCAGGAGACCGTATCAAATGCTTTTGTGATATCTATCTTCACCGCCATGTTACCAGAAGAACCCAAATTCAGACGGTTGACAGCATCAGAGGCCAAGGCGATGCAGGTTTGGATGTTACGTCCTGGAACAAACCCAAACTGACCTTTGGAGAGGCATTTGGAGGCTACACGACCAAGGCGGGTGGCGATGATTTTAGTGAACACCTTAAACAAGTAATTGCTCATAACAATAGGCCGATAATCCGAGATATCTGTGGCATTAGGTTTCTTGGGAATGAGCGTGACCAGGCTGGCGTTAAGACCCGTTGGCAGTTGTAAAGTAAGAAAAATATGGCGGATCACATGCACAACATCCATTTTAATAATGTCCCATGTGGATTGGTAGAAATGACCGCTGAAACCGTCCGGCCCGGGCGAGCTGGAGGACGGCATACCAAAAACCGCAGATTTAACCTCATCATCATCACGAGGAGTGGTGAGATCATAGTTGTCAAAATCTGAAACCGAGCACGGGAGAAAATAATTGAGAATGGAGAAATTCTGATCTAGATGCACCGGGGCACGGAAGAGGTCCGTGTAGAAAGAAAGGACATGATTCCCAATGGCCTCCATGTCCGAAGTGAGGACGCCATTAATGAGAAGGGTCGGTATAGTGTTATTAGCTTTGTTCGCGCTGTGGAGCTTGTGAAAGAAGGATGAGTTGCGATCGCCATCCCGTAACCATTGGAATCGATTTTTTTGAGCAAGCATCGTGTTACGACGGAGAAGGAGGCCATTAAGGGCTGAAGTGGCATTAAGTTCCGTCTCAAACCGAGTATCGGAGTCGCCATGCATCTCAATGTCCGCCTGGGCCTCATAAAGGACTTGCGTAGCTTGATCAATATCATGATAAACATTCCCGAAGTGTTGTAGGTTCCATGCCTTGAGGTGCGATTTCAGCCGACGGAGCTTCTTTGTCATGACCGTGGTGGGGTCCCCATGCAAAGAAGGGATCCAAGAGTCACGAACAAAATCAAGAAAACCTTCATGTAGTGTCCACATGGCCTGGAATCGAAAAGGTTTAGGTAAAGCCTGAGTAGTCGAAAGTAGCCTGAGATGGAGGGGATGATGGTAAGAGGAAAGACGAGGAAGGGTGACCAAATTAACCGCGTTCCATAAGTCTAAAAAACCCCTGTTCGCAAGAGCCCTGTTAAGCTTGGCCATAATAAGATGGGGGCGGCGTGAAATCCATGTGAATTGGGCTCCAAAAGAAGCAATATCAAGAAGCTCCGACGATGAAAGGAATTCATGAAACTCAAGAGTGGGGCATCGAGGATTTGTCTACCCTTGTGAACGTTCATGAGCTCCCATGACAACATTAAGGTCCCCTATAACACACAAATTCTCAGAAGGGAGAGATAACAGGTCCGTCCAAAGTTGACGTCTTCGGACGTAGGATGTATGCGCATGCACAAAAGCAAGCACGTAGCGGATGCCAGTGTCCATGTAACGGATAACAATAACCTGGTCAGTAGATAAAATGATAGTCGACTTAGAAGTAGCATCCAAATATCCAGATGTTGGGACGAAGAGGCAGGAGACGAGCGTTCTCCGTAAAGAAAAGTAGTTTGTGAGCCCTCAGAAAACGAGGGGAGAGAGAAGTCCAGCGAATTTTAGGTTCAAAGATCGCCAACCAAGATGGAGAGTATTTTTTACACACGTTCTTGAGGGAATTTTTTGAGTGGTCGTTCCCTAACCCGCAAATATTCCAAGCAATAATATTCATTTAGAACGTTTGGAAGGGCCGTGCTTCAGCGGCAAAGAATCACATTCGGCGGCCCAAGAACCAATACGGTTGAGTTCACAAAGACCAAGTGGTGGGTTGATCTGATAGTTCCTTTGTGAAACATCAGTGGCAAGTTGAACTTTAGCAGACGCATCCTGAAGCTTCGCCTTCTGCCGAGTATTGTATGCACCGCGTAAAGGGGTGGGCTGTGTTTGCTTCCCACGACGAGTGGTAACTGTTGGGGTAACCGTCGGAGTCTCAACAGCTGTAGTCTCAATGGGAAATGAGTCTTCATCGAAAAGATCCCCCGTATCAAAGTGTTCAGAGTGAGTATGAGTCTCCAAGGGGAAGAAAGTGTCATTGTGCGAGTAATCCTGATGAACTATCATAGCATTCGTGGCAATTTGGGTGTGCATGGTGGGCACATGTTGATAATTATCCATAGTATGTGAAGGAAAATAATACTTAGGCAAATTGAAAGCCGGAAGATACTTAGGAATTTGATTGTCCGGTGGTGTAGTATCATTGGACGAGTGGAGGACCATTGGCAGGGTAACATTCAGTTGGGCAGAAACTTGAGGTGAGGCTTTAGGAGTCCAAGTCTTAGTTTTATCTTGCCCACGAATGTGTCCCTGATTACCCTTTTCAGAAGTATAGGGAGCTGGCTATTTAGCTGACTTATCAATTTTGTTGCCATGAAGAGACCGAGATCGGCAATGTTCAGTTGAGTGCCCAATAATTGAGCAATGTGAGCACCAGAAAGGCATACGTTCATATCCCACCGAGGCAATTGAGCAATATCCGATTTGTTCGAACATAATATGATACTCCCGTTCTTGTTTTAAATCCAATTCCACAAGGACTCAAGCATAATGACAGAGAGTGCGGTTGCGGGTCCTCTCATCCACCTGTATGACCGGCCGTATGGCCGAAGCAATGGAGTGAATGATCGGTTCATAGAAATATTCTACAGGCAGTTCAAAAATCCTGATCCATACCGGAACCACCGAAGACTGGACCTTGTAAGGGTTAAATTCCGGTGACATCTTTGGAGGCGTAGAGTGCCAAAAGTAGCTTTCCAGCTACGAGCATTAAAAACCCGTTCCCGTTCAGTGTCATCAGATATCCGAATTTGGAAGTATCCTTTGCCCAAAGGAGTCAGCGTCCATGCAGAGGATAGGTTCCATATTTCTTGGAAGGAGGCATGTAATTCCATTGTGGACGGTGGTTTCTCCTTAACAATGAATAGCATTCTGCCAATGAGATAGTGCATATTTTCCCGGACCCCCCGTCGGTGTATCTCATCATCAATAGTGACCGAGAGAAAGTCTCCCTTACGCACCGGACGCGTAACAGGGGGACGTTGAAGCAAGGGTGCCTCCGGATGGACCTGTTCATTCAAAGACGGAGAGCCAGAAACCGCAGGGGAAAAAGTGAAAAGTATGAAAGTAGGGGTGAGGGCATACTCATTTGCTGTGCAACACTAGGGGTTATACAGCTTCCAGATTGAAACGCCAAATTCATGGCAATCCTTTGATCGCTAGGGGTATGTCCGTGCACGTGATCCTGCAAATTAGGGATGGAACGAGTAGAATCTGCAGCAGGAGGATAAACATAAGCAAAAGGAGGAGGGATAGAAATACCCGTATTGCCGGATAACAGTTGGGAACTGCCTCCGGCTGTATCAAGACGTGCGTTTTCAGAGATTCATAAGAATGATTGTTCTGATCGAACCCTAGGGTTTGTGTAGATGGCCGCATCAGCGTGAGAAACCCTAGGAGAAGGACCCTGCGCCAACATCGCAACGTGATCCACATTAGCAGAATTCGTAGTCCCGGCGTGTGAGATTGGGAATTCGGGAAGAGTCGGAGGCACGGAGGTCGCTGATTTCCATCTCAGAAATTCCTGGAATTTTGGGAGGTCCGCTAATACCTCCGCACGAACTTGCGCGATCAGGTCCGCGTGAGATGGAGTAACGGACATGGTGAATCAGTGAGTGGATAGTAATTAACAGCAGACTGGCGATGAAGCCATCGGAGAAGAGACCCTCGCCGCTAAGTCCGTAATTTTGGTCTTCAGGCATCCCTTTTATGAAATGAATCAATAACCTCGTTATATTTCGTCTTTATGTCATCGTTTTATTTTTTGTGCGACTATTTTATGATTGTGCACTTGGATCGTTTGTGCAACCTCTGTGGCTATAACTCGAACTCACGACTCTCGAGCAAAATATAGGATACATTTAATTTGAATCCCTCTCTCACAAAAGAATTTATAATATTATCTTCTATAAAATTCCAAGGTTACATGATTGTAGAATTTTAAATAAAAAAAATTACAGACAACATTCTCTCCACCATATGTGTTTGATGAGTTCATAATGTTTATAGACACGATTTTGGGGGAACATGGACAAAATAAGTCCTCTACTTGACAACAATTTTAACTCATAGTAAATGATAATTATACCATGAGTCCTTTTGCACTATACAATTTACTTACAAAGCACGGGATAACAGAAGAAATTCAAATATTACCACATGTCTATGCAATCCAAGAAAACACAGTTTTCATTTTCTTAATATTTCTATTCCATTTGATACATTATTCACCTCAGCCTTCAAGTACAATCACAACATGTTAATAGTCAAATAAAAAACAGTTCCTGATCCCTAATAAATGTCATGATGTGGTTAAAAGGGTGCTTATAAACTGCTGAATAAAAAATCATATGTCTAATAATATTGGTACCTTTTCCACAAGCACAAATTGCTTTTGCAGAATAACACTACTCTACCGTATTGTGAACTGATTTCTTCGTTTCCAACAATTCCAGAGCATTTGCAGGGAGGATAGCAGAGTCAGCAAGTCTATATCCGCACCTCAAAAACAAGCTATGATTTTCAGACGTTACATTTCTTCGTTGACAACAATTACGGCTTGAAGTTATACATGCCTTGAATAATAACACATCAGTGATACAGACAGTTTCTTCATCACATCAGAGAGCAGGCTCTTCCTTCTAGCCCACAGCATTACAAGAGAAAATCCCATCAATGACATTATTACTGTCTGCAAAGTCAAGTAGTCAACCATAAGAATTATCATGTTGTTAGAAATCATACATCTTTGTAATTGCCACTCTCAGTGCCACTAATCAAAATAAGTAAAGAAGAGAATGAAGAACAAAGCCATTGTTTGGCATAGATATTGTTCCCAACGAATATAATTCCAAAATTAATATAGTAAAAAACTACACTTGGAGTTTGATCTATTTAACTATATGGAGCCCGACGGTGGATTTCTTATGGAGCCCAACATCAACATAAACAACTTGTAACATGCTAAAGTGTACAAATAGTCCATGCTAATGTTGGGCTTAATAAGAAACCCACCGTCGGGCTGCAAAACCGCATATAATGTAAATTACAAATGCATCTTGTATATTAAGGTATTATAATCACCACCTTGAGGTTTGTATTTTTCTTATAAATATCCCCATCAAAAAAAAAAATATATAAATATAAAAAATCTATTATCAGGATGGTACTTTTCAAGTTTTGAAAGAGGACCCCATTTCTTGTAATTAGTCTCAACATACCCAAAAGAATTCAGTAAACAAAATCAACAATTGTTCTTTAACAAAGCTTATAGTCGTTGGCTTACTGAAATAGCAGGAGGAATGCTGACAAGTGGATCTGGAAAAAATTTATTTGCAAGTGCGAGGGCAAAAAGACTGCTCTGCATGCCTGCAGAGAAGATCAGAATCAGCTCGACTTCAAATAATTGCCATTCAGCTCGACTTCAAATCATTGTCATTCAAGAACAATATCAAAGAGGCATGATGACCTGTCTCATACGATAGTGTTCTTTGCAGAGCCTTTACATCAGGCAAATCACGAAACACTAGACCAGTGAGAGAAAACCCAGCAACGAATGCTGAAAGATGAAACACAATCACTAGCATCAGCACCGAAATCCCAGAAGGGGACATCACGGACTCTACATTGAGAGCAAGTGGAGCTCCAACACAGAGAGCAGTAACAAATACTGAAAGTGGAGGCAGAAACGACCGAATTGCATTACAGACATTCGGCAAAAATCTGCGGGAGCAAGGTAATGAACGTAAGAGAAATTAAGGTAGTATACACCACAAGGTAGGTGTGATAGAATCGACTATTAATAGTAAATTGCAACGTTGGTCCCAAATCTACAGTTGGCAATTTTTGTCCTATACGAATCAATTTCAGTTAAGTCCTATAACTTCTAAAACGCTGCAACTTTGAAATTAATATGATAGGGTCTCATTATGCCACGTAGACTACGCCATGTTATTAGTCTGGTTGTTACATAGAATTCCGGCAACTCATGTGAGCAGCACGTGCAAAAATCCTGCAACGCAGGACTAAAATTGAATCATTTTAAAAGTAATGGGACTTAATTTAAAAAAAATATTCGTACGAGACAAAATTCGCCAACATCCAATAAGATACAGTACCAAGTTTGAAATTCACTCCAACAATACATATCAATTGTGTACCTATTTAAAAGCAACCCAGTTGCAATAGGAGTGACCACAATTTGAAGAATGTTGGAAACCATTCCTTACACATCAACAGGGAGCTTTTTTCCAATAAGCAATAAGGACAATAAAGGGGTAACCAAAACTGCTGAAGCAGTGGATATAGATGTCATGACAATGCTAAGAGGAGCCATTTGTGGATCTGTTAAAAAAGTGGCATAATTCGAGAGCTCGGCTGACACAAGAAGTTAGCATGATCCCAGCAGCTGAGAAACAAAATAGCAGCAGATGTTAGGCCGTTTAATCACTTCTCATGAAAGGCAAAACTTATATGCACCAGTAACACCGCGTATTTATGAACAGGACTAGTTGTTTAACTAAAGGGTATTAGTTGATCAGTATTAGTTGTTTTTCATGTATTACAGTATAAGTTATGCACCTATTGCACAGTGCAACTAGTGCACTGAAGTGTTACTTCTCATGAAATAGTTTACAAGAAATTTTACCTAAAGGAGTTGGCAGACCAAAGACAGTCATGGAAACTGTGCCAAAAAGATACCCAAGAACAGGCTTGATAACAAACTGTCCAATGTAACCAGCAAAAATGGCAGATGGTCTCCTAAATGCCTCAAGAAAATCTTTTTCACTTGAATTAACTCCAACAGCAAACATCAGAAAGCCTAATGCCGGAGCATAATACCTAAATGTCAAAACCAATTATTTAATGCACCTGATTTGCAAAATAACTCAAATAACTTTATATTGTTCCCTGAACCCTAATATTTACAAACGACCAACAACTTCATGTGCTGTACACAATTACCCTGAAGTACCATGTCACAACTTTTTGTATAGGAGTTAAATGATGATACACAATCACTGTAATTCTCAAATTAAGACTTAAGGCAATAATTATCTTCTATAGGCAAATGGAAATGTCAAGAATGCAATGTGAACAACTTCACTATTGAGAGAACAGCACGAACCTGGTAGTGAACCAAGTGAATGACGCTGGGTATACAAGGGCCAAAACTGTACTTGCTATAACCACTTGAGGTAGAATGGAATTTGCTCCCTTCAAAATTGTCAGCAAGGATGTTTCCTCTTGAATCTGAAGAAAGTTAACCACAAAAGGACTGTAAGAACCTTAATTGGTGTTGAGAGAGCACTGAAGAAATTTATGTATAAATTTGAACTCATTCTAACAGAGATGAGACTCGTACATGACAAACTGTTCTAATTACCCTCATTTTGCTTTGCATTTTGAAATTAATGGCAAAGTGTTATTGTATGGTAGTTTAGCTTAGGTTAATCTTAATAGTTTCTTGTTTGTGTTGTTATTCTTTCCATGGTACATTCTTTTCCAATGAGAAGAGTGGAAGTGATTGCTTGTGAAATATTTTTCCTAAAGCATTTAGAGATGATATTTGCTAGAAAAATCAAATCTGAGGAATGTTGATGTCCACTTTCAATATTTATCTGATTTGTTCTATGCGGTTCTCTCCACTATTCCCTCGATAAAGCACATGCATAAAAAATACCTCAGTAGATTCAGATGCGTGATTAGAAGGCGATTCCGGTGACACATTATCCAGCGTACACTTGCCAATTAATAAAAATTTAGCCATTCCACCTACATTTAACCGCTGTTAATGCAAAAACGTAAAAGGTTTCAAAGGAAAAGGGAAAAAAATAAAGATAAAAAGAAAAACAGACACATGCACACATTAAATAGATGTTATCCTCAGAATGAACAAGCCTTCTCATGGTTCAAAAGCAAAATTCCCAGAACCACCAATAAACCTAACTCCATTAAGTAAATTAAAATGCTTGCACACAATAAATTTCCACGCAAGAAAGAAGACTCGATCACAATTTAAAAAAAATAAAAAAAAATATATATATATATTAACAGTAATAATTACACTAACTGGCTACTAAAGATAATCTGGTAAAGCGTGGTCTGGATCATGCTGCGGGCAATCCAAGGTGAATTTTTTGTTCTGAAGCGGACGAGGAGACCTCTCATTTGTTTTTCCACTGCAAGATGGCGCTGATCTCTGGTCAAGATGTTACCAATGGCTACGAATCAACACAGCTGGTCATAGCAACCCCATCAACCACTTTCTTCAACAAAGTTCGGTAGAAAAGATTCAAGGTTAGCACATACATTATGGATTGGCTTGTTTTGGACTATATGGAAAGTTAGGAATGATTGCGTCTTCAATGGTACTATTCCGAATGCATAAAAAATTTGGGACGAAATCAAAGCTAGAACTTGGTTGTGGCTTTCGGTAAGGTTGAACAAGATCCGACAAGTCCGAATCAGACAATGGATGCTAAATCCCAGAGCATTTTGCAAACAGGCAAACTGATTTCTTGAGCTATACCTTCTTGTTTTCTTTTAGTTTTGGAGATTGACATGTTGTATGGTGTAATAGGAACCTACTGTATTGGCTGGAATATGCCTCATATCCACAGCCTCTTGGAGTTTTTAATAAAGTTTTACATAACTATTCAAAAAATAAATAAATAATCCACTAGCACTGACACAGAGTTATTTCAGCAACAAGATTGCAATAAAGACAAGCAAAAAGCACAAAAAACTCACCGGAGTTCAGAAGTGAAGGGAAGCTCGATAGACGCAAATCTGCTTAGTGAAGAATCAATTCAACAGAAAAGCATTCAAATTTTCACCATTATCTTTGTTTTCAAAGTCAGAGGTTAAAAATGGAAAAAAAAAACAAAGAAAGAACCTGGATTATGAGAAGAATTCTGCGGCGAAGAAGTAGCGGCGACAAGAGTAGGTCTGAGGCAGAGATTTTCCGATGGGAGAAGAGAAGGACGGCCCTTGAATTTGTAAATGTGGTGAAGAAGATTGCCGTGGGCGCTCATTCCTTCTTTTTTTCTCGACCTGAAAATTGAGCCGGAATCAATTTTAGCCTAGGGTCTCCCCTCAATAAACTGGGGGTCGCTTGGTTTGGGGGGAATTGGAGTAGAAATCTACCATCTATCTATATATATAATAATCAAATATGTATATATATTTTTTACAGGAATCTATAATCAATATTTAAAGAGTCAAACATTTTCTTGCTGCGATCTGGTCATCCTTGATGGTGCCAATTTTCCCATCAGAACCGGGAAATTTAATACAGTAAAAATAAGAGGAGGACGTAGCCCCAAATTTGTGTTCAAAAGGTTTACACCTGTGTCAATTTAAATTCCGCTTTTTATTTTGGTAGGAGATCTGAGGATAGGCAAGGTTGTAACCTTACCTCGGAAGAATTTAGATTTAAGTGAAATGGAAATAGACAGTGTAATAGAAAAAGAGACAGAATATATGGACATCGATGAAAAAAGAGAAAAGATGACCGATGAAGAAAAGTTAACAAAAGAACAAGTTTGCAGTGCAGAGGCAAGTTCCTCGCAAGCACTGCTCGACCTGGAACCTCGACTCGGTTTCGAACCCATGGAGGAAGACTCCCTGCAGCCAGAACCAATCCAGGACCCAAGAGGAGAAAAGAGCGATCAAAGAGCGACTCCCATCGAAGAGCTGGAGACCATCCCGGTCGACCCAGCACGACCAGATCTATTTGTAACTATTGGGACACAAATCCCCGAAAATATGCGACTTCAAGTGACAGATTTTCTCACAGAAAATCTAGATGTCTTCGCATGGTCGCACGAAGATATGAACGACATCAACCCCGAGGTCGCTTGTCATAAGCTAAACATCGACCCTACAAAGAAGCCATTGTCGTAGAAAATGAGGAAATTTGGTCCTGATAAGTACGCCGCTCTGGCCGAGGAGGTAAAAAAGCTACTCGATAACAAGCTGATCGAACAAGCGGACCACCCTCAATGGGTGGCCAATGCAGTCTTAGTAAAAAATGCGAACAACACCTGGCGATTATGCATCGATTTTAACGACTTAAATGAGGCGTGCCCGAAGGATTACTTCCCCATCCCGCATATCGACCACCTCATCGATAGCACAGCTGGTCACAAATGATGTCATTTATGGATGCCTTTGCCGGGTACCACCAGATAGACATGCACAAAGAAGACCAACAACACACGTCTTTCTTAACCGAAAAAAATGTGTACTCTTGGAAGAGAATGCCTTTTGGATTCAAGAACGCGGAGAGCAACCTACTAGAGATTGCTAAACAGGATGTTTGTCGACGAGATTGAAAAAATAATGGAGGTCTACATCGACGACATCGTGGTAAAAAGTGAAAGGAAAGAAGATCACCTAGTCCACCTCGCTCAAACATTCGACATACAGAGGAAGTACAACATGAGGCTGAACCGGAAGAAGTGTAGTTTTGGAGTAGGTTCAGGCAAATTCTTGGGACACATCATTAGCTGATTGAGTGGAGTGGGCCATTGAATTGGGTCAATTTGGAATAACTTTTGCACCTCGGACCGCAATCAAAGCTCAAGTCCTCGTCGACTTCCTCACCGAGCTCACATTTCCCGAGAAGACCCTGGAGATCGTCGAGGTCCCCTGGGAGCTATACGTCGATGGTTTGTCAACAAGCACTCGAGCAGGGGCGGGAGTGGTCCTAATTAGTCCCGAAAGGCAATCGTTCACCACGACGATCAGTTTGAGTTTCCACGCCACCAACAATGAAGCTGAATATGAAGCACTGATAAACGGTTTAGAAATGGCTATGGCCATTGGCGTGCGCAAGTTGAAAGTCTTCAGCGACTCCCAGTTGGTCGCATGTCAGATGTCAGGAGAGTACGAGGCCAGAGGCGAACAAATGATAAAATACCAATAGGTCGCCAAGAACCTCATGGAGAGGTTCGACCAAGTCTACATCGAGCTGATCCCACAAACAGAGAATACCCAGGCCGATGCTCTGGCTCTCCTAGCGACGTCAGAGGGAGCAACAAACATGGATAACATCGCCATCACCAAGTTAAACTTGCCCTCGAGAAGTGGCATCACTATCGACATAAACAAAGTGACATGGATGAATCAGATGAAACCATCAGGCCAATATCTCGAAGTGTTCTAGGCCACGGCCCCGGAGGACAATTGGATGACCCCGATCAAAGAGTACATTGGAAATGGAACCCTGCCCGACGACAAGTTTTAGCTCGCCGTCTACAATTGCGAGCGGCGAGGTACACTATCATCAACGACCAACTCTATAAGCAAAGTTTTTCACTACCTTTGTTGAAGTGTATCACACCGGAAGAGGGGTAGGTCATCTTGAAAGAAATCCACGGAGGAATTTGCGGAAACCACACCGGGGGACAACCCCTAGTATACAAAATGATCAGACAAGGCTATGTTTGGTTGACTTTGAGGAGAGACGCGATCTCATATGCTAAAAAGTGTCACCGATGTCAGCTCTACGCTCCGACCATCAAACGTGCCCCGAGGAACTTGCTTCGATCTACAGCCCTTGGCCTTTCACAAAGTGGGGGATCGACCTTATTGGTCCTTTCCCAAAGGTCTCGGGTAGCTCGAAGTTCACAATTGTAGTTGTAGATTACTTCATCAAGTGGGCGGAAGTAGAGCCTTTAGCCACAATTACCCAAGGGAAAGTCATTTGTTTCATATGGAAAAACATCATTTGTCGTTTCGGTCTACCACATGTAATTTGTTGGGAGATGAATTGAATAAAGAAGTTTTGATTAGATCCCAAAACCCCTGAGTATGACATGTTCAGGATAATCTTGATAGATTGAGTCAGGATTCAGTATAGAGTGTTTAGGAGTTATCTGCACCATGTATAGTCAGCAGATATAAATCAGGTTAGATTTTAAAAAAATCAAGACTCGTAAGTAATCAAGACTCAAGAAGAAATCAAGACTCATAGGATTTGGTCAAGAAATCGAACACTCAAGAAGTAAATCAAGAAGATCAAGAAATCAAGACTAAGAAAATCAAGAAATCAAGACTCAAGA
Organism: Stenogyne calaminthoides; assembly: GCA_037126765.1. Taxonomy (NCBI): domain Eukaryota; kingdom Viridiplantae; phylum Streptophyta; class Magnoliopsida; order Lamiales; family Lamiaceae; genus Stenogyne; species Stenogyne calaminthoides. The sequence goes on from JBBCBC010000018.1 coordinate 13,895,796, forward strand.
AGTTTCAAGAAATCAAGACTCGAAGAAGTTATCAAGAAACGAAAGACTCAAGAAGCTATCAAGAAATCAAGACTCAAGAAGTAATCAAGAAATCAAGACTCAAGAAGTTTAGACATCAAGACTCAAAGATGTCATTGAAGACTCAAGACATCAAGACTCGTAAGACATCAAGACTCGAGAAGATATCAAGACCCGGTGAGTTCTATCGAAGACGCCAGAAGTAATATTTGAATACTCAAGATAACTTTGAATGTTCAGAGGAACTGAATAATATCTATCTGAAGACTACAAAACTGAGAAAACGCAAACATTCAGAAAAATAGATATTGCCCAAGACATTCATATGCAGACAAAAGAAACTAAGTCTAAGTATTGTTTAAGGTTATCTCATTCAGAGAGATTGACCAAAAAGAGCCGTTATGTTTGTCTACATTTACTGAAGACAAGAACCAATCAGAGGAAGACAACATCGTATTTTTCGATCGACCTTTGAAAGCGACAGGACACTGAAAAATGTCAGTAGTACTATGTTCCAGACTGCAAAAATTGGTGATTGGCTACATGAATGCATATTTCCTAAAACATGCAAGGGAGTATTAAAACCCTAAATATAACCTTTCATCAAACACCATAAGAGGAAACTCATGAACCTATCTCCTCCAACAGATAGTTTTTCAAGAGTGACCTTGGTGAAGTTGCCTATAAATACTAGTGACCCTTTACATTGAGAGGTTATGGGAAATTTCAAAGCAACTCAAGAGCTCATTCGTATTATTGCAAATTGAAGCACTCGAAAAACCTATAATTTCCCAAGTGTTTCACATTGGAGAGAGCTCATTCACTAAGCCTAGATTGATAAGAAATATCCAAAGCTTAGTAGAGATATCCTAGCCTTTACACTATTCTTATTGTAAAGGATATCTCATCCTAGTTTAAAACCAACCCAAAACCCAAACCCCTTGTTAAGGTAGTTTGTGTGTGTTTTGTTGGTGAGTTGGAGTTGTAAAGAGTTAGTAAGCTACAGTGAGTTAGCCAGAAAACTCTAGAGAAGAAGTTATTAAGCTACTTGTGGTAGTCAGAACACTTGTGTGTGTTTGAGTTAGTAAGCTGCAGTGAGTCAGCCTGAAAACTCAAGGTAGAAAAGTGAGTAAGCTACAGTGAGTTAGCCAGAAAGCTTTAGGAAGTGGTTAAGGAATTTCTCTGAAGGTCAGAGAGAGTGGATGTAGGAGCTTGAGTCTCGAACCACTATAATTCTTTGTGTTGTTTTGCTTTACATCTTTGCATTATTATCTCATTGCATATTTTTTCTTTGAAAAGCATAATTCATCGATATTGATTTGGAACCAATCATCGAAACTTGCATCAAACCGATCACAATTTCTTTAATCATTTGTTTTTATTAAAGGGAAGATTTTCAAAGAAAGCTAAAAAAAAGTATAAACATAGGGCCAACCATTCCGCACACTTGAGTAGCTAGAACAGATAGTTACTAAACTGAACTAACTCTACTGAGGGTTCAGTAAGATAAATTATCTGATCCAAGCGCCTCAGGATCTCTGATAAACTCAGGCTCAGTTGGGCTAATCTAAAGCTTAAAGCATTTCGGGATCATTGTCTCGATGAGACTTTGACTCGAGGCAATCTGTGCTTCTCAAGGCAAAATCATCAGGATAACCTGACCCATCTGACCTCAGTGAAAGAAAAGTTTTAAAAATCATTGAACACGTGTATTCCCCACCCCATACACGTGTGAGACTCTTTAGCACCAGGACCAACAAGTGTTATTAGAGCAGTGGTTCAATTTGACCACTTGCTTTGGTAGCCATAGTCTAAATTGCTGAAAGACTTTGGTGGTCTACTGAATAGATCTGTTTGTTGATATCTTACAAGGCTCAGTCATCATGCCTTCTAAGAAACTTCCTATGTTCTCTGTTGAGAGCTATGATATATGGAGATTAAGAATGCAGGCTCATCTGTATTCAAAACATGAAAGAATGTGGAGAGTGGTTTCTGAAGGACCATTTAAATTTACTGTTGTGAATCCCAGAATCATCGTCTTCGAGAGAAATGATCGAGAGATGAATTTCCAAAATCGATGATCAACTTACTCTCGATGAGAGAAAGTTAGTCAATCTTGACTACATTGCTAAAGATACTTTTTGTATAGCACTATTGATGATGGTGTTATGGGGATGATTTCTCCTTTGTGAAACGCGCAAAAGAAATATGGGACACACTTGTCATTATGTGTCAAGGCACAAATCATATTAAGGAAAATAAACTTTTCATTTGCTATTGGAAAGTTTGATAGCTTTGAAATGGAAGATAGTGAATCCATTGACAAACTTGAGGTCAGATTCACTAGCATCATGAATGATCTGAGTGCTCTTGGGAAAAGATACCCACAGAGAGAAGTGGCACTGAAAATTCTTAGAGGATTATCTAAGAAATGGGATATACATGTTGTGGTGATTGAAAACACCAAAAATATTGATTCCAAGCCATATCAACAAGTTTTTTCTGAACTGAAAGCTTATGAGTTTGTGATAGACAAGAAATCTAAGAAATCTGACAACAAAGCAAGAATGTGGCTTTCAAAGCCAAAGAGAAATCCTGTAAGTCTAGAGAGTCTGAGAACTCACTTGCCAAAAAATCGGGATGAAAGCGGGAGGATAAGCTAATCTTGATGGCAAGGAGGTTTGAAAGACTTAATAGCAGATATGGGAAATATAAGAAATATTACAGGAATCACAGGAACAAGAGAGACTCAGAAGCTGAGGACAGATACACTGAGAAAAGAAAGGACCAGAAAGCTGAAGGATCCTCATCCAAGAAGAAGAACTCCAAAACCAAGGAGGAAAATGATCAGGATGATGATACCAACAGATGTTACAACTGTAAGAAGAAAGGTCACTTTCAATATGACCATCTTTGAAATTTGAGTGCTAAAAGAAATAAAGGAAAGACATGCCAAGAGAGACAAGAAGATCTCCAAAGAAGAAAGCTATGATTCTTTGAGGAAGAAGAACATTCAAGTAGGTTCCAGGTTCCTCGGATGAGATTTTCTCGAGATAGTGACAAATGATGATATCTATCTTTATGGTCGTGGAGGAGGTAAATTCTTCTATCTCTGTTGTTGCTCCTACACAAGCACATGAGTTCTCAAGTTCTCATCAGAAACAAATAACTTTGACTTGATGGATTCATTTGAGAATCTTATGAAGGACTATTACGTGTTACAAGAACGCCATGAAAACTCAAGAGCATAACAAGGAACCGGATCACGAGAATATGAAATGGAAAGACTCTAAAAATGCTGAGATCACTTCTCAATTGATGGGAACTACTGATGAACTAGATGTTCTGAAAGTATAACTCTCATAAAAAGAGAAGGTGATAGAAATCCTGAATGGAAAATTAGAGAAATCCACTAAAGAGATTCAAATTTTATCGGAATCGAAGTTCAATGACCTCTTTGAGAAGCATGAAACTCTAAAGAAATGTGAGGATAGTCTTTGCAGAGAAAGTTAGCTCTATTGAATTCGCATATAAAGTGATAGATGAAATTCAGAGTTATCAAAGACCTGCAACTATAAAAGCTGGATTGGGATATATTCCAGGGGGAACCTCACAAAGTCTTCTGAATGTTGCCTCTAGTAGAACAAGACTGTATTTGTTAAACAAGTGGCATCTAATCTTCTTACTGAAGAACTGCCCAGAGTTTTAGACAAGGGTAAAGGACCTATGGTTTCAGAAAAACTGAAGGTTCAGGGAAGAAAGCCCAGACCTCAGGAAACGGCTAGAAAACCTAAACACTCAAGAGGGAAATCTTTCGTGCCAAGACTTCAAAGCCTCAAGGCTAAGAATACCAACCTAAAGAGATCTACTTCGAACCATCGGAGGAATTTTCGGGAAGAGAAACAAAAGCAGAGATATTCTCAATGAAAAAGACCAAGTCCTCAGATTACTAAAAGACCCCAATTTAAGTACAGACAACCTAAACCCCACTTGCCTAAGGGTAAAGGTTTCCTGAACCCAAGTCAGCAGAGACAGAGACCAGCTGCACAAAAGCCAAGGCACTTGAACAAAAGGCCTGAACCCAAGAAGAACTTTAAGGCTCATGTTCATGCTAAGGCTGTCACTCATACACAGGATACTGCCAAGGCACCTATGGTGGTGAATGTGTATGTAGATGTTTATGGGAGACAAATCAGCCACTCTAAAGTAATTAGAGTTGTTAGGCAGATTTGGGTTCCAAAAGGTACAGCTAACCTGGTAGGACCCTACACCAAATGGGTACCTAAGAACTGATCTGTTTTTTAGGTGAATGAAAAAGGCTCTGAGCTGAATGAAAACAACATAGCACTGATGAGTGGAAATGAATTGGGTACTGCTGTATGGTATCTGGATAGTGGATGTTCAAGACATATGACAGGATATAAGCAACTAATCACTGACTATGTTGAGCAAAAAGGCCCTCAGATCACATTTGGAGACAATTCAAAGGACAAAATGAAGGATATGGAACTCTTGAAGTTGAATCTGTTTCATATCCATGGTGTTTTTCATATGTGTGCGGGTCTAAAGCATAACTTGCTTTCTATCACCAATTTTGTGACAAAGGATTGGTGTTGAGTTCTCAAAGAACTTATGTTATGTGAAAGACAATACTTCACGTAAAAAATTTTCTTGACCGGTACTAGAAAAGGAAATGTGTATCTTCTTTGATTGGAGTTCAACTCCTAAAGATACATGTTTGGTTGCAAAAAGTTCCATCGATACCCGGTTGGTTTGTGGTAAAAAAAGAATGAATCACTTAAACTTCAAAACCCTGAACAAACTTGCAAGATTAGAACTTGTGAGGGGGTTACCCAATGAAGTGTTTAGTAATGATCATGTATGTGATGCTTGTCAGAAAGGAAAACAAATCAGAGCATCTTTCAAAAGCAAAGTAGATGTTTTCTTGATAGAATACTATAACCTGTTACATATGGATCTCTTTGGTCCAAAGAACACTGTGAGCACTATTGGAAGAAAATACACACTTGTGGTAGTTGATGACTACTCTAGATACACATGGGTTATATTCTTACTCAGTAAGAAAGAGACTCGAACAAAATTACTGAACCTCGGGAAAAAGGCTCGAGATTGAAAAAGAATCGAAGTGTGGTCAAAATCGGATCGGATAAAGGAACCGAGTTTATCAATCATATCATATCGATTATTGTGCAACCAAATGGAATAGCTCATGAAACATCATTTGCAAGGACCCCACAATGAATGGTGTTCTTTGAAAGAAGAAATAGGACTCGAAAGAAGTTGCAAGAGGACAATGATTTTTGAAGTCGATATTCCTAAGAGATTTTGAAATTTGAAAAGTTATCAACACTGCATGCTACTCTCAGAACAGATCCATGCTGACCAAGAACCAAGGAAAAACTCCATATGAGCTGTGGAATGAAATGAAGCCTCTTGTTTCTTTCTTTCGTGTGTTTGGTTGCAAGTGTTTCATACACAATAATGGTAAAGATCAGTTGAAAACTTTTGATAGCAAAGCTGATGAAGGGATATTCTTAGGATATTCTGAAGTCAGTAAAGCCTTCAGAGTTTACAACTGTAGGACTCTTATTGTGGAAGAAACACCTCATGTTGTTTTTGATGAATCTACTTGTGTTCAGAAGAAACAGGAACATGACTCAGGAGAACTGATCAAGAGAATCACCAGACTTAGCCTGAAAAAGAATTATAAAACAACATCTGAACCTGAAAAGAAAAAGTCATTCACTTTCTATGAATGGAGTGAATCAGACTCAGACAAAGAAGTTCAGGATGAAAAAACTCAGGATGATGAGACTCAGGATGGAAATTCTCCACTGAAGGAAAGCCAACACACTGAAGCTGACCAATCTGAACATACAACAGTTCAGACTCAGGTATGTAATGCCAATGAAGATGTGGTCACAGTTTAGGCAAACTCTGAATCTATCAACCAATGGGGAACAAATGTCTCTAACAATGTTCTGAATAGAATTTTCCCTGAGGAAGATGATTCTCTTTCTCCTTTTCTGTTGTTCCCTGAATTTAATGAACTACCCGAACCTAACATTTCTGATGTTGAGGATACTACTGAAGGGGGAACATCCAGGAGAAAATGGTTGGATAGTCATCCTAAAAATCAGATTGTGGGTGATCTATCAGATGGTGTCAAAACAAGAAGGTTCCATGGAGAAAGTGCTCTGTTCTGCTGCTTCCTATAAAAAAAAAGAACTCATCGAGATTGAAGAAGCTCTACAAGATTCATTTTGGATTACTGCTATGTAAGAAGAGCTGAATCAGTTCTCAAGGAATGAAGTTTGGGAGCTAGTGGATAGACCTAAGAGGCTTAATGTGATTGGAACTAAGTGGGTGTTCAAGAATAAGAGAGATGAAAACAACAACATTGTAAGAAACAAGGCAAGACTAGTTGCACAAGGTTATTCCCAAGAAGAAAGCTTGGATTATGATGAAACCTTTGCACCTGTTGCAAGACTAGAAGCCATCAGATTGTTTCTTGCATATCTTTCGCCTACATGAAATTCACATACCATCGGATGGATGTGAAAAGTGCATTTCTAAATGGTGTGCTTAAGGAAGAGGTTTATGTGGAACAAACTCCTGGTTTCAGGCAGAATGACCAAGTTTACATGCTCAGGAAAGTCTTGTATGGTCTTAAGCAAGCACCCCGAGCATGGTATGATACCTTTTTCTCGATTTCTTCTTGACCATGGTTTTATAAAAGGAACTATTGATAGGACTCTGTTCAGGATAGAAGATGGGAAAGACATCTTACTTGTTCAGATTTATGTAGATGACATCATATTTGGATCTCCAAATCATCAGTTGTGTGAAAAGTTTTCTACCCTGATGAAAGGAAAGTTTGAGATGTCAATGATGGGGGAGATGAATTTCTTTCTTGGACTTGGTGAAACAAACTAAGGAAGGAATTTTTTCATCAATCAAAGCAAAATACACCGGAGATCTAATTGCAAAGTATGGTGTACATAATTGCAATGCGAGTTAGAATTCCTATGAATACTAACTACAAGATGGATCCCGATCACGAAGTCAAATCATAAATCTGCGATTATAGAGGATCATTGGATCATCGCTATATCTCACGTGACAAGTAGGCCCGATATAACATTTGCTATTGAGATATGTGCAAGATACCAAGCTAATCCTAAGACTAGTTACATGGAAGCCGCCAAAAAGATTCGAAATATCTTAAAAAAGGCTTTGTGAATAGAGGATTATGGTATCCGGTGATGATAACCTTGAATTAGCGGTTATTGGGATCTCGATTATGGAGGATGTAGAATTGATGTAAAGTCTACCACATGAACTTGTCAATTTCTTGGAAGTAAACCGATATCATGGTTTTCAAAGAAACAAACCTCAGTAGCAACCAGAACTACTGAAGCTGAATACATGGTTGCAGGAAGTTGTTGTGCACAGATTCTTTGGCTCAGACAACAATTGAGGGATTATAAGATTATAGCCAATGAAGTACCTATATTTTGTGATAATAATAGTGCAATTGCTATTACACAAAATCCAGTATTGCACACCAGATGTAAGCATGTTGATATCAAACATCACTTCATCAGAGATCATGTTGAGAAGAAAGACATCAGAATGGAGAAAATTCATACTGATAAATGAGAGCTGATATCTTGACTAAACCTTTGGCTGAATCAAGATTTCAGGAACTATCAGTTGAATTAGGCATGTTGGATCCAGGTGAATAAAGCAAATCTGAAAAATTGAAGGTTTTCAGATGCATGAAGTTTTCTCAGGTTTTTACTGAAAAACTCAGGATAAAATTGAAAGTACTGAACACTGAGTCTTGGGAAACTCAGTTATCCTGAAGATCAGTACTCAGTATTATACTGACCTTTTATCAAGATCAATTATCAAGGTCAAAACTCAGTAAGACTGATGGAGAAAATTAGTCTGAAGAAGTATTGACTCATGCAACACATTTATTGTCTAACTGAATCTCAGTAATCATTGGCAATAAATAACAAAACACCTGAAGGAATATTTGGGCGGGACCTTTGAAATCCAGGAAGAAAGTCAATGGTCTACAGGAACAGTAATTAAATGCACTGTTCATTAATCACCAATAGGGATAAATTGGCGGCTTAATATTTGTGAAATCGTCCTTTCACATACCCGATTTAGTCGGTTTTTAATCTCAACCGTCGATTTCTTCATCTATGTGATTTCCAATAAATCAAAATCTTATATCTATTGAAGAATTTCCTTCAAAGCCCGATTCCAAAATAGCCTTCATCTTCAAACACTCTGCTTCAAAAAAACTCTCGATTGCCCAGAATTTTTCATCTTTCTCAAAACCCTTCACAAAAATTCTCCAAAAATGATGTTCTCTGTATACGACAAGCTTGCCATTTCTAATAAACCTTGGTACGAATATGTCGTATCTCTTGAAAGCTCATCAAATGCAACTCACGAAGAGGAAGCGTTGCATATGATTTGGTTGGCAAAGCTTACTTGCCTGGTTGCGAATCAACCAGAGACCGAATATGCAAAAGAGGTAATAGAGTTTATCTCGAATTTGAAATTAGATGATGAAGATTGTATATAATCACAGATTACTGTCTCGCATTTAGAGCATAGTTCAAAATATGTGGATTTTGTTAGGGAATTGTATATTATTCCCAAGAATCTTAATGCCATATATGAATTAAGCGATAGAGGTGAAGACCCTACGGTATATATGATGGGTAGGGAGCAAGAATATCTGGATAAGATTGCAGAGCATCCAGTAAAGTTCGAAGCTACTCTGAATAAAAGGTATTTGAAGCCTAAATATCGAGTATTGCTGGACATTGTAAGTAAATGCATCATGAGTAGGTCTGGCAGCTTTGAACAGATAAGCACGCCTAAGTTGAGGCTAATGGCGACAATTGAAGATTCACCTACCACTGCATTCAACTGGTTACACTATTTAATCAAAGTGGTATGTGATCAAGCCAAACACGTAAAAAAGGTGAATGGGTCTGTTGTTGTCAAAGGAAAGATCCTTCATGCAACCAAGATTGCATTCATCTTGGAAATGTGCAGAGAAGAGGAGGATATCTTTGCCAATTCCTCGTCCTTTCCAAAGTCAAAAATCCTGTTCAAACCACCAACAACAAAAAAGACTTTGAAAGGAAAGAGAGAGAAAAGCTCTAAGTCTCAGGAGGAGACCGCTGAAGAAGAAGTTGTTGAAGACAATCAAGCCAGGGGGAAAGCCCTGATGCAAGTGAAAAGAGAAAAGGGAGAGAATCTGAAGAAGAAAACACTGGCTCCTCAGAAACGTAGAAAGCTTCATTCTATTACTGAGGAGGAGGTCAGTGACACTGAGGATATTCAACCTGAAGGCCAGCAATGGTTGAAATCTCCACTGCAGGTTCTGGCTCAGGTTGTGACAATTGCGCAAGATCAAGAAACTGAGGAACATGTTTTCTCTGAGTTACTCGGAACTTCTCTGAGCTCAGATAAAATTTCTCAGGAAATCTTCAAGGGACCTCAGGTTCCTACTGAAGAGATACCTGTTCAGACCTCAGATCAGTCTGAACCTCAGGAACTGCTGAATTTGGATGCGCTCCTGAGTGAACCATTTCTCGATCCATCAGCACCTGAACTCTTGCAATCTGATCCTACTGACCCTGAGAGCCCAAAGATGAAGAAGGGAGAGGCAGAAGAAACTGAGTGGCGCAGCAAGGGGGAACGATTCATTCTTGATAGGTACCCTGAGCTGAGCGCATATCCTGACCTTCAGGATCTCTTCTTCAGACTCAGAACCACTGTGTACATCCTGAATCAGACTCTTCCAGAGATGCTGAATATAGCCTCCTTCAGAGGAGAAGACTAGTGGAATGCTGAGACTGCTGTTTTGACAGAGTTCTCTGGATTCAGGAAGACCAAGCTCAGGATGAAAAATGCTGATTTTGATGAGCTAGTCAAGAGGAAGGTGGCTGAGAGAAGGGAAGCCGATGTTGATGCCTCAAGTTCTAAGGATCAAGATAAAGAGGGTGACAAACAAGATGATCCTGAAAATCAATCTCAGATGGAGAAGGACACTGATGCTGGACAGACTGATATCTCACATCCTCAGACTGAAGTTAGCACTCTTCAGGTATCTTTTGGCACTATTAAACATTATGCCAAAGCTGCTGAAGTTCCTATCTTTAAATCTATTATGTCTGATATGCAGACTGAGGCTCAGATGGAGCACCCAGCTCAGGTGGAAAAAGTTGTACACACTCCAGAGATTGATCTCAGTCTTATCCTGGATAAATTGGAGAAGGTGGTGCCGATGGTGGAGAAAGTGACTCAATTAGAAGAAACCTTGGCAACCCAATCTCAGAAGCTGGAAAATTTGAGTTCATCTTCAGACATGCTGCAACTACAAACATCTCATGCTGATAAAATGACTACCTTGGAAGGAAAGGTTGATGTAGTCAAAACTGAGCTCAATGCAGAGATGAAGCAGATGTATCAGGAAAGAACTGCCTATCTAGAAGCCAAGCTGGTTGAGAAGAATGATCTAATGATCAAGACAACTGTTGAGGAAATGGGCTCTATGCTCATGACCAAGATGACAAAGATGATACATAATGTCTTCTTAAATCAGTTTGCACCTCTTTCTGAAGAGTTCTCAATGGCTAAAAATCACATGAGAAGGCTAGAGGATGAGCATGATCAGTTGGCAGGGGAAGTGCGAAGTATAAGCAAAGAGCAATACCATATGGATACTGCACTTTCTCAACTTCTTCCAAGGTATGGTGCCAAAAAGGGGGAAAGGCCTGGTGACAAACTAAGTGAGTTGTTGGCACAAATCTTGAAGAGAAAGGCTCAGAAAGAAGCTGAAGAAAAGATTATTGCTGATGCCTTAAAAGAAGTTGAAGCCACTGAGAAGCTCAAGTTCAAAGAAGCTGAGAAGCCAATCTACACTCAAACTTCTGAGCAAACTATTCAGGAAGTAATTTCTGAGAAACTGGGTGGTAGAAGGATGATTGAGACAAGCCAAGCCGGTGAAGAACAAGTCAGACCTGGAAAGAGAAAGGCTGTGACATTTGTAGAACAAGAGAAGAAGAAAAGAGCTAAAGCTTCTAAGTCTACTCAGAGGAAATTGATAATAGATTTTGAAGAAGAAAGAAATTTGAAAAAGAAGAAAAAAAAAGAAGTCTTCAATACTAAGAAAGCTCTAAAAACCCTTCAAATTGAAAAGGAGAAGAAAATTAACATACTTGTCATGTCGTGTTCTGTGATCGGAAAAAAAAAAGAAAGAAGAAGAAAAAAAAAGAAGAAGTGGTTTCAAGAAGTTTTTGAGCAAAAGGAGGGGTACAGAGAAAGCTCAGAAATGGCCGCACATTGACAAATGGATGCCTATTCAGTTCAATGATGCGTTGGAGGAAATCAAGAGAACCTTCTGGTTCTATTATGAGATTCTGAGAGAATGGAGGGGGAGCAACTCGGATATGAATGAAGCCTTCATTGAGTACTTACTGACATTCTATCCTAAGTACCTGCAAAGTTGGATCAACTTGGCAGATGAAGGAAATACGCAGATAGTAGCCCCTGGTTCATACACTTACCTAGCTCCAAGACTTGAGAATGGCTATGTGAATGAAACAACCATTTCTCAGGAGATAGCTCAATATGCCATCCAGCTAGGCCTAACAGGAAACAACCCTGATATCATCAAAGCAAGGGATGAATTGAAGAAGAGATACTATGGGATGTTCAACTTTGGAAGTGCGGAGGATGAAGTTGATAAAGACTGAAGATTTTGTTCTTCTGTTTTTGTTTTTGATTTTCATTGTAATCTGTAACTCTGATCTTACATCAATGAAAATTTTATCCTTATGCTCAAAGATAATATCTCATTATCTTTTTACATGTCTTTTATGTTTGATATGCCTTATGTTTTGAAAATTGTTGGGAGTATTGCCATTTTGGATTGTAATAGAAAAACTGAAACCTGAGTATAGGTTAGGTTTTTGTAACAAGATGGTTTTGGCATCATCAAAAAGGGGGAAATTGTTGGGAGATGAATTGAATAAAGAAGTTTTGATTAGATCCCAAAACCCCTGAGTATGACATGTTCAGGATAATCTTGATAGACTGAGTCAGGATGCAGTATAGAGGAAGAAAACACTGTACTTTACTGACACTGAAAGCGACAGGACACTGAAAAATGTCAGTAGTACTATGTTCCAGACTGCAAAAATTGGTGATTGGCTACATGAATGCATATTTCCTAAAACATGCAAGGGAGTATTAAAACCCAAAATATAGTCGTTCATCAAACACCATAAGAGGAAACTCATGAAGCTATCTCCTCCAACAGATAGTTTTTCAAGAGTGACCTTGGTGAAGTTGCCTATAAATACTAGTGACCCTTTACATTGAGAGGTTATGGGAAATTTCAAAGCAACTCAAGAGCTCATTCGTATTATTGCAAATTGAAGCACTCGAAAAACCTAGAATTTCCCAAGTGTTTCACATTGGAGAGAGCTCATTCACTAAGCCTAGATTGATAAGAAATATCCAAAGCTTAGTAGAGATATCCTAGCCTTTACACTGTTCTTATTGTAAAGGATATCTCATCCTAGTTGGAAACCAACCCAAAGTCCAAACCCCTTGTTAAGGTAGTTTGTGTGTGTTTTGTTGGTGAGTTGGAGTTGTAAAGAGTTAGTAAGCTACAGTGAGTTAGCCAGAAAACTCTAGAGAAGAAGTTAGTAAGCTACTTGTGGTAGTCTGAACACTTGTGTGTGTTTGAGTTAGTAAGCTGCAGTGAGTCAGCCAAAAAACTCAAGGTAGAAAAGTGAGTAAGCTACAGTGAGTTAGCCAGAAAGCTTTAGGAAGTGGTTAAGGAATTTCTCTGAAGGTCAGAGAGAGTGGATGTAGGAGCTTGAGTCTCTGAACCACTATAATTGTTGTGTTGTTTTGCTTTCTGTACTGCATTATTATCTGTTGCATGTTTTTCACTGAAATCATAATTCACTGATATTCAGTTGGAACCAATCCACTGAACTTGCATCAAACTGATCACATCCTTAATCACTGTTTTATTAAAGGGAAGATTTCAGCAAAGCTAAAACGAGTATAAACATAGGGCCAACCATTCCGCACACTTGAGTAGCTAGAACAGATAGTTATCAAACTGAACTAACTCTATTGAGGGTTCAGTAAGATAAATTATCTGATCCAAGCGCCTCAGGATCTCTGATAAACTTAGGCTCAGTTGGGCTAATCTGAAGCTTCTGAAAGCAGCTCAGGATCATTGTCTCAGTAGACTTTGACTCGGGGCAATCTGTGCTTCTTAGGGCAAAATCATCAGGATAACCTGACCCATCTGACCTCAGTGAAAGAAAAGTTTTAAAAATCACTGAACAAGTGTATTCCCCCCCATACACGTGTGAGACTCGTTAGCACCGGGACCAACACAATTGTCACAGACAATGGAAAGTATTTCGACGGATACAAAATTGATGTTTTCTTCGCGAAATGGAAGATTGCGAAGTTGTTCTATACACCCTACCATTCACAGTCGAACGGCCTACTGGAGGCGGTGAACAAAATAATCAAGCACACTCTCAAAATTCAGCTCGAAGGATCTAAAGGGTTGTGGGCGTTCAAGATCCCATATATTCGGTGGTGTTACCGAACTACCTTTCGAAATTTGACAGGCTAAACACCTTTCGCCCTAGCTTTCGGAACAGAAGCGGTCATACCCGCCGAGGTCGAGATACGCAGTTATCACACCTCACAAACCGTCATGGAGTCCAACGATCAAGCTCTATCTCTCGAGCTCGATCTCATCGAAAAAAAAGAATGAACGTCGACTTAAGAAATGTGAACTACAAGCAAAAGTCAGAAAATTACTATAACTCGAAGGTCAAGATACGAAAGTTCAAGATTGGCAATCTAGTCATGCAAAAGATACTCGGAGTGCCAAAAGGAGTGTTTGGCCCGACTTGGGAAGGGCCTCTAAGAATTTCAAGATGTTTGTCAAAGGGGGCTTACGAGCTCGAAGATACCAAAGTCATTCCGGTTCAGTGCCCGTGGAATGTGACCTACCTCAAAAAATATTATCAGTAAAGTAAGAAATTTTAGGATTTTCTACTTTTATGTATTTAGTAACCTGAGTAAAAAGTGAAATCAATTTCAGTTCTTTGTCCAAAAAGTTTGTCACAATTTTTTACATTTAGGAACTTGGGGGCATGTCTCCGACCTTCCTCGAGGTCATTTTTTAGGATAGATTCCCAAATGAAAATAAGTTTTTAAAGAATAAGGACAGGGGGATAAGGGTGCGACCTCCCATAAGGTCGCACCAACCAGAATAATTGTCCTAAATCTTCAAAAGGGAAATAAATTACCAAAGGCAAAGTTGCAAAGTCAATAAGACAACCAAGTCGCAAAGTCAATAAGATGACAAGCCAAGAGAAACCGCGTATACCCAAGCCAAGTACACCAAAGGCAAGACAGAGTTGCAAAGTCAATAAGACAACTACGTCGCAAAGTCAATAGGACGACAAGCCAAGGGAGACCACACATTATCATCTATAAGACGACCTAGGTCGCATGCCACATCAAAGTCGACCAAGCCAAAAAAATTCCAAAGGAAGATAAGGTCACAAAAGTTACTAATTAACAGTTCAATTATCATATTTTTTATAATTTAGGACCTCAAGCATACAAGCCTACCGATCTCGGAGTGTTTGAAATTACAAGCCAACTGACCTCGAAGTGTTCACGCATACAAGATACATTTCAAGAAATACTAAGTCATATGGACATCGAGCAAGCATTAAAAAGAAAGACAGGAAAATAAATGAACAATATCAAGGAAATTAAAGGAAATGGTTCATTGATAAAGCCCGCAGGCAGCGAAGTACAGTACAGAAAGCCCCAAGGGCAAACAAGCAAACCAAATTTACAGAAAACCCTGAAGGGCGAACACAACAACGGCCTGAAGGTAACCAACTAACTTTTTAGAGATAAGGGAGTCAGCTCGGCGGAGCATCCAAGGTCCCCTCATTAGGGTTGATCGACACATTTTGTTCGACCTCGGGAATCTCAATGCCTGCCTGACCCCTTTCACCATCAACATCGCCACCGCCGCCATCAACCTCACCATCGCCATCGCCATGCTCGCTGGCCGACGCATTAGTTTCGGCCCCCATCTTCAAAAGCTCCTCTGGATCATAGAGGTTGGCCTCAGGAGGAAGAAAGCTGAAGTCGATGCCGAAGGCAGTTAGGTCCTTGATCGAGAGATCATCCTTCTCTCGAATGGGATTATTGCGCATATAGGAGACGAGCAGCTCTTTCATCGCCATTCGAGCTCCCTCAAGGTTGCCAGCTCGGTGGCATGCCTGAATAACATTGGAAAAGGAATGGATGTAGGCCATATTGGTGACATGATGGCGCTCCAACTTAATAGTGATGGGGTGCTCCTTAACCTAGGCCTCCAAATGCCGGCATCGGTCCTCCACCTCGGCAGTCTTGTCCATACTCTCCTTTAGCTTCTTCTTCTGAAGTTCAAGATCTTTTCGCTGTTAGCGGATTATCTTCCCCATGTCATCCCTCTCTCTGACCACCTCCCTGTACCTCTCTCGGCAGTGACCTTGGCAGAAATGGCGGACTCCCTCTCTTTGGCATGCCTTTCCAGGTCCTTATTCATGGTCACGTAGGCCGCCACAGCTCGCACAACGTGTGACCTCGCCATCTCTATTGCTCCCGACTCTTTTAAAAAAAGGCCAGCGAGCGGCATAGATGGGCAACCCCGGAGGTCATGTTCTCGGGGAAGTGCTGAGTCCGGACCTCCTCATGTACAGTCCGGGTCCAGGATTTTGGCGCGTCCTCAGCAATTCGCCGGAGGTAAGCGGGTTGGGCATCATTGGCGGCGAGAGGCCGCGACCATAGATAGTTGCGAGTGGCCTCACCTTAGAAAACCCCACCGTCTAGCTTGTACCTGCAAGATAACCATGTATATTAATAGGAACTCTTTTAAGCATAAGCGATGGACAAGAAAGTATAATACGGAGATCGGAAATTACCTTTGACGGTAGTCCGGGCTCCACCCCAAGAAGGTATCATCCTCAGCCTCGTGATCCCGGTGGCTGGTAAGCTCGAAGACAGTGTCGGGGTTCCCCCCGGACTCAAAAACCACCATTTTCCCACTTGGGGATTTCCTCAAGGCATCCATATTCATGGAAGGGTGAGGTTATTTAGCCGAGCTCTCTTTAGCTGTTTGGGTCTCGGTGGCCCCCCACTTTTGGCCCCGCCCGCGATGAGCGATATTGGCTTTCGGCTACGAGACCCCACTAGTCTCGCCCTGTTCTTTTTGCCTCTTCTTATTGGTTTTCTGCCTCGACAGTTCCAAGGCCCGGGCAATCTTCTCGCACATTTATTCAGTGTTCAGATTCTCCATTACTTCGAGGACTTTGGCGGAGGTGAAGTGGATAGGCTCGATGAAAGAAAATAAAAAATAGAAAAATCAGGAAGATATCATAGTAAGGTCGCTAGATAAAAAACGAGGTCAAAAGAGGTTCACATCGCTTATCGAGAATAACAGAGTCCAGGGAAGAGCGAGGTGGAACGGTCAAACCGCCAATTCCTAACACTTCAATCTTTGCAGAACCGTGAGAGATCGCTCGTCTGGATCAGTGAGGTAGACTTGAATTAGCTGGACCAAGAAATGAATTGAAAGAACAGAGGTTTTAGAATTCTTGGGATCTGCGATGAGAAGGAGAAGTTAAATCAGTACTATGAAAAAGACAAAATCAAAAGGATTTAAGTTTGAAAGTTTCATAGTCGCGAGGTATGTCGCGATATCCGAGGGTCCATAGGGCAAAGACAGGACTCAGCCACGCTCCCCCCACTATCCACCATTTCTCCTTCCAATCTTGAACCTTGTTCGGAAGGTCCTCAATCACTTTCATGTACGTGTAAGCTTTCACGTAGTAATAACCTGGGTCCTTCCCCCACTTCGCCAGTGAGATCAGAGAGTTTACTTCCTTGACAGAGGGAAATGCTTGGGGCTGAATATGACCGAACAGAGACAGGATCCCAATGATGGTACTCCACCCGTTTGGAGTAATCTGTGTCGGGGCTAGACCCCAGAACCATAATAACAAGGTAATCAAAGGATGGAGCGGGAAACGAAGCCCAATCAATCGTCCTCTCACTTCTCTCATTTCTCCTCTCTCTCTCTCTCTAACTTTTCGCCGCCCTCTCTCTTCTCTCATACTCCTTTATCTCTCTCTCTCTCTCTCTCTAACTTCTAATCTATTTCTCTCCAAAAATCAACACACCACCACTGTTGGGAGATGAATTTAATAAAGAAGTTTTGATTAGATCCCAAAACCCCTGAGTATGACATGTTCAGGACAATCTTGATAGACTGAGTCAGATTTCAGTATAGATTGTTCAGGAAGTTATCTGCACCATGTATGTATAGCCAGATATAGATCGGGAGTTAGATTTATAGATCAAAGTTAGATTTAGAAGATATTCAAGAAGATCTCAAGACTCGGAAGACTGAACGGAAGAATGAAGAAATAAAGATTCATACAAAATCGAGGAAAATGCTTATTTTAAAAAAAAGGAAAGATATTGTCAAAACATTCAAAGACAAAAAGGAACTAAGTCTCCAGGTGAAGGTTGAAAATTCAGAGAGATTGACCTAAAGAGCCGTTTTATTTGTCTACATTCTTTGAAGATAAGAAACAATCAGAGGAAGACAAATGTTCGACACCGAGAGGCAGCGGGAAGAATTAAATATCTATACTAAGTTCATACAAAAATTGGTGATTGGAAAATGCTTATTTTTAAAAAAAAGGTTCAAATAAATATTGTCCATGAAGTTATCTGTTACGGAAGTTTTTTAAAAGCAACCTTGGTGAAGAGCTATAAATCATTCCTTCTACATTCTTGAAAAATTCAAAGCACATTCGTATTCTTGCAAAAAACCCTAGAAAACCCTAGAATTTCCCAAGTGTTTCACATTGAAGAGAGCTCATTCACTAAGCCTAGATTGCTAGAAATATCCAAAGTTAAGTAGAGATATCCTAGCCTTTGCATTTGTTCTTATTGTAAAGGATATCTCACCCTAGTTGGAAACCAACCTGAAACCCAAACCCTTTGTTAAGGTAGTTTGTGTGTGATTTGTTGGTGAGTTAGAGTTGTAAAGAGTGAGTAACCTACAGTGAGTTAGCCAGAAAACTCTAGAGAAGAAGTTAGTAAGCTACTTGTGGTAGTCTGAACACTTGTGTGTGTTTGAGTTAGTAAGCTGCAGTGAGTCAGCCAGAAAACTCAAAAGTAGAAAAGTGAGTAAGCTACAGTGAGTTAGCCTGAAAACTTTAGGAAGTGGTTAAGGAATTTCTCTGAAGATCAGAGAGAGTGGATGTAGGAGCTTGAGTCTCTGAACCACTATAATTGCTGTGTTGTTTGCTTTCTGTACTGCATTATTATCTGTTGCATGTTTTTCACTGAAAGTTGATTTTACTGATACTCAGTTGGAATCAATCCACTGAACTTGCATCAAATTGATCACAACCTTAATCACCGTTTCAGTAAAAGGAAGAAAGAATTTCAGCAAATCTAAAACGAGTATAAACTTAGGGCCAACCATTCCGCACACTTGAGTAGCTAGAAAAGATAGTTACCAAACTAAACTAACTCTACTAAGGGTTCAGTAAGATAATTATCTGATCCAAGCTCCTCAGGATCTCTGATAAATTCAGGATCAGTTGGGCTAATCTGAAGCTTCTGAAAGCAGCTCAGGATCCTTGTCTCAGTAGACTTTGACTTAGGGCAATCTGTGCTTCTCAGGGCAAAATTATCAGGATAACCTGACCTATCTGACCTCAGTGAAGAAAAAGTTTCAAAAATCACTGAACACGTGTATTCCCCCCATACACTGTGAGACTCGTTAGCACCGGGACCAACAAGTGATATCAGAGCAGTGGTTCAGTCTGACCACTTGCTTTGGTAGCCATAGACTTAATTGCTAAAAGTCTTTGGTGGTCTACTGAATAGATCTATTTGCTGATATCTTACAAGGCTCAGTCATCATGCCTTCTAAGAAACTTCCTATGTTCTCTGTTGAGAGCTATGATCTATGGAGATTGAGAATGCAGGCTCATCTGTATTCAAAACATGAAAGAATGTGGAGAGTAGTTTCTGAAGGACCATTCAAATTTACTGTTGTGAATCCGGAATCACCGTCTTGAGAGGAATGATCCCAGAGATGAATTTCCAAAGCCTGATGATCAACTTACTCCTGATGAGAGAAAGTTAGTCAATCTGGACTACATTGCTAAACATACTTTGTATAGAACTATTGATGATGGTATTATGGGGATGATTTCTCATTGTGAAACTGCAAAGGAAATATGGGACACACTTGCTGTTATGTGTCAAGGCACATATCATATTAAGGAAAACAAACTTTATGTTGCTATTGGAAAGTTTGATAACTTTGAAATGGAAGATGGTGAATCCATTGACAAACTTGAAGTCAGATTCACTAGCATTATGAATGATCTGAGTGCTCTTGGGAAAAGATACCCATAGAGAGAAGTGGCACTGCAAATTCTTAGAGGATTATCTAAGAAATGGGATATACATGCTGTGGTGATTGAAAACACCAAAAATATTGATTCCATGCCATACCAACAAGTTTTCTCTGAAACACTCAGCAGAGATATTCTCAACTGAAAAGACCAAGTCCTCAGATTACTGAAAGACCCCAATTTCAGTACAGACAACCTAAACCCCACTTGCCTAAGGGTAAAGGTTTTCCTAAACCCAAGTCAGCAGAGACAGAGACCAGCTGTACCAAAGCCAATGCACTTGAACAAAAAGCCTGAACTCAAGAAGAACTTTAAGGCTCATGTTCATGCTAAGGCTGGCACTCATACACAGGGTACTGCCAAGGCACCTAGGGTGGTGAATGTGTATGTAGATGTTTATGGAAGACAAATCAGCCACTCTAAAGTAATTAGAGTTGTTAGACAGATTTGGGTTCCAAAAGGTACAGCTAACCTGGTAGGACCCTACACCAAATGGGTACCTAAGAACTAATCTATTTTTCAGGTAAAGGAAAAGGGCACTGAGCTGAATGAAGACAACATAGCCTTGATGAGTGGAAATGAACTAGCTCCTGCTGTTTGGTACCTGGACAGTGGATGTTCAAGACATATGACAGGATATAAGCAACTACTCACTGACTATGTTGAGCAAAAAGGCCCTCAGATCACTTTTGGAGACAATTCCAAAGGACAGACTGAAGGATATGGAACTCTTGAAGTTGACTCGGTTCATATCCATGGTGTTTCATATGTATCTGGTTTAAAGCATAACTTGCTTTCTATCAGTCAATTCTGTGACAAAGGATTCAGTGTTGAGTTCTCAAAGAACTTATGTTATGTGAAAGACAATGATTCACATAATATTCTACTGACTGGTACTAGAAAAGGAAATGTGTATCTTGCTGATTGGAGTTCAACTCCTAAAGATACATGTTTGGTTGCAAAAAGTTCCACTGATACCAGTTGGTTGTGGCACAAAAGACTGAATCACTTAAACTTCAAAACTCTGATCCAACTTGCAAGATTAGCACTTTTAAGGGGGTTACCAAATGAAGTGTTCAGTAAAGATCATGTATGTGATGCCTGTCAGAAAGGAAAGAAAATCAGAGCATCTTTCAAAAGCAAAGTAGATGTTTCTACTAATAGAATATTGCAATTGCTACATATGGATCTCTTTGGTCCAGTGACACCTGTGAGCACTAATGGCAGGAAATATACACTTGTGGTAGTTGATGACTTCTCTAGATACACATGGGTAATATTCTTACTCAGTAAGAAGGAGACTCTGACAAAACTGCCTGAACTACTGAAAAGGCTCAGTACTGAAAAGAATCTGAGTGTAGTCAAAATCAGATAAAAAAGGAACTGAATTTATCAACCATATTATATCTGATTATTGTGCAGGATATGGAATAACTCATGAAACATCAGTTGCAAGGACCCCACAACAGAATGGTGTTGCTGAAAGAAGAAATAGGACTTTGAAAGAAGCTGCAAGAACAATGATTGCTGAAGCTGATATTCCTAAGAGATTTTGGGCTGAAGCTATCAACAGCGCATGCTACTCTTAGAATAGATCAATGCTGACCAAGAATCAAGGAAAAACTTCATATGAGCTGTGGAATGAAAGGAAGCCTCTTGTTTCTTTCTTTCGTGTGTTTGGTTACAAGTGTTTTATACACAATAATGGTAAAGATCAGTTGAAAACATTTGATAGCAAAGCTGATGAAGGAATATTCTTAGGATATTCTGAAGTCAGTAAAGACTTCAGAGTTTACAACTGTAGGACACTTATTGTAGAAGAAACACCTCATATTGTTTTTGATGAATCTATTTGTGTTCAGAAGAAACAGGAATATGACTCAGGAGAACTGACCAAGAGAATCGGGATGGAAAAAATCAGGATGGTGAGACTCAGGATGGAAATTCTCCACTGAAGGAAAGCCAACACACTGAAGCTGACCAATCTGAACATACACCAGTTCAGACTCAGGTATGTAATGCCGATGAAGATGTGGTCACAGCTGAGGCAAACTCTGAATCTATCAACCAAGGGGGAACAAATGTCTCTGACAATGTTCTGAATGGAATTTCCCCTGAGGAAGATGATTCTCTTTCTCCTTTTCTGTTGTTCCCTGAATTTGATGAACTGCCTGAACCTAACATTTCTGATGTTGAGGATACTACTGAAGGGGGAACATCCAGGAGAAAATGGTTGGATAGTCATCCTACAAGTCAGATTGTGGGTGATCTATCAGAAGGTGTTAAAATAAGAAGGTTCCATGGAGAAAGTGCTTTGTTATGCTATTTTCTATCTGAAAAGGAACCAACTGAGATTGATGAAGCTCTTCAAGATTCAAACTGGATTGTTGCTATGCAAGAAGAATTGAATCAGTTCACAAGAAATGAAGTTTGGGAGCTAGTGGACAGACCTCAGAGACACAATGTGATTGGTACTAAGTGGGTGTTCAAGAATAAGAGAGATGGAAACAACAACATTGTGAGAAACAAGGCAAGGCTAGTTGCACAAGGTTATTCCCAAGAAGAAGGCTTGGATTATGATGAAACCTTTGCACCTGTTGCAAGACTAGAAGCCATCAAATTGTTTCTTGCATATGCTGCCCACATGAAATTCACAGTCTATCAGATGGATGTGAAAAGTGCATTTCTGAGTGGTGTGCTTAAGGAAGAGGTTTATGTGGAACAACCTCCTGGTTTCAGACAGAATGACCAAGTTTACAGGCTCAGGAAAGCCTTGTATGGTCTTAAGCAAGCACCCAGAGCATGGTATGATACCCTTTCTCAATTTCTTACTGACCATGGTTTTATCAAAGGAACAGTTGATAGAACTTTGTTCAGGATAGAAGATGGGAAGGATATTTTACTTGTTCAGATTTATGTGGATGACATCATATTTGGATCTCCAAATCATCAGTTGTGTGAAAAGTTTTCTACTCTGATGAAAGGAAAGTTTGAGATGTCTATGATGGGGGAGATGAATTTATTTCTTGGACTTCAAGTGAAACAAACTAAGGAAGGGATTTTCATCAATCAAGCAAAATACACAAGAGATATGATTGCAAAGTATGGTGTACAGAATTGCAATGCAGTTAGAATTCCCATGAATACTAACTACAAGATGGATCCTGATCCTGAAGGCAAATCAGTAAATCACAATGATTATAGAGGGATCATTGGATCATTTCTATATCTCACTGCAAGTAGGCCTGATATAACATTTGCGGTTGGGATATGTGCAAGATACCAAGCTAATCCTAAGGCTAGTCACATGGAGGCTGGCAAGAAGATTCTGAAATATCTTAAAGGCACTGTGAATAGAGGATTATGGTATCCAGCTGATGATAATCTTGAATTAACTGGTTATTCAGATGCTGATTATGGAGGATGTAGAATTGACAGGAAGTCTACCACAAGAACTTGTCAATTTCTTGGAAGTAAACTGATATCATGGTTTTCAAAGAAACAGACCTCAGTAGCAACCAGTACTACTGAAGATGAATACATGGCTGCAGGAAGCTATTGTGCACATATTCTATGGCTCAGACAACAATTGAGGGATTATAAGATTATAGCCAATGAAGTACCTATATTTTGTGACAATAATAGTTCAATTGCTATTACACAAAATCCAGTATCGCACACCAGATGTAAGCATGTTGATATCAGATATCACTTCATCAGAGATCATGTTGAGAAGAAAGACATCAGAATGGAGAAAATTCATACTGAAAAACAGAGAGCTGATATCTTGACTAAACCTTTGGCTGAATCAAGATTTCAGGAACTATCAGTTGAATTAGGTATGTTAGATCCAGGTGAATAAGGCAAAACTGAAAAATTGAAGGTTTTCAGGTGCATGAAGTTTTTCAGGTTTTTACTGAAAAACTTAGGATAAAATTGAGAGTCCTGAACACTGAGTCTTGGGAAACTCAGTAATTCTGAAGTTCAGTACTCAGTATTATACTGACATTTTATCAAGGTCAAAACCCAGTAAGACTGATGGAGAAAATTAGTTTGAAGAAGTTATTGACTCATGCAACACATTTATTGTCTAACTGAATCTCAGTAATCATTGGCAATAAATGACAAAACATCTGAAAAAATAATTGGACGGGACGTTTGAAATTCTCGAGGAAAGTCAATGGTCTGCAGGAACAGTAATTAAATACACTGTTCATTAATCACCAACAAAGATAAATTGGCGGCTATGTACTTGCGAAACTGTCCTTTCAAATACACATTTTTACCGGTGTTTAATCTCAACCGTCGATTTCTTCATCTACGCTATTTTCCATAAATCAAAATCCTATATCCATTGAAAAGATTTCATTTACTATTTCAAAAAGCCTTCGTCTTCACAAACACTCTGCTTCGAAACCCTCGAATACCCAGAATTCAAATATCTCAAAAACCCTTCACTCAAAATCACCAAAAATGACACTCTCTATATACGACAAACTCGCCATTTCCAATAAACCTTGGTACGAACATGTTGTATCTCTAGAAAGCACATCCAATGCAACTCACGAGGAGGAGGCATTGCATATGATTCGTGTGGCAAAGGTTACATGCCTGGTCGCCAATCAACCTGAGGCCGAATATGCAAAAGAGGTAATTGAGTTTGTTTCTAATATGCAATTAGATGATGAGAATTGCATAGAGTCTAAGATTACGGTCTCGCATTTGGAGCATGGTTCGAAATATGTGGATTTTGTTAGGGAATTTTATATTATTCCTAAGAATCTGAATGCCATATATGAGTTAAATGATAGAGGTGAAGACCCTACGGTATACATGATGGGTAGGGAACAAGAGTATTTGGATAAAATTACTGAGTATCCGATAAAGTTTGAAGCTACATTGAATAAAAAGCATTTGAAGCTAAATATCGGGTATTGTTAGATATTGTAAGCAAATGCATCATGAGTAGATCTGGTAGTTTTGAATAGATAAGCACGCCAAAGTTAAGGCTAATGGCGGGGATTGAAGATTCACCTACTACGGCATTCAATTGGTTGAACTATTTGATCAAGGTGGTGAGTGATCAAGTCAAACACATTCAAAAGGTGAATGGCTCTGTAGTTGTCAAAGGAAAAATTCTACATGCAACCAAGATTGCATTTATCTTGGAAACATGCAGAAAAGAGGAGGACATTTTTGTCGATTCCACTTCCTTTCCGAAGTCAAAAATTATGTTCAAGCCAAGGAAGAAGACTTTGAGAGGAAAGAAAGAGAAAAATACTGAGTCTCAGGAGGAGACTGCCGAAGAGGAAATTGAGGAAGATACAACAGTGGTGGAGCAAGTCAGGGAAACAAGACAGACTTCTCATAAATCCACTGAGACAACTGATGAAGAAACCAAACAAGCCAGGGGGAAAGCCCTGATGAAAATTAAAAGGGAGAAAGGTGAGAAACTGAAGAAGAAAGCACTGGCTCCTCAGAAGCGAAGAAGGCTTCAAACAATTACAGAAAACGAGGCCAGTGAAACTAAAGAAACTCAACCTGAAGGCCAGCAAGGGTTGAAATCTCCACTTCAAGTTCTTGCTCAGGTGGTGACAAATGTACAAGAGCAAGAAACTGAGGAACAGGTTTTCTCTGAGGTACTCGAAACCTCCCTGAGTTCAGACAAAATTTCTCTAGAAATTTTCAAGGGACCTCAGATATCTACTGAAGCAAGGCCAACTCAGACTTCAGATCAACCTGAACCTCAAGATTACTGAATTTGGATGCACTCTTGAATGAACCTTTTCTCGATCCATCAGCATTACAAATGATGCAATCTGAGTCTACTATTCCTGATAGCCCAGAATTGAAGAAGGGAGAGGGTGAAGAAACTGAGTGGCGCAGCAAGAGGGAACGATTCATTCTTGATAGATACCATGAGCTGAGCGCATATCCTGACCTTCAGGATATTTTCTTCCGACTCAGAACCACTGTGTATATTCTGAATCAATCACTTCCTGAAATGCTAAATATTGCCTCCTTCAGAGGAGAGGACTGGTGGAACACTGAAACTGTTGTGTTGACAGAGTTTTCAGGCTTCCGAAAGACAAAGCTCAGGATGAAAGCTGCTGATTTTGATCAACTGGTAAAAAGGAAGATTGCTGAGAAAAGGAATGCTGAGGCTGGTGAATCCAGTGCTCATAATCAGGAAGAGGAAAGTGATCAAGAAGGAGAAAAGGGAACTGAGAAAGCATCTGAACCTGAGAAAGAGAAGGAATCCGAACAAGAAAAGAAAACTCAGGATGATGTACAAGAAGAAGCTGACACTGAAGCGATCGATACCAGACAACCTCAGACCGAAGTTAGCACTCTTCAGGTACATTTTGGCAATATTATAAATTATGTCAAAGTTACTGAAGTCCCTATCTTTAAATCTGTTGTCTATGGTATGCAGACTGAGGCTCAATTGGAACATCCAACTCAGTTGGAACACATTGTCCAAACTCCAGTGGTTGATCTAACCCCAATCCTGGATGAGTTCAAGAAGATAACGCCAATGGTGGAGAAGTTCACTCAGTTGGAAGTCACATTGGCAGGCCAAAATCAAAAGATGAACAACATGAGCTCTTCATCTGATATGCTACAACTACAAAATACTCTTTCAGATAAGATGGTCATTTTAGAAGGAAAGATCGATGGAGTAAAAACTGAGCTCATGGCCGAGATGGAGCAAAGGTACAACGAAAGAACTGCCTATCTTGACACCAAACTGATAGAGAAGAATGATCAGATGATCAAAATAGCTGTTGAGGAAATGGGCTCCCTGCTCATGACCAAGATAACAGATATGATGCATGAGGCCTTCTCAAAGCAGTTTGCTCCACTCTCTGATGAATTCTCAATGGCCAAGAATTACATGATGAGGCTAGAAGATGAGCATGACCAATTGGCTGGGACAGTGCGCAGTATGGGAAAAGAACAATATTATATAGATACTGCATTGACCCAACTTCTCCAAAGGTATGGTGCCAAAAGGGGGAAAGGCCAGTTACTGGCAAATTAGATGAGTTATTGGCACAAACCTTGGAGAAGAAAGCCAGAGAAGAAGCTGAAGCCAAGAAGATATTAAATGCTCTAAGTGAGATTGAGGCGCAGAAAAACTGAAGTTCAAAGAAGCAGAAAAACCTACCTTCACTCAAACATCTGAGCAAACCATTCAGGAAGTAATCGTTGAAAAACTGAGTGATAGAAGGATGATTGAAACATGCAAGGCAGGAGAAGAACAAGTTAGAACAGAAAAGAGAAAAGTTGTAGCCTTTGTTGAGCAAGAAAAGAAGAAAAGAGCTAAAGTTTCAAAGCCTACTCAGAGGAAGTTGATAATGGAATTTGAAGAATCTGAGGAAGAAGCTGAAAAGGAAGAAACTGAAACTCAGAAAATAGACTTCGATACCAAGAAAACTCTGAAAGCTCTTCAGATTGAAAAGGAGAAGAAAAACTTTGGCCGGTTCGGTGCTTGATTCAGTGCTCAGTGTTGATCGAAGAAGAAAGAAGAAGAGCATAAAAGAAGAGGAGGATTTAAAAAGTTTCTAGGGAAAAGGAGGGGTACAGAAAAAACTCAGAAGTGGCCGCACATTGATAAGTGGATGCCTCTACAGTTCAATGATGCATGGGAAGAAATCAAGAGAACCTTCTGGTTCTATTATGAGATTCTGAGAGAATGGAGGGGGAGCAGCTCGGATAAGAATGAAGCCTTCATCGAATACTTACTGACATTCTATCCTAAGTACCTGCAAAGTTGGATCAACATGGCAGATGAAGGAAATACTCAGATAGTAGCCCCTAATCCATACATGTACCCAGCTCCTAGGTTTGAGAATGGCTATGTAAATGAGGCAGCCATTTCTCAGGAAATAGCCTAGTATGCTATTCAGCTAGGCTTAACAGGAAACAACCCAGAAACTATCAAGGCAAGAGATGAGCTGAAAAAGAGGTACTATGGGATGTTTAACCTGGAAGTCCCAGAGGATGAGGTGGAAGAAGATTGAAGACTTTGTACTTCTGTATTTTCTGAATGTTTTTTTTTGGTTTCATTGTAATCTGTAACTCTTATCCTACATCAATGAAAATTTCACCTTCTGAACACAAAGATAATATCTCATTATCTTCTGACATGTCTATTAATTATGTGATATGCCTTATATTTTGAAATTGTTTGGAGAAATACCTTTTTGGGTTTGTAATAGATAAACTGAAACCTGAGAATAGGTTAGGTTTTCTCAAATGTAACAAGATGGTTTTGACATCATCAAAAAGGGGGAAATTGTTTGGAGATGAATTTAATAAAGAAGTTTTGATTAGATCCCAAAACCCCTGAGTATGACATGTTCAGGACAATCTTGATAGACTAAGTCAGGTTTCAGTATAGATTGTTCAGAAAGTTATCAGCACCATGTATAGTCAGCAGATATAGATCATGTTAGATTTAGAAGATACTGAAGAACTGAAGACTCAGAAGAGACAGAAAAACTGAAAGACACAGTAAGTTGCTGAAGAAATAAAGACTCAGAAGATACTGAATAACTGAAGACTCAGTAAGTTACTAAAAACTCAGGAAGACCTGAATGTTCAGAGGCACTGAAGAAATATCTATCTGAATTCATACAAAACTGGGGAAAACACTTATTTTCAAAAAAGGATAGATATTGTCCAAACATTCAAAGGTAGACAAAAGGAACTAAGTCTAGGTGTTGTTTAAGGTTGTCTCATTCAGAGAGATTGACCTAAAAGAGCCGTTTTGTTTGTCTACATTCACTGAAGACAAGAACCAATCAGAGGAAGACAACACTGTACTTTACTGACACTGAAAGCGACAGGACCCTGAATTATGTCAGTAGTACTAAGTTCGAGACTGCAAAAATTGGTGATTGGCTACATGGCTGCATATTTTCTAAAACATGCAAGGGAGTGTTCAAATCCTAAATATAGCCGTTCATCAAACACCAGAAGAGGAAACTCATAAAGCTATCTCCTCCAACGGATAGTTTTTTTAAGAGTGACCTTGGTGAAGGTTGCCTATAAATACCAGTGACCTTCAACATTGAAAGGTTACGGGAAATTTCAAAGCAACTCAAGAGCTCATTCGTATTCTTGCAAATTGAAGCACTAGAAAACCCTAGAATTTCCCAAGTGTTTCACATTGAAGAGAGCTCATTCACTAAGCCTAGATTGATAGAAATATCCAAAGCTAAGTAGAGATATCCTAGCCTTTGCATTTGTTCTTATTGTAAAGGATATCTCACCCTAGTTGGAAACCAACCCGAAACCCAAACCCTTTGTTAAGGTAGTTTGTGTGTGATTTGTTGGTGAGTTAGAGTTGTAAAGAGTGAGTAAGCTATAGTGAGTTAGCCAGAAAACTCTAGAGAAGAAGTTAGTAAGCTACTTGTGGTAGTCTGAACACTTGTGTGTGTTTGAGTTAGTAAGCTGCAGTGAGTCAGCCAGAAAACTCAAAAGTAGAAAAGTGAGTAAGCTACAGTGAGTTAGCCTGAAAACTTTAGGAAGTGGTTAAGGAATTTCTCTGAAGATCAGAGAGAGTGGATGTAGGAGCTTGAGTCTCTGAACCACTATAATTGCTGTGTTGTTTGCTTTCTGTACTGCATTATTATCTGTTGCATGTTTTTCACTGAAAGCTGATTTTACTGATACTCAGTTGGAATCAATCCACTGAACTTGGATCAAATTGATCACAACCTTAATCACTGTTTCAGTAAAAGGAAGAAAGAATTTCAGCAAAGCTAAAACGAGTATAAACTTAGGGCCAACCATTCCGCACACTTGAGTAGCTAGAACAGATAGTTACCAAACTGAACTAACTCTACTGAGGGTTCAGTAAGATAATTATCTGATCCAAGCTCCTCAGGATCTCTGATAAATTCAGGATTAGTTGGGCTAATCTGAAGCTTCTGAAAGCAGCTCATGATCATTGTCTCAGTAGACTTTGACTCAGGGCAATCTGTGCTTCTCAGGGCAAAATTATCAGGATAACCTGACCCATCTGACCTCAGTGAAGAAAAAGTTTCAAAAATCACTGAACACGTGTATTCCCCCCCATACACGTGTGAGACTCGTTAGCACCGGGACCAACAACCACCACCTGCAGCGTGCCTCTACCGTCGCCGATCTAGTTTTGTCTGGTGGCGATGATGGTGTTTTTGTGGTGGTGGATCTTTTTCGTTTGATAGCGGCGGGGGTGTTTTGGGCGCCGCAACCGATGGTTGGTGGCAGTGGTGAGGGGTGCGGCGGCAGATCTGTGGTATTTTTTTGTGAATCTATGGTATTCTTTTGTGCGGCGACAGATCTGTCGTGTATTGAGGGGCGATTATGGCGGTGCTTGGTGGTTGTGGTGAGGGGGCGGTGGCTGCAGATCTGAGCGGGCGGTGGACGACGGCGGTGGAAGCAAATGAAGCTAACGATGTCCGACGATCTAGTAAATCTTTTGAATATCTGTCTACGTCAATGAGTATATGTATTTTGGATTTTTAATCTCTCTACATATGTATATATTTGAGTGTCAGTGTGTGCGTTTTGTGGGTGCAAAATTTATTTGATTTTTATAGCATGCAGTTGTGCGTGTGTGATTTTTGGTTGGTAGAAAATGTTGTTATGGAAAGTGGGATAGTGAGGGAGTTAGATTAATTTGTTGGTAGTGGCCTCTCTTTTCTCTCTTTTTAACTTTGTGTTTAATATTTATAAATTTTATTTTTAATTTGTATAAATTCTACTCCTTTCTTGATGTTTTTAATCTGTGTTTTCAGTTTTGTATTTAATCTGTATTTTTGTCATGATCTGTGTTCTAATTTACGTTTAATATGTGTTATTTTATGGTCAGATGTGTGTGTTCTTGCAAGATGGACTATGGAGGAAGAAGACTATGGAAAAGAAAAATGTTTTGCTAGATTTTTGGGGGGTTATATGGGTTTTTTGGTTATGAATATGTTCATGAATAAATGCATTTGTGCATGTTGAACATATGTAAACTTTTGGACTTGGGAGATGATATGTAATTTTTTATATTTTTTTTGTAATTTTTTATGCATTTGTGCATGTTGAACATATGTAATTTTTTATATGTAAATGTTTTAGATATGTAAATATTTTGGTATGAAATTTAGATATTTGGTAAATAAGATGTCCAAAATAGAGCCCATTAAGACTAATAGGTTGAATAAATGTTTTGCTAGATTATGGAGGAAGAAGAATATAGAAAAGAGAAATATTTTGTAGGATTTTTTGTTGGGAAATTAGGGGTGCCCGGATCTATTCGAGATGAATTTAAATACATATTTAAATTAATTAATTAATTACTAACATGAATTAATCCTAAATCAATTCAATATAATAATTAAACAAGCAAATAAGCAACATGCGTACACATAATCCACGTAAATCCTAAGCATGTGGAATCTAGGAGTTACAAGATTACTTACCTCTTGTAGAGATAACCGTTGAGACGATGGATCAACCCAAAGAGCCTTCCCAAATATGACCCACGTCAACAAACGTAATCCGATGGAAGGATTCTCAACGAACGATTTTAATTTAAAGGAGAAAATAAAAATATTTGTCACCACCTTTGTGGATTTCTAATTTTTCCAACACATGGAACTACATTGGTGATGAAAAATTCATCCCTTATTTATAGAACAAGGGGGGGACGAAAATTTTGGTTATGTTGGGCATTGGGAATTTTCCTTGCTTCTTCCTCAAGATACAATCTAGAATATATCCAATATATTTTATTTCCCATAATATCTCCCAACAAAATCTTCTCCTCCTTTGCTCCTTATTTTCGAAAATTGCATACAAGTAGGGAAGAAATAAGATCTTTTTCCTTTCTTGAATTTATGGGATAAACTTGTATCTCAAGAATACTTATTCCATAAAATCTTTCCAAGAAAATCAAGAAAAAAATCTTTTTCTCTTTCCTACCTATTTTTTCGAAAATACTCATGGAAAAATAGGCAAAATATTTTCTTCTCCTTTTCATTAATTGGACTTTAATTTGGGCTATATGAGGGGCCTTTAGGAGAATTAAGATTAGACCTCCAATGGGCTATGAAACTTTAATATTTAGCCAGAATATTATTCAAGCCTATTAATATTAATTTACTCCACTATAAAATTAATATTGCACTATCCATCTTAACCCACATTACGACTTCACAATAATATGACTCCCGATCATTATTTCCCGTGTTTAAGATTATCTTAGTCCACTAATTAATTAAGCCACTGAACAAACTTTAGATTAATTAATATCTTTGTCCTTGAAGTAAAGACAACTCAACATTATTATCCATACCGGAAATAAATTTCCACTTGCAAGATTTGGTATGATAAAGATTCTGAGCCCACCAATGGGACAAATCAAGCAAGCCGTATTCGCACACGATTCTCCGTATTAAATCTTAGTAATCGTCGTGTAACTAATAATATTGCCCAAGATACAAGGTATCAAATCGCATTGATTCTCTTCCCATCATAAGTCAAAGCAATATTTATTAATTTCACACGATTCTATTTAAGGAACGGAGATTAAGAAATAACGAACCACTGAGGTCTAATTCTTGTATATTTAGTACCAAAGAATTTATCCTCCTGTAGGTCCTATTCAGCGCATCATAATGCACTAGTGTAATCTCTTGGTCAAGACAAGCCAATCTGAGCCTTACACTTCAACCTTTCACGATGGATTGTTCATTTCCATATGGGTTGTGAATTTGTACTAAATCATGAGGGACTGTTAATTTGATCTTCTGTTATCTAGTATCACCAAATTAACTTCAACGTGATATGTACTTACTTATCGAACAGGTTTGCAATAAATATATATAACATTCATTCATATTTAGTGCAAAAGTGATAAATAATTTATTTCAATAAATAAATAAGAAATTCCGTTTGGTTATACAAAGTAAAAAGCATACTTTTCAGTATAACCCCAACAATCTCCCACTTATACTGTCTGCTTTTAAGTATACTACAACATGTCTCGTGTTCTATGTGACATCTAATGTCACCTACACGAACCTAATAATATTTCTCCCACTTATACTCAAAGCAGATTGACAACGGTCTTGACACTCATTCCTTCCACATGTCTCTCGAATGTACTCTGAGGCAGACCCTTTGTGAATGGATCTTCTAGGTTGTCTTCGGACGTAATCTTTGCCACCTCTATGTCTCCACTCTTAACGATTTTTCGTATAAGATGGTATTTTCTTTCTATGTGTTTGCTGGCCTTGTGGGCTCACGGTTCCCTATAATTTGCAACTGCTCCGGCGTTATCACAGTAAACCGTGATCGTGCTAGGCAAATTCGGAACGACGTCCAAGTCCACTAGGAAGTTCTTGAGCCAAACCGCTTCTTTCGCTGCTTCACAAGTAGCTACATATTCGGCTTCCATGGTAGAATCAGCAATGCATTTCTGCTTAACGCTTCTCCAAGTTATGGCTCCTCCCCCCATGCAAAACACACTACCCGAGGTTGCCTTTCTGGAGTTTAAATCTGATTGGAAATCCGAGTCCGTGTAACCGACGGGGATTAGACTGTCTGACTGATAAACTAACATTTTGTCCCGTGTCCTCTTCAGATACTTCAGAATGTTTTTAACTGCAGTCCAATGCTCTTTCCCGGGGTTGCTTTGATATCTTGCCACCATGCCTACGGCAAAGTAGATATCCGGTCTCGTGCACAACATTCCATACATGAGGCTTCCTACAGCCGAAGCATAAGGAATGCCCTTCATGTCATCTATCTCCTTTTGTGTCCTGGGACACATTTCTTTGGATAGATGGATTCCGTGTCTGAAAGGCACAAAACCTTTCTTGGAATCTTGCATGCTGAATCGCTTCAAAACGGTGTCTATATATGATGCTTGCGAAAGCCCGATCATTCTTTTCCTGCGATCTCGAGTGATCTTGATCCCTAGGATGTGTTCGGCTTCCACTAAGTCCTTCATATCAAACTGTTTCGACAGCCATGCCCTTACGTCTGACAACATCTTTACATCGTTCCCGATGAGCTGAATGTCGTCTATGTATAGTACCAAGAATACCAAGGCAGTTCCGTCACTCTTCTTATAAACATAACTTTCGAAATTATTTTGATCA
This sequence comes from Stenogyne calaminthoides, assembly GCA_037126765.1. Taxonomy (NCBI): domain Eukaryota; kingdom Viridiplantae; phylum Streptophyta; class Magnoliopsida; order Lamiales; family Lamiaceae; genus Stenogyne; species Stenogyne calaminthoides. Next base: position 13,929,577 of record JBBCBC010000018.1, read on the forward strand.
AAATCGTAGAATTTTATAACTTGATCAAAATACTGATTCCAAGCACGGAATGCTTGCTTTAGCCCATAAATGGACTTCTTTAGCTTGCAAACCAGATGCTCTTGGCCTTTTTCAATGAAGCATTCAGGTTGTTGCATATAGATTTCTTCGTCAAGACTCCCATCGAGGAAAGCGGTCTTGACATCCATTTGCCAGATCTCAAAGTCTAGGTGCGCAACAATCGACAAGAGAATGCGGATGGACTTGAGCGTGGCTACGGGCGAAAAGGTTTCCTCATAGTCGATCCCTTCTTTCTGAGTGTACCCTTTCGCCACGAGTCTCGATTTAAAGGTTTCAACCTTTTCGTCCGGTCCCCTTTTTCTCTTCCCATTAAGTGGTTCGACTAGCTTCCACACTTTATTGTGATTCGTTGAACCCATCTCGACTTCCATTGTGGTTTGCCAAGATTTTGCATCCTTGTCTTGGATCGCCTCGTTGTAGGACCATGAATCTGATTCTTCTCCTGAGATCAAGTCCGAGGACTCTTCTATCCCCAAGAATCGCACGGGTTGCTTAACAACCCTCCCACTACGACAAGATTCTGGTTGTGTAGGTGTGACGCTTGGTACTTCGTCTTGTACAGTTGGGAACAGAGTCGCCCCCCTAAGTTCTTCTAAGGTAATCTCGCTTCTAGGCTTTTTATTGTTCATATAGTCTTCTTTCAAAAATCTAAACTGCGTACTAATTACGACCTTTTGATCTTCGGGACCATAGAACATGCATCCCTTTGTTCCTTCGGGGTACCCTATAAACAACCTTAATTCTGAACGTGCGTCCAATTTACCAGCTTCCTTATCCAACACGTACGCAGGATACCCCAAATTCTCATGTGTCCTAAGCTGGGCTTGCGCCCCGTCCACAATTCTCTAAGGGTTTTGGGAACCGATTTGGATGGCACTAGGTTTAGAATATAAACTGTTGTTTGCAAGGCATAACCCCAGAATGATTTTGGTAAATCCGCATAACTCATCATTGAGCTTACCATTTCTAGAAGCATTCTGTTTCTTCGTTCTGCAACCCTGTTTTGTTGGGGGGTACCGGGTGCAGTCAACTGGGATGCAATCCCTTCATTCGACAGGTAGTTCAAAAATTCATCGCTGAGGTATTCGCCTCCACGTTCAGATCGTATAAACGTGATAATCTTTTCCTTATGATTCTCTGCTTGAGCTTTAAATTCTTTGAATTTATCAAAGGTCTCAGATTTATGCTTCATTAGGAAAACGTACCCATAGCGTGAGTAATCATCGATAAATGTAACGAAATACTCGTAGCCACCTCTGGCTTTGATTTGCATTGGACCACACACATCGACGTGAATGATCTCCAACACTTCTTTAGCTCTAAGCCCCTTGGCTCCAAATGCCCTCTTGGTAATCTTACCCTCCAAGCATGATTCGCAAGTTGGAAATGGTTCAATCAGGAGGGACTCCAATGAACCATCTTGGACCAACCTTTGGATCCTCTTCGGGTTAATATGACCTAATCTTTGGTGCCAAAGAAGTGTCTCATTCACGTTGGTCAAATGTTTTCTTTTATTACTTGAAACAGTAGATGTGTAATAGGATGCATTTTGTGAGTGATGTGCACAGTTAATAATATAGAGATTGTTCCGTAAAGTTCCATGACAGATAATCACATCATTACGAAAAACAGTAACATGTTTATTCAAATGACAGAATATCCATCAGCAAATAGTTTTAAAACAGAAATAAGGTTTTTCCGAAAAACAGGAACATAAAGAACAACTCTTAAAATTAAACTATTGTCTTCAAAAGATAGGTACACGTCTCCCACTGCTTCAGCTGCCACTCTCGTAGCATCGCCTAACGTGATGAAGATCTCTCTTCCACTAAGTTGTCGGGTCCGTTTGAACCCCTGTAATGTGAAACAAACATGATTAGTGGACCCCGTATCCATTACCCACGAGTGGGCAGCATACGCCGCTAAACAAGTTTCAACAACTAGTGCGTGAGAATTACCTTTATTTCCATTCCTTTTGGGTTTGGAACAGGCTGACCTCCAATGTCCCTTTTCACCGCAGTTAAAACACTTCCCCTTAGCCGGTTTCTTTACTCCTCCCTCCCTCTTCACCTTTCCTTTGCCCTTAGCAACGCTTGAGTTAACTTCACTTTTGGCCTTCTTCTTCTTATTCTTACCTCCTTTTGGTCTAGAAGAGGAAGATGGACCAGCTGCCGCTAAGGCTTGACTGCTCTCTCCTAATATTCCTTCAGCCAAGACTAGAGCTTGTAGCAGATCAGGCAAGGAAAACTTTTGATTGTTCATTTGGTAGTTGAGCCTGAACTGCTTGAAGCTTTTGGGCAGGGAATGGAGTATGAAATCGATATGGGTCTCGATATCATATTCAACACCAAGTACCTCAAGTTTGTTAAGGTGAACCATCATCTGAAGAACGTGTTCCCTTATGGGTGTTCCCTCCATCATTTTCATTGAGAGCATGTCTCTCATGGTGATCTGGCGAGCCACACGGTTCTGATGTTGGAACATCGCTTTAAGATTTACCATGATGCCTGTAGCAGTTTCAACGTTTTGGTGCTGGTGTTGCAACACATCTGACATAGAAGCCAAGATGGTACACTTTGCCATTTTGTTGGAACGCTCCAAGTCAGCATACTCTTTCTTTTCCGTTTTACTAGACTCATCAGTTGGCTTTTCTGGTTTGGGTGTAGTAAGAGCCCAGTTGTGATGTTGTGCGGTGAGGACAATAGTAAGTTTTCGTTACCAATCAACAAAGTTTTCTCCAGTAAGGAAATTGTCTTTCAGTATATTGAACAGTGGATTAAAAGGTTGTGACATGATGATACTGAAAATAAACATACATCTTGTGTCAATATCCGGATCAACACAAAAAATATCACATAATTCGATCACATGGTTCATATTGAAATCTCAAAAAAAATATGAACATGTATCAGTCCAACATCTCAAAACAATTTTAAATGAGCCTCTTGATAGGGTCATCATTTAAATCACATTCAAGCAGGTTACAAACAAGAATAGTTACAAACCTTTAATTAAAAGAAAATTAATTAATAGTTGGCTCCCACTTGACCAATACAAAATTGACAGGGACTTCGACGAAGTATATGCATATCAATTTTATAACCATGATTAAATACAGAATTACTACTTTGTTTTGATCGAGCCTCTTGGGAGGGTCATCGTCGCCACTAATAATAATTCACAATCATCCTTTTGAGAATTTATTCATGTGAAAGCTTTCTTTTGGCCGTCCCTTAGGGGAATTTCTCCAAAAGATTTCACAAATAAATAAATCATGGAGGTCAAAATTAATTTGATTCAAAACCAAATTAATTATTTAAAACATACTTAGTAATTTTTTGAATATGAGATTTTTCGTTGAGCAATTCTCATGCAAACACATTTAAACAAATTAAATAAAGCATAAGAAAATACAACAATAAATCAAGCAAAACATAAAATAAACATATTGGGCACATATTATCCAACTGTCATGGTTTGATTTTTCTTGGCTTGAATTTTGAAGAAATGTCGTCTTGAATTTCTCCCACTCGTTCGTCTAAAAAAAAAATTCCGTCTCGAATCGCCACGCCAAGTAGCTCGCAGTCGGGATGCACGTCCGCATCCAGCCAGCCCCTTGGCCGAGCGACCGCGCCCGTGCTCCTTGGTGCAGCGCGTGTCACCCTATGGATTTCTCGGCAGCCTCGGTAGGCGATGGGCGGGTCGCGCCCTTGCGCGTGCGCGCGTCTGTCTGTTGCTCGCCTTGTCTCGTCACTTTGCTTCGGCCCGTGGCGTGTCGCGCCCACGCCTCAGCGTGCGTGACGCACGGCGGCCCTAGGCCCGATCCCGCCTAGCATGTCAGGCGCGCCCTCGTGTGCGCCCATGCCTCGCCCCGCTCCGCCCGTGCGCCCAACGCCGAGCCCATATGCGTCTGGCAATGCGTACAGTTCGTGGTCCGTTTCAATTCATCGTCTTCAATCTTCGTCTTCGATCAGGTTATAATTTATTTTACAAAAATAGATAAACCTAAATCTAGACTAGTTTATTACATTGAACAAATCAAATAGCCTAATCTACTCGTGGATTTTCTCACGAGAAAAAAAAATTCGAACGAGTCGAATTCAAACCAAAACATACGCATGAAAATTAAACACATTAAATACCATGACAATTGGATACCTACAAAACAGATCTAACAATTCTACTATCCAATTTTCAATAAAAATTAATGGCCAACATAATTTAAATAACAATTTAAATGCAGAGCTCACAACCGAGGCTCTGATACCAGTTGTTGGGAAATTAGGGGTGTCCGGATCTATTCGAGATGAATTTAAATACATATTTAAATTAATTAATTAATTACTAACATGAATTAATCCTAAATCAATTCAACATAATAATTAAACAAGCAAATAAGCAACATGCGTACACATAATCCACGTAAATCCTAAGCATGCGGAATCTAAGAATTACGAGATTACTTACCTATTGTAGAGACAACCGTTGAGACGATGGATCAACCCAAAGAGCCTTCCCAAATATGTCCCACGTCCACGAACGTAATACGGTGGAAGGATTCTCAACGAACGATTTTAATTTAAAGGAGAAAATAAAAATATTTGCCACCACCTTTGTGGATTTCTAATTTTTCCAACACATGGAATTACATTGGGGATGAAAAATTCATCCCCTATTTATAGGACTAGGGGGGGGCAAAATTTTGGTTCTGTTGGACATTGAGAAATTTTCTTGCTTCTTTCTCAAGATACAATCTAGAATATATCCAATATATTCTATTTCCCATAATATCTCCCAACAAAATCTTCTCCTCCTCCTTTGCTCCTTATTTTCGAAAATTGCATAGAAGTAAGGAAGAAATAAGATCTTTTTCCTTTCTTGAATTTATGGGATAAATTGTATCTCAAGAATACTTATTCCAAAAAATCTTTCCAAGAAAATCAAGAAAAAATCTTTTTCTCTTTCCTACCTATTTTTTTCGAAAATACTCATGGAAAAATAGGCAAAATATTTTCTTCTCCTTTTCATTAATTGGACTTTAATTTGGGCTATTTGAGGGGCCTTTAGGAGAATTAAGATTGGACCTCCAATGGGCTATGAAACTTTAATATTTAGCCAAAATGTTATTCAAGCCCATTAATATTAATTTACTCCACTATAAAATTAATATTGCACTATCCATCTTAACCCACATTACGACTTCACAATAATATGGCTCCCGGTATTTATTTTCCGTGTTTAAGATTATCTTAGTCCACTAATTAATTAAGCCACTGAACAAGCTTTATATTAATTTATATCTTTGTCCTTGGAGTAAAGACAACTCAACATTATTATCCATACCGGAAATAAATTTCCACTTGCAAGATTTGGTATGATAAAGATTCTGAGCCCACCAAGGGGACAAATCAAGCAAGCCGTACTCGCACACGATTCTCCGTATTAAATCTTAGCAATCGTCGTGTAACTAATAATGTTGCCCAAGATACAAGGTATCGAATCGCATTGATTCTCTTCCCATCATAAGTCAAAGCAATATTTATTAATTTCAGATCATCCTATTTAAGGAACGGAGATTAAGAAATAACGAACCACTGAGGTCTAATTCTTGTATATTCAGTACCAAAGAATTTATCTTCCTGTAGGTCCTATTCAGCGCATCATAATTCACTAGTGTAATCTCTTGGTCAAGACAAGCCAATCTGAGCCTTACACTTCAACCTTTCATGATGGATTGTTCATTTCCATCTGGGTTGTGAATTTGTACTAAATCATGAGGGACTGTTAATTTGATCTTCTGTGATCTGGTATCACCAAATTAACTTCAATGTGATACATACTTACTTATTGAACAGGTTTGCAATAAATATATATAACATTCATTTATATTTAGTGCAACAGTGATAAATAATTTATTTCAGTAAATAAATAAGAAATTTCGTTTGGTTATACAAAGTAAAAAGCATACTTTTCAGTATAACCCCAACATTTTTGGGGGTATATTATTTTTTGGTTATGAATATGTTCATGTATAGATGCATAGTTTCGCATATATTCATATATTCGTGCATTTGTGCATGTCGAAGATATGTAAATTTTTTGACTTGAGAGATGATATGTAATTTTTTGGATTTAGATATATAATTCTTTGTATTTTTTTTTTGTAATTTTTTATGCATTTTTAAAAGACAATGTATCTAAATTTTTGAATTTTAGATATGTAAATGTAAATATTTTGGTATGAAATTTAGATATATGGTAAATAAAACAAAATGCACATATATTCATATTAGTAAATGCAAATGTTTTGACTGATTTCGAAAATAGGGGGAGAGAGGTTGAGTGTGCAGGCGACCTACAATAATTTCAGAGCATTGGGAGTAGTGGTCCTGTCATTTCAGTTACTAAAAAAAGCTAATAATTAAGTTAAATGAAGGGCATTTAAGTCTTTCAACAACTTCATTTTCACCTAAGAGTATTATGTCAAATTTATTGGACCTATTAGCCTTAGTGGACAATATTTTGGACCTATAAATTACTCACTCTATTAATAGCTCTATAATGCAAAAAATATAATTGATGGTATGACAAATCATAAAATGGTGTGGCAGGTGATATGTTAAAGTCATATTTCAAATCTCTTTAATCTCATTTGTCTTAAGTATAGATTGATCTCAACCGTTAATTTTGTTTTCAATTTTCTATAAGTTGTGACCTCTCTCATTCATTTTTTCTCCATTCTATTTCACAATTTCTCCTTTCTTCATCTTCAATTCTCATATGATGACAATGTTTCTTCGTTTTATTTTTTCATATCATATTTTTCATTTGTAAAAATTGACGAAAAATATATTATTTGTTAGATCTTATTTGTTGGCATCAATTTCATTGCTATTACATTATTTTCCATTGGTTGTGATCATATTTTGTTTTTTTGTTTGTATTAATTTTCAGATTTCTAATGACCTTTTTTTTTCTTCAGATTTATAATTCATGAAAATGTTGTGGTGTCTACAATTCATGAAGATGATGTGGTGTCTACAGTGAAGTCATTGATGACATAATATCAAGTTTCATTTAATGTTTACAATTTTTTTATCTTCTTTTGTAACGAATGTTTGTGTTCTTCTCTTCTATTGTAACAAATTTAACGGGTAAATTGCGTCAAACCCCCCTGTGGTTTGCAAAATCGGTGTCAAACCCCCCTGTGCTTTAAAAATTGTGTGAGACCACCTTGTAGTTTTATAAATATGGCGAGAAACCCCCTTGTGGTTTGTTGGTCCCGGTGCAAACGAGTCTCACACGTGTATGGTGTTGGGGAATAAGTTGCACGGATCTATTCAGGATAAATATTTAAATACAAATTTAATTCTTATAATTATTACTAGCATGAATTAATCCTATATTAATTCAAATAATAATCCAACAACAAATCATGCATATAATTAATTCACGTAAATCCTACGCATGCGGAATTCTACGAGTTTACGTGAACGTACCTCTTGGGATGGCAATGGCTTGGTTGATTAGACTCACCAAAAGAACTTCCCAAGTATTCCCTTAATCATTGCTCGACTATCTGGTGGTAGGACGCTTGCGAACAATTGACAAAAGGAAAATAAATTATGTTGCACCACCTTTGTGGATTTACTAATTTTTCCAGCATATGGAATTGTACTTGGGAATGAAAGAGTCATCCCCTATTTATAGAGCATAGGTGATAAAAAATTTTGGGCAAAAATAATGTGGAAAAATCTTTTCTTGATCTCCAAGAAATCTTGAATATATCTCCTGTATTCTTTTTCCCATAATTATAATATTAGACAAAATCCCACATACTCTTTGTTATGGGATATTTTCGAAATTATAGGCAAGAATCCATGATTTGGATCTTCTTGAATTTATGAGATATTCTTGTTTTTCAAGAAATACATATCTTCCATAATATCTTTTCAAGAAAATCAAGAAAATTTTTCTCGCCCTTTATATTTCAAAAATTTCGAAATTTTCTTCATGAATAAACAAGTGGGAGATTTCTTGAATTTAATGAGATAATCTTGTATTCCAAGAATACATATCTTCATTCCATAACAAAATTCAAAGAAAATCTTTATCCCCTTTTTATCCATAAATTTCGAAAATAATGGAAAAAATAAGCAACAATATTTATTTTATTTTAAACACCTTTTTCAGTTATTGGACTATATGTTGGGCTACTTAGGGGCCTTTAGGAGAATTAAGATTGGATCTTCCAATGGATCTTGAATTATCAATATTGAGCCATGCTGGGAAATTTAGAGTTTTGATGAAAGTTCTAAAACACGTGTAATAGGACCAGTCAGACCTGTTAGCTGACTAATGTTTTAATTACCAGTTATAGAATACCAGTTGATAATTATTGTATAGAACAACTGATGTAGAAGATAGGTCACATATTGAGGGGGAACCTCAATATGTATAGGTCAGATTTGAAGATCTGAAGAACAACTGATATCCGACAGGCCAGAAGGCAAGAGAAGGACAGAAGATCAGATCGATCTGATAAAGTCAGATATCTCAGCTGAAGTCATGAAGTTCAAATTCAGAATACTTGAAGATCAGATGACTTCCAGAAGTTCAGACCAGAAGACCTACATCAGCTAAGTCTGCTAGTTGAAGCTAAGACAACTGGCACCAGAAGACTCTATCAGGTAGACTGATCAGTTGTGACTGATCAGGTCAGCTCGCCAGGTGAAAACTGATATTTCACCAAGTCATACGTCGATGATCTGAACAAGAAGAATGTCAACCTTAGTTGGTAGAACAACACTGAAAAGTGCTTGTGTTAACCAATAAGAACAAGACACGTATGATCGGAGCCGGCAATTATGGGATTTGGTGCTGCTTTCTCAAACGGCTATAAAAGACACTATTCACGCTTTCGGCCATGCCGTTCCTGAAGCACGTCACATCAATCCTGCAAGTCTACCAAATATAGCCGGAAATTCAAATTGCTCTCCAACGGCTCTTTGATTTCGAGGTCTATAAATATGGGATTACTCTTCAGAGTGAAGACACGGAAACTATCAACAAGCTCAAGCTATAATCAAATTTCCGCACGAAGAACACAAACTTGAAGATTATTTTCTAAGTGTTCATCCAATAGTTCTTAGCAATTAAATCTTTTCATCTAGCTGATAGGCTACTTAAAAACTAGGAAAGATTTCAAAGTTGGAACCAAAACAATCTTACCCAAAACCCAAAGTTAGGTTAAGTTGTTTAGAAAGATTTCAGACTAGGGTTTCTAGTTACGATTTAAGGATCGGTTGAGTGAGAACTCTTTAAATATCTGTTGGTGTACTGTGTTGGACTAACACAATAATCTAAGTCCAGTTGGTTTAGTTGGTGCCCCTTGTGATAGGGAAGAGTGGACGTGGGGCCGGGTTTGTCGAACCACTATAAATCTTGTGTGCATTTACCGCTTTGATTAAGCATTTTTACACAATCGCACACAACTTAATTAAAAGCTGCATACATATTCTAAGTTAAGATCGGCTAGCACCAAGCTTACGATCCGATCAAGTTTGACACTTTAGTCATTTGGTTGAAAGACCCGACTTTGGAATCGATTTTTATTAAAACCGGTTTTTCACACGGGTAAAACTTGGCTTCCCGACAATCAGTTAAACCGATAATCTGAAGCGATATGCCTTGGCGATTAGTAAGTTAGATATCGATCAAATGATTCACTTGCACTCGATCGGGCTTAGCGCAATCACACCGATCTGCGAAAAAGTTTTTAGAAGTCTATTCACCCTCCCCCTCTAGACTTACGCCCTCACAAAACCCGTTCGGGACCTACAAGTGGTATCGAGCGGTGGTTCTCTGGACCCCCCGGCTTTGAGTATCATCGATTCTTGAGGAAGAATCTTTGTGGTCATTTGAGCAGATCTTGAAAAACCATTTTTAAAACTCATTCGTTTTTTCCAAAATCACTCAAAGCATGGATAATACCTGCGGTATGTATCATGATTTGCCGAAGTTCTCAATTGATGAGTATGCAGATTGAGCCATATATATGTGCAACCATCTAGGTTCGATAAGCGACAAAATGATGGAAGTCATTGAAAGAGGACCCATCATCATATATCACGACAACCTGCGGTTGGAGATCCGTTTTGCCACGGGAAGTCTTGTGAAAAAAGCCCAACCTTGATGGATGCAAGAGGAAAAGAAAGTTGTATACTCTAGAATACAATCGCCGGGCATATAATCATGAAGGCGATGGATAAAGTCACCAAGGAGAAGATAAAATATCTCAAAATTGCGAAAGCAATGTGGGATACTCTAATTTGAGATATCTTGAAGGAAATGATCGGATCAAAGATGACCGACTACAAGTTTAACCTGGTTAAGTTCGAAAAACTAAAGATGCTGCCCAACGAGACCATCAACGAGCTCGATGGAAGGATTACTATGTCAGTAAATAAGCTACGAGAACTTGGTAGAGAGATGTCAGACAAAGATATCAACTACAAGATCTTAAGATCTCTCACCAAGAAATGGGACATGAAAGTCACGGTAATCAAGGATTGCCAAGACATTTCAAAGATGAAGCCGAGTAGCTTGTTCCTAAGCCTTAAAGCTCACGAGTTCGACTTAATCAAAAGAGGACAAGCAGATGAAGATGAGACGCCTGCTGAAGCCTCAACGTCTAAATCAGTTGCGTTTAAAGCAACCAGCAGCAGATCGAAGGCCACTGAACCTGTTGGAAACATAATAAGTCAGGCAGAACAGATCGCTCTGCTTACCAGGAAACTTGAAAAATCAAATATTCAACTTGGTAAGTATCGCAGATTCTATAAAGATTATCAACATAGCAGAGGAAGAGATAGGAGATCACCGATGCGGATCCAGAAGAACTGGATCGATGATCGAAGAGATCACAGAGAAGAAAAGAAAAGAGATAATCTGACTGATGAGAGAAGAGATAACAGATCTGACAGAAGGAGTTCAGATTACTATCAGAAAGGGAAGTCACCTGATAGATCCTACAGACGGAATGACTCACCTGGAAGAAAAGGTTCCGTGGATCATGGAGCGTGTTTCAACTGTGAGAAACCAGGTCACTACAGCGCAGATTGCCCAGACCTGACGCCAAAAGAAAGAGAAGAAAAGAGGAACAGAAGAGAGCAACGTTATCGAGACAGGAAAGCCCTTGTCGCTGACACATCTGGAATTGATGATTCCTATCTGCCCTCTGAGGATTCTGGGTACTCATCTGTAGAAGATTTCTGTCTGATAAGCAGTGCTGTTGACTTCCACGAGAATGAAGATATGATATTCTCTTCAGATGATGATGAAATCTGCCTGATGGCCAAGGAGGACCAATCTGAGGTAACCTCCAAACCTTCTGCTTTGTCTGCTTTCACACCTGCTATTATTAGCACACCTGCTGGAGAGATTGACCTGCAGCTCTACTCTGAGCAATTGCTTGATGATCTCTCTAATGCAGTAGACACTTATGCTATAGTGGAAGCTGAGAATGACAAGCTAAGAATCAGAAATAATCAGCTTGTTGAAGAGAACGCTCTCAGTAAAACTACTGAACTAAAAGCAGCTGAAACTGCTCAGAAGGTAACTGAGGAACTTAACATTCTGAAAGTTAAATCTTCTGATCAGGAGAAGCAGATCAAATATCAGCTAGAAATCAACAAACAGCAAGCTGATGACTTCAAAATCCTTCAAGCTAAATTTGATGAGCTATTCCGACTACATGAGAGTCTAAAATCTTCTGAGGATAGTTTGCGCAAGAAAATAGAGGTTTTCACAAAGTCATCTAAAACCGTTCAAGACATGAACACCTATTTTCGAACATCGGCTAATAAGAAGGGACTTGGGTATGAGAACCCTTCCACATCCTCAAAAGCCCCGGTTGGTTCACCTCAAAAAGGTGTAATCAAACGAGTTTCTGACAAAGATACACTAAAAGCTAAACTTGTATCTGATAAGGGAAAAAGACCTGTTGAGCAAGTAAGGCAGGTGCCTAATCAGAAAGGGAACATAAATGGACCCCAACTGGTAAAGCATCAGCCGAGGAATCAACGGAAGAACCCAGTTCTTCTGAAGAGACTTCAACCTGATCAACAGATTAGGTATCAGAAAAGACAACCTGTCAAAGGGAAATCTAATCTGAGACTCAATCAAGGTCAGCTGCCTAATAAGCAAGCTTTAGGTAAACTGCAAAAACCACCTATGCCAAAAAGATATGAATCTTTTGATGGTAGCAGTCGTACCTACCCTTATAATCAGAAACCTAGGGCTGCTGCACCTGAGCCACACTGGATTAAAAGAAGACAAACAACAAAGATAAATCCCAAGTCTTCTAAGTCACCCAAGGCTCACACTAATAATCATACTAATCAGAAAGCATATAAAGAGACGTATGATTATGTTGATATGTATGGGAGACAAATCAGGCCTTCTGATCTAACTAATTACAATAGAAGTGCCCTGTTTGTATGGATCCCCAAAACCAACCCTAACTCCTCAGGACCCAATCCAAAAGGGGTACCTAAAGCCTGATTTGGTTGTAGGTTCGCGTGGGTCTGGCCAACAAAGGAGGTGTACAAGCAACTATCTGGTACATCGATAGTGGATGCTCAAGGCACATGACTGGAAGCAAACATCTCCTTAGCTCTTACATAGAACGAAAAGGCCCGCATGTACTCTTCGGTGATGATAACTTTGGTTTTACCAGAGGATTCGGAACCTTAGAGAATGATGATGTACAGGTTACTGGAGTCTCGTATGTCGAAGGTTTAAAGCATAACCTGTTATCGGTTTCACAATTCTGCGACAACGGATTCAGTGTTGAGTTCTCGACTGATCATTGCACTATCAAAAATTGAGCCACTCAACAGATCTTGCTAACTGGTTCAAGGAAAGGGACGATCTACACAGTAGATTGGAACAGTTGCCCAAGAAATGCATGCCTGATTGTTAAGAGTTCCAAAAGTAGCAGTTGGCTCTGGCACAAAAGAATGAGTCATCTGAACTTTAAAACTCTTAACAAGATAGCAAGGATATCTTTAGTGGAAGGACTTAGAATGAGGTATTTTTTAAGGATCGGACATGTGTCGCATGTCGGAAAAAAAAAAAGGTTAAAGCTTCATTCAAGGAAATCACGGGCCCGGCATCAGAGTATTTCAATTTGCTTCATATGGACTTATTTGGACCCGATTAAACTAGTCGATCTCGACGACGAAATATACTCTGGTAATCGTGGATGATTATTCCAAGTTTACGGGTTGTATTCTTACATAAGAAGAATGAGGCGACAACAAAGATACCGAAGTTTGCTCAAAAGACTACAAAATGAAAAGGGTGTCGATGTAGTAAAAATCGGATCGGATAAAGGTACGAGAATTTACGAACTCTTTTATTCTTGATTTTTGCACTAAGTTTGGTATCAAACATGAGACATCACCGCAAGAACGCCACAATGAGAATGGAGTAGCGAGCGGAGAAACAAAACTCTAAAAGAAGTTCGCTCGCATTATGTTAATTTGAACATGCAATACCAAGCCGTTTTTAGGCGAAGCTATCAATCTTGCATGCCTATACTAAAAACGGATGTCTTCTAACTAAGGCTCACTACAAAACACCCTATGATTTGTGGAAGGGCAGAAAACCTCGTGTTTCTTACTTTCATGTTTTTGGGTGTAAGTGTTTCATACACAACTGGGAAGAGTCAGTTGAAGACTTTTGAGGCCAAGTCAGATGAGGGTATATTCTTAGGATATTCCTCATCTAGCAAGGCTTTCAGGGTTTACAACAGGCGAACTCTAGTTGTGGAAGAAACACCCCATGTAGTCTTTGATGAAGCATCTTCTGAACAAGAGAAATCTACCTCAGAACAAGAAGTACCAGATCAACCAGTACCTGATGCACAGAAAATGGATCAGCTAATGATCAAGGAAAAAGGATCAGAACTCGTAACAGTATACATTCCAGATCTAGCTGATTCACCAGGTCAATCAGATCCTAAGGTACGAACAACTGTCGATGAAGAAGCTGGTACAGCTGAGACAGTATCAACTGAACCATCCGGTTCAGGGGGAACACCTGAAGTTCCCACGAACAGACATCAGCACATGATGAGTCCAACATAAGCTGAGACATGTTCTTATCAAGTGGATCATAAATCTGCACCACTCCCAATCTCTAGTAATGAACTATTATCAGAAATGGATGATGTTCTCCAAACCGACGCAAATCAGAACAGAAGGACCTGGATAACCAGTCATCCAACTGATCTAATCATCGGAGACCCATCTGATAAAGTTAAAACTAGACATCAGATTGGTGAAAGTGCCATGTATTGCTGTTATCTGTCTATGAAGGAACCAACAACAATAGATGAAGCTCTACAAGACGCAAGATGGATTCTAACCATGCAGGAGGAGCTGGAACAGTTCGAGAGAAATCAAGTTTGGGAATTGGTGGACAGACCAACTCATCAAGACGTAATTGGCACAAAATGGGTATTCAAGAACAAGAGAGATGAGAAAAATGTCATAACCAGGAATAAGGCAAGACTTGTTGCTAAGGGGTATTCACAATCAGAAGGAATTGATTATGATGAGACCTTTGCACCAGTCGATCGCCTAGAAGCCATTCGGCTGTTTCTGGCATATGCTTCCCATAGAGGGTTCACTGTGTATCAGATGGATGTAAAGAGTGCATTCTTAAACGGGGTACTAGCAGAGGAAGTTTATGTCGAACAACCTCCAGGCTTTGAAAAGGGCAACCAAGTGTACCGTTTAAGAAAAGCTCTTTATGACCTGAAACAAGCTCCTCGAGCTTGGTATGATACACTCTCTCAGTTCTTGATAGACAGTGGTTTCACTAAAGGAATAGTGGATAGAACCTTGTTCGGAATAGAAGATGGAGAAGATATTACGATGGTTAAGATTTATGTGGGCGACATCATCTTGGATCTCCCAACAAGAGTCTATGTGAAAGATTCAGCAAACTGATGCAAGGGAAGTTCGAGATGTCCATGATGGGTCAGATGAGTTACTTTCTGGGTCTACAAGTTAAACAAAGTACAGAAGGGATATTCATCTACCAAGCAAAGTACACTAGGAGTTTATTGGCTAAGTTTGGAGTTCAAAACTGTAAGGAAGCCAGAATTCCTATGTTGATTTGGATTCAAGATGGATCCAGATGAGTGATGGTCGAAAACCAATCGAGAAAAGAATATAGGGCTCTCATTGGATCTCTACTATACCGACCGCCCCGTGAGACCAGATATCACTTTTGCAGTAGGTGTATGTGCCAGATTTCAGGCAAATCCAATGCAAAGTCACCTAGAAGCAGCTAAGTGGATTCTTAAGTATCTGAAGGGGACAGTAAACCTTGGTTTATTTTACCCATCAGATGATAATCTAGAGCTTAGTGGGTATTCTGATTCTGATTATGGAGGTTGCAAAATTGACAGGAAGTCAACCTCAGGAACATGTCAGTTTTTTTTAGGATGTAAACCGATCTCGTGGTTTTCAAAAAGCGGACATCGATTCGACATCTACTATTGAAGCGAGAATATATGGCTGCAGGAAGTTGTTGCTCCCAAACCGCTTTCTGGCTTAGTCGGCCAAATGAGGATTATAACATTGTAGCTAAGAATGTACCTATATTCGTGATAAATAATAGTCTTATTGCAATCACTCAAAATCTCGTTCTACATACAAGATGCAAGCATGTGGATGTAGGACACCATTTTATAAGAGATCATGTTGAAAAGAAGAATATCGAATGGTAAAGATTCATACCGATATCGAGAAAAGTCGATATTCTAACCAAGCCACTAACCGAGATCGATTAGAGAGAATTATGCAATGAGCTAGGGCTTCCGGATCTTGGAGAAAAAGCACCAAAAATGTTTGATGGACTAATCTCAAGAACCAATTTGGTTAAGAGACTAACGAGTTAAGAGGAATCGATTGAGTTTGGTATCTCAATCGATCGTAAGATCGATCAAGGAACCGATATGAGAGAAGGCAATCGATTCTTGATTATCGATTAAAGAAACTAATCGATTAAAGGATTATCGATTAAATCGGTTTTGGTTATTTCACACTTTTGTAAGTCGATTAAGTTGATATTCAACAAGCAAGGATTCACAAGATTAAAGCTTACATCGCATAAGAAAACAGGAAATTTACACAACAATGGAATAATAGAAATTTTCATTGATAAAGACCCAAGGTCAGATTTACATTACAAGTTACAAGTACAAAAGGACCCGGAGGTCAGTACATAAACCCTAAACCCTAAACCTAACCCTAGAAGGGGGGGAGAGAGAGATTTTAAGATCGATGCTCCCATTTTCCCCCCACTTAACAAGGCTTTGAAATAATCCTAAAGCCACCCCCTCGAGCTTTCGGAGTTAGGAGGCGAGAGCGGCGTTGAAAGGATTTCTAAGCCAGGAGCCCCTAGACCTGAAATCAATGGGCTCTCCAGCTGTTAAATGGGACACAAGTGCCAAGAAAGTGATCCAAAGATCATATGGCCACATGTGTCGCATGCAAAAATTGAGTTTGATATACGAAGATCAGCTATTGTCTGATCAAGACCGTATACCAAACTCATGTTTTATATCAGACTGAGTCTGTTGATGCTAATTTCGTCATCTCGATAGACACACAAGGTGCATACGGTTAGGAGAAGTGTCTTCTCAGTTGCGATAGCAGATCCGCCGCCTCGGTGGTAGAGAAGCTTTGCAATAATTGTATGTGTAATCCTTGATGACGGCGAAAGCAGCAATAAGGAACACACATGGTTGATTTGAGAAGCTGAAATCATTGAAAAAGGGGTAAAGGTTTTTGCCGGAAGTTTCACCGGAAATAAGGGTTCACCAAAATACATGATTTACAAAGAAGATAAGTATGGTGAATGGGTTATGTTGTGTAAATCATTGGTCCAATTTATAGAGGCCAAGCAAGGATGCAAATGCAAATTTGATTTCTCAAAGCCTTTTAGAGAAATTTGCATCACAAGGACAGCGTGTAGGAAACACGCAACTGATAATTGGATAAATTTACTGCGATTTGACATTACGAAGTATCCAGACTATTATTACAAATGTCAAATCGTGCCGACTTAGGGAATCGAGACAACTATTCAATTCTTCAAGAACTAAGTTTTGGCGGTAACACTTATCCCAAGAATTGGCTTGGTCTGAGTAGAATCAGATTAGGTTAACTGAAATCTGATTAAATAAGCGACTGATCAGATGAGGAAGATCAGTTGAGTATGATACCTCAACAAATCAGATATATCAGTCAATAAGAAATCAGAAATAACAGTTGAAGGGGGAACTTCAACTGACCGAGGAGGATCAGAAGAGGAAATCAGACGCAAAGTGAAGGGGATCAGTTGAAAAGGACAGTTGGGAAATTATAAGGATTAGGCAGAAAACTAAGATCAACAAGTGGAATCAACATCTACGAGTTGTATTGACTGATTACAATATCAGTCAACCAGATACTCATTTATGTTTCCTTGTTTATTGCTTACTTATCTGATATTATCTGATAATATTTGCCTTTACTGTACACACTACTTTTGTGACGTATATCCTGCAATATATTTAATGCGGACGTGGGGTATTTGTATTAATTGCCACAAAATGTGCTTTTAAATCCAAAAGGCAATCGTACGTGCTTTTCCTGACCACACGATCAAAACCGCTCTATCTGGATCGTCTAACCTTTTCAAATGGTTGATCTTCTAATCTCGATTTTCCCTCCTTCATCTTATAAGTTTCATCAAAACCCTACCAGAGTTTTCTTATCCTCAAAATTCTTGCGATTTATTCTCTGAAAACTCAAAATTACTTTTCTGCGATTCAAAGTGTTTTTCTTGCGATTCAAACTTATCTTTCCGAAAAATAGAATCTGGTAATTTCTGGTTATTTGATGAATTTCTTTTCTAAAATCTATTGATCACATAGATTATGTCTATATATGTTATTCTGTGATATGCCTTATCATTTCTTGGTATCTGTATGTGTTTATCGATTACTAGGCCTAAGAATAGGTCTGATAATCAATACATGATATCTTTATGATTATGCATAATTTTAATCGAGTCTATCTTGTTGTAGATGGCCACTCACGGAATGGGAAAGATTATGTGCAACTATGCGGATCTGGCAACAAAAATTGTCGATGACAAATTTGTAAAGTTTGGTGTCACGAGGGATCCGGAGTCAATGGAGGTGGAACAAATTCGGAAGAAGGGAGGTCTTGAAAAATACTGTGCTGCTTACTGCAATCCAGTAATGCAGTATGAAGCACTCGAATTCTTAAGGAATTTGAAGGTGGATACGGACAATCCTGGAGATGAACTGATTTCTTCAGTTAACGGAGAGGAGATCAGACTGTCGAATGCTGACATAACTCGTTTGTTCAGCTTGCCCAAATGAAGAATCTCTCCTGCGCACTACAGGGAGAATGAAGATGAGCTGATCAGAAATGAACTCTTCAGAGAGGCTGACAATTTGTCAGGCCTATGTTAAAAAGGAAATACCGACTGTTGTTTGACATACTGTCAAAAACAATCATGGGTATTTCGTTCAGCCCAGATGCTCTAACATCCGTAAAAATGTACAGCATGACTGCGATAATCGATGAAGCCAAGAATATCAATTGGCATGGCTTCCTGAAGGCCATTATGCTCCATGAACATGAAAAAATTGGAGTAAATGATCGTAGGCAAGTCTTTCTGAAGAAGAGAATCAGCAATCTCAACAAGGTTGCAGTTATTCTGAAGGACAAAATGCCAAATGCTGAATGGGATCAGAACGGACTGAAGTCCTACAACGCCTTCCTCACAACCACATCAGCCATATATGGGCCACCTGACGATGATATGCGGCCCACCCCTCCAAAGGTGAAGAAAGGAAAGAACAAGGAGGCAGCCACGTCTACACCAGATGCTCCCCAAAAGAGGAAGAGAAAACTGGTAAAGGCTCAGGAGAAGAGGCCGAAGAAGGTAAAATAGGCCTCCATGACTCTGTTTCTGGAAGACGAGTCAGATGAAGAAGGAGTGCCAGAGCAACCTAATGAGCCACATAAATCAGCCAAAAAATCAGACAGGCAGGCTTCTCAAGTTGAGAGGTCGCCAGAACATTCTGAGGGAAGAGCAGGAGATGAACGATCTCCTTCTCCTCAATCTCGAGCTGATTCACCACTCGGACTTGGTCCGCTGAAAGCATATTTCTCCTTCTCCTTCACCTGCTCGCGAACCTGGAAAGTTCATCGGTTCGCGAACCGGAAAGATCACCTATTGCAGAGCCGAACGACTTGCTTCTACAATAGAACCTCTGCGCAGATTCAAATTAATCACCAACTTCCGCCTACTCAAGCACCACCAGAACCCTCTACATCTCATCAACTGGAATTTGGTCGATCTGAACAGATAATTCCTGAGTCCAGATCATCCAAGACCATCACCGGGAAAATGGTCAGAATGCAAATTAAACGAGATATTGATAAGTCAGATCGAAGTGGTAGCCCATCCCGTTATTTGAGAGGAAGTAATGGAGATCCTCACCGAAAGATCTCCGGTTAAAGAGCTTCTCAGATTTTATCATGATTATAGAACAGATGGGAGGTGCTGATGAATTCGCAGATTTTGATTTCGACATGAAGAAATCTGCTCAAGTAGGATCACCAGCTGAGCTGATAACTGCTGAATCGATCAAATCTCTGATCCACAGGAAGCTGGGATTGACTGAACAAGGTGAACTGGAGGCTGCTGAAGAAACTCCTAAAGCAGATGATCCTATGAAGGATGTGGGAGCTGCCGATGATAGTGGAACCGTGTCTTTGCGAGTTCATGACCCAACCATTGGAGGCTAAAACAATCAAACCGATTAGGTGACGCCAAATATTCCTACATATCACATCACCACTGATCAACTTCAGGAGATCAGATCGTGTTTTAAAGATCTCCTGAAAGAAGAAGTTGAGGGAGTGTTGGCTAATCAACTTAGCAACACAATAGCTAATCAGAGGCAGATTGGCCTCAAAGAAATAACGGATCAACGGAATTGGTTTGTTTCCCATTGAGGCAATCAAAGATCGATTCTCTCAAACTGTGACCAACCTGATCACGAAGTTTAAAAAGACAGTTGATGACAAGCTAGTCCAGGTTGACCAACAACAAGTTTCTCTTCTGATGGTCACTGTGAAAAGCTAGAAATGATAAAGAGAAACTTGACAAACTAATTCTACCCCTCTACTACCGTGGAATCTGTCAAGAACTGAGCTGATCTCGAAGATTCAAAGTCTATCTGCTCAAGCTCAAGGTTTTATCTGTTGAAGATCTTAACAAGGCCATATCGATCGACTTTGGATCTCGACTTCCCACCTCTTTGCTCTTTTTGATCAAACCAAAAAGGGGAAGGATGATTGAGAAACCAACCGACACTATCAGAACAACAAAAGACCTGATTCAGACAGTTGAATCCTATGGACAAAGACTAGACCATCTGGATCTCTTTGCTAATGAAATTTCTGAAAAGATGGAAAAGTCAAAGGCAAGAAAGTTAGGCTAACTGCATGGTCTTTGGGACATCACAACTTGTACCGATCCACTCGAGACTAAGAAAGCCACAAGAAGCCTGACTAGCCAAATACAAAGCCGATAAAAACCGGGCCGAGAAATGGCATCCAAAGAGCAGATTGCTGAAGAAGCCCGAATAATTGAAGAAGAAAGAAGGGCAGAAAAATTGGCAGAGGCAGAAGATCTGAAAAAGAAATATAGATCGAGGGCAAAGAAAGGAAAAGTTGGAAAATCTGGACCTGAACCTCAGCTGCCAGCAAGAATTGATGAGATCATTACGAAAACTACTGCACATGCTGATAGGTTTGAGGAATGGAATAAGATCAGAAGTGAATGGCTTCTGGATGCTTTTGTTCTAGATCTTGTTCCACAAGAAGAATCTCCAGATGCAGAATTCCTCAACTGGTTGGAAAACAAATATCCAGATTTTCTGAAGTATCTGGAAAATGAGGCCAAAATAATCAATGTAAAAATATCTCGCCAAGAGTATGATGTGATGGATTACTCGAAGAAGGCAGATGACTCATTTGACAGACTGGCATTTCAAATGTTCTATTTTGACATCCGAGCAAAAGCGCCAAGATAATCGATCCTCGGCCAGATCAATGATGTCAAATGGAAACTATACCAGATTTTCAACATCCCTCAAGATCAAAGAGAAATGCCAGAAGGATACAAGCCAAGAGACTGAAGAATCAGAAGACTACTTAGGATCAGCTGTTTTTAAACTCAAACTTTTCTGATGTAATATGTAATCGATAAATCTAATGAAAGAAAAGTTTATTTTCTGATCCTAAGACAAAATCTCATTGTCTTCTGATTATATGTTCTTTACTGTTTTATACTTATCAACTGTGCTTGGTTTCTCAAGTGTTTTGGTTTCATCAAAAAGGGGGAAATTGTTGGGAAATTTAGAGTTTTGATGAAAGTTCTAAAACACATGTAATAGGACCAGTCAGACCTGTTAGCTGACTGATGTTTTTATTACCAGTTATAAGAATACCAGTTGATAATTATTGTATAGAACAACTGATGTAGAAGATAGGTCACATATTGAGGGGGAACCTCAATATGTATAGGTCAGATCTGAAGATCTGAAGAACAACTGATATCCGACAGGCCAGAAGGCAAGAGAAGGACAGAAGATCAGATCGATCTGATAAAGTCAGATATCTCAGCTGAAGTCATGAAGTTCAAATTTAGAATACTTGAAGATCAGATGACTTCCAGAAGTTCAGACCAGAAGACCTACATTAGCTGAGTCTGCTAGTTGAAGCTAAGACAATTGGAAGCAGAAGACTCTATCAGTAGATCGATCGGGCCAGATCGATCAAAGTCATTCGCCAGTGAAAACTGATATTTCACCAAGTCACATGTCGATGATCTGAACAAGACGAATGTCAACCTTAGTTGGTAGAACAACACCGAAAAAGTGCTTCATAACCAATAAGAACAAGACACATTATGATCGGAGCCGCAATTACGGATTTTTTGCCTTTCTCAAAAGGCTATAAAAGACACTATTCACGCTTTTCGCCATGCCGATTTCTCAAGAACATCACATCAATCCCGCAAGTCTACCAAATATAGCCGAAATTCAAATTGCTCTCCAACGGCTCTTTTTGATTTCGAGGTCTATAAATATGGGATTACTCTTGAGTGAAACACACGAAACTATCAACAAGCTCAAGCTATAATCAAATTTCCGCACGAAGAACACAAACTTGAAGATTATTTTCTAAGTGTTCATCCCATAGTTCTTAGCACAGAAATCTTTTCATCTAGCTGATAGGCTACTTAAAAACTAGGAAAGATTTCAAAGTTGGAACCAAAACAATCTTACCCAAAACCCAAAGTTAGGTTAAGTTGTTTAGCAAGATTTCAGACTAGGGTTTCTAGTTTTGATTTCTGGGATCGGTTGAGTGAGAACTCTTTAAATATCTGTTGGTGTACTGTGTTGGACTAACACAATAATCTAAGTCCAGTTGGTTTAGTTGGTGCCCCTTGTGATAGGGAAGAGTGGACGTAGGACTGGTTTGTCCGAACCACTATAAATCTTGTGTGCATTTACCTGCTTTGATTAACTGTTTTACACAATCGCACACAACTTAATTAAAGCTGCATACATATTCTAAGTTAAGATTAGCTAGCACCAAGATTCTGATCTAATCAAGTTTGACACTTTAGTCAACTGGTTGAAAGACTGACTTTGGAATCTAATTTTATTAAAACTGGTTTATCACACGGGTAAAACTTAGCTTCCGCACAATCAGTTAAACTGATAGATACAAAACTGATCTGCCTTCAGGCGATTAGTAAGTTAGATATCAGTCCAAACTGATTCACTTGCACTCGATCAAAGTTAAGCGCAATCACACCGATCTGCAAGACAAAAAGTTTTCAGAAGTCTATTCACCCCTCCCCTCTAGACTTCTGCCCTCACAAAACCCGTTCGGGACTTACAAGTGGTATCAGAGCAGTGGTTCTACAGACCCCTGGATTTGCAAGATTGGATCTTTTTGAATTTATGAGATATTCTTGTATTCCAAGAATACATATCTTTCTCCATAAAATCTTTCCAAGAAAATCAAGAAAATCTTTCTTCCCTTTCTCTTTATAATTTTTTCGAAAATTACCAACTAAAGAAGCCAAGTGGGAGTTTTCTTGAATTTATGCGATAATCTTGTATTCCAAGAATACTTATCTCCTTTCCATAAAATCTTTCTAAGAAAATCTTCTCCCTATATTTCTTTAATATTTTCGAAAAAACAAGGAAAAATTATGCAACAATAATTATTTTATTTTAAGCACCTTTCAGTTATTGGACTTTAATTTGGGCTACTTGAGGGGCCTTTAGGAGAATTAAGATGGACCTTCCAATGGACTTCTGAATTCCAATATTGAGCCACAATATAATTCAGCCCATTAATATTAATAATACCACTATATAATTAATATTGTACTATCCAATCTTAACCCATATTACGGTAATATGGCTCCCGGTCATTATTTTCCATGTTTAAAATTATTTAGTCCATTAATTAATTCAGCCACTGAAAAGCTTTATATTAATTAATATCTTGATCCTTGGAGTAAGGACAACTCAGCTTTATTATCCATACAGGAAAATTAATTCCACTTGCAAGATTTGGTATGATAAAGGTTCCGAGCCCACCAAGGGGACCAATCACGCAAGACTTTGCAAGCACACGATTCTCTGTATTAATCTTAGCAACTGTCGTACAGTTAATATTATTGCCCAAGATATTGGGTATCGAAGTCCCAATGATTCTCTTCCCATTTATAAGTCAAAGCAATAATTACTAATCACACACGGTCTTTATTAAGTGACAGAGATTAAGAAATTAACAACCACTGAGGTCTAACTCTTCATCCCATAAGTCAGTGCGAATGAGTTTATCCTCTCTGCAGGTCCGCTTCAGCTCATCGAATGCACTAGTGTAATCTCTTGGTCAAGACAAGTCAATCTGAGCCTTACACATCAACTTCTACCAATAGACTGTTCAGATCTGTCTAAGTTGTGAAACACGCACTAGTTTACAAGGGACTGTTAACGTGATCTTCTGTGATCTGGTATCACCACGTTAATTACAATGTAACATGTGCTATTATATGAACGGTTTGCAATAAATATATGTAACATTCAATCATATTTAAAGCAACAGTGATAAATAATTTATTTCACTAAATAAGTGTTTAATACATAGGTTATACAAAGTAAAAGCATACTTTCACGTATAACCCCAACACTCTGGTAAAACCAAAGTTGTTGTCACCAAAGAGTACACGTGGGCCTTCTTTTTCAACATAAGAACTAAGGAGATGTTGACTTCCAGTCATGTGCCTTGAGCATCCACTATCAATGTACCAGATAGTTGCTTGTACACCTCCCTTATTGCCCAAACCCATGCGAACCTGCAATCAAATTAGGCTTTAGGTACCCCTGCAGGATTGGGTCCTGAGGGGTTAGAGTTACCTTTCGGGATCCAAACAAACAGGGCACTTCTATGGTAATCATCAATATCAGAAGGCCTGATTTGTCTCCCATAAGAATCTACATAAGCATACATCTCTTCATGTGCTTTCTGATCAGTATGATTACGAGTGTGAACCTTGGATGAATCAGAAGACTTGAGATTTTTCTGATGGGCCTATCTTCTTTTAATCCAGTGGGGTTCAGGTGTAGATGTCCTGTATTTCTAGATGAAGGGATAGGTACGACTGCTACCATCAAAAGATTCATATATCTTTTGCACAGGTGGTTTCTGCAGTTTACCCTTAGCATGCTGATTAGGTAGCTTGACCTGATCCGTTCTCAGATTGGACTTTCCCTTGCAAGATTGTCCTTTCTGATTCTTGATCTGCTGATTAGGCTGAGGTATCTTCAGAAGAACAGGGTTCTTCTGTTGATTCCTCGGCTGATGCTTGATCAGTTGAGGTCCATTTATGTTCCCTTTCTGATCAGGTACTCGTCTTTCCTGTTCAGCAGATCTTTTTCTCTTCTTTGATACAGACTTGGCAAGTCGTGTATCTTATCCAGAAACCTTCCCAGATCCACTTTTGGAATGTGAACCAGGTTGGACATACGAGGATGCAGAAGGACTTTTAAACTCAATACCCTTCTTATCAGTTGCCTTAAGAAAACAGCTTGTTATTTCATCAACATTTCTAGAAGCTTTTCCAAAAAACCTCTATTTTTTTTCGCAAACTGTCCTCACTTTATTTCAGACTCTCATGTTGTCGGAAGAGTTCATCAAACTTAGCTTGGAGGACTTTGAGATCATCAGCTTGTTGTTTGTTGATAGCTTGTTGTTCCTTAACTAGTTTACCCTGATCAGAAGAGCTGACTTTCAGAAACTCCAGTTCTGTTGTCATCTTTTGAACAATCTCAATTGATTTCAGTTCAGCTGCTCTTCTTAAGGCATTATCCTTAGCAAGACTGATGTTCTCAGCCCTTAGCATATCGTTCTCAACTTCCACTACAGTATAAGTGTATATTGCATTAGAGAGATCATCAATCAATAGCTCATTGATGAGCTGCAGGTCAATCTCTCCCGCAGGTGTGCTTGGCACAGCAGTTGTGTTAGCAGAAACAGAAGACATAGACACAGGGTTAGAGATTACCTCAGATGGAGTGACTTCTTTGGCCATGAGACAGATGTCGTCATCAAATGAGAATATCAGATCGTTGAAGTCATCGACATCATCACTTGTGGTCATCAGGCAGAAGTCTTCGACAGATGAGTAATCAGAATCATCCAAAGGCAGATAAGAGTCATCAATACCTGATGTATCAGCAACCATGGTTTTTCTATCCTTGTACCATTGCTCTCTGTTGGGAAATTTATAGTTTTGATGAAAGTTCCAAAAACACATGTAATAGGACCAGTCAGACCTGTTAGCTGACTGATGTTTATATTACCCGCTATAGGAGACCAGTTGATAATTACTGTATAGAACAACTGATGTAATAGATAGGTCACATATTGAGGGGGAACTTAATATGTATAGGTCAGATCTGAAGACTCATAGAACAGTTGATATCCGACAGGCCAAAATGCTAAGAGAAGAACAGAAGATCAGATTGATCTGATCTAGTCAGATATCTCAGCTGAAGTCATGAGCTCAAATTCAGAATACTCGAAGATCAGACCAGAAGACCTACGTCAGTCGAGTCTGCTAGTTGAAGCTAAGTCAACCGGCACCTGAAGACTCTATCAGGTAAACTGATCAGTTCAGACTGATCAGGTCAGCTCACCAGGCGAAATTTGATGTTTCACCTAATCATACGTCAATGATTTGAACAAGAAGAATGTCAAGCTTAGTTGGAAGAACTTCACTGAAAAGTGAGTCTGCTATCCAATAAGAACAAGACACGTATGATTGGAGCCGACAAGTAAGGGATTCGATGCTGCCTTCTCACTAACGGCTATAAAATACAAGATCATGCTTCCGGCCATGCCGTTCCTGAAGCACGTCACATCAATCCTGTAAGTCTACCAAACATAGCCTGAAATTCAAATTGCTCTCCAACGGCTCTTTGATTTCAAGGTCTATAAATATGGGATCACACTTTAGAGTGAGAATACACGGAAAAAATGAAGAAACGCTGAACAATCAAGAAGCTAAAGCTAATTTCCGCACGAAGAACACGATCAAGAAGATTATTTTTATTAAGTGTTCATCCCATAAGTTCTTAGCATAGAAATCTTTTCATCTAGCTGTTAGGCTGCTTATACGCAAGAAAAGATTTCATAGTTGGAACCAAACAATCTTACCCAAACCCCCAAGTTAGGTTAAGTTGTTTAGCAAGATTTCAAACTAGGGTTTCTAGTTCTGATCTCTGGGATCGGTTGAGTGTGAACTCTTTAAACATCTAGTCGATTGTCTTTGTGTTGGACTAACACATAAAACTAAGTCCATTGGTTAAGTCGGTGCCCTTGTGATAGGGAAGAGTGGGACGTGGGATCTGGTTTATCCGAACCACTATAAATCTTGTGTGCCTCTCTTTGCTTTGATTAATCGCTTACACAATCGCGACACAACCTTTAAAGCGCATACATATTCCAAGTTGAGATCACTAGCACCAAGCTTCGATCGGATCAAACGTGACACTTGAAAGAAACCGATCAAAAGATTAAACTTGGAATCGATTTATCAAAACCGGTTTTTCACACGGGTAAAACTTAAGCTTCCGCGACACATCGTTAAACTGATATTCTCGAATCGATCTGCCTTCAGCGATCAAGAAGTTGGTTATCGCCCCAAACCGATTCACTCGACTCGATCAAAGTTAATCGCCCCCTTTGATCGATGCAAGACAAAAAGTTTTTTAAGTCTATTCACCCTCCCTCTAGACTTACGCCCTCACTAAACCTGCTCGGGACCTACAAGTGGTATCGAGGCTTTTTGGTTCTCTGCACTAATCGACTCGTGTATCATCGATTCTTGAGGAAGAATCTTTGTGGTCAATCGAATCGATCTTGAAAAACCATTTTTAAAAACTCATTCATTTTCCAAAATCACTCAGCATGGATAACACCTCAGGTATGTATCATGATCTGCCGAAGTTCTCAATCGATGAGTATGCAGATTGGGCCATATATATGTCCAACCATCTAGGTTCGATAAGCGGCAGAATGATGGAAGTCATCGAAAGAGGACCCATCATCATTTATTACGACAACCCTGCAGTTGGAGGAGATCCAGACTTTGCACCGGGGAGTCTTGTGCAAAAAAGCCCAGCCTTGATGGATGCAGAAGAAAGAAAGCTGCACACTCTAGATACTATCGCGAGGCACATTATCATGAAAACCATGGAAAAGGTCACCAAGGAAAAGATTAAGTATCTCAAAAGCTGTGAAAACAATGTGGGATACTCTATTTGAGATATCGAGGGAAATGAGCAGGATAAAAGACAGCCGTCTATGTTTAACCGGTAAAGTTCGAAAAAAATCAAGATCTTTGCCAAACGAAACCATCAACGAACTCGATGGAAGAATTACAATGTCTATAAACAAGCCGAGAACTTGGTAGAGATGTCCGATAAAGATATCAACTACAAAATCCTAAGGTCTCTCACCAAGAAGTGGGATATGAAGGTCCACGGTAATCAAGGATTGCCAAGACATTTAAAAAATGAAGCCAAGTAGCTTGTTCTTGAGCCTTAAAGCTCACGAAGTTCGATTTGATTGAGAGAGGACAAGTTCGATGAAGATGAGGTGCCTTTGAAGCCTCAACTTCAAAAATCGATTTGCTTTTTAAGGCAACCAAAGCCAGTGAGAACGAAGGCCAACGAACCTTGTTGGGGAATATAGTAAGTCAAAGCAAATCAGACGCTTCTGCTTACGGGAAGCTTGAGAAGTCAAACGTCCAACTTGGTAAGTATCGAAGATTTTATAAGGACTATCAACATAGCCGAGGACGAGATAGGAGATCAGACAACAGATCTCCAGAAAGAACCAGATCTGATGATCGGAGGGATCACAGAGATGAAAGGAAGAGAGATAGTCAGACTGAGGAAGGAAGAGATAACCAATCAGACAGAAGAAGCTCAGACTACTATCAGAAAGGGAAGTCACCTGATAGGTCATACAGACGGAGTGATTCACCTGGAAGGAAAGGTTCGGTGGATCAAGGAGCGTGTTTAACTGTGGAGAGCCCAAGTCACTATAGCGCAGATCGCCTCGACCGACGCCAAGAGAAAGGGAAGAAAAGAGGAACAAAAGAGAGCAACGATATAGGGACAGAAGAGCCATGGTTGCTGATACGTCAGGAATTGACGATTCCTATCTGCCCTCTGAGGACTCAGGATACTCCTCTGTAGAAGACTTCTGCCTGATCAGCAGTGCTGTTGACTTCTATGAAAATGAAGATCTGATATTCTCTTCAGACGATGATGAGATCTCGCCGATGGCCGAGGAGGACCAAACCGAGGTAACCTCCAAACCTACTTGCTCGCTTTACACTGCTATCATTCAAGACACCGGCTGGGAGATTGACCGCAGCTCTACTCGAGAGCAATTGCTTGAGGATCTCTCCAATGCAGTAGACACTTATGCTATAGTGGAAGCTGAAAATGACAAGCTAAGAATTAGAAATAATCAGCTTGCTAAAGAGAATGATCTCAGTAAAATCTCTGAACTTCAATCTGCTGAAACTGCTCAGAAGGTAACTGAGGAATGTAACATTATGAAAGTTAAGGCTTCTGATCAGGAGAAGCAGATCAAAGATCAGCTGGCAATTAACAAACAACAAGCTGATGACTTCAAAATTCTTCAAGCAAAATTCGATGAGTTGTTCCAAAAGCATGAAAGTCTGAAATCATCTGAGGATAATCTGCGTAAGAAAATAGAGGTTTTCACAAAATCATCTAAAACTGTTCAAGACATGAACACCTATTTTCGAACAACGATTAATAAGAAGGGACTTGGCTATGAGAATCCCTCCACATCCTCAAAAGCCCCAGTTGATTCATCTCAAAATGGTGTAATCAGACGAATTTCTGACAAAGATACACCAAAAGCCAAACATGTATCTAATAAGGGAAAAAGACCAGTTGAGTAGGTAAAGGCGGTGCCTAACGATGGGAAACGAAATGGACTCCAAGCTGGTAAAAGCATCGGTGAGGAATCAACAAGAAGAACCCGGTTCTTACGAAGAGACCTCAAACGATCAACAGATCGTATCGAAAAAGACAACTTTGTAAAAGGGAAGTCCAATCGAGACCTAATCAAGGTCATTGCATAATAAGCATGCTTCGTAAACCGCAAAAACCACCTATGCCAAAAAAGATATGAATCTTTTGATGGTAGCGATCGTACCTACCCCTATAATCGTAAAATCTAGTCACGCTTTTGAACCATTAATCGATAAAAAAAGAAGACAAACAGAAAAGATAGATCCCAAGTCTTCTAAGTCATCCAAGGTTCACACTAATAATCATACAAAAGCAGAAAGCATATAAAAAACGTATGATTATATGGGAGACAAATCAGGCCTTCTGATCTAACTGATCACAATAGAAGTGCTCTGTTTGTATGGATTACCAAAACTAAACCTAACCCCTCAGGACCCAATCCAAAAGGGGTACCTAAAGCCTGATCAGATTGCAGGATCGCGTGGGTCTCGCCAACAAAGGAGGTGTGCAAGCAACTATCTGGTACATCGATAGTGGATGCTCAAGGCACATTTGGAAGCAAACATCTCCTCGGTTCATACATAGAAACGAAAGGCCCGCGTGTACTCTTCGGTGATGATAACTTTGGTTATACCAAAGGGTTCGGAACCTTAGAGAATGATGATGTACAAGTAACTGGAGTCTCGTATGTCGAAGGTTTGAAGCACAACCTATTATCGGTTTCACAATTCTGCGACAACGGATTCAGTGTTGAGTTCTCGACTGATCAATGCACTATAAAGATTCGAGCCACTCAATAGATTTTGCTAACCTGGTTCAAGGAAAGGGGACGATCTACACGGTGATTGGAGCAGTTGCCCAAGAAATGCATGCCCGATTGTCAAGAGTTCCAAAAGTAGCGGTGGCTCGGCAAAAAGGATGAGCCATCCGAACTTTAAAACTCTTAACAAGATAGCATGGATGTCTCTAGTGGAAGGACTTCCGAATGAAGTATTTTTCAAGGATCGGACATGTCTTGCGCATGTCGGAAGGAAAAAACAGTCAAAGCTTCATTCAAGGGAATTCCGGACCAAGATCCAATAGAGTACTACAATGCTCCATATGGATCTATTTGGACCAGTTACACCAGTCAGTATCAACGGACGCAAATATACTCTGGTAATCGTGGATGACTATTCCAAGTTTACCTGGGTTATATTCTTACATAAGAAGAATGAGACGACAACGAAGATACCGAAAGCCGCTAAAACGATTACAAAATGAGAAGGGTGTCAGCGTAGTAAAAATCAGATCAGATAAAGGTAAAGAATTTCTGAACTCTTTTATTACTGATTTTTGCTCTAAGTTTGGTATATCAAAGATGAAACATCACCGCAAGGACGCCACAACAAAATGGAGTATTTGAGCGGAGGAACAGAACTCTCAAAGAAGTTCTTTCGCCGACGATGTTAGTGAACATGCAATACCAAGCCGTTTTCAAGCGTATAATCAACACCGCATGTCATACTCGAGCAGATGTCTTTGACTAAGACTCACTACAAAACACCCTATGAACTGTGGAAGGACGAGAAAACCTTGTGTCTCTTACTTCCATGTTTTTTGGGTGTAAGTGTTTCATACACAACAATGGGAAGAGTCGGGTTGAAAACCTTTGAAGCCAAGTCGGATGAGGGTATATTCTTAGGATATTCCTCATCTAGCAAGGCTTTTCGTGGTCTACAAATGCATTTAACCCTACTTGTGGAAGAAACACCCCATGTAGTCTTTGATGAAGCATCTTACGATCAAGAGAAATCAAGAACGAGAACAAGATGTACACGATCAACAAGAACTCGATGTTGAGAAAATGGATCACCGACGATCAAGGAAAAAGAATCGTAACTCGTAATAATATACATTCCGGATCTAGTTGATTCACCGGATCATTCAGATCCTAAGGTACGAAAAAATTGTCGATGAAGAAGTCGTCGATGGTGAGACAATATCAACCGAACCATCCGGTTCAGGGGGAACATCTGAAGTTCCCACAAACAGACATCAGCACATGATGAGTCCAACATCAGCTGAGACTTGTTCTTATCAAGTGGATCACAACTCTGCACCACTCCCAATCACTAGTAATGAAATTTTATTAGAAACGGACGATGTTTTCCAAACCGACGCAAATCAGAACAGAAGGACCTGGATAACCAGTCATCCAACTGATCTGATAATCGGAGACCCATCTCGATAAAGTTAAAACTAGACATCGTTGGTGAAAGTGCCATGTATTGTTGTTATATCGTCTATGAAGGAACCAACAACAATAGAGGAAGCTCTACAAGAAGCAAGCTGGATTCTAGCCATGCAGGAGGAGCTGGAACAGTTCGAGAGAAATCAAGTTTGGAAACTGGTAGATAGACCAAGTCATCAAGACGTAATTGGCACGAAGTGGGTATTCAAGAACAAGAGAGATGAGAAAAACGTCATCACCAGAAATAAGGCAAGACTTGTTGCTAAGGGGTATTCACAATCAGAAGGAATTGATTATGATGAGACCTTTGCACGATCGCCGCCTAGAAGCCATTCGGGTGTTTTCGCATATGCTTCCCCACGAGGGTTCACTTT
Organism: Stenogyne calaminthoides; assembly: GCA_037126765.1. NCBI lineage: Eukaryota > Viridiplantae > Streptophyta > Magnoliopsida > Lamiales > Lamiaceae > Stenogyne > Stenogyne calaminthoides. The sequence goes on from JBBCBC010000018.1 coordinate 13,962,020, forward strand.
GTGTATCGATGGACGTAAAGAGTGCTTTCTTAAAGCGGGGGTACTAGCAGAGGAAGTTTATGTCTAACAACCTCCGTGCTTTGAAAAGGGCAACCAAGTGTACCGTTTAAGAAAAGCTCTTTATGGTTCGAAACAAGCTCCTCGAGCTTGGTATGATACACTCTCTCGGTTCTTGATCGACAAGTGGGTTCACTAAAAAGGCAAAGGGACGTAACCTTACCGAGAATAGAAGATGGAGAAGATATTCGATGGTTCGGATTCACGTGGGCGACATCATCTTGGATCCCCTAACAAGAGTCTATGTGAAAGATTCAAACAAACCGATGCAAGGGAAGTTCGAGATGTCCATGATGGGTCGGATGAATTACTTTACGGGTCTTCAAGTAAAGCAAAAGTACGTAAGGGATATTCATCTGCCAAAGCAAAGTAAACTAGGAATTTATTGGCTAAGTTTGGAGTTCAAAATTGTAAGGAAGCCAAAATCCCTATGATGGTGGATTCAAGATGGATCCAGATGAAGATGGTCGAAAAACAAATCGGAAGGAATATAGGGCTCTCATTGGATCTTTTACTATACCGACCGCCAAGACCGGATATAACCTTCGCAGAGGTGTATGTGCGATTTCGAGCAAATCCAATGATAAGCCACCTAGAAGCGACTAAGCGGATTCTTAAGTATCTGAAGGGACGGTAAATCTTGGTTTATTTTACCCATCGATGATAATCTAGAGCTTAGTGGGTATTCTCGATTACGATTATGGAGGTTGCAAGATTGACGAAAAATCCACCTCAGAACTTGTCGGTTCTTAGGAAGTAAAAACCGATCTCGTGGTTTTCAAAAAAAGCATACATCGGTTGCTACATCTACTCTTCAAGCAGTAATATATGGTCTGCAGAAGTTGTTGTTCCCAATCGCTTTCCGGCTTAGTCGGTGAGGATTATAACATTGAAGCTAACAATGTACCTATTTTTACGTGATGATAATAGTCTTTATTGCAATCACTTTCGAGAATCTCGTTCTACATACAAGATGCAAGCATGTGGATGTCGGACACCATTTTATAAGAGATCATGTTGAAAAGAAGAATATCGAATGGAAAAGATTCATCTTGATATACGAAAAAGCTGATATTCTAACCAAGCCACTAGCTGAGATCAGATTCAGAGAATTATGCAATGAGCTAGGGCTTCTGGATCTTGGAGAAAATGCACCTAAAATGTTTGATGGAATGATCTCCAGAACCAGCTGGTTAAGAGACTAACCAGGTTGAAAGGAATCAGTTGAGTTTGGTATATCAACTGATCAGAAGATCAGTCAAGGAACTGATGTGAGAAATCGATCAGATTTACAAGATTATCAGGTTAAAGGAACTGATCAGATTTAAGGTTTATCAGATTAAAGGAAACACTCACTTTTAAAAGGAATATCTGATTAAATCAGTTGGATTATTTTTACATCCTTGTAAGTCGATTAAGCTAATATTCAACAAGCAAGATTCACAAGTGGTATTCACAAGATTAAAGCTTAAAATCGCATAAGGATACAGGAATTTTACACAACAATGGAATAATAGAACTTTTCATTGATAAAGACCCGAAGGTCAGGTTACATTACAAGATACAAGTACAAACGACCCGGAGGTCAATACATAAGTGATAACCAAAAACCCTAAACCTATAACCCTAAACCCTCATCCTAACCCAAGTGGAGCAGGGAGAGAGAGAGATTTTAAATCTGATACTCTCATTTTCCCCCACTTAACAAGGGTGAGAGAGGCTTTAAAGAAAAAAAAAAAATCCAAGGCGCTCGCAGAAGCTGAAGATCAAGAAAAATGGAGCGAGAGCGGCCTTGATAGGATTTTTAAGCCAGGAGCCCTAAGAAAGAGTCAGTGGGCTCTCCAGCTGTTAAATGGTGAGTTGATATAGGAAGATCAGCTGTTGTCTGATCAAGACCGTATATCAAACTCACGTTCATTTTCAGACTAAGTCTGTTGATGCTCGTTACGTCATAACGATAGACACACAAGGTGCATACGGTTAGGAGAAGTGTCTTCTCAGTTGCAACAGCAGGCCCGCCGCCGTGGTGGTAGAGAAGCTTTGCAACAATCGTATGTGAAATCTTTGATGATGACGAGAACAGCAATAAGGGACGCAAAGGGTTGATTTGAGAAGCTGAAATCATTGAAAAAGGGTTAAAGGTGTTTGTGGGAAGTTTCAATTAGGAAATAGAGGTTCACCAGGATACATGATTCTACAAAGAAGATAAGTATGGTGAATGGGTTATGTTGTGTAAAACAATTGGTCCAATTTATAGAGGCCAAGCAAGGGTGCAAATGCAATATCGGTCTCAAAACCTTTTAGAGAAATCTGCACCAAAAGGACAGCGTGTAGGAATCACGCGACTGATAATTGGATAAATTTACTACGGATTGACATATCGAAAGATTCGGGCGATAATTACGAGATGTCAAATCGCGCCAACTTAGGAATAGAAGCTACTATCCTAGACTAAGTTTTGGCGGTAACTCTTTATCCCAAGAATTGGCTTTGATTCGAGAAGAATCGATTAGGTCAACTAAAATCTGATTACATACGAAGATGATCAGATAAGGAAGATCAACTGAGCTTGAAACTCCAACAAATCAGATACATCAGCCTATGAGAAAAACAGAAATATCAGTTGAAGGGGGAACTTCAACTGATCAAGGAGGGTCAAGGAAATCGACGATTCAAGGAAGATCGTTTGAGTTTGAAAGATCAATGATCGATGCAAGTAAAGAAGATCCTAAAAAAGGATGGGTTTGGGAAATTTTAAGGCGAGGCGTAATACTAAGATCAACAAGTGAAATCAACATAGACAAGTGGTATTGACCGATTACAATATCACCAACCGTGACGCTGCTTTCTTTTCTCTTGTTCAGGCTTACTTATCGGATCTTATCGATATTATTTATTTTCTTGTACCCATTATCCTTGTGACGTATTCTCTGCAAATCATTTAATGCGGACGTGGGGAACATGTATTAACTGCTACTAAATGTGCTTTTAAATCCAAAAGGTTTTAAAGACGTTTTTTTCACGACCCTACGATCAAAAACCGCTTAATCTGGGCGTTCAATCTTTTCAAACGGTTGATCTTCAAAATCGTGTCTTCTTCTTCCCTCCTCGTCTTTATAAAGTTCATCAAAAACATACCAGAGTTTTCCATTTCACAAACTTGCGATTTATTCTCTGAAAACTCCAGATTACTTCTCTCAGATTTTATTTTTTCCTAAGTTTCAAAACAGAATCTGGTAATTTATGTTTATTTGATGTATTCTTTGATCTTAAATGCTTTTATTCTGTGTTATGCTTTGTTGTTTCTTGGTTTCCGCATATATGATGTTCTTTGTATTAATGCACAATTTTTAACCGAATCTATCTTATCTGTAGATGATCACTCACGGTATGGGAAAAATAATGTGCAACTATACGGAACTGGCAACAAAGATTGTGGATGATAAGTTAAATGCATTCAATATCACTCGGGATCCAGAATCCATGGAGGTCGAGCAAATTCTTCGAAAAGCAGGCCTTGAGAAATTTTGCGCTGCTCACTGCAATCCAGTGATGCAGTATGAAGCACTAGAATTCCTAAGGAATTTAAGAGTGGATACGGATGCTCCAGGAGACGAACTACTTTCGACAGTCACCGGCGAAGAAATCAGACTGACGAATGATGATATAACCCGTCTGTTCAGCCTACCAAAAGGACGGATCTACCTTTGCTCATTACTGGGGAGAACGAAGATGAGCCGATCGTAAAAATAGTTTCTTTGAGAGGCCGACAAACATCATACTTCAGGTTTTGTCAGGCCAATGCTCAAGAGGAAATACCGATTGTTGTTTGACATATTGTCAAAAACAATTATGGGTATTGCATTCAGCCCAGATGCGATTACATCCGTCAAACTGTACAGCATGGCTGCAATAATTGATGGAGCCAAGAACATCAACTGGCATGGGTTTCTGAAGGCCATTCTACTCCAAGAACATGAGAAATTTGGAGTTGATGAATGGAGGCAGGTATATCCGCGAAGAAGAAGATCGCCAATCTCAACAAGGTTGCGCTTATCCTTCAGATAAAATGCATACGGCCAAATGGGAACAGAATGGACTGAAGTCCTATAAGGCTTTTCTCACAGCCACTTCAGTCATTTTTGGGCCACCAGACGATGATATGCGGCCAACCCCCCCAAAGTCAAAGAAAGGGAAAGGCAAGAAGGCAACTTCTTCTGCACCAGATGCGGGCGGATCAGCTCAAGCTGGTGAAGGACCCCCAGAAGGCCCAACAGATGCCCCCAAGAAAAAGAAAAGAAAACTGGTGAAGGCCCAGGACAAGAGGCCGAAGAAAGCGAAGCAAGCCCCCATGACTCTGATGCTAGAGGATGAGTCAGATGAAGAAGGAGCGCTGGAATAACTGTTGCACCACAAAAAAATCGGTGAAGCATCGACAGCAAAGCTTCGTTTAAAGATCGCCAGACATTCTCGAGGAAGACGCAAGTTCGAACGATCTCTTTTTCTCCTCCAAACCCACAAACCGAATCGCCACTGCACTAATGGTCACGAGCATAACTCTCCTATTCTTCCACCGCCAAATAAACTCGAAACTACATCGCCATGAACCGTAAAGCTTTTACCCGATGTGGAACCGTAAACACCGCTTCACACAGAAGAACCTCTTGCAGTCGAACCGATCAGCCAACTTCCGCCTTACTCAAGCACAACTAGAACCTTCCACATCTCATCAAACCGAATCGACCGACAATTCCCCGAGTCCAGATCAACAAAGATCATAGTTTGGGAAATTGATCTTAATCGCTAATCGAAAGAGAGATTGATGAGTTGTACCTTTAATCGGGTCGCCTAACCCGCCATACGAGAGGAAGTTTTGGAGATCCTCACCGGAGAGATCTTGATTAAAAAGCTTCTCAGACTTTATAATAATTATTGAGCGGATGGGCGGTGCGAGATGAGTTTGCGAGACTTCGATTTCGACATGAGGAAATCTGCAAAAGTGGGATCACCGGTGAGTGATATATCCGCTAAATCTGTCAAAGCTCGATCCTGAAGAAGCTATGGGTTGCGGAATAGGAAGAACGGAAATGGCGACAAGGCTCCTGAAACAGATGCCATCATGAAGAATGCAGGAGCTGCCGATGATAGTGGAACTGGTGCTGCAGTTCATGACCAACCACTGGAGGCACAAACAACTGAACCAGATCAAGTGACACTCAACATTCCAACATCACACGTCACTACTGATCAACTTCAGGAGATCAAATCTCGTCTCAAAGATCTCTGAAAAAGAAGAAGTTGAGGGACCGATAGCTGATCAAAGGAAGATTGCCATCAAGGAAATAAAAGATGAAAGGGAAATGGCTATTTTCAGTTAGAACAATAAAAGATCGGGTTCTCTCAAAAGCAGGTCCATCTGCGTCTACCGAATCGATAAAGACCGTTGATGCAAAACTGACTCAGGTGGAACAACAACAAGTTTCTTTTCTGATGCTCACTGACAAGCTAGAATTGACAGAAGAGAAACTTGATAAACTGATTAAAACACTCTCTACTGCCATGGAATCTGTCAAGACTGAACTGATATCGAAGATTCAAGAGCTAACTACTCAAAATTCAGGCGTATCTGTTGCAGATCTCAACAAGGCGATCGCAGTCAACTTTGGTTCTCTGACCTCCCACCTCACTACTCTTTTTGATCAAACCAAAAAGGGGGAAGGACAGAGTGAGAAACCAACCCGACATTAACAAAAAGGGGACATCACAAACTCGGACTCATGAAAAAGATGTCCAAAGAATGAGAGAAAAGCGAAGAAGCCCGAAAAAGTCAAGAAGAAAGAAGGGCAGACAAAATGGCAGGGGCAGAAAATCTGAACAAGAAATTCAGATCGAGAGTGAAGAAAGGAAGGGCTGGAAAATCCGTACCAGAACCTAAGCTGCCAGCAAGAGTTGATGAGATCATCCCAAAAAAGCTTGCAAGATGCTAAGAAATTTGAGGAATGGAATAAGATCAGGAGTGAATGGCTTCTGGATGCCTTTGTTCTTGATCTTGTCCCACAAGAAGAATCTCCTGATGAAGAATTCCTCAACTGGTTACAAAATAAATACCCGGATTTTCTGAAGTATCTGGAAAATGAGGCCAAGCTTATCAATGCAAAAATAACTCGCCAAGAGTATGATCTGATGGAATACTCGAAGAAGGCAGATGGCTCATTTGACAGACTGGCATTTCAAAGATTCAATTTTGACATCGTGCACAGAACGCAAATAATTGATCCTCAGCAGATTGATGATGTCAAATGGAAACTTTATCAGATTTTCAACGTTCCTCAAGATCAAAGAGAGATGCCAGAAGGATAAAAGCCTAAAGAGTGAAGAATCAGAAGACTACTCAGGATCAACTGTTATTATTTTCAAACTTTTCTGGATGTAACATGTAATCAACATTCATTAATGAGAAAAGTTTATTTTCTGATCCTAAGACAAAGTCTCATTGTCTTCTGATTATATGCTCTTAACTGTTCTATTTTTTATCAACTGTATTTGGTTTCTCAAAGTGTTTTGGTTTCATCAAAAAGGGGGAAATTGTTGGGAAATTTATAGTTTTGATGAAAGTTCCAAAAACACATGTAATAGGACCAGTCAGACCTGTTAGCTGACTGATGTTTATATTACCCGCTATAGGAGACCAGTTGATAATTACTGTATAGAACAACTGATGTAATAGATAGGTCACATATTGAGGGGGAACTCAATATGTATAGGTCAGATCTGAAGACTCATAGAACAATTGATATCCGACAGGCCAAAATGCTAAGAGAAGAACAGAAGATCAGATCGATCTGATCTAGTCAGATATCTCAGTTGAAGTCATGAGCTCAAATTCAGAATACTCGAAGATCAGACCAGAAGACCTACGTCAGTCGAGTCTGCTAGTTGAAGCTAAGTCAACCGGCACCTGAAGACTTATCGTAAGTCGATCGATTCAGATCGATCAAAGTCACTCACCAGCGAAATCTGATGTTTCACCTAATCATACGTCAATGATTTGAACAAGAAGAATGTCAAGCTTAGTTGGAAGAACTTCACTGAAAAGTGAGTCTGCTATCCAATAAGAACAAGACACGTATGATCGGAGCCGACAAGTAAGGGATTCGATGCTGCCTTCTCACTAACGGCTATAAAATACAAGATCACGCTTTCGGCCATGCCGTTCCTGAAGCACGTCACATCAATCCTGCAAGTCTACCAAATATAACCTAAAATTCAAATTGCTCTCCAACGGCTCTTTGATTTCAAGGTCTATAAATATGGGATCACACTTTAGAGTGAGAATATAAAAAAAAAAAAGAAACTTATTTGAACAATCAAGAAGCTAAAGCTAATTTCCGCACGAAGAACACGATCAAGAAGATTATTTTTATTAAGTGTTCATCCCATAAGTTCTTAGCATAGAAATCTTTTCATCTAGTTGTTAGGCTGCTTATACGCAAGAAAAGATTTCATAGTTGGAACCAAACAATCTTAACCAAACCCCCAAGTTAGGTTAAGTTGTTTAGCAAGATTTCAGACTAGGGTTTCTAGTTACGATCTCAGGATCGGTTGAGTGTGAACTCTTTAAACATCTAGTTGGTGTCTTGTGTTGGACTAACACATAAAACTAAGTCCGATTTGGTTAAGTCGGTGCCCTTGTGATAGGGGAAGAGGACGTGGGGATGGTTTTGTCCGAACCACTATAAATCTTGTGTGCCTCTCTTTGCTTTGATTAACTGCTTACACAATCGCACACAACCTTTAAAGCGCATACATATTCCAAGTTGAGATCAGCTAGCACCAAGCTTCTGATCAGATCAAACGTGACACTTCAGTAAAACTGATCAAAAGATTAAACTTGGAATCAGATTTATCAAAATTGGTTTTTCACACGGGTAAAACTTAAGCTTCCAAGACACATCGATTAAAGCGATAGTTCCGAACCGATCTCCTTTAGCGATCAAGAAGTTGGTTATCAGCCCAAACCGATTCATTCAAGACTCGACGGGGATAATCGCCCCTTTTGTCGATCAAGACAAAAGTTTTTAAGTCTATTCACCCCTCCCCTCTAGACTTCTGCCCTCACTAAACCCGTTCGGGACCTACACTCTCTTCTGTTGCGCTTCTCTTCTCTTTCCTTTGGAGTCAGGTCAGGACAATCAGCACCATAGTGACCTGGTTTCTGACAGTTGAAGCACACTCCAGGTGAGTCATTTCTCCTATAAGATCTGTCAGGTGATTTCCCAGTTTGCCTGTAATCAGAATTCCTTCTCTCTGATCTGTTGTCCCTTCTATCATCAGAACGATCATCTCACTTTTCTTCTCTGTGGTCACCTCCATGATCATCTCTTCTGTCATCAGAACGATTTCTTTCTTGTGATCTGTCAGTAGATATCCTATCTCTTCCTCTGTTGTTCTGATAGTCTTTATAAAACTTTCGATATTTTCCCATTTGAACATTAGATCTTTCCAACTCCCTTGTTAGAAAGGAAATTTCTTCAGCCTGACTCAAAATCCTTCCTACTGGTTCAGGCATGCTTTCACTGCTATTGGTTGCCTGAAATGCAACATCTTTCGATGAAATTGATGTAGCTTCAGCAGGAACTTCTTCTGATCCAGGATTCCTCTCCTTCAGATCATACTCGTGAGCTTTTAGACTGAGGAACAACTTGCTTGGCTTCAAAGTAGCAAGATCATGAATATCTTTGATCATAGTTACCTTCATGTCCCATTTCTTCGGCAGGGACCTCCGAATCTTATAATTAATGTCCTTATCTGAATAACTCGGCCCATATCACGAAGTCTGTTGACTCCCATTGTGATCCTTTCATCGAACTGATTGATGGTCTCATTTGGTAGCATTCTGAGTTTCTTGAAGTTAACCATCTCAGCTTGCAATCTTCTTTCCTTGATCAGATCATTCCCTTGTCATATTTCAGCCAAGGTATCCCATACTTCTTTAGTTGTTTGCAAATACTTGAGTTTTTCCTTTGTTTTCGCGTCCATAGTCTTCATGATGAGATGCTTGGCTACTGTATCCAAATTGGATAATTTTCTCTCTTCAACATCCATTAACGAAGGACTCTTTCTGACACATGCACCAACAACATGATCTGGATCTCTGTTATCATCATTTGGATTCGTATGATAAATGATAATTGGTCCTCGTTCAAGAACTTCCATCATTTTGTTACTAATTGAACCCAGATGGTTCTCCATGAAGATTTTCCAGTCGGCATACTCATCAGCATTGAACTTGGGCAGATCGTGATATATGCCCGAAGTAATATCCATGCTGAATGTGAGTTTTGAGAACAGATGAGCTTTAAAACAGGTTTTTCAAGATCTGTTCAAGTGACCACAATGGTTCTTCCACAAGAACCAATGATACTCAAAGCCAGTGGTCCGTAGAACCACTGCTTTGATACCACTTGTAGGTCCCGAACGGGTTTTCGTGAGGGCAGAAGTCTAGAGGGGAGGGGTGAATAGACTTCTGAAAACTTTTGCGTGAGATCAGGTGTGATAAGCAAGTTACCTGATCAGAGTGCGAGTGAATCAGTTTGGACTGATATCCAACTTATTGATAGCCTGAGGGCAGATCAGTTCGGTGTCTATTAGTTTAACTAATTGCGCGGAATCTAAGTTTTACCAGTGTGAAAAACCAGTTTGTAAAATCAGATTTCTAAGTTATCTGTTTTGAATCAGATGACAAAGTGCCAAACTGATCAAATCAGTTGCTTGATGCAAATCTAATCCAGACTTAGAATATGCATGAAATATACAAACAAGTAGTGTGCAGATAGTGTAAAGCATGTAAATCAGATAAAGCACACTAGATTCTTATAGTGGTTCAGACAACTTGTCCTACATCCACTCTTCCCTATCAGCGGGGGCACCAACTAACCAACTAGACTTAGTTTTGTGTGTTAGTCCAACATAGTACAACAGATGTTTCAAGAGTTCTCACTCAACCAATCCTAGAGATCAGAACTAGAAACCCTAGTCTGAAATCTTGCTAAACAAACTTAATCTAACTTTGGTTTGGGTATAAGATTTGTTATGTTCCAACTGGAAATCTATCCTCGTATTTGAGTATCCTAAGGCTGGAGGATAAGAATTCTATGCTAAGAACTATGGGATGAACACTTAGAAATATTCTTCGATTTGTGTTCTTCGTGCGGAAATTTGGCTTGCTTTGAGCTTGTAGATTATTTCCGTAACCTTACTATGAAGGTTTGATCCCATATATATAGGCACGAAATCGAACTAGTTGTTGGATAGCAATTCGAATCTCGGTCTATTTTAGGTAGGTTTGCAGACCTGATTTGATGTGCACAGAGGCGGCATGGCCGAAAGCATGTATGTTTGTCCTTTCTAGCCATTTGACTCTGAAGCACATCATCCTGCAATGTCAGCTCCGTACATACGTGTCTTGCTCTCATTGGTTATCAAGTACACTTATTCAGTGTTTGATTTACCAACTTAGGTTGACATTCTTCATGTTTGATGAACTTGTATGACTTGGTGAACTTCTGGTTGTCACCTGATTTGAGCTGGCCTGATCAGTTCAGACTAATCAGTCTACCTGACTGAGTCTTCAGATGCAGGTTGTCTTAGCACAACTTGCAGACTCTTCTTCACTTCTTCTGATGTAGGTCTTCTGGTCTTCTGAGTCTTGATATCTGGTGGTCATCTGATCTTCAGGTCTTATGATCTTCACCTGGTGATCTGTCTGGCTGATCTTCTGATATTCTAGTCTTCTTCTTCTTCTCAGATGAATTCTGATCTTCTGATCTTCAAGACTTAGACTACTCACATTGAGTTCCCCCTCAATGTGTGACCTATCTACCTTTACATCAGTTGTTCTATACAACAATTATCAACTGGTCATCTTAGTCTTATTACTAGATCATCAGTCAGCTAACAGGTCTGACTGATCCTATCATAACTGTTTTGGAACTTTCATCGAAACTAAAAATTTCCCAACAGTTCTCCTTGCTTTATAATCATAATTTGAGAAGATAATAGACACCTATTAAAACAAATATCCTTCTGAAACTAAAATGACAATACTTACACACACATGCATTTATATAATATACCTTTCAAGCCGAAGAAAAAGAGCAGAAACATGCTCTATGTAATCAGATATTTTATTAGAGAGGGTTGCAACTTTTGAATGCTGTAAACCTTCAATTATTTTGGATTCTGGAAAGAAGAAACACAAGCAAACACCTAATAGCTCTAGTAGTAGTCTCTCCAATTGACAATATCAAACCACAAACTATGGAAAAAATTCAGAATCATATAATAATTATTTATAAAAAAGAAAGACACCTTTCATATTGAGAGTTTCAGGCCTTTTTGAACTGGACCTGTAAAATCATATCTTATCAGTTAATTGGCTATCCTAATTAATTAGAAGGATTTAAAAAGAAAATCAATTTCAGCAGCAGACCTTTTCTTCTATAGAAACCAGCCTTCAAAATTCAAGTTTTAAATTCTGTTGGTCCCGGTGCAAACGAGTCTCACACGTGTATGGAGGGGGAATACACGTGTTCAGTAATTTTTTAAAACTTTTCTTTCACTGAGGTCAGATGGGTCAGGTTATCCTGATAATTTTGCCCTGAGAAGCACAGATTGCCCTGAGTCAAAGTCTACTGAGACATTGATCCTGAGCTGCTTTCAGAAGCTTCAGATTAGCCCAACTGAGCCTGAGTTTATCAGAGATCCTGAGATGCTTGGATCAGATAATTATCTTACTGAACCCTCAGTAGAGTTAGTTCAGTTTGGTAACTATCTGTTCTAGCTACTCAAGTGTGCGGAATGGTTGGCCCTATGTTTATACTCGTTTTAGCTTTGCTGAAAATCTTCCCTTCAATAAAATAATGATTAAGGTTGTGATCAAGTTGATGCAAGTTCAGTGGATTGGTTCCAACTGAATATCAGTGAATTATGCTTTCAGTGAAAAACATGCAACAGATAATAATGCAGTACAGAAAGCAAAACAACACAGCAATTATAGTGGTTCAGAGACTCAAGCTCTTACGTCCACTCTCTCTGACCTTCAGAGAAATTCCTTAACCACTTCCTGAAGCTTTCTGGCTAACTCATTGTAGCTTACTCACTTTTCTACTTTGAGTTTTCTGGCTGACTCACTGCAGCTTACTAACTCAAACACAAACAAGTGTTCAGACTACCACAAGTAGCTTACTAACTTCTTCTCTAGAGTTTTCTGGCTAACTCACTGTAGCTTACTAACTCTTTACAACTCCAACTCACCAACAAAACACACACAAACTACCTTAACAAGGGGTTTAGGTTTTGGGTTGGTTTCCAAGTAGGATGAGATATCCTTTACAATAAGAACAATGCAAAGGTTAGGATATCTCTACTAAGCTTTGGATATTTCTTATCAATCTAGGCTTAGTGAATGAGCTCTCTTCAATGTGAAACACTTGGGAAATTCTAGGTTTTTCGAGTGCTTCAATTTGCAATAATATGAATGAGCTCTTGAGTTGCTTTGAAATTTCCCGTGACCTCTCATTATAAAGGGTCACTAGTATTTATAGGCAACTTCACCAATGTCACTCTTGAAAAACTATCCGTTGGAGGAGATAGCTTCATGAGTTTCCTCTTATGGTGTTTGATGAACGACTATATTTAGGGTTTGAATACTCCTTTGCATGTTTTAGGAAATATGCATTCATGTAGCCAATCACCAATTTTTGCAGTCTGGAACATAGTACTACTGACATGATTCAGTGTCCTGTTGCTTTCAGTGTCAGTAAAGTAAATTGTTGTTTTCCTCTTGATTGGTTCTTGTCTTCAGTAAATGTAGACAAACATAACGGCTCTTTTTGGTCAATCTCTCTGAATGAGATAACCTTAAACAACACTTAGACTTAGTTCCTTTTTATGCGCATATGAATGTTTTTGGGTAATATCTACTTTTTTGAATATTTGCGTTTTTCTCGGTTTTGTAGTCTTCAGATAGATATATTCAGTGCCTTTGAACATTCAGGTTATCTTGAGTATTGATATCTTCTTGTGTCATCGGTAACTCACTTGGGTCTTGATTATCTTACGTGTCTTGATATCTTACGAGTCTTCAAAGTCTTGATAACATCTTTGAGTCTTGATGCCTTTAGTGACATCTTGAGTCTTGATGTCTTGATGACATCTTGAGTCTTGATAACTCTTGGATCTTGATATCTTCAATAACATCTTGAGTCTTGATGTCTTTAATCTTGAGTCTTGATTTCTTGACAACTTCTTGAGTCTTGATTTCTTGATTACTTCATCGAGTCTTGATTTCTTGAGAACTTCTTGAGTCTTGATTTCTTGATTACTTATCGAGTCTTCAGAATTTAACCTGATCTATATCTGCTGACTATACATGATGCAGATGACTTCCTGAACACTCTATACTGAAACCTAACTCAGTCTATCAAGATTATCCTGAACATGTCATACTCAGGGGTTTTGGGATCTAATCAAAACTTCTTTATTAAATTCATCTCCCAATAATTTCCCCCTTTTGATGATGCGAAAACCATCTTGTTACAAAAACCTAACCTATACTTTCAGGTTTCACTTTTGTCTATTACAATCCAAAATGACAATTCTCCCAACAATTTCAAAACATAAGGCATATCAAACATAAAAGACATGTAAAAAGATAATGAGATATTATCTTTGAGCATAAAGATAAAATTTTCATTGATGTAAGATAAGAGTTCTGACACAAATGTAAGTACAAAATCTTGATCTTCTTCTACTTCATCCCTCGGCACTTCCAAAGTTGAACATCCCATAGTATCTCTTCTTCAATTCATCCCTTGCTTTGATGATATCAGGGTTGTTTCCTGTTAGGCCTAGCTGGATGGCATATTGAGCTATCTCCTGAGAAATGGCTGTTTCATTCACATAGCCATTCTCAAGTCTAGGAGCTAGGTAAGTGTATGGACCAGGGGCTACTATCTGAGTATTTCCTTCATCTGCCAAGTTGATCCAACTTTGCAGGTACTTAGGATAGAATGTTAGTAAGTACTCAATGAAGGCTTCATTCATATCCGAGCTACTCCCCCTCCATTCCCTCATAATCTCATAATAGAACCAGAAGGTTCTCATGATCTCCTCCCACGCATCATTGAACTGAATAGGCATCCATTTGTCAATGTGCAGCCATTTCTGACTTTTCTCTGTACCCCTCCTTTTGCTCAAAAAACTTCTTGAAACCACTTCTTCTTTTCTGCTCTTCTTCTTTCTTTTTCCTGATCACAGGAACACCTGATACAGAAGCAGCAGTCTTCTTCTCCTTTTCAATTTGAAGGGTTTTCAAAGCTTTCTTAGTATTGAAGACTTCTTTCTGACTTTCAGCTTCTTCTTCAGATTCTTCAAAATCTATTATCAATTTCCCCTGAGTAGACTTAGAAGTTTTAGCTCATTTCTTCTTCTCTTGCACCACAAATGCCACAGCCTTTCTCTTTCCAGGTCTGACTTGTTCTTCAGCGGCTTGGCTTGTCTCAATCATCCTTCTATCACTCAGTTTCTCAGAAATTACTTCCTGAATAGTTTGCTCAGATGCTTGAGTGTAGATAGGTTTCTCAGCTTCTTTGATTTTGAGTTTCTCAATGGCTTCAACTTCTTTTAAGGCATCAACAATTATCTTTTCTTTAGCTTCTTTCTGAGCCTTTCTCTTCAAGGTTTGTGCCAACAACTCACTTAGTTTGCCACCAGGCCTTTCCCCCTTTTTGGCATCATACCTTGGAAGAAGTTGAGTCAGTGCAGTATCCATATGATATTGCTCTTTGCTTATACTTCGCAATTCCCCTGCCAACTGATCATGCTCATCCTCTAACCTTCTCATGTAATTTTTAGCCATTGAGAACTCTTCAGAAAGAGGTGCAAACTGATTTGAGAAGATATTATGCATCATCTCTGTCATCTTGGTCATGAGCATAGAGCCCATTTCCTCAACAGCAGTCTTGATCATCAGATCATTCTTCTCAACCAGCTTTGCTTCTAGATAGGTTGTTCTTTCCTGATACATCTGCTTCATCTCTACATTGAGCTCAGTTTTGACTACATCAACCTTTCCTTCCAAAGTAGTCATTTTATTAGCAAGAGATGTTTGTAGTTGCAGCATGTCTGAAGATGATCTCAGATTTTCCAGCTTTTGAGATTGGCTTGCCAAGGTTTCTTCAATTTGAGTCACTTTCTCCACCATTGGCACCACATTCTCTAATTTATTCAGGATAGGACTGAGATCAATCACAGGAGTTTGTACAACTTTTTCCACCTGAGCTGGGTGCTCCATCTGAGCCTCAGTCTGAAGAGTGCTAACTTCAGTCTGAGGATGTGTGATATCAGTCTGTCCAGCATCAGTGTCCTTCTCCATCTGAGATTGATTTTCAGCATCATCTGGTTTGTCACCCTCTTTATCTTGATCCTCATCTCCTTCTGGATTTATAGAATTGGAGGCATCAATATCAGCTTTCCTTCTCTCAGCCACCTTCCTCTTGACTAGCTCATCAAAATCAACAATTTTCATTCTGAGCTTGGTCTTCCTGAATCGAGAACTCGTCGTAATGCTAGCCTCAAAGATTCCACCAACCCTCTCCTCTGAAGGAGGCTATATTCAGCATCTCTGGAAGAGTCTGATTTAGGATATAGACTGTGGTTCTGAGTCTGAGAAAAGATCCTGAAGGTCAGGATATGCGCTCAGCTCAGGATATCTGTCCAGGATGAATCGTTCCCCCTTGCTGCACCATTCAGTTTCTTCTGCCTCTCCCTTCTTCATCTTTGGGCTCTCAGGGTCAGTAGGATCAGATTGCAAGAGTTCTGGTGCTGATGGATCGATAAATGGTTCACTTAGGAGCGTATCCAAGTTCAAGAGTTCACGAGGTTCAGGCCCGATCCGAGGTCCGAGCAGTATCTCTTGAAGAGGAATCGAGGTCCCTTGAAGATTTCCTGAGAAATTTTATCTGAGCTCCGAGAAGTTCCGAGTACCTCATAGAAAACTTGTTCCTCAGTTTCTTGATCTTGTGCAATTGTCACAACTCGAGCGAGAACTCCGGTGGAGATTCGGCCCTTCTTGGGCCTTGAGTTGAATTTCCTTAGTTTCCTGACCTCCTCCTCA
Source organism: Stenogyne calaminthoides (assembly GCA_037126765.1). Taxonomy (NCBI): domain Eukaryota; kingdom Viridiplantae; phylum Streptophyta; class Magnoliopsida; order Lamiales; family Lamiaceae; genus Stenogyne; species Stenogyne calaminthoides. The sequence goes on from JBBCBC010000018.1 coordinate 13,978,254, forward strand.
GTAATAGATTGAAGCTTTCTGCGTTTCTGAGGAGCCAGTGTTTTCTTCTTCAGATTCTCTCCTTTTTCTCTTTTTACTTGCATAAGGGCTTTCCCCCTGCCTTGTTTGGCTTCAACAGCTTCTTCTTCAGCAGTCTCCTCCTGAGACTTAGAGCTTTTCTCTCTCTTTCCTTTCAAAGTCTTCTTCGTTGTTGGTGGTTTGAACAGGATTTTTGACTTTGGAAAGGATGAGGAATTGGCAAAGATATCCTCCTCTTCTCTGCACATTTCCAAGATAAAAGCAATCTTGGTTGCATGTAGGATCTTTCCTTTGACAACAACAGATCCATTCACCTTTTGAACTTGCTTGTCTTGATCACTCACCACCTTGATTAAATAGTGTAACCAGTTGAATGCCGTGGTGGGTGAATCTTCAAGCGCCGCCATTAGCCTCAACTTAGGCGTGCTTATCTATTTAAAGCTGCCAGATCTACTCATGATGCATTTACTTACAATATCCAGCAATACTCGATATTTAGGCTTCAAATGCCTTTTATTCAGAGTAGCTTCAAACTTTACTGGATGCTCTGCAATCTTATCCAGATTTTCTTGCTCCCTACCCATCATATATACTGTAGGGTCTTCACCTCTATTGCTTAATTCATATATGGCATTAAGATTCTTAGGAATGATATACAATTCCCTAACAAAATCCACATATTTTGAACTATGCTCTAAATGCGATACAGTAATCTGCGATTCTATACAATCTTTATCATCTAACTTCAAATTAGAGATAAACTCTATTACCTCTTTTGCATATTCGGCCTTTGGTTGATTCGCAACCAGGCAAGTGAGTTTTGCCAACCGAATCATATGTAACGCTTCCTCTTCGTGAGTTGCATTTGATGAGCTTTCGAGAGAGATGACATATTCATACCAAGGTTTATTAGAAATGGCAAGCTTGTCGTATACAGAGAACGTCATTTTTAGAGAATTTTTTTTGAAGGGTTTTGAGAAAGATGATGATTTATGGGCAATCGAGAGGTTTTTGAAGCAGAGTGTTTGAAGATGAAGGTTTTTTTTTTTGGAATCGGGCTTTGAAGGAAATTCTTCAATAGATATAGGATTTTGATTTATTGAAAATCTCATAGATGAAGAAAAATCGACGGTCGAGATTAAAAACCGACTAAATCGGGTATATGAAAGGACGATTTAACAAATATAACGCCGCCAATTTATCCCTATTGGTGATTAATGAACAGTGCATTTAATTATCGTTCTGCGCGGACCATTGACTTTCTTCATGGATTTCAAAGGTCCCGCCCAAATATTCCTTCAGGTGTTTTGTTATTTATTGCCAATGATTACTGAGATTCAGTTAGACAATAAATGTGTTGCATGAGTCAATACTTCTTCAGACTAATTTTCTCCATCAGTCTTACTGAGTTTTGACCTTGATAAAATGTCAGTATAATACTGAGTACTGATCTTCAGGATATCTGAATTTCCCAAGACTCAGTGTTCAGTACTTCAAATTTTATCCTGAGTTTTTCAGTAAAAACCTGAGAAAACTTCATGCATCTGAAAACCTTCAATTTTTCTGATTTGCTTTATTCACCGATCCAACATACCTAATTCAACCGATAGTTCACGAAATCTTGATTCAACCAAAGGTTTAGTCAAGATATCAGCTCTCTGTTTATCAGTATGAATTTTCTCCATTCTGATGTCTTTCTTCTCAACATGATCTCTGATGAAGTGATGTCTGATATCAACATGCTTACATCTGGTGTGCAATACCGGATTTTATGTAATAGCAATTGCACTATTATTATCACAAAATATAGGTACTTCATTGGCTATAATCTTATAATCCCTCAATTATTGTGCGAGCTAAAGAATGCATGCACAACAAACTTTCTTCCTACGCGTATGTATTAAACTTCGGTAATCTCGTCACATCGAGGTTTGTTTCTTTGAAAACCATGATATCGGTTTACTTCCAAGAAATTGACAAGTTCTGTGGTAGACTTCTGTCAATTCTACATCCTCCATAATCAAAGATCTCGAATAACCGGTTAATTCAAGGTTATCATCATTTGGATAACATAATCCTCTATTCACGATTGCCTTTAAGATATTTGAGAAATTTTTTGGCAGCCTCCATGTGACTAGCCTTAGGATTAGCTTGGTATCTTGCACATATCCCAACAAACAAATGTTATATCGGGGCTACTTGTTTGAGAGATATAGCGATGATCCAATAATCCTCTATAATCGGTGTGATTTCTTGATTTGCCTTCGAGATCGAGGATCCATCTTGTAGTTAGTATTCATAGGAATTCTAACTGCATTGCAATTCTGTACACCATACTTTGCAATCAGATCTCTGGTGTATTTTGCTTGATTGATGAAAATTCCTTCCTTAGTTTGTTTCACCTAAAGTCCAAGAAAGAAATTCATCTCCCCCATCATTGACATCTCAAACTTTCCTTTCATCAGGGTAGAAAACTTTTCACACAGCTGATGATTTGGAGATCCAAATATGATGTCAACTACATAAATCTGAACAAGTAAGATGTCTTTCCCATCTTCTATCCCGAGCGAGTCCTATCAACAGTTCCTTTGATAAAACCATGGTCAAGAAGAAACCGAGAAAGTGGTATCATACCATGCTCGTGGTGCTTGCTTAAGACCATACAAGGCTTTTACGAGCTCAGTAAACTTGGTCATTCATGCGAAACCAGGAGGTTGTTCTACATAAACCTCTTCCTTAAGCACACCATTCAGAAATGCACTTTTCACATCCATCTGATAGACTTTGAATTTCATGTGGGCAGCATATGCAAGAAACAATCTGATGGCTTCTAGTCTTGCAACAGGTGCAAAAGTTTCATCATAATCCAAGCCTTCTTCTTGGGAATAACCATGTGCAACTAGATTCATCATGAGGTGTTTCTTCTGAACACAAGTAGATTCATCAAAAACAACATGAGGTGTTTCTTCCACAATAAGAGTCCTATAGTTGTAAACTCTGAAGGCTTTACTGACTTCAGAATATCCTAAGAATATCCCTTCATCAGCTTTGCTATCAAAAAGTTTTCAACTGATCTTTACCATTATTATGTATGAAACACTTGCAACCAAACACAATAAAGAAGGAAACAAGAGGCTTCCTTTCATTCCACAACTCATATGGAGTTTTTCCTTGGTTTTTGGTCAGGATGGATCCGTTTCCGAGAGTAGCATGCGAACTTCTTTGTTGATAGCTTCAAACCCAAAAATCTTAGGTATATCGATTTTTCAAAGAATCATTGTCCTTGTAGCTTCTTTCAGAGTCCTATTTCTTCTTTCAGCAACACCATTCTGTTGTGGAGTCCTTGCAGCTGATGTTTCATGAGCTATTTCATTTGCTGCCTAATAATCATATATAATATGATTGATAAACTCAGTTCCTTTATCTGATCTGATTTTGACCACACTTAGATTCTTTTTAAAGATCTTGAGCCTTTTCATTAGTTCAGCAGCTTTTTTTATGCGAGTCTCTTTCTTCTTGAGTAAGAATATGACCCATGTGTATCTAGAGTAGTCATCAACTACCCACAAGGTGTATTTTTACGCCATTAGTGCTCACAGTGTTCTTGGACCAAAGAGATCCATATGTAACAGATTTGTAGTATTCTATCGAGAGAAACATCTACTTTGCTTTTTTGAAAGATGCTCGATTTGTTTTCCTTTCGACAAGCATCACATACATGATCTTCTTGAACACTTCATTGGGTAACCCCCTCACAAGTGCTAATCTTGCAAGTTTGTTCGGGGTTTTGAAGTTTAAGTGATTCATTCTTTTGTGCCACAACCAAGCTGGTATCGGTGGAACTTTTGCAACCAAACATGTATCTTTAGGAGTTGAACTCCAATCAGCAAGATACACATTTCCTTTTCTAGTACCAGTCAGTACATTTTTCTGTGAAGTATTGTCTTTTACATAACATAAGTTCTTTGAGAACTCAACACTGAATCCTTTGTCCCAGAATTGACTGATAGAAAGCAAGTTATGCTTTAGACCAGACACATATGAAACACCATGGATATGAACAGAGTCAACTTCAAGAGTTCCATATCCTTCAGTTTGTCCTTTGGAATTGTCTCCAAATGTGATCTGAGGGCCTTTTTGCTCAACACAGTCAGTGATTAGTTGCTTATATCCTGTCATATGTCTTGAACATCCACTATCCAGATACCATACAACAGGAGCCAATTCATTTCCACTCATTAGTGCTATGGTGTTTTCATTCAGCTCAGTGCCCTTTTCTTTCACCTGAAAAACAAATCAGTTCTTAGGTACCCATTTGGTGTAGGGTCCTACCAGGTTAGCTGTACCTTTTGGAACCCAAATCTGCCTAACAACTCTAATTACTTTAGAGTGACTGATTTGTCTCCCATAAACATCTACATACACATTCACCACCCTAAGTGCCTTGGCAGTATCCTGTGTATGAGTGCTAGCCTTAGCATGAACATGAGCCTTAGAGTTCTTCTTGGGTTCAGGCCTTTTTTTCAAGTGCCTTAGCTTTTGTCTTTTGGTCTCTGTCTCTGCTTTGTGTTTAGAAACCGATTACCCTTAGGCAAGTGGGGTTTAGGTTGCCTGTACTGAAATTGGGGTCTTTCAGTAATATGAGGACTTGGTCTTTTCAGTTGAGATTATCTCTGCTGAGTGTTTCTCTTCTGAAAATTCCTCTGATGGTTCAATGCAGATCTCTTTAGGTTGGTATTCTTACCTGAGGCTTTGAAGTACTGGCCTGAAGATTTCCTACTGAGTGTTCGGGTTTTCTAGCCTTTTCCTGAGGTCTGGGCTTTCTTCCCTGAACCTTCCGTTTTTCTGAAACCATAGGTACTTTACCCTTGTCTCTAAAACTCAGGCGGTTCTTGAAGAAGATTAGATGCCACTTGTTTAAAAAAGACGATCTTGGTGCTACTAGAAGTTAAAGATTGAAGACCTTGTGAGGTTCCCCTAGAATGTATCCCAATCCGGCTTTTTATAGTTGCAGGTCTTTGATAACTCTGAATTTCATCTATCACTTTAGATGCAGAATTCAATAGAGCTAACTTTCTCTGCGCACTATCCTCACATTTCTTTAGAGTTTCATGCTTCTCAAAGAGGTCATTGAACTCAGTTCTGATAAGTTGAATCTCTTTAGTGGATTTCTCTAATTTTCCATTCAGGATCTCTATCACCTTCTCCTTTTCTGAGAGTTGTACTTTCAGAACATCTAGTTCATCAGTAGTTCCCATCAATTGAGAAGTGATCTCAGCATTTTTAGAGTCTTTCCACTTCAGATTCTCAGCAGTCAGTTCCTTGTTCTGCTCTTGAGTTTCAGTGAGCAGTTCTTGTAACACATAATAGTCTGTTGGGATATTTTAGTTTTGATGAATTATGCCAAAACATTATCAACTTGTGTTATTGAAGCTAATTTACAGATAACAAGTTGAGGGGGAACGAGAGAACAGATTGAGGGGAACTCACTTAAATCGGGCGTAGATGATCGATATCGACGGTTGCGCAGACGAGACTGATTGAGATCAGATGAGTTAGATGAGTTCCGAGTTAACTGATGAGCTGTGCAAAATCAGAAGAGAAGATAAGCTAAGCCAGCTGATCAAAAGAATCAGAAGACCAGATCAGATGACCAGAATAGACCTGATCAGATGATCAGAAGAACAAACGAGCTGATATGGTGATCGGAAGAGCGACAAAGCCGAACAAAAGAAACCCATCGTAAGATCGTAAGAGAATGTTGCGGTCGGAAGAGGAGCGGATGAGACTAATCGAGATCGATATGAAGATGAGCGGATGATCAAGATCGGGACGTGATTGAGATCGGATGTGATAAACCCGATATCTTAACTTCGATGTAATTGACTGATGCTATCCTGAGATGCTAAACTGAAGATATGATGATCTGATCAGTCGAGCTGGTCAGATCAGGCAAAGAAGAATTCAGATAGCATGAGTCAAAGTAATCTGAAGGTCAGGATGTGCGACCAGAGAATTGGGGTCTGACTTAAGTGTCAAGATGCCCGACGAGATAAGGTCCGCAGAAAGAGAAGTCGGTGAATCAAGTAACACGAAGGCTCGAGCAGAATCAAGGCTTTGAGACTCAGAGAATCTGAATGATTCCAAGGCGAGGAATCGAGGAATATAGCCGTTAGAATCGGTGGCGTGGACCAATGAGAGGAAGACAACCAAACTGGAAAAGTTTGCAAAAAAAGCTGAGAATAGTATGGATTTGAATGTGACTCCTTCCAACGGTAACATTCAAATCCACACTATAAATACAAGTTCTTCCTTCATTATCAGGGGTGAGAAATGCGTGATCCATCAAGCTACAAAGCCAAATCAGTTAGCATTTCCACCATAGAACACAGAGCAAGAAATACAAGCATATATTTAAGAGTGTTCTACCCTAGATCTAAGCACAAATGTAATATCCTAAGCTTAGAGAGATTTTCTCATCCTTAGCATTGAGGCTAAACAAATGTAAGGGAAAATCTCAAACTAGTTGGAAACCAAACAAACCTTACCCAAATGAGTCGGTTAAGTTTGTAGGTGAGTGTGAACTCGGTAAACATCTAGCAATCCCGAAAGGGAGGGTAGGCAATCCCGTGAGGGTGATAAGTCTCGTTTGAGTGTGAACTCGGTAAACATCTGTTGGGTGTTGGACTAACACGTTAAACTAAGTCCAGTCGGTTAAGTTGGTGCCCCTGATGATAGGGAAGAGTGGATGTAGGAGTTGGACTCCGAACCACTATAAAATCGTGTGTTCTTTACTGCTTTATGTTTTTACTTGTCTACGCATTCGATTATAAGCAAAACAACACACATGAGCTTAAAACGCAAAAATCTGTAATCACTCTGCCCTCACCCCTGTTTTATATGCATCGCTTTTAAAATGTTTGCTTCCGCACGCACAAAATGGGTTTTTAGACTTCAAAATCGGGACCATCATAGTCCTTCATAAGATTCTCAAATGAATCCATCAGGTCAAAGTTACTGTTTACAGTTGAACTTGAGAACTCATGTGCTTTTGTAGGAGCAACAACAGAGATAGAAGAATTTACCTCCTCCACAGCCATAAGACAGATATCATCACTGTCACTATCTGAGAAAATCTCATCTGAGGAATTAGAACCTTCTTCAGAATGTTCTTCTTCCTCAGCAATCATAGATTTCTTGCTGGAGATCTTCTTGTCTCTCTTGGCTTGTCTTTCCTTTCTTTCTTTAGCGCTCAGCTCAGGACAGTCATATTGAAAGTGACCTTTCTTCTGACAGTTGTAACATCTGTGGGTATCATCATCATGATCACTTTCCTCCTTGGTTTTGGAGTTCTTCTTCTTGGATGAGGATCCTTCAGCTTTCTGGTCCTTTCTTTTCTCAGTGTATTTGTCCTCAGCTTCTGAGTCTCTCTTATACCTGTGATTCCTGTAATATTTCTTATATTTCCTATATATGCTATTGAGTCTTTCAAACCTCCTTGCCATCAGTACTAGCTTATCCTCCTGCTCATCCTGATTTTTGGCAAGTGAGTTCTCAGGCTCTCTAGACTTACAGGATTTCTCTTTGGCTTTGAAAGCCACATTCTTGCTAGATGAAGAATCATCTTTGCTGTCAGATTTCTTAGATTTCTTGTCAATCACAAACTCATAAGCTTTTAGTTCAGAGAAAACTTGTTGATATGGCATGAAATTAATATTTTTGGTGTTTTCAATCACCACAGCATGTATATCCCATTTCTTAGATAATCCTCTAAGAATTTTCAGTGCCACTTCTCTCTGTGGGTATCTTTCCAATAGCACTCAGATCATTCATGATGCTAGTGAATCTGACCTCAAGTTTGTCAATGGATTCACTATCTTCCATTTCAAATCTATCAAACTTTCCAATAGCAACATAAAGTTTGTTTTCCTTAATATGATCTGTGCCTTGACACATAACAACAAGTGTATCCCATATTTCTTTTGCAGTTTCACAGTGAGAAATCATCCCCATAACACCATCATCAATAGTGCTATATAAAGTATCTTTAGCAATGTAGTCCAGATTGACTAACTTTCTCTCATCAGGAGTAAGTTGATCATCAGATTTTGGAAATTCATCTCTGGGATCATTCCTCTCAGTATCAGTGATTCTGGGATTCACAACAGTAAATTTGAATGGTCCTTCAGAAACCACTCTCCACATTCTTTCATGTTTTGAATACAGATGAGCCTGCATTTTCAATCTCCATAGGTCATAGCTCTCAACAGAGAACATAGGAAGTTTCTTAGAAGGCATGATGGCTGAGCCTTGTAAGATATCAGCAAACAGATCTATTCAATAGACCACCAAAGTCTTTCAGCAAAATAGACTATGGCTACCAAAGCAAGTGGTCAAAATGAACCACTGCTCTGATACCACTTGTTGGTCCCGGTGCAAACGAGTCTCACACGTGTATGGGGGGGGAATACACGTGTTAAGTGATTTTTTAAAACTTTTCTTTCACTGAGGTCAGATGGGTTAGGTTATCCTGATGATTTTGCCCTGAGAAGCACAGATTGCCCTGAGTCAAAGTCTACTGAGACAATGATCCTGCCCAACTGAGCCTGAGTTTATCAGAGATGCTGAGATGCTTGGATCAGATAATTATCTTACTGAACCCTCAGTAGAGTTAGTTCAGTTTGGTAACTATCTGTTCTAGCTACTCAAGTGTGTGGAATGGTTGGCCCTATGTTTATACTCGTTTTAGCTTTGCTGAAAATCTTCCCTTCAATAAAACAGTGATTAAGGCTGTGATCAAGTTGATGCAAGTTCAGTGGATTGGTTCCAACTAAATATCAATGAATTATGCTTTCAGTGAAAAACATGCAACAAATAATAATTCAGTACAAAAAGCAAAACAACACAGCAATTATAGTAGTTCAGAGACTCAAGCTCCTACGTCCACTCTCTCTGACCTTCAGAGAAATTCCTTAACCACTTCCTAAAGCTTTTTGGCTAACTCATTGTAGCTTACTCACTTTTCTACTTTGAGTTTTCTGGCTGACTCACTGCAGCTTACTAACTCAAACACACACAAGTGTTCAGACTACCACAAGTAGCTTACTAACTTCTTCTCTAGAGTTTTCTGGCTAACTCACTGTAGCTTACTAACTCTTTACAACTCCAACTCACCAACAAAACACACACAAACTACCTTAACAAGGGGTTTGGGTTTTGGGTTTGATGAACAACTATATTTAGGGTTTGAATACTCCGTTGCATGTTTTAGGAAATATGCATTCATGTAGCCAATCATCAATTTTTGCAGTCTGGAACATAGTACTTCTGACATGATTCGGTGTCCTGTCGCTTTCAGTGTCAGTAAAGTACAGTGTTGTCTTCCTCTTGATTGGTTCTTGTCTTCAGTAAATGTAGACAAACATAACGGCTCTTTTTGGTCAATCTCTCTGAATGAGATAACCTTAAACAACACTTAGACTTAGTTCCTTTTGTCTGCATATGAATGTTTTGGGTAATATCTACTTTTCTGAATATTTGCATTTTTCTCAGTTTTGTAGTCTTCAGATAGATATATCCAGTGCCTCTGAACATTCAGGTTATACTGAGTATTCGATATCTTCTCTGCGTCATCGATAACTCTTTGGGTCTTGATATCTTCGTATGTCTTGATTATCTTACGAGTCTTCAAAGTCTTGATAACATCTTTGAGTCTTGATGTCTTTAGTGACATCTCGAGTCTTGATGACATCTTGAGTCTTGATAACTCTTGGGTCTTGATATCTTTAGTAACATCTTGAGTCTTGATGTCTTGATTACTTTACCGAAGTCTTGATTTCTTGACAACTCTTTGAGTCTTTGATTTCTTGATTACTTCTTGAGTCCTCGAAATTTAACTTTGATCTATATCTGTGACTATACATGGTGCAGATGACTTCCTGAACACTCTATCTTTGAAACCCGATTTCGATCTATCAAGATTATCCTGAACATGTCATACTCAGGGGTTTTGGGATCTAATCAAAACTTCTTTATTAAATTCATCTCCCAACACATTATGAGGTTTTGCAATGGAAATAATCATCAAAACCAACATCTCTTTGATCTAACCAGTTCTTGAAAATGATTCATACTCTCCAAGGTCATCGACACTATCGTCTATGAAGCTGGGCCTATGCAAGGGAAAAAGAGTAACAAGGGCAGGTCACACGATTTGATCATATTGAAGCAAAATCATGCAAATTTGATGGAAAGAGACTCAACCAAAGGAGATTGCTACAAAAGATTGCCTAAAATAGAAAATTAAGAAAGCAGACTCAAAATAAGAGATTATATGTCAAATGCAATACATTATGAGGGTAGTAGGTGCTTACTCAAAAGAAAAAGGTAGTCCAGTTAAACCACTGAATGGACACCAATGAACTCCAACTGACTGCAAAATCCATGCACAATAAAACATAATTACCTCAGCAATTTCTAACTTTATATTTCTCAGCTTATTTGTAAGAAAAAGAAACAAAGAAGTAAACACACAATATACTCAAATGCATTTACAGGGTTGATCTAAAATTAAAAGATAAACATGTGATAACCAGAACAATTTTGCACATATCACATAATTCAGTATTATCATGGTGGAATTCAACTTCATCAAGCATCATTTCCTCTAAACTGTTCTTGAAGCCTTGAACATGAAAGTATTTCCTAAGGAACAAACAGGTTGCTAGATAGAGAAATAAAAATGATTCTACGTGGAAGGAAATGACACTAATTATAAGCATTGACATCATATATTGAAAAGAAACATCGGCCAAACAAGTTCATCCACCAAAAGACAATGATTCGATAAAATACCAGACTTTTAGTTATATGCTAATATAAATTATAAGTTACAAATTCAATAGGTTACTCTAGCAGCTAACATGCAATGCCAATAGAGGAATTTGGTAGAGTTAATATACAAATAGGACAATCTGTGAGCAAGAGTGCATCTTCAACTATGTGATGTTGCAGTAGGGAATTCCAACTTTCAGATATTGACGATTATGGCAAGCGTTCCAATTGCCGCTTAACCCTTCCAAATTCCCTCAACAAAACAATATACCCAAACTGGATAGGACCCAAACTGTAATTCATCACAACCTCTTGTAATCAAACAATCATTAAGCACAATAAAAAAGAAAAGTTAGGCTATTCTTTCTCATATATTGACATCCAAATACAGAGGTTAACAATATACTGCAAAATTGGAAGAACTACTTGCACCGCCGTAATCCTTCATGAATTGTAGGATCTTTGCTAAAAACATAAAAGAATCAAGAGAACTGTGAAATATCAAGCTGCTATCGGCATCATAGACATTTTCCCCCCTTAAATCATAATGTATTAGATCTCAGTGTATATATGAAGTTATAAACACAAGTAAAAACCATCTCAAATCCTACGAAACGAACAAATATACAATTGCACAAGTAGGCAATCCTCAATATTATCACAAATTCAAAAGTATGTCAGTGTTAGTGTCCTAGAGACAATCCTTTGTATGGACATAATACTAAGATAATATTCAGTGTTGGTTTTGTTGGGGTTATACTGGAAAGTATGCTTTTACTTTGTATAACCAAACTGAATTTCTGTCTTATTTACTGAAATAAATTATTTATCACTGATGCTTTAAATATCATTGAATGTTACATATATTTACTGCATAACTGTTCAAAAAAATAGTACGTGTTACATTGTAGTTAATTTAGTGATACCAGATCACAGAAGATTAAATTAACAGTCCCTTATAACTAAAAGTACGTTGTTCACGACCTAGATGGAAATGAACAATCCATCGTGAAAGGTTGAAGTGTAAGGCTCAGATTGGCTTGTCTTGACCAAGAGATTACACTAGTGCATGACTGATGCACTGAATAGGACCTACAGGAGGATAAATTCTTCATCACTGAATTAGGAAGAATTAGACCTCAGTGGTTCGTTATTTCTTAATCTTCGTCCCTTAAATAGGATCGCGTGTGGTTAGTAATTATTGTTTTGACTTATGACGGGTAGAGAATCAATGAGATTCAATACTTTATATCTTGGGCAATGTTATTGGTCACATGCGATTGCTAAGATTTAATACGAAGAATCGTGTGCAAGTACGCTTGTTCTATTTGCCCCCTTGGGAGGTTCATAAGATTTATCATACCAAATCTTGCAAGTGGAATTAGTTTCCGGTATGGATAATAATGTTGAACCGTTCCTTGACCAAGGACAAAAGATATTAATTAATGGAAAGCTATTTCAGTGGTTGAATTAATTAATGGACTAGATAATCTTAAACACGGGAAATAATAACCGGGAGCCATATTAACAATAATATGAGTTAAGATGGATAGTGCAATATTAATTATGTAGTGGGATTAATTAATATTTATGGGCTTGAATAATATTGTGGCTCAATATTGGAAATTCAAGATCCATTGGAAGGTCCAATCTCAATTCTCCTAAAAGCCCCTCACGTAGCCCAAACATAAAGTCCAATAACTGAAAAAGGTGTTTAAAAATAAAATAAATTATTGTTGCCTAATTTTTCTATATTTTTCAAAAATAATAAATAATAGAGGGAGAAAGATTTTCTTTGAATTTTGTTATGGAATGAAGATAAGTATTCTTGGAATACAAGATTATCTCATTAAATTCAAGAGATCTCCCACTTGGTTATTTATTTATGTTTTTAGAAAATGTTGAATAAATAAAGGAAGGAAAATTTTTCTTGATTTTCTTGAAAAGGTATTATGGAAGATATGTATTTTTGGAATACAAGAATATCTCATAAATTCAAGAAGATCCAAATCTTGTTTTCTTTACTCCTTATTTATTCGAAAATACCATAACAAGAGGAGATGGGATTTTTGTGGAATATTTTAATTATGGAGAAAAGAATATATGAGATATATTCAAGATTTCTTGGAAATCAAGAAAAAGATTTTCCCATATTATTTTTACCCAAAAAGTTCGACCACCACCTCATCTATAAATAGGGGATGAATTTTTCATCCCCAAGGCAATTCCATATGATGGAAAAATTAGAAATCCACAAAGGTGGTGCAACATAATTTTATTTTTCCTTTAGATAAATTGTTCGCGAGTTCCTACCACCGGATTGTTGAACAAGGATAAGGGAATACTTGAGAAGGTCTTTTGGTATGTTCGTGTGAATGGGATCCATCTTCTCATCGGTTGTCACTCCGAGAGGTTAGTTCACGTAAACCCGTAGCAATTCCGCATGCGTAGGATTTATGTGAACTGTTTATATGCATGATTTGTTGTTGAATTATTATTTGAATTAATATAGGATTAATTCATGCTAGTAATAATTATTAGAATTAAATTTGTATTTAAATATTCATCACGAATAGATCCGGGCAATTAATTCCCCAACAATTGGTATCAGAGCCTCGATTTCGGGCTCTGAGTTTTAAATTGTAATTTAATTCATTTTCATTAAATTTGAAATTGGATAGTAGAATTGCTAGATCTTTTTTGCAGGTATCCAAATGTCATGGCATTTCATGAATGTTTATATTTATGCATGCATATAAATTGTGGTTTTTTAATTCGATTCGTTCGAATTCGTTTTGCCTCGTGAGAAAATCCATGAGTAGATTAGTATTTGTTGATTTTTTCAATGTAATAGACTAGTCTAGATCTAGGTTTATTTATTTTGTAAATAAATTGTAACCGGATCGTGAACAAAGATGGAAACGGAGAATTAAAGACGAACGTCCGAGTGCCCGGACCTACGCGAGCCAAGGCAGAGCACTCGGGCTAGGCGGAACGCCTAGCTTAGCGACACAAGACCACCCGGGGCGATCGCGAATCGGGCTTTGTGAGGCTTAGGCGGACGGAGTTGCCGGGCGAGGCGTGAAGGCGATGGCGCTGCGGTAAGGCGGCGCCCGGCAAAGCGAGCTGGGCGATGGGGTGGGGACCGACGCCATGACACGCCCCGGTGATGCTTCGTCGCAAGAAGGCAAAAGGATTTGAGGCGAGATGATCGAGCCTGTTTAAAGAACATGTTGCGGACGAGTGGGAGCTTTTCGAGACGAACGATGAAGGCTATGAAGACGATTTCTCAAGATCAAGACATGAAAAAAATTAACCGTGACAATTGGATATATGTGCCCAATGTGTTTAATTTTTTGTTTTGATATTTTGCATTATTTTATGCTTATTTAAATTGTGTTTGTTGTAACCTAGATTTCACGTCTAGGGCAACACACTAGTATTGAATGGGATCGAACAAGTAACGAACAACAAATATGAAATACGCTCCAATTTGGTTACCTAGTTCGTCTTTCAAATAAGACTACGTCTGGGGGCGCCCAAGCCAGGAGTATCTTATTATTATTTTCTGCCTAGACAAGAAATTAGGTCATAGATCTTCGTGGGCTTCCTTCGACAGGCTTTCGGAAGCTCCAGCCGCCAGGGTTAGGATTTTCTCGGTCAATCCCGCGATTTCCGCGTCTGGATACACTTGCCTTGCTTACCCCGCGATATCCGCGCCCCCAATTATCTACATCTTTACCATAAATATCCGTCTGAGGTCGCTTTCGACCTGTGGTGTCTTCCAAGGTCGCCCACGACCTCCATTCTCTTTTCAAACCGCTCCTTGACCTTCTCAGTTCAACAGAAGTAGCTTCGCGGCCTCATGATTCCTATCAAAGTCGCTCTAAATGATTGCTTCACCGGGTTGGAATATTTTATGGTACAACAATTGCCCCTCAAGCCGAGGTCGCATGCCTGCATCGAGACCTAGGCTTGACTTCGTAATTTGATCGACCTGTGGCGGGTCGACCTCAGGAAACACTCCCGAGATGCCTGGTCAGCCTTGGGAAGGTGGACTGTTGCGTCGATCCGTGCGAGATTTGATGGATTTGCCATGATGATGATGTTGCAGGCGGATGAGGTCATGCGCCGCAGGCCTCTCCAATCGGTGAACGAGGTGTAGATTACGCGCGACTTGAGCAAATTTGTTTCTTTGAGAAGGGTCCGACTTATGTCTTTACTGCACTTTGACCCCCATCTCCTTCTATAAAAAGAGCTAGGGCTTCATACTTGTTTCCATTTCTTCCTTCTCGAGCAGCTCAATCTCTCCTACGATCCCAAACTTCAACCTCTCCGGCGAACATTCGAGATTCCGACGAGACTACATTCAGGTAATCCCCCCTTTTTCCACACTCTTTCCTTGGCCTCTGATCCTTCGACGCCCACTTCTCTTAGTCCTCTGGCTTCTTCGTCCTCAGAGGAGGACAACATAGCGATAGCCCACCTATGGTAAAACTGCGGCTCCAGTTCGGCCGCCTGCCATGAGGGCGGATCCTCATCTGCGAGTATCCTCCACATTTTCCGGGACACCGAGGGCATGGATGAGCGGTTTCTGCATGAGTTAGAGGACATTACTCATCTCCCTCCCTTGGATATTGGCACATTCCGCTCCGCCGTGTCAGGGCGGGAACAACCCGCCGGTACCTCGGCTCCGGCCTGTCTAGGTACAAATCGGTGCTGTCCGACAGGCACGTGTGTTCCTTTTGCCGGTTGTATAAAGTGCCCCGAGACGTGCATTTTTATGGGGCGACCTCCGATGAGAGCGCCAACCAGCCACCTCTGGGGATGATTGCGGTTAACGAGCACACGATGGAAGCAAGAATTCACTTTCCCCTTCACCCGGCGACCTCCCACCTACTGGCGGCTTGGAATCAAAGCCTTACCCAGATCACCCCGAATGGCTAGAGCTACATAATCTCTTCGATAACTGTTTTGGGGTTGGCCGGGCTACACCGGATGCTGACTCCTGGCGTCATTCAATCCGATGGCTATAATGTCGTACGACTTCGCAAGGGCCGGGAGCTCGTGAGTGGGATTCCGAACAAAGTCTTCGATTGGCACCGAAAGTGGTGGTTCATTGGGGGTTCTTGGGAATCAATGGACCCTTTGAGTACACTGCCCATTCGGGTTCCCATGTATTACGCGCATCATGTCAAACACGGTATACCTTTCTTTTTATACTTCCGAGGTCGTACTGATCTAATTCTCCTTTTCTTTTGTAGTGTTTACGCCCTTGACTCTGACCTGTTCTGGGACTTCCAAGAGGCTTTCAAGATTGTCCGCGACACTGCCCTGAGTCTTCGCGACGTCAATGCCCTTAACTCTGAGCTCGATCGGTTAAAGGCCGGGCTTTATACTTATCCTCACCATTTGAACATCCCCTGTGAGTACCTATTCTTACGCTTTAAACCTCCCCTTACGCATTTTTTTTTGTGTCTGATATTTTTGGTGTCAGACCCCGACATCCCCATTTACCGTCGTCAGCCCTCCGCCGCGATCATGGCCTCTAGTAAAAAGTCGGTGTTGGGCCAAATGAAGCACGTGGTAGCCGTTGATGTCCCTCCCCTGAGCTTGACTCCGTCCGGCCCCTTTGCCTCTGGCAAGGGGAAGAGGAAGCACAAAGAGCCAGCTCCTGAGCCCGATCGGAAAAGGGCGAGGGACGAGACCAGCCAAGAGACCGGGAGGTCGCAACCCCGCCCATCCTTGCAGCCCTCCTCCTCTCCTCAAGGAGATCCGCTTCCGGAGGATGACTCCTGGTTAGGTTGGGACGCCGACCGTGTCAACGAGTAAGTTCTTGATTGTGTGAAAACTTTTTTATTCTTCCCCCGCTTAATCGACTCCTGAATTTCTTTTGCAGCCCGGAGCTTACCCCGCACAAGTTTGGCCCCGAGGCCCTGAACTTTCTGAGGTCGGGTCATATCGTCCCGACTGGGGTCCCCAAAAGTTGGCCCGCCTATCTCCGGAGGGCCTGCAGAACTTGACCTGGGGGTGGACGCAATCGGACCACAACAATGCTCGTCGGGAGAAGGCGACAGGCAACTTGTACTCGGCCCTTGCCTATTCTCAGAAGGCGGTCTTCTATCTGGATAAGACCAGCGCTCAGCTGGAGGCTGAGTTGGAGGAGCTAAAGAAGTCGCAGGATAGGGTCGCCGATTAGGCCAAGATGCTGGTCTCTGCGGCCGATGCTCAGAAGAAACTTGAGTCCTCCAACTCCAAGCTGCTCAAGCGGCTTTCTGATGCCGAGGGGCGCATGGTGGAGGTCGAGGGCGAGTTGAGGGCCGAGAAGGCGATTGTGACTTGGCCAGAGGGCGAGCTGGCTGGGGCCGGGAGGGTGATGGCCGCCAGGGAGGATGACTTCAAGAGGACCGAGGAGCTGAACGCCAACTTCGCGTATGTGATGGCCTATGCCGGGGCCATCCGGGTCTTTCACAGGGAAAATCCGACTGGCGACCTCGCCCCTTTTGTTGCCGAAGGTCCGACACGTCAGGATGGGACCTCCCCGCCCCCACCATCCTTCTGGAGATTAAGGATTTGGAAGACATGGGCGTCGAGCTTTCCTTTTTTGCTAATCCAAGTCGGATCGTGCGCCCAGCTCCCGAGCTGGAGTCAGAATCGGCCCCCGAGGTCCCTTTGTTGGAGGTCACGGAGGGGAACATCGAGGAGAGGCCGGGCGGCAGTTCTGTAGGGCCTTGAGCGGCGGTACTTTTTGAAGATCCTATCTTGCTGCACCTTTTTTTTTTTTTTTTGGTGTATCGGCCTTCGGGCTTGTTTCTATGTATCCACCTTCTGGCCCCATTATGAATATTAATGAAATTTTCTTTTCTCATTCCTTTGATGTGTTGACTTGATTTCCTTATGTGACTTGATTTTTATTTGTTCTTGTCGGCTTATCGTTAGTGCGACTTTATATTTGGACTTTAACTTTTGGTCGTCTTACAAAGTCGGGGGAGGTCGCCCCTCAAGGGGTGTCGATCCTTCCCTCCGTATGTCGAAAATCGTACCTCGGGTAATTTATGTTTTCTTTACATAATCACTTTGGGTTTTACACAAGAATTTTGAGAGGAAGAAAAAGACATTATTATTGATAAATAATAGATTACAAGGGTGTAAACTTATTGATAATATTTCCTCAAATGTGTTGCATTCCACGGGTATTGAGCCTTTGCGCCATCTGGTCGCTCGAGCTCGTAGGCTCCATTAGGCAGGATTTTCGAGATCTTGAATGGGCCCTCCCAGTTTGGGCCGAGGGCTCCTTTCGATTCGCCGAGTACCTTCTTAAGCACCAAGTCTCCCTCTTTGAAGTGTCAGAGTCGTACTTTGGAGTTATAGTACTTCTCCGACCTTTGCTTGTACCTTGTGTTTCTCGTGTTGGCCTCCAGCCGCCTTTCTTCGAGCAAGTCGAGGTTTCTGGTCAAGGCCTCCTCATTTTGGTCGAAGGTGACCTGACTCGTGCGAAGACTGGGGAAGTCGACCTCCACGGGTACAACCACCTCGATCCCGAAGACTACTAAGTAGGGGGTTTCTCCTGTTGAATTTCTGCAGGTCGTTCTGTAGGCCCACAAAACATCTGGGAGCTCGCTAGCCCATTTCCCCTTTCCCCCCTCAACCTTGGCTTTGAGGGTGTGTTAATGATATTGTTCACTGCCTCGACCTGGCCGTTCGACTGTGGATGGTATGGAGTCGAGAAGAGTTTTGTGATCTTCCATTTCTTGAAGAATGCTTCGACCTTGAGGCCGTCGAACTGTTTACCATTGTCTAATATGATTGCTTGTGGTAAACCAAATTTGCAGATGATATTCCTCCATATAAACTTGATGACCTGGTTTTGATCTATGGTCACTAGTGCCTCAGCTTCGGCCCACTTTGTGAAGTAATCTACCGCCACCAGGCTGTATTTGACCGAACCCGGCGCTGTTGGGAGTGGGTCAATGATATCTATCCCCCACTTTGCAAATGGCCAAGGACTGAGGATGCTTGTGAGCTCTTCTAGGGCACTTTTGATGGAAGGAGCATAGATTTGGCATTTATGATATTTGCGGGCGAAGATGATGGCGTCGGCCATTAGTGTGGGCCAAAAATACCCTTGTGTTGGACCGGGAGCACAATCAGAATTGATGTACTGTCCTCGCAAGCCAACACGGGTCTTTTCTACCGTGCTTTGTCCTCACTCGCACACATCCTGAAAACTTCCCAGGGGGTCACCCATCATGAAATTACTCCAATTCAAGCACGCTTAACTTTAGAGTTCTTTCACAATGGACACCAGAAAAGAAGATGCACCTTGTTGGTATGAGTAGTACTAATCAATTCCTTTTAACGTGCCTTGTGTTAAATGCCTTAGACGTGCTACGATCAGGCCATATTTCAGGACTTGCATCATCTGGCACATGACCTTGGCTGGGAACTGCTGGAACCCATATCCCAACAATCCCCCCCAGCAGTTGCCAGCCTGTGAGGACTAAAGGTCCTGTCGGGCAGGATTCCCCCTCATTTGACCAACAACTGCTTCCACCGGGATTCGAACACACGACCGCGCTCGCACGATACCACTTGTTGGACCGGGAGCATAATTAGAATTGATGTACTGTCCTCGCAAACCAACACGGGTTTTTTCTAGCGTGCTTTGTCCTCACTCGCACACACCCTGAAAACTTCCCAGGGGGTCACCCATCATGAAATTGCTCCAAGCCAAGCAGGCTTAACTTTAGAATTCTTTCACAATGGACATCAGAAAAGAATATGCACCTTGTTGGTATGAGTAGTACTAATCAATTCATTTTAACGTGCCTTGTGTTGAATGCCTTAGTCGTGCTACGATCAGGCCATATTTCAGGACTCGAATCATCTGGCACATGACCTTGGCTGGGAACTGCTGGAACCCATATCCCAACACCTTGTCTTGTGGTCTTGTGAGCCAGCGATTCTCCTCCGGTGTGGTTTTCGCATGCCCCTTCGTGTATTTCGTGCAAAATCACTTGCCCTTGTTCAGGTGTGATGCAACGGAGTAGGGGAATGCTGAAACCACGCTCGTATAGCTCGTTTTGGATCATCGTGTATCTTGCGGCTCACAATTGTAGTTGTCGAGCCTGGATCCTGTCTGTTGGCAGGAGACCTGTTGTCAAATATTCGATGATGTGTGTCATCCAGTTCGATGTTTGGGTTTCCAAGGTCGCGACTCTAGCGTGTGCTGTGGATGGGTGAGATAATGTCGTGATGGTGACATCTTTCATCTCTGGTGATCCCTCGGAAGTTGCTAGTCTTGCTAACGCATTGGCTCGCGAGTTTTTTTCTCTCGGGATTAACTTGACATGAATTTGGTCGAACTTCTGAC
This sequence comes from Stenogyne calaminthoides, assembly GCA_037126765.1. Lineage (NCBI taxonomy): Eukaryota > Viridiplantae > Streptophyta > Magnoliopsida > Lamiales > Lamiaceae > Stenogyne > Stenogyne calaminthoides. Next base: position 13,998,478 of record JBBCBC010000018.1, read on the forward strand.
ACAGTATTTTCACAACCTCTTGGTAGGCTGCCATCCTGTCGTCTCTTGCCTCATATTCTCCCGAGACCTGGTAGGCCACAAGTTGGGAATCCGTATGGACTTGCAGTCTTTTGACACCCATAGTCGTTGACATTTCTAGGCCGCTAATGAGCGCTTCGTATTCGGCCTCATTGTTGGTTGCGGGAAAGTCGAAGGTGATGGCATTCTGGAACGGTGTTCCTTCTGGGCTTGTTAAAACCAAGCCGGCCCCCGATTTGTAGGAGGTCGCCGACCCGTCCATGTACAGTTCCCATGGTGGGTTGTCTGAATCTTTTACCCCTGATGAGAAAGTGAGTTCCACGATGAAATCGGCTAAAGCCTGGGCTTTGATGGCAGGTCGGGGTACATAAGTTACTCCGTATTGTCCGACCTCGATTGCCCATTTGAGACATCGACCCGATGTGTCTAGCCGATGCAATACATTCCTCAGGGGTGTGGAAGTAAGGACCTCGACTTGATGGTCGAAAAAGTATGGTCTTAGTTTCCTTACGCTCATGGCTAGCGCGTATGCCAGCTTTCCCAGTGTCGGGTATCACTGCTCTTTTGATCTCATGCTCTTGACGACTATGTCGTCCACGTAAACCTCCACTGACTTGCCGATGAGGTCGGCGAACATGTGGTTGACCAGTCTTTGATATGTTGCCCCTGTGTTCTTTAAACCAAATGCATTCTTTTCTAGCAGTAGACGTTCTTCTCCGTCAGGAAAGAGGTATGTTGCCGATCTGGCTCGTGCATAGCTATCTGATGATAACCGGCAAAGGCGTCCATAAATGACATCATTTCGTGGCCTGTCGTATTATCTATCAGGTGATCGATGTGGGGCATAGGGAAGAAATATTTAGGGCAAACATTGTTGAGGTCGGTGAAGTCGATACACAGTCGCCAAGTTCTGTTTGATTTCTTTACCAGTACGGCATTAGCTACCCATTGGGGCTGGTCGGCCTGTGTGATCAGGTCGTTGTCCAACAATTTTTTCACTTCTTCGGCCAACGCCGCATATTTTTCTTGGCCGAATTTCCGTCTTTTTTGGGCTATCGGCTTCCTAGTCAGATCTATCCGCAATTTATGACATGCGACTTTTGGGTCAATGCCTACCATGTCTTTGTGTGACCAAGCAAAGACATCCAAGTTCTTTTTGAGAAAGTCGATGACTTCCCCCTTCAGGTCGTCCGGTATCTTGGAGCCTATGATTACTTCAAGATCTGGTCGGGTTGGGTCTATCTTCACCATCTCAAGATCTTCCCCCGGGATGGCCCTTGGAGTATTTTGCCGTGGGTCATCAATCTCTGCTTTGAGTAGGAATTCATGTGGTTCGGGCCCCATCCTTGGATCGAGTTCATCACGACTTCTTTTCTTGCTCGTCTTGTCTTTTAAGGCTTCGCATTGTTTTTCACTATTTATTACAAGTATTTGTTTGCTAAATACCAGTGCGGAATTTAAAAGTGACGAGGAATAAATCAAACAACCCCTTGCATCAACTTGGTCACCTTTGATGGTGCCGATAGCCCACTCTTGGTGGGAAACTTAACACAGAAATAAAAAGTTGAGGACGCAGCCTCGAATTCGTGTTCAAAAGGCCTCCCGAGGAACCCATTATAGGAGCTCGGGAGGTCAACATCTAGAAAATCTAAAAGCCTGGTGGCCCTAACTTCTTCATTCAAAGTGGAAACTAACTCCACAGCTAGACGAATCATCCCCGTCGGCTTCACGGTTGCATCTCCAAAGCCTTTCACGACGTGGTCGCATGGGGTGATGTATGCATCATAGTCCCCGAGCTGGTCCAAGGTTTTCTTGAAATGGATGTTGCATAAGGCTCCCCCGTCCACTAGCAAACGACATACGGTCGTGCCCATGATATTAGCTTTGATTACCAGAGGGTCGACATTTAGATAGACTATTTGGTCCTTGTCCCTTTCGCCAAACTCGATCGTGCTCATCTCTTCTCCTACCGTGAAGACGGGTAACACCATCTTTATGGCATTCTCTATTTCCTTTATCTTCGTCTTCATTCGTCTTTTAGACGAGCTGGTTTTGGAAAGTCCCCCGACTGTCCCGAGTGGGGATAGTGTGTGTATGATGCAACCTCTAGCACCCTCCGGCATGGGTGGCACTGGTCGTTCCCCATGGCCGGCATCCTCAGGAGCAGGTTCGGCGTGCCGGGGTTGGTTTGCCTGCTGGCGACCTTTCTGGGTGTGATCTTGATTCCTCTGAGGTCGCTTAACAAATTCATCCAGCAGCCCGTCTTCGTACAATCTCCAAAGCTGGGGGAGTAGGTCTTTGCATTCGCTTGTGTAATGATCAGTCTGTTCGTGGAAGTGGCAGTATTTGTTGGGGTTTGCCTTACCCTTATTCTTGATAGGTCGAGGCGGGAGGAGCAGCTCCCGGTCTCTGATTTGGTTGTAGACATGCCCAGGTGTCATACCTAGTACTTCCATCAGTTTCACTGGGATGTTTCCCTCGAAAGGCTTGAAGCTACCCGGTGCTTTGTAATGACCCCCAGTTTTATTGGAGCTCTTCTTTAAGTCTGCAACTTCTCTGTCGTTGGAGAGCCTTGATTCTAGGAGTTCTGATGCGTGGATAATGTCGCTAGCTCGCCTTCGAAAGTCGTTATAGCTGACCGGATATTCGGTGGTCATTCGTCGCCATAACTTGGTTCCCTTTTTTAGGTCGGCGACAGCCTGAGCACCTTGGCCTAGTCCCCGATTAGATCCCCTTCGAGTATGAGTTTGTCGATCCTTTCGATGTAGGACCAATCAGATAAACTGTCTGCTTATCCGGTGTTCATCAGTCGCTGCTTGGTAGCAGGTCGTGGTGCCAAGGCCATAAAATGGGTTCAGAATAACCTGGCGAGCTGCTCGAACGTATCAACCGAGAAGGGTGGTAGCGAAGTGAACCACTGATGTGCCTGGTCGCTAAGGGTCAGGGAAAATAGCCAGCACTTGGTAGCATCCGTCGCGCCCACGGAGGCCATGTAAGAGTTGTACTTGGTTATGTTGACCCTTGTGTCTGTGTTCCCACTGTAGCGGTCTAGAGCTGCTGTGTTGATTTTTCGTTGAGTGGGTGTCAAAGTGATCATGGTCCCGAGGGGAGAATCGGGAATGGTGAGATTGTGGTCCGCTCCAGCCGGGCCACTTTGATTCTCCGCCCGCTCAAGAAGTCGCTGGACCGTCCTGACCAGCGCTTCGATTTTCACATCACGATGATCCTTGGGGGGGGTAGATCACTCGTGGATCGCCTTGGTGGATTGCCGACCCTCTCGACAACTCGTCATGGTGCAAGTTTATAGCCATAATTAGGTCTCTCTCCACCTAGTCGCCGTGATGGGGCTGGGAGTGCGCCTCGTCCTCGATGGCTATCGGGCTTTCTGGGCCTCTTGCCCTCCAAGTCGATCGAACACGTTGCCCGATCTTGCCGGCTTTTCCAGGAGCCTGCGATTCCGAATGATGGCGTGCTTCGCCGGATCATATGCCAGTTGGCCTGTAGAGCGCCCTTTTTCGACAAGGGCATTCTTGCCCTTAGAAGTCCCTGGATTGTGTGCCGCCTTCTTGATCGGCGGCTGTTTGTCCTTGTCATCGAAGGCGAGGTGCTTCTTGTGGAGGACGGCCAACATGGCCTTCACGTCCTCCAGTGTCTGGACGAGGTTCCACCAGTCGGGGGTTGCCTCTGGGATGATGGGGAGAGAGCGTTGTGGAGGACGGCCAACATGGCCGTCGCGGTGGTCCGTCTCGTTTCTGGTAGCGTTACCTTGGTTGATCGCCATTGACAAAGGATGGGTTTCCTGAGGATTTATAAGTGAATCAACAGACAAATTTCCCACAGACGGCGCCAAATGTTATAACCTAGATTTCACGTCTAGGGTGACACACTAGTATTGAATGGGATCGAACAAGTAACGAACAACAAATATGAAATATGCTCCAATTTGGATACCCAGTTCGTCTTTCAAATAAGACTACGTCTGGGGGCGCCCAAGCCAGGAGTATCTTATTATTATTTTCTGCCTAGAACTCTAAATTTTTTGTCCCTTTACAATGAATGATACAAGTTATATTTATAGACATAAAATTAGGTCACAGATCTTCGTGGGCTTCCTTCGACGGGCTTTCGGAAGCTCCAACCACCAGGGTTAGGGTTTTCTCGGTCAATCCCGCGATTTCCGCATCTGGATATACTTGCCTTGCTTACCCCGCTATATTCGCGCCCCCAATTATCTACATCTTTACCATAAATATCCGTCTGAGATCGCTTCCGACCTACGGTGTCTTCCAAGGTCGCCCGCGACCTCCATTCTCTTTTCAAACCGCTCCTTGACCTTCTCAGTTCAATAGAAGTCGCTTCGCGGCGTCATGATTCCTATTCGAAGTCGCTTTAAATGATTGCTTCACAGGGTTGGAATATTTCATGGTACAACAGTGTTTAAATATGCGATGCATGAGAAAATGTTTTGAAAAATCTCACCTTCTAAAATTACTAAGTATGTTTAAATAATTAATTGACAATTTTATTCTGGATAATAAAATTGAATTAATTTTGTCCTCAATGATTTATTTATTTGTGGATTCTTTTGGAGAAATTCCCCCCACGGGACGGCCAAAAGATTGATTTCACATTAATAAATTCCGAAAGGATGATTGTGGGTTATTATTAGTAGCGACGATGACCCTCCCCACGAGGCTCGTTCAAAACAAAATAATAATTTTGTATTTAATCATGGTTATTACTTAGTATAAAATTGATATGCATATACTTCCCCGAAGTCCCTGTCAATTTTATATTGGTCAAGTGGGAGCCAACTATTAATTTGGATATTAAAGGTTTGTAACTGTTTTCTTGTTTGTAACCTGCTTGAATGTGTTTAAATAATGACCCACCCCACGTGGCTTATTTAAACTGTTTTGAGATGTTGGCTGATGCATGTTCATATTTTTTTGAGATTTTAATATGATACATGTGATCGAACATTGTGATATGTTTGTGCTTATACAAATTATTATTTATTTCAGTTCAGCATGTCGCAACCTTTTAATCCATTGCTTTATACTCTCAAAGAACACCAACTTTCTGGTGATAACTGAGATTTGTCTTCACTGCGCAACTACAATATTATTGGGTTCTTGATGTACCCATGCCCCGTATGCCTACTGAGGGATCAAAAGATGTGGAAAGACACTTATATAATATTTGGGAGCAGGCTAACGAACCTATGAAGCGTATAATCTAGACTTCACTGTCTAATGATTTGAGATACATTCATGAAGGTGTTGAGTCTGCTGCGGAAATTATACAAAGTCTTGAAGAAATGTTTTTAACAAAAGACCGCATGATCAATCAGTTTAAAAACGATGATGTGGCTAGGCTAAAAATGGCTGAGGGAACACCCGTAAGGGAGCATGTTCTCAGAGTAAAGCGCCATTTTAACAAACTTGCTTATCTCGGTACTAAGTATTGTGATGAGGCTCCAATCAAATTTCTTTTCCTAACTCTTTCAAGGTGCTTCGATGAGGTTTACTGTAGTTTTGTGATTAGTGATCACATGTTTACTATGGATACTCTGCAAGAATCCTTGGAGAAAATAGAGAAGCATTTGGGAAAGAAAGACGAAGCATTGGTAACCAAAAGTCTTTTCTCAAAATCTAGACCAGTGGTAGGCAAGATTGAAGAAAAGGAAAGTGGTCAGATCCAAAGCAAACTCATTACCAAGAAAAGTGAGAGAAGACAGCTAGCTGGATGGGTGTCAAGAAGGTACCAAAAGGAAAATGTTATAACTGCGGTGAAAAAGGACACTGGAGGTCAGCCTGTTCCAAACCCAAAAGGAATGGAAAGAAAGGTAATTCTCACGCACTAGTTGTTGAAACTTGTTTAGCGGCGTATGCCTCCCATTTATGGGTGGTGGATATGGGATCCACTGATCATGTTTATTTCACTTTACAGGGGTTCAAGCGGACCCGACAATTTAGTGGGAGTGAGATCCTCATCACACTGGGCGATGCTACGAGAGTGGCAGCTGAAGCAGTGGGAGAAGTGCACCTGTCTTTTTGAAGACAGAGTTTTAATTTTAAGAGATGTTCTTTACATTCCTAGTTTTAGAAAGAATTTAATTTCGGTTTCTAAACTTTACCTTGATGGATATTCAGTTACTTTTGACAAAGTTGTTGCCATTTCTCTTTATGATAAATTTATCTGTCATGGAACGTTGTCGAATAATCTCAATACAATTAACTGTGCACACCACTCACGAAATGCATCCTATAACACATCAATTGTTTCCGATAAAAGAAAACATTCATCAGACGTGAACGAGACACATCTATGGAATCTCAGATTGGGACATATTAATCCAAAAAGGATTCAAAGGTTGGTAGAAGATTGTTCATTGGAGTCTCTCCGGGTTGAACCAATCCCAACTTGTGAATCATATTTGGAGGGGTAAAATGGCCAAGAGGGCATTCGGAGCCAAGGGGAATAGAGCCAAAGAAGTGTTAGAAATCGTTCACACAGACGTATGTGGTCCAATGTCAATCAAAGTAAGAGGAGGCTATGAGTATTTCTTCACCTTTATTGATGATTACTTAAGGTATGGCTACATTTTCCTTATGAAGCATAAATCTGAGACCTTTGACAAATTCAAAGAATTTAAGGCTCAAGCAGAGATTCATAGGGAAAAATATATCAAGTCTCTACGATCTGATCGTGGAAGCGAGTACCTCAGCGATGAGTTTTTGAACTACTTGTCAGATGAAGGGATTGTATCCCAGCTAACTGCACCCGAAACCCCTCAACAAAACGGGGTTGTAGAGCGAAGAAACAGAACTCTTTTAGAAATGGTTAGATCAATGATGAGTTATGCGGATCTACCCAAGTCATTCTGGGGTCATGCCTTGGAAACAACGACTTATATTCTGAACTTGGTGCCATCCAAATCAGTTCCCAAAACTCCCAAAGAATTGTGGACCGGGCGCAAGCCCAGTTTGAGACACATGAGAATTTGGGGGTGTTCGGCCTACGTGTTGGACAAGGAAGCTGAAAAATTGGATCCTCAATCAGAATTAAGGTTGTTTATAGGATACCCCGAGGGAACAAAAGGGTGTATGTTCTATGGTCCCGAAGGTCAAAAGGTGGTAATAAGCACCCACTTTAGATTTTTGGAAGAAGACTATATGAACGAAAGCCCAGAAGTGAGATTACCTTAAATGAGCTAAGGGGGCTAACCTCAGTGCCAACTGTACAAGATGACATACCAAACGACACACTTACACAATCAGAACCTCGTCATAGTGGGAGGGTTGTAAGATAATCCGAGAGATTCATGGGGATAGGAGAGTCCTCGGACTTAGTCCCCGGTCAAGATGAATCAGACCCATGGACTTACGACGAGGCAATCTAAGAAAATGATGCGGTTTCTTGGCAAACAGCAATGGAAGCCGAAATGGGTTCTATGGATCATAACAGAGTGTGGGAGCTAGTCGAACCACTTAATGGGGTCAAACCCATTGGTTGCAAGTGGGTATACAAGAGGAAAAGAGGACTGAACGGGAAGGTGGAAACCTTCAAGGCAAGGCTTGTGGCGAAAGGTTATACTCATAAAGAAGGGATCGTCAATGAGGAAAGCTTTTCACCTGTAGCAATGCTCAAGTCCATCCGAATTCTCTTATCGATTGCTGTGCATCTCAACTTTGAAATCTGGCAAATGGACTCAAAAGCAACAACCCCAAAGCTTCATTGAAAAAGGCCAAGAACACCTAGTTTGTAAGTTCAAGAAGTCCATTTATGGACTCAAACAAGCATCCAGAGCTTGGAACCAATGTTTTGATCAAGTAATAAAGTCTTATGGGTTTAATCAAAACGAATACGAAAGTTGTGTGTACAAGAAGCGTGTCAGAACTACATTGGTATGATGGATCACGCCGGTGAAGGCGATCCGTCACCCAGGATCGTTATTGGATGCCAAACGTATACGTATTATAATTAAAACCTAAACATGCGTCTAAAGCAAAAGGTTTAGATTCGTTACCCTTGAAGATCGAGGCGTTGATTCCACTACAGATCTTCTAGTCTGTTTTCTGGCCTCGTCCGAATGCCGAGTGGACAGCAATCTATCGAACATGGAGAGGATGCCTCCTGTTTTGTTTCTACAAAAATCGTAATTGCCATTTCTTTGCATTTTGATTTTAGATTTGTGCTTAGGGTTTTAGGCGAAACCAGGCCCCTTTATTTATACTCCTCAGGTTTCGTGGGCCAGACTAGGGATCTATTAGAAGGTATAGGGTTTGGGCTTCTTCCGGGCCCAAATAATCTTATGTTCAGCCCAGAACATTAATTTGGCCCGAGAGCATTAATTCATCCCACTAGAAAATTAATGTTGCACTCCCGTCCTATCCCGAACTGAATAGGGCTTCTATTAGACTTTATAATTCCCCGTGTTAAAGATATCGCACGTCCATTAATTATTAAAGCTTCTGACTGCTTTAATTAATTAATATCTATTATTCCTTGAGTAGTACCACTCAATCTTGTTGTCGTACGAATTAAATCCACCGCAGGTTTAATACGACAATCTTTTTATGAGTTTCCTCAAGAGGACGTCATCATCCTGGATATCCAGGACACGGTGCCCCAATGACAATAAATAGATATCATGCGAGCGATGTCACTACCCAAAATACGAAGTATGAGATATCTACCAGGATTCTCACCTATAGTAAATCAAAGCAGTGAACAAGCACCCCACATATATAAATACCACACTTAGGGTTAATAATAATAAAAGTCACCAAGACCTCTAGTTCTTCATAACAATCAGAATAGAAGAACATGTCTTATCTGTGACCCATTCAATGCGACATAGCGCACTAGTATAAACTAATGGCCAAGATAAGCCACCAACAAGTTTATACTACAACTTAAACCAATAGTTATGTCCAGAACTATCTCAGTTGTGAATACTATTTATATCTTACAAGGAACTTGATGATGTGATCTTCTGTGTGACTACAAACCCACCACATTGTCTACAATATAAGATAAGCAGACACATAAGCAATTTATAAGAATGCAATAATGTGAAAAACCATTTATTTCAGATAATAAGGAAATTAAATATACATCCACAAAAGCTCACTAAAAGTTTCCTTTACAGTATACACCAACATGGTATTCTTAGTACTATACGTAGACGACATTCTGCTCATCGGGGACGATGTAAAGGTGTTGTCAGACGTAAGGGCATGGCTTTCAAAACAATTTAATATGAAGGACTTATGGGAAGCCGGACACATCCTTGGGATCAAGATCACTCAAGATCGCAAGAAAAGGATGATAGGCTTATCGCAAGCTTCATATATAGACACTGTCTTGAAGCGATTCAGCATGCAGGATTCCAAGAAAGGCTTCGTACCTTTCAGACATGGAATCCATCTATCCAAGGAAATGTGCCCTAAGACACAAAAAGAGATATATGACATGAAAGACATTCCTTATGCTTCGGTTGTCGGAAGCCTTATGTATGCAATGCTGTGCATGAGACCGGATATCTGCTTTGTCGTTGGCATGGTGGCAAGATATCAAAGTAATCCAGGAAAAGAGCATTGGACGACAGTTAAGAACATTCTGAAGTATCTGAAAAGAACTCGAGATAGAATGTTAGTTTATCAGTCAGATAGTCTAATCCCCATCGGTTATACAGACTCGAATTTCCAATCAGACTTAGATTCCAGAAAATCTACCTCCGGTAGTTTTGTTTTGCATGGGGGGAGGAGCCATGACATGTAGAAGCGTTAAGCATAAATGCATCGCTGATTCTACCATGGAAGCCGAATACGTAGCTGCTTGCGAGGCAGCGAAAGAAGCGGTTTGACTCAAGAACTTCCTAGTGGACTTGGATGTAGTTCCGAATTTGCCCAGCACAATCACTGTTTACTATGATAATGCCGGAGTAGTTGCAAAAAAAAGGGAACCAAGAGCCCACAAGGCCAACAAACACATTGAAAGGAAATACCATCTTATACGAGAAATCGTTAAGAGAGGAGATATAGAGGTGGCAAAGATCGCGTCAGAAGATAACCTAGCAAATCCATTCACAAAGGGTCTGCCTCAGAACACATTCGAGAGACATGTGGAAGGAATGGGTGTCAAGACCGTTGCCAATCTACTTTGAGTATAAGTGGGAGATATTATTAGGTTCGTGTAGGTGATATTAGATGTCACGCATTAGGAACTACACGAGATGTGTTGTAGTATACTTAAAAGCAGACTTTGAGTATAAGTGGGAGATTGTTGGGGTTATACTGGAAAGTATGCTACATTGTATAACCAAACTGAATTTCTGTCTTATTTACTGAAATAAATTATTTATCACTGATGCTTTAAATATCATTGAATGTTACATATATTTATTGCATAACTCTTCAAAAAAATAGTACGTGTTACATTGTAGTTAATTTAGTTATACCAGATCACAGAAGATTAAATTAACAGTCCCTTGTAACTAAAAGTACGTTGTTCACGACCTAGACGGAAATGAACAATCCATCGTGAAAGGTTGAAGTGTAAGGCTCAGATTGGCTTGTCTTGACCAAGAGATTACACTAGTGTATGACTGATGCACTGAATAGGACCTATAGGAGGATAAATTCTTCAGCACTGAATTAGGAAGAATTAGACCTCAGTGGTTCGTTATTTCTTAATTTTCGTCCCTTAAATAGGATCGTGTGTGGTTAGTAATTATTTTTTTGACTTATGACGGGTAGAGAATCAATGAGATTCAATACTTTATATCTTGGGCAATATTATTGGTCACATGCGATTGCTAAGATTTAATACAAAGAATCGTGTGCAAGTACGCTTGTTCGATTTGCCCACTTGGGAGGTTCATAAGATTTATCATACCAAATCTTGCAAGTGGAATTAGTTTTCGATATGGATAATAATGTTGAACAGTTCCTTGACCAAGGACAAAAGATATTAATTAATAGAAAGTTATTTCAGTGGCTTGAATTAATTAATGGGCTAGATAATCTTAAACACGGAAAATAATAACTGAAAGCCATATTAACAGTAATATGAGTTAAGATGGATAGTGCAATATTAATTATGTAGTGGGATTAATTAATATTTATGGGCTTGAATAATATTGTGGCTCAATATTGAAAATTCAAGATTCATTGGAAGGTCCAATCTTAATTCTCCTAAAGACCCCCCAAGTAGCCCAAACATAAAGTCCAATAACTGAAAAAGGTGTTTAAAAATAAAATAAATTATTGTTGCCTAATTTTTCTATATTTTTTGAAAATAATAAATAATAGAGGGAGAAATATTTTCTTGAATTTTGTTATTGAATGAAGATAAGTATTCTTGGAATACAAGATTATCTCATTAAATTCAATAGATCTCCCACTTGGTTATTTATTTGTGTTTTTCGAAAATATTGAATAAATAAAGGAAGGAAATATTTTCTTGATTTTCTTGAAAAGGTATTATGGAAGATATGTATTTTTGGAATACAAGAATATCTCATAAATTTAAGAAGATCCAAACCTTGTTTTCCTTGCCCCTTATTTTTTTGAAAATACCATAACAAGAGGAGGTGGGATTTTTGTGAAATATTTTAATTATGGAGAAAAGAATATATGAGATATATTCAAAATTTCTTGGAAATCAAGAAAAACAAATTCCCTTATTATTTTTTCACAAAAATTCGACCACCACCTCATCTATAAATAGGGGATGAATTTTTCATCCCCAAGGCAATTCCATGTGTTGGAAAAATTAGAAATCCACAAAGGTGGTGCAACATAATTTTATTTTTCCTTTTGTTAAATTGTTCGCGAGTTCCTACCACCAGATTGTTGAACAAGGATAAGGGAATACTTGAGAAGGTCTTTTGGTGTGTTCGTGTGAACGGGATCCATCTTCTCAACGGTTGTCATTCCGAGAGGTTAGTTCACGTAAACCCGTAGTATTTCCGCATGCGTAGGATTTATTTGAACTGTTTATATGCATGATTTGTTGTTGAATTATTATTTGAATTAATATAGGATTAATTCATGCTAGTATTAATTGTTAGAATTAAATTTGTATTTAAATATTCATCCCGAATAGATCCGGGCAATTAATTCCCAACAGGTTTAATATTATTGTTTATTTAATATTAAATATATGGCGTTACACTTATTAGAATACTATGTTTGATTGTTTGCATCTGTTCTTATATGTGTTCCCTTGAATCACTGATGTCGTTGAGATGTGAGAACTCCGATGACTTAAGTATGATTCTCAAATAGCCTGGATCAAGGATCATCAAAAATGGGATATATATGATGCAATGGAGATTGGTGTGCGATCTGCATCATACTTTTAGAGAGTGTAGTAAGATCTCACTTACTACGAGATACTAGGTATCTCATGATGGATGCACAAATACCTTAGAGGGTATTGGTATACCCATCCGAGCAACCGTTTGATGTAGTTCCACTATATGTGTCTACGGGTGTCTCGGTTAGTGGGAGTGATGCGATACTCCTTTGACTTGAGGTCAATACGCACGAGATGGGTGGAGTGATGAACATTGACCATGACCAACGCTTACACCCTTCCATGGGTAGATATGGCTTGGATTGGGTTCATCACGAAGTGTATGTGCGTGGTAGTTGAGTCAAGAATATGATTCATTCCTCAAAGTGGATTTAGAGAGAATAATCATCTTCTCATCATAATTGGATCAAAGTCATTGGTCTATGCACGTCAACTTGGACTTTGTGGCCAAGTGTGACATAAATGATTAATTAGTGATTGTAGATAATATGATTAAGTTATTTGAATAGACATTTCATCATGTTCAAGACTAATCGAGTATTCGTGAATGAAAGGAGGAAATCTTAATAGCCCATGTTTCAGTTACAGGTAGTTGCACGTTTCTCGCAACGTATCTCATATACTGAGAATGTCAGATTTATTGTCTAGGGTTCAATTAAGATAGTTAGTTTGACTAATCGCTCGGTATATGAGGGCCTATGGGTCACACAACAAGAAACTCCCGTGTGCGGATTATAGTTGGTTGATTAAGTATTAAATTAGATTTAATATTTAATTTATGGAGAATTAATAATATATTAATTTAGAATTAATTATTATTACTATTTAATTAAATAGGAATCCCAAATAATATTATGGATTATTATTGTAGGAAAATATCCATAGGGAAAAACATATTTTTGAGATTTGTTTTGCAAGATTAGGAATTATCTTCATAATAAAGATGACTTAGGATTTAAGTAAGTCTCTCCCTATATATATGACATCCCGGGATTCATTATTTAATACAACAAGAAAATCCAGTTTCTCCATAAAATCTAGAATAGGAATTTTCCTAGCAAATTCCGTTTCAGATTCAACGCTGACAAATCTGTGTAAATCTGTTCACGGGGATTACGTGGATATCGTAGTTGAGAAATTTGCTATCAAATTACTGTAAGATATCTCATTATGATTATTCGTTCTTTTTTATGCAATTAACTGTTCGTTGTTGGTGAACTATTTAATTCCGCTGAGCATGTATTACGTGTTTATGTGCCTTTATATTCCAACAGTGGTATCAGAGCTTCTGGCTCCTTGTTTTAATTCCATAATTAAAATATGTTTTGAATAAATATATTTTTTTTATTCAAAACTGGGGCACGGTCGTTTTGATATACTGGACCACACACCTTATTTGTTTGCTGGGGTCGTCTTCTTCACGCTAAAATCCCCAAATTGATTTTAGGGTTTTCTCTTGGAGAAAACCGCTGCCGCTTGCCCTTGTTCACATGGCCGGAACGCTACGCCGCATCGCTCGAGGTCGGTGCTAGGCGCCGTGGCCTCGCGCGATTTGGCCCTTGCAATTTTGCCGTCATCGATTTTTCGCTCTGCCTCTATCCTTCGTCTCATTTCTAGGAGGTGCGCCCCTAGACGTGAGTCAAGGCGGCGCGCCACCGGAATCGATACGAATCAGTGGCGGCGCACCACCAATTCGATCGTCTTTCTCGCAATTTTGGTTTGGAACCAGTTCGCTGGGATTGCGGCTCCGCGCGCAACCCCTTGATTTACGACGATGAGTCGCCCGCGCGCGTTAAGTAGCAACGGCGACTCGTGTCTAGTCTTGATTCGTGCAATGCATTTTTTCCTGTTCTGGGTTCTGGTTTTTTATTCACTTTCTAGCTTTGGTTTCCAGTTTCTGGTTTCTGGGTTTTGCTTATTTGTGTCTCATGGTATTGACGCCTATACTGATTTCGTCAATTTTCGGTTTCAACTGCTTCTGAAATTCGATGTATCTGGGATTCGTTGTTTTTCGGGCTTTGCACGTTATTGGTTTCATTCGATTAGGTTTTGTTCGTGCACTGCTTTCGTTCTTCAATTGGATTGAATGATGAATCCTAACAATATTGACTGTTCAAATGATTAATTAGATTATTCTTTATGAACTAAGGTTGAAATTGTTGGTATCGGTTGTCCCGATTGACGGATGGTTTTTGGGCAGTGATGAGGGAGGGACTGTCTTGCAAATTGGATTTGTAACGGACCCCTTCGTGTAGAGTTTTAGAAATTGCACTTGATCCCTTGCAAATAAATAATTAAATATTTGTTTTAAAATTAATAAGATTAATTTTTAAAACCTGAAATAAAATTGGAATTTATTTTATAATTAATTGAATTAATTATTAATTTTAATAATCGTGAATTCAATTTAAAATTGAATTTTAAAGTTCGGTTTATAAAATGATTATTAAAATCCCACTTGTTAACCTGTTTTAAATTACGTTAATGAATTTATAGTCTGCATTATAACTGTTTGGGCAGGCGGCACCCAATACTTGTAGAACCGTATTATATGTTTGGGTAGACGGCGCCCTTATATGTTAGTCCATTTTATGTCATGTTTGGTAGGCGGCGCCCAATAATTGCTCAAATGTGACATAGATAACATGTTGGATCTCGATTATGCAATTAATACCCCGCCTTTAAAATGTTCCTCACTAAAATATGATTTTCTCATTAATTTGATAAGATATCTTCCATCAAAATAAAAAGTAAACCGGAGATTTCGTTCCAATGGGTATTTAAGACCAAAGTCTTTTGCTCGGGTCTACATATAACGGGACTTTTATAGGGACACGTAGTGTTGCCACTTAATGGTTTTAAACCAACTTGACTTTGTTTCCCCAGCCAAAGCAGGGAAATGAAAGTTAAGTGACATCCGATTGAGCTAGGCACAATCAACTAGGAATTGCGATTTTGCAATTGGTTTAGAGACCTGCCAGTTTTGTTATTGCAACAATCAGCCAAAGCAGATGTTGTAGTAATAAGAATGTGGATCCTAGTCCATTATAATTTATATTAGATATAAATTCGTATTCTTCCGATGAGGTCGTTTAATGTGTGAAAATAATGGAAACAATATAAACTTAAAAGGCCACATTTATTTTGATTGCTAAAAATTGATCATAGGAATTATGTGTTTGATTTCCGTTTTATTTTATTTCTCTAGGATTGTTGAAATGAATAACTTGTCATTGAGAAGCGTTTTGGAAACGAACAAATTGGCTGGGCCAAACTTTCTTGATTGGCACCGAAATGTTCGTTTGGTACTCAGGCAAGAAAAGATTGAGTACGTGTTGGACAAGCCAATCCCTGCTACCCCGGAGGCTGGTACTGAAGAAACTGAGGCGTTTGACGCTGAAGCTTAGAAGAAGCATCAAGAGGATGCTTCCCAGGCTCAGTGTGTTATGCTACTCGGGATGACTCCCAAATTGCAAAGGCAGCATGAGAAGATGCTTCCCTTTGAGATGAATAAGCATCTGAAGGATCTCTTTGATTCTGAATCTCGTTCCGAGATTTATGAAGTGATGACAGATCTGTTTAGATGCAGACTGTCCGAAGGAGGGAATGTGTCTCCTCATGTGTTGAAGATGATAGGGCTAATCGAGAAACTTGGTCATCTAGGCATTGAGCTCAAGCCCAATGTTGTTGTTTACTCCATTCTTCAGTCACTTCCTGATTCATATTCGAGTTTCATAGTAAACATTAATATGAATAAGATGGAATCGACCATGCCCGAGTTGCATAACATGCTAAAGACTTTTGAGTCTTCCACTGCTAAAGAAAAGCCTTGCTCATGGTGAGTGCCTCTACTTCTTCTGCTCCAAAAGGAAAGAAGAAGCGAAGGGGCGAGGCAAAGATAGGCTTCAAGCCTAGCTTCCTTAAGCCCAAAGGTGGAATTCAAAAGAAGGAGAGGGTGGACAAGGATGTATGCCTCCACTGAAAGCAGAAGGGGCATTGGAAGAAAGACTGTAAGGTTCTAGCAGCTGAAAAGAAGACACAAGGTGTCTCAGCATCTGGAATAAGTATGTTTGTTATTGAGATAAACATGTCCACAAATGATACTAACTGCTGGGTATTATATATCGGTTCTGGCTAACACATTTGTACAAATGTGCAGGGTCTCAAGGATAGCAGGGCAGTTAGGTCGGGTGAAGTCTCACTACACGTTGGGAATTGAGCAAGAGTTGTTGCTGAAAGTGTTGGCACTTATATTTTAGATTTGCCCTCTTGTTTTACACTTGAACTAAGTAATTGTTATTTTGTTCCTTCTATTACCCGCAACATTATTTCTATTCCGATGTTGGATATTGAAGGGTTTTCCTTCCATTTTGCAAATAATAATTGTTATTTTTCGCTTAATGGTGATGTTTATGGAAATGCTCCTTTATCTAATTGTTGGGATATTTTAGTTTTGATGAATTATGCCAAAACATTATCACCTTGTGTTTTTGAAGCTAATCTACAGATAACAAGTTAAGGGGGAACGAGAGAACAAATTGAGGGGGAACTCACGAAATCAGAAGAAGTTGATTGAGATCAGACGAGGCTGCAGACGAGACTGATCGAGATCAGATGAGTCAGATGAGTTCCGGAGTTAACTGATGAGCTGTGCAAATCAAATGTGAAGAAAAGCTAAAGCCAGCAAATCAGAAGAGAAGGTTGCAGATCAGAAGAGGAGCAGATGAGGTTGATCAAGATCAGACGTGATCGAGATCAGATATGAAGAGGAGCAGATGAGACTGATCCAGATCAGACGTGATCGAGATCAGATATGATAAACTGATATGCTAACCTGATGTACTGACCTGATGTTATCCTGATATGTTGATCTGAAGAAGTGTTGATCTGATCAGTCGAGCTGATCAGATTAGGAAAAGAAGAAATCAGATAGCCTGAGTCAATGTGACCTGAGGGTCAGGATGTCTGAATTCAGAAGAGCTGAACTCAGTAAGCCTGAGTGTCAGTATGCCTGATCAGACAAGGTCCGCTGAAGAAAAGTCTGCCGAATCAAGAGATCAGATAACCTGAAGGCTCAGATAACCTGAAGGCTCAGTGAACCTGAAGACTCAGATAAACCTGAGGCTCAAATAGAACTGAAGATCCTGAGACTCAGAAGAAACTGAAGAATATAGTCGTTAGATTCAGCTGACGTGGACCAATGAGAGGAAGACAACAAGCTTGCAAAAGCTGCAAAAAGCTACAGAATAGTATGGATTTGAATGTGATTCTCTCCAACGGTAACATTCAAATCCACACTATAAATACAAGTTCTTCCTTCATTATTAAGTGTGGAGAATGTGGAAAAAGATGCTACAGAGCCAAGAGCCACATACACAGAGCATTCCCTCCATAGAACACTGAGCTAGAAATACACGCATATATTCAAGAGTGTTCTACCCTAGATCTAACCACAAATGTAATATCCTAAGCTTAGAGAGATTTTACCATCCTTAGCATTGAGACTAAACAAATGTAATGGAAAATCTCAACCTAGTTGGAAACCAAACAAATCTTTACCCAAACCCAAAAGTTAGGTTAAGTTTGTTCTGCTAGACTTCAGACTAGGGTTTCTAGTTCTGATTTCTGGGATCGGTTGAGTGTGAACTCGATAAACATCTGTTTGGTGTTGGAGTAACACATTTAAGTAAGTCCAGTCGGTTAAGTCGGTTAAGTTGGTTAGGTTGGTGCCCCTTGTGATAGGGAAGAGTGGACGTAGGACGGGTTTCGTCCGAACCACTATAAAATCGTGTGTTCTTTACTGCTTTATTTTTATACTTGTCATATGCATTTGATTATAAGCAAAACAACACACATGAACTTAAAACGCAAAAATTAGAATCACTCTGCCCTCACCCCTGTTTTATATGCATTACATGTTTCTTCCTCGCACGAATGGGTTTTCCTCAAAATCGGGACCAACACTAATGGTCTATACTTGTTGCATTGTGGACATAACATTCTTAATATACAAAACAAACGACTCAAACTTAGTAATCATGAAAACCCGACTTACTTGTGGCATTGCAGGCTTGGTCATGCAAACGAGGAAAGAATTGCAAGGTTAAGAAAGTTAGACTACTTAACCCCATTCGACTTTGAGTCTTATGGAAGTTGTGAATCTTGTCTTAAGGGAAAAATGACCAATAAACCCTTTTTTGGGAAAGAAGTTCGTGCCAAAGGAGTTCTAGAGTTGATCCACAGTGATGTCTGTGGACCATTGCCCACTCTAGCTAAGGGTCAATTCGGATACTTCATCACAATTTGAAGATTAAGAAATATTCTAATTTTTTGAATCGCTCCGTGTAAGTTTTCTGGAAAAAGGTTTTCTTAGTCTGAAAATATGAAAGTAGGAATGTGAAAGGTTTAATTTAGACTAGTTTTAGGGTTTAAATAGTTGGGAGGGAAAACATTTTGCATGATTATTTTTGCATACTTGAGTATCCGTGTTTTAAAACGGATGGACAAGAATAAGTGGTTGAAAAGTTATTTAATCGTGCGATTGAGGATAAATAGCGACAGACTTTTGGACTTAAAAACTAGCAATAAATGCATTTAATACATAAATCCCACGTCCGCATTTAATGTTTGCAGGCATGACGTCATAAAGTAATGTGCACAGCAATTATCACACAAATATGGATAAGCTCAGATAAGTAAATAAATCAAATAGCAAATCTCAGATAAATGAGATCAGATAAATGAAATTAGAAAATGTATCTGACTGACTGATATCGTAATCAATCAGTTACCACTTTGTCGAGTCTGACTTATCTGATTCTTTGTTGATCATATTGCTGTAGCCTAATCCTCAAAACTTTTCCCAACAATATTTCACCTTACTAATTAGATTTCTCCTGATCCTATCTGACCAGTTGAAGTTCCCCCTTCAACTGCTATCCCTTTTCTGACCAGTTCCCTACTGATCCTACCTGATCAGTTGAGGTTCCATTACTCAACTGATCCTACTTTTCTGGCCAGTTCCTTAATCAACTGGTCTTGGAGACCAATCCATCAAAGAATTCTGGTGCATCTTCTCCTAAGTCCAGAAGTCCTAGCTCATTACACAGTTCTCTGAATTTGACTTCAGCTAGTGGCTTGGTTAAGATATCAACTTTTTGCTTATCAGTATGGATCTTTTCCATTCTGATATTCTTCTTTTCCTCATGGTCTCTGATAAAGTGATTGTCTGATGTCCACATGCTTGCATCTTGTATGTAGAACTGGGTTTTGTGTAATTGCAATAACAATATTACTGTCACAGAAGATAGGGACATTCGTAGCTATAATGTTATAATCCCTTAGCTGCTGACAAAGCCAGAGCAGTTGGGAGCAACAGCTTCCTGCGGCCATATATTCTGGTTCAGTAGTAGATGTGGCAACACATGTCTGTTTCTTTGAAAACTAAGAGACCAGCTTATTTCCCAGAAACTGACATGTACCTGAGGTTGACTTTCTGTCTATTCTGCAACCTCCATAATCAGAATCAGAGTACCCACTAAGCTCTAGATTATCATCTAAAGTGTAGTATAACCCACGGTTAACTGTCCCCTTCAGATACTTAAGAATCCACTTAGCTTCTTCCAAGTGGCTTTGCATTGGATTTGCCTGAAATATGACACATACACCTACTGCAAATGTTATTTCTGGTCTGCTGGCAGTCAGGTATAACAATGATCCAATTAGAGCCCTATACTCTTTCTGATTAGTTTCCTGACCATTCTCATCTGGATCCATTATGAAGGAAGTCATCATTGGAATTCAGGCAGTCTTGAAGTTTTGAACTCTATACTTGGCCAACAGATTTCTTGTATACTTGGCCTGACAGATGAATATTCCTTCTGTACTTTGTCTTACCTGAAGATCTAGAAAGTAGTTCATTTGACCCATCATGGACATCTCAAATTTCCCTGACATCAGCTTGCTGAACTTCTCACATAAGTTCTTATTGAGAGATCCGAAGATAATATCGTCCACATAGATCTGAACCATCAGAATATCTTTTCCGTCTTCAATTCTGAACAAAGTCCTGTCTATCAGTCCCTTAGTGAACCCACTGTCTAGCAAGAACTGGGATAATGTATCATACCAAGCTCTGGGAGCCTGTTTCAGTCCATAAAGAGTTTTTCTTAAACGGTACACTTGATTGCTCATTTCAAAGCCAAAAGGTTGTTCAACATAAACTTCCTCAGCTAGTACCCCGTTTAAGAATGCACTCTTTACATCCATCTAATATATAATAAATCCCGTATGAGCAGCATAAGCTAGAAACAGCCGAATGGCTTCAAGACGAGCGACTGGTGCAAAGGTTTCATCATAATTAATCCCTTCCGATTGTGAATATCCCTTAGAAACAAGTCTTGCCTTATTTCTGGTTATCACATTGTGCTCATCCTTCTTGTTCTTGAAGACCCATTTAGTGCCAATCACATCTTGGTGAGTTGGCTTGTCTACAAGTTCCTAAACTTGATTCCCTTCAAACTGCTCTAGTTCTTCTTGCATGGCCAGAATCCAGCTTGCATCAGCTAGAGCTTCTTCAACTGTTAGGGGTTCTTTCAAAGACAGATAACAACAATACATTGCACTTTCACCAATCTGATGTCTAGTTTGAACTCTATCAAACGGGTCTCCGATGATCAGGTCAGTTGGATGACTGGTTATCCAGGTCCTTCTTCCCCGATTTTCATCAGTTTGGAGAAAATCATCCTCTTCTGATAGTGATTCATCACTAGAGAATGAGAGAGGTACTTCAGTAGGATCCACTTGGTATGGACATATCTCAAATTTGAATTTCAATAATTAAAACATCGTGTTCCCCCGAACCGGATAATTGGGTTATTCTTGTCTCAATTGCATACCGAACTTCTTCATTGACAGTTATGCATACCTTAGGGTCTAATTGACTTGGTGAATCATCAAGATCAAAGTTAGGAATATACACAGTGACGTGATGTGATTCCTTTTCTTTGATACTCAACTGATCCATTTTCTGAGCATCAGGTACGGGTTGATCAGGTACGGTTTGTTTTGCGGCAGATTTCTCTTGTTCAGAAGATGTCTCATCAAAGACCACATGAGGTGTCTCCTCCAAAACTAGGGTTCGCCTATTGAATACCCTGAAAGCTTTGTTGGTTGAGGAATATCCTAAGAATATACCCTCATCTTACTTAGCCTCAAAGGTTTTCAACTGACTCTTCCCATTGTTGTGAATGAAACACTTGCACCCAAAAACATGGAAGTAAGAAACACGAGGTTTTCTGCCCTTCCACAGTTCATAGGGTGTTTTGAAGTAAGTCTTAGTCATAGAGCATATGTACTGAGTGTGACATGCAGTGTTGATTGCTTCTACCCAGAAACGCTTTGGAGTTGCATGTTCAGCCAACATTGTGCGAGCAACTTCTTTGAGTGTTCTATTCCTCCTTTCTGCTACACCATTATATTGTAGCGTTCTGGCAGCTGATGTGTCGTGATGTATATCAAACTCCTTGCAGAAATCAACTATGAATGAATTCAAGAATTATGTTCCCTTATCTGATATGATTTTCACAACACTGACACATTTCTCATTCCGCAATCTCTTGAGTAGCTCAGGTATCTTTGTAGTAGTTTCACTCTTCTTATACAAGAAAACAACCCAGGTAAAATTGGAGTAGTCATCTACAACCACTAGGGTGTATTTGCATCCGCTGAAACTAAGTGGTGTAACTGGTCCAAATAAGTCCATATGGAACAGTTGCAATACTCTACTGGATGGAGGTGAAGGAATCCCTTTGAATGAAGCCTTGACTTGCTTTCCCTCCTGACATGTCTGATCCTCAGAGAAAACTTCATTCGGGAGTACCTCAACCAAGGACATCCTTGCTATCTTGTTAAGACTCTTAAAGTTCAGATGACTCATTCTCTTATGTCAGAGCCAACTGTTGCTTTTGGAACTCTTAACAATTAGGCATGCATTTCTTGGACAATTGTCCCAATCTGTTGTATAGATCGTTCCTTTCCTAGAACCAGTTAACAAAATCTGTTGAGTAGCTCGATTCCTTATAGTACTCTAATTAGTCGAGAACTCAATGTTGAATCCTTTGTCGCAGAATTGTGAAACTGATAGCAGGTTATGCTTTAAACCATCAACATACGAGACTTCAGTAACTTGTACATCATCATTCACTAAGGTTCCAACTCCTCTGGTAAAACCAATGTTGTCGTCATGAAAGAGCGTTAATGTTAGTGTCCTAGAGACAATCATTTGTAAGGACATAATACTCAGATAATATTCAGTATTTGTTTAATATTATTATTTGTTTAATATTAAATGTATGGCATTGCACTAATTAGAATTTTATGTTTGATTGTATGCATCTATTCTTATCTGTGTTCCCTTGAGTCACTGCTGTCATTGAGTATGTGAGAACTCAGATGACTTAAGCATGATTCTCAAATAGCCCCGATTGAGGATCATCAAGAATGGGATATTGATGATGCAATGGAGATTGGTGTGCGATCTGCATCATACTTTTAGAGAGTGTAACAAGATCTCACTTACTACGAGATACTAGGTATCTCATGATGGATGCACAAATACCTTGGAGGGTATTGGTATACCCACCCGAGAAACCGTTTGATGTAGTTCCACTATATGTGTCTAGGGGTGTCTCGGTTAGTGGGAGCGATGCGATACTCCTTTGACTTGAGGTCAATAAACACGACATGTGTGGAGTGATGAACTTTGACCATGACCGATGCTTGTACCCTTCCATGGGTAGATATGGCTTGTATTGGGTTCATCACGAAATGCATGTGCGTGGTAGTTGAGCCAAAAAAAGGATTCATTCCTAAAAGTGGATTTAGAGAGAATACTCATCTTCTCATCATAATTGGATCTAAGTCATTGGTCAATGCACGTCAACTTAGACTTTGTGACTAAGTGTGACACTAATGATCAATTAGTGATTTGAGATAAATTGATTAAGTTATTTGAATAGACACTTCATCATGTTCAAGACTAATCGAGTATTCGTGAATGAAAGGAGGAAATCGCAATTGCCCACATTTCAGTTACAGGTAGTTGCATGTTTCTCGCAACGTACCTCATATATTGAGAATGTCTGATTTATTGACTAGGGTTCAATTAAGACCGTTAGTTTGACTAATCGCTCGATATATGAGGGCCTATGGGTCACACAACAAGTAGTTCCCTTTTACGGATTGTAGTTGGTTGATTAAATGTTAAATTGGATTTAATATTTTATTTATGGAGAAGTAATTAATAATAGATTAATTTGGAATTAATTATTATTAATATTTAATTAAATTAGATTTAATTAAATAAGAATTCCCAATAATTATATTTGGAATATAATTGTAGGATTTAATGTATATGGAAATAAATTGTAGAGATTTTCATATAAGGCATTTAAATCCATAGAGCTTTATATTTAGGGAATTAAATTAAATGTAATTAATTTAATTCAAGATTAGGGATTTTATTTCCCTAATTGAGCTAGCTTGGGAAATAAGCTAAGCCTCCCTATGTATACAAGCTATTGGGATTCACAAACAGTATCACTTCATATTTTCTCCATAAAATTTAGAGTTTGGATTTTCCTAGCAAATTCGTCTCAGGATTCAACGCTGGCAAATCCGTGCAAATCCGTGATTGGGGATTACGTGGATACCATAGTAGAGAAATTTGCTCTCGAGTTACTTTAATATTTCTCGTTATGATTAATGTAATCGTTTATGCAATTAGATGTTCGTTGTTGGTGAACTGTTTATTTCCGCTGCGCATGTATTACGTGTTTACGTGCCTCTATTTTCCAACAATGGTATCAGAGCTCCAGGCTATTGTTTATAATTGCATTAAAAACTGATTTTAATTAAAAGGAATTTTTTTAAAATTGGTTGGGGAACGGTATTAGATACCGCACCCCTTTTGTTTCATTGTTGCGCTCGGTTGTTTGTTTTGTTCATCCCCACCGATTCCTAGGGTTTCCTCTCGATAGGGATTCGCCGCCCCCACCTGCGATTCAGCCCGCTCTCGACGGGCGGCGCTATGCCGCATCGCTGAAGGTCGGTGCTAGGCACCGTGACTCGCATCGCGCGCGGTAGCCCGCAGTCCGATTCGCGCCTCCACCACCGTCTCTGACGCGACCCGTCTTAGAGACGAACACCTCCGCCTCGATTCTTCATGGTTCGCCGCCAATTCTTTCCGATTTTGACTCTCGTCGCTTGTTGTCACTCGGGACTTGGCCGGTGTACCCGTCTCGATGCGATTCAAGGCGGCGCGTCACCGGATTCAGGAAGAGTCAGTGGAGACACGCCGCCGTCTCAATTTCCCTTCCCCATCAATTTTGCGATCTGGTTTTGAACCAGATTTTGCTCAAGGGGGTGTGGCTCTGCGCGACCCCCTTTCGCCGCCTCATTGTCAATGACGAGCCGCCCGCACGCTGGGCTTGACGCTGGCAGCTAGCGTAGGCTCGATGGTGCGCCCCGCCGCGTCGCTGATGGCCGATTTTGTCGAACCCGTTGTTTTTCTTTGAACGACAAATCTGAATTTTTGGGTTCCTATTTCGAGAATAATGGGTTAATTAATTTGATTAATTATGATGAAATTGGATTCTGTAATTTTGGTCGAATTGGGTGTTTGGAAATTTTCTGATTGGATTTGGTTGGAGGTGATGATGTATGAGCGCTGTTTTGCAAATTTGATTTGAGACAAGCCCTCCCGTGCAAATTTTAGAATTTTCACCTGAGCCCCCAAAAACAAATGAAATTAAAACTTAAATTTTAGAATTTTATTTGATTTAATTCTGAAATTAAAATTGGTTGGACCAATAAACAATAATTGGATTAATTGTATTTTAATAATCTTAAAACTAAAACTTTAATTGGACTTAAAGCTCATTTTCAAAAGGATTTATTAAAACCCACTGTTAACTTGTTTAATTGTTTTAAATTAGTTAACCTCTTTTTACAGTCCGTGTTATAACTGTTTGGGTAGGCGGCACCCTATATTTGTCGGACCGTGTTAAATGCTTGGGTAGACGTTGCCCAAATATTAGTAAGTCCGCATATGTCATGTTTGGGTAGGCGGCGCCCGTAATTGCTCAAGTATGACTTCGACTTAATGGATCTCGATTAAGCAATTAATACCCCGCCTTTAAAACGTTCCTCACTAAAATATGGGTTTCTCATTAATTTTATAAGATGTCTTCCATCGAAATTAAAAGTAAACCGGAGATTTCGTTCCAATGAGTACTTAAACACCCTCGTCTTTTGCTCGGATCTACATCTAACGGGACTTTTATAGGGACATGAAATTGTCGCCGCTTGATGGTTGTAAACCAACTTAACTTTGTTTCGCTAGCCCTCGCGGGGAACAAAGGGTAAGTGACATCAGTCGAACTAGGTTCGACAAACTAGGAGTTGCAATTTTGCAATTGGTTTGGAGACCTACCACTTATGCTGTCATAATGATCAGTCCTCGCTGGGATTATGATAGTAGTAATGTGGATCCTAGTCCATTATGATTTATATTAGATATAAATTCGTACTTTTCCGATGAGGTCGTTAAGTATGTGAAAATGATGGAGACAAAATAAATTGAAAGGCCATGTTTATTTTGATTGCTGAATATTGATCATAGGAATTATGTGTTTAATTCCCATTTATTTTATTTATCTAGGATTGTTGAAATGAATAACTTGTCATTTTGAAGCGTTTTGGAAACGAACAAGTTGGCTGGGCCAAACTTTCTCGACTGGCACCGAAACGTTCATTTGGTGTTCAGGCAACAGAAGATTGAGTACGTGTTGGACATGCCAATCCCTGCTACCTCTGAGGCTGGAACTGAAGAGGCTGAAGCGTTTGACGCTGCAGCCCAAAAGAAGCATCAAGAGGATGCTTCCCAGGCTCAGTGTGTTATGCTACTCGGAATGACTCCCGAGCTGCAAAGGTAGCATGAGAAGATGCTTCCCTTCAAGATGATTAAGAATCTGAAGGATCTCTTTGATTCTGAATCTCGTTCTGAGATTTATGAAGTGATGAGAGATCTGTTTAGATACCGATTGTCCGAGGGAGGGAAGGTTTTTCCTCATGTATTGAAGATGATAGGGCTAATCGAGAAACTTGGTCGTCTAGGCATTGATCTCAAGACCAACGTTGCTGTTTATGCCATTCTTCAGTCGCTTCCCGATTCATATTCGAGTTTCGTAGTAAATTTTAATATGAATAAGACGGAATCGATCATGCCCGAGATGCATAACATGCTCAAGACTTTTGAGTCTTCCACTGCTAAAGAGAAGCCCGTACTCATGGTGAGTGCCTCTACTTCTTCTGGTCCGAAAGGAAAGAAGAAGCGGAGAGGCAAGGCGAAGAAAGCCTCTAAGCTTAGCTTCCTTAAGCTCAAAGGTGGAATTCAAAAGAAGGATAGGGTGGACAAGGATGTATGCCTCCAATGTAAGAAGAAGGGGCACTGGAAGAAGGACTTTAAGGTTCTAGCAGCTGAAAAGAAGATACAAGTGTCTCAGCCACTAGAACAGGTATGTTTGTTATTGAGATAAACATGTCCACAAATGATACTAACTGCTGGGTATTAGATACCGATTGTGGCTCACACATTTGTACAAATGTGCAGGGTCTCAAGCATAGCAGGGCAGTTAGGCCGGGTGAAGTCGCCTTACACGTTGGAAATGGAGCAAGAGTTGCTACAGAACGTGTTGGCATTTACGTTTTAGATTTACCCTCTGGTTTTAGACTTGAACTAAATAATTTATTTTGTTCCTTCTATTACCCGTAACATTATTTCTATTCCAATGTTGGATATTGAAGGTTTTTCCTTCCATTTTGCAAATAATAATTGTTATTTTTCGCTTAATGGCGATGTGTATGGAAATGCTCATTTATCTAATGGTTTATATTTGTTGCATTGTGGACATAACATTCTTAATATACAAAACTAACTACTCAAACTTAGTAATCAGGAAAACCCGACTTACTTGTGGCATTGTTGGCTTGGTCATGCAAATGAGAATAGGATAGCAAGGTTGAGTAAGTTAGACTACTTAACCCCATTTGACTTTGAGTCTTATGGTAATTGCGAATCCTGTCTCAAGGGCAAGATGATCAACAAACCTTTTTCTGGGAAAGGGGTTCGTGCCAAAGAAGTTCCAGAGCTGATCCACAGTGACGTTTGTGGACCACTGCCCACTCTAGCTAGAGGTCAATTTGGCTACTTCATAACTTTTACTGATGATTTCTCTATTTTTGGGTACGTGTATCTAATGAAACACAAGTCTGAATCGTTTGAGAAATTCAAGGAGTACAAAGCTGAAGTAGAGAAACATCTTGGTAAGAGTATTAAGACTCTTCGATCAGATCGAGGAGGAGAATATCTTAGCCATGTATTCATTGATTATCTGAAGTTGCATGGAATCCAATCACAATAGACTACTCTCGGTACACCCCAAATGAATGGAGTGTCCGAGATGAGAAACCGAACCCTGTTAGACATGGTAAGGTCCATGATGAGTTTCTCCTCCCTTCCGACATTCTTATGGGGATACGCACTCCAAACCTCAATCTACATTCTGAATATGATTCCATCAAAATCAATTGAGCATACGCCATACGAGTTATGGCATGGCAAGAAGCCAAATTTCTCTCACATTAGAACATGGGGTTGCCCCGCGTTTGTGAAGAAAATGCTCACTGACAAGATGGAAGCAAAAGGTGAAAAGGGTGATTTTGTGGGATATCCTAAGGAAACTAGAGGATATTATTTCTATCCACCTCAGAAATAAACAGTGATTATTTCAAGGCAGGCTAAATTCCTTGAAGAAGACTACGTATTCAAGGAACAAAGCCGTAAGACGATAGAACTTGAAGAATTTCAAGAACAACAACTTAACAAGGAGACTGATGTCTTGTCAAAGCAACATGACAAAGAATCAGTGGGAGCATTCAGGAGCTCACATGGTGGAAGTTTATCACTAAGTGATCCTCTTCCAGCCAGTGGCGTAATTGGAGTTGCATTGCCTGAACAACGAACTCCAAGTGGGCTGAATGAGAACATCATAGTTCAAACTCTCACCCAAGAGGCATCCGGAAGTGCTCAAGGAACATCCGGAAGTGTCGCTCTTGAGGTCTTCCCGGTCGACGATGAAATCGCTGCACCACAAAATTTTCACGATCACAATGTGCAGCCTGAATAACCACAACTCCGTAAGTCCACTAGAGTTCGTATCCCACCCACGAGATATTATGGTTTCCTCGTAGAGGAGCATGATGACGTGGAGATCCCGGATAAGGACAAACCTAGAACTTACACTGAGGCAACATTAGATGTTGACTCAAAGAAGTGGCATGAAGCCATAAAATTTGAGATGGACTCGATGTACGTCAATCAAGTTTGGGACTTGGTTGAATTGCCGAAAGGGGTTAGACCCATAGGTGGCAAATGGGTCTTCAAGCCGAAGACCGATGCAAATGGCAAAGTACAAACCTACAAAGCTAGGTTGGTGGCGAAAGGTTACAGTCAACGCGAAGGCATTGACTATGACGAAACTTTCTCACCAGTTGCTAAGATCAAGTCCATTCGAATTTTACTTGCGATAGCAGCACATCTAGATTATGAGATTTGGCAGATGGATGTCAAAACAGCTTTCCTCAATGGCAACATTGATAAGGAAGTGTTCATGACTCAACCTGAAGGTTTTATATCAAAGCCAAAATCTAATCTCGTGTGCAAGCTTAAACGATCCATTTATGGATTGAAGTAAGCTTCTAGGAGTTGGAATATCTGATTTGATGAAGCTGTCAAATTATTTGACTTTGTCAGAAGCTGTCTATCGGAAATGCTGTGGGAAGAATATTGTATTCATAGTTGTGCATGTCGATGGCATACTCATTATGGAAAACAATGTCCCACTCATGCAGTCTGTAAAAGAATGGCTGTCAAGGACCTTCCTGATGAAGGACCTTGGAGAAGCCTGCTACATCTTAGGGATCAAGATCCATAGGGATAGATCCAAGAAGATGTTGGGGCTGTCACATTCCACCTACGTAGACAAGGTGTTGAAGAAATTTTCGATGGAGAACTCTAAGAGAGGTTCTCTACCGACATGTCATGGGATAAAGCTGTCTAAGAAGGATTGTCCTTCTACAGAAGCTGATATCCAGCGCATGAAGGATATACCATATGCATCTGCAATTGGATCCATCTTGTACGCCATGACTGGTACTAGGCCACATGTGGCCTTCGCTGTCAGCACTACTGGTAGATACCAACAGAATCCGGGTGAACCCCACTGGATTGTTGTCAAGAACATTCTTAAGTACCTCAGACGTAGTAAATATTGCTTTCTGGTCTACGGAGGTCAATCAGAGCTAGTCACGACCGGTTATGCTGACGCAAGTTTTCAATCCGATTGTGATGATTACAAGTCACAGTCGGGCTATGTCTTCATTCTCAATGGTGAGCGGTTAGTTGGAATAGTTCCAAGCAAGATACTACCCCTGATTCAACAACCGAAGCTGAGTACATTGCTGCCGCGGAAGTTGCCAAAGAAGTTGTTTGGATAAAACAGTTCTTAAATGAACTAGGGGTAGCTCCGAGTGCCAGCAGTCCAATAAAGTTGTATTGTGACAACACTGGTGCGGTTGCGCAAGCTAAGGAACCGAGATCCAATAACAGAAACAAGCATGTACCGAGGTGTTATCACTTGATTAGAGAGATAATCTCTATAGGGGAGATATAATTAGAACGTGTCCCCACGGAGGATAATTTGGCTGATCCTTTCACCAAGGCTTTGAGCGTTCATGTACACACTAGACATTTTGATGGTCTAGGGGTTAGGCATGTAGGTGATTGACTCTAGTTCAAGTGGGAGATTGTTAGTGTTAGTGTCCTAGAGACAATCCTTTGTAAGGACATAATACTCAAATAATATTCAGTATTAGTTTAATATTATTATTTATTTAATATTAAATGTATGGCATTGCACTAATTAGAATATTATGTTTGATTGTTTGCATCTATTCTTATATGTGTTCCCTTGAGCCACTGATGTCATTGAGTATGTGAGAACTCAGATGACTTAAGCATGATTCTCAAATAGCCCCAATCGAGGATCATCAAGAATGGGATATTGATGATGCAATGGAGATTGGTGTGCGATCTGCATCATACTCTTAGAGAGTGTAGCAAGATCTCATTTGCTACGAGATACTAGGTATCTCATGATGGATGCACAAATACCTTGGAGGGTATTGGTATACCCATCCGAGAAACCGTTTGATGTAGTTCCACTATATGTGTCTACGGGGGTCTAGGTTAGTGGGAGCGATGCGATACTCCTTTGACTTGAGGTCAATACGCACGTCATGTGTGGAGTGATGAACTTTGACCATGACCGATACTTTCACCCTTCCATGGGTAGATATGGTTTGGATTGGGTTCATCACGAAATGCATGTGTTTGGTAGTTGAGCCATAAAAAGGATTCATTCCTCAAAGTGGATTTAGAGAGAATACTCATCTTCTCATAAAAATTGGATCTAAGTCATTGGTCAATGCATGTCAACTTAGACTTTGTGACTAAGTGTGACACTAATGATCAATTAGTGATTTGAGATAAATTGATTAAGTTATTTGAATAGACACTTCATCATGTTCAAGACTAATCGAGTATTCGTGAATAAAAGGAGGAAATCGCAATTGCCCACATTTTAATTACAGGTAGTTGCATGTTTCTCGCAACGTACCTCATATATTGAGAATGTCTGATTTATTGACTAGGGTTCAATTAAGACTATTAGTTTGACTAATCGCTCGGTATATGAGGGCCTATGGGTCACACAACAAGTAGTTCCCTTTTACGGATTATAGTACGTTGATTAAATGTTAAATTGGATTTAATATTTTATTTATGGAGAAGTAATTAATAATAGATTAATTTGGAATTAATTATTATTAATATTTAATTAAATTGGATTTAATTAAATAAGAATTCCCAATAATTATATTTGTAATATAATTGTAGGATTTATTGTATATGAAAATAAATCATAGAGATTTTCATATAAGTCTTTTAAATCCGTAGAGATTTATATTTAGAGAATTAAATTAAAAGGAACTAATTTAATTCAAGATTAGGGATTTTATTTCCCTAATTGGGCTAGCTTGGGAAATAAGCTAAGCCTCCCTATATATACAAGCTATTGGGATTCACAAATAGTATCACTTCATATTTTCTCCATTAAATCTAGAGTTTGGATTTTCCTAGCAAACTCGTCTCGGGATTCAACGCTGGAAAATCCGTGCAAATCCGTGATTGGGGATTACGTGGATACCATAGTAGAGAAATTTATTCTCGAGTTACTGTAAGATTTCTCGTTATGATTATTGTAATCGTTTATGCAATTATATGTTCGTTGTTGGTGAACTGTTTATTTCCGCTGCGCATGTATTACGTGTTTACGTGCCTCTATTTCCAACAAAGAGTACACGTGGGCCTTCTTTTTCAACATAAGAACTAAGGAGGTGTTGACTTCCAGTAACGTGCCTTGAGCATCCACTATCGATGTACCAGATAGTTGCATGTACACCTCCCTTATTGGCCAAACCCACGCGAACCTGCAATCAATTCAGGCTTTAGGTACCCTGTACGATTGGGTCCTTAGGGGTTAGTGTTACCTTTTGAGATCCAAACTTACAGGGCACTTCTATGATAATCATCAAGATCAGAAGGCCTGATTTATCTCCCATAAGCATCTACATAATCATACATCTCTTCATGTGCTTTCTGGTTAGTATGATTACGAGAGTGAACCTTGGTTGAATCAGAAGACTTAGGATTTTTCAAGATTGATATGTCTTCTTTTAATCCAGTGTGGTTCAGGTGCAAATGTCCTGGATTTCTAGTTGAAGGGATAGGTACGACTGCTACCATCAAAATATTCATATCTCTTTTGCACAAATGGTTTCTGCAGTTTACCCTTAGCATGCTGATTAGGCAGCTTGACCTGATCAGGTCTCAGATTAGACTCTCCCTTGTGAGATTGTCCTTTCTGATTCGTGATCTACTGATTAGGCCAAGGTCTCTTCAGAAGAATAGGGTTATTCGGCTGATGCTTGATCAGGTGAGGTCTATTTTCGTTCTCTTTCTGATCAGGCATTCGCCTTTCCTGATCAGCAGGTCTTTTTTCCTTATTTGATACAGATTTGGCATATCGTGTATCCTGTCCAGAAACCTTCCTAAATTCACTTTTGGAATGTGAACCAGGTTGGACATATGAGGATCAAGAAGAGCTTTCAAACCCAATACCCTTCTTATCAGTTGGCTTCCGAAAGTAGCTTGTTATTTCATCAACACTTTTAGAAGCTTTTCCAAAAATCTCTACTTTCTTTCGCAAAATGTCCTCACTTTGTTTCAGACTCTCATGTTGTCGGAAGAGTTCATCAAACTTAGCTTGGAGGACTTTGAGATCATCAGCTTGCTGTTTGTTGATAGCTTGTTGTTCCTTAACCAATTTACCCTGATCAGAAGAGCTGACTTTCAGAAACTCCAGTTCTGTTGTCATCTTTTGAACAGTCTCAACTTATTTTAGTTCAGCTGCTTTTCTTAAGGCATTATCCTTAGCAAGTCTGATGTTCTCAGCCCTTAGCTTATCGTTCTCAACTTCCACTAAAGTATAAGTGTATATTGCATTAGAGAGATCATCAAGCAATCGCTCATTGATGAGCTGCAGGTCTATCTCTCCCGCAGGCGTGCTAGGCACAACAGGTGTGGAAACAGAAACAGAATACACAGAAACAGAGTTAGAGATTACCTCAGATGGAGTGTCTTCTTTGGCCATGAGATAGATGTCGTAGTCAGATGAGAATATCAGATCGTTGAGGTCATCGACGTCATCAGTTGTGGTCATCAGGCAGAAGTCTTCGACAGATGAGTAACCAGAATCATCCGAAGTGTTGTTCCCGAATAACCCGATTTAAAACTCTTAAAATCTCAATGGGAGGTGACTTTAAAATTTTTACGAATGTGTTATGCAGATTTGCTATAGTATGTATGACAGTTAATATGAAAGCAAATAAAAACACACGTATTTTTACAGTGGTTCGGATGAACTTGTCCTACATCCACTCTTCCCTTCATGGGGCACTTCCTTAACCAACAGATATTTATGGAGCTCTCACTCAACGGGACTTATCTCCCTTATGGGATCGCCTATAGATGTTTAATGAGTTCTCACTCTCTCGGGACTTATCTCCCTCACGGGATTGCCTACAGGACTTATCTCCCTCACGGGATCGCCTATTAACTACCTTACTTAACCACAAAATCTCTCTAAGCTTAGGGTATGGCATTTATGCTTAGATATAATGAAGAACACTCTTGGGTAAATTTGGATATTTAATGCTCTGTGTTCTTGAATGGAGATGCTTGAATATTTGGCTTGAATCTTCACATTGCAGCATCCTCCATTATCTTCTTTTGAAGATAGTGCAATGTTTTTATAGTGTGGATTTAAATATTACCGTTGGAGAGTAATATTCAAATCCATACTAATAAACTTCTAGCTTTTCTTTGTCCTTTTGCACTTTTCCTTGCAGCTTTATTTCACATCAATATGTGTGTTGTCATCTTCTCATTGGCCATCTTTTTGTGTGTCTAACGGATCTGATTTCAGCTCGCCTAATTATTGTTCATCTATTCTGATTCTGGTCGCCTAATTTGTTCAGCTCACATGATCAAATCAGCACAGCAGATCAGGTCAGCGCTACATCTGGACTACATCTAGACTGCATCAGCACTGCATCTGGACTGCACGACATCAGGCAGCACCCCATTAAGCAGCACGACATCAGGTCAGCTGCATCAGGTAGCACGGCATCAGGCAGCACGACATCAGGCAACACCGCATCAGATCAGCTGCATCAGGTGTTGTACCATGGAATAATCCAACCCGGTGAAGCGATCAATTAGAGCGACTTTGATAGGAATCGGGAGGTCGCAGAGTGACTTCCTTTGAGCTGAGAAGGTCGTAGAGCGGGTTGGAAAGAAAATGGAGGTCGCGGGCGACCTTGGAGGTGTTGGGGAATAATAATCCCAACAGGAGGAACCACATGTCAGAAGCGACCTCAGACGGATATTCATAGCAAAGATACGGATAGTTGGGAGCGCGGATATCGTTGGGTAAGCAAGGCAAGTGTATCCAGATGCGGAAATCGCGGGATTGACCGAGGAAACCCTAGTCCTGGCGGCTGGAGCCTCTGAAAGCCAATCGAAGGAAGCCCACGAAGATCAGTAACCTAGTCTCTTGTCTATAAATACAACATGTATCATTCATTGTAAAGGGACGAAACCTTAGAACCCTAGGCAGAAATTAAATAATAAACACTCCTGGCTTGGGCGCCCCTAGACGTAGCCTTATTCAAAAGATGAACTGGGTAACCAAATTCGTGCATTGTTCATTGTTGTTCGCTATTAATCTCTTTTATCGCCCGCAAATGTCACAAGTGCCAAATCTATGCTCCTTCCATCAAAAGTGCCCCAGAGGAACTCGCAAGCATCCTCAGCCCTTGTAGATATCATCGGACCACTCCCGACAGCGCCAGGTTCGGTCAAATACGCTCTGGTAATGGTAGACTACTTTACAAAATGGGCCGAAGCTGAAGCACTCGCGACCATAGATCAAAATCAAGTCATCAAGTTCATATGGCGGAATATCATCTGCAGATTTGGTTTGCCACAAGCAATCATATCAGACAATGGTAAACAGTTCGACGACCTCAAAATCGAAGCATTCTTCAAAAAATGGAAGATCAAAGAACTCTTCTCGACTCCATACCACCCACAGTCGAACGGCTAGGTCGAAGTCGTGAACAAGATCATTATACATACTCTCAAAGCCAAGATAGAGGGGGGCAAGGGGAAATGGGCTAGCAAGCTCCCGGATGTTTTGTGGGCCTACAGAACGACCTGTAGAAATTCAATAGGAGAAACCCCTTACTCACTAGCCTTCGGGACCGAGGAGGTTGTACCCACGGAGGTCGACTTCCCTAGCCTTCGCACGAGCCAAGTCTCCTTTGACCAAAACAAGGAGGCCTTGGCAAGAAATCTCGACCTGCTCGAAGAAAGGCGGCTGGAGGCAAAAATGAGAAATGCGAGGTACAAGCAGAGGTTGGAGAAGTACTATAAATCCAAAGTACGACTTCGACGCTTCAAAGAAGGAGACTTGGTACTTAAGAGGGTACTCGACGAGTCGAAAGGAGCCCTCAGACACCAAACTGGGAAGGCCCATTCAAGATCTCTAAAGTCCTGCCAAATGGGGCCTACAAGCTCGAAAGACCAGATGGCCTCAAGGCCCAGTACCCGTGGAACGCGACACATTTGAGAAAATATTATCAATAGGTTGACACCTCTATAATCGGCCATTCATCAACTACTTATCAATAATAATGTTATTTCTCCATTTCAAAGTTCTTGTGTAAAACCCAAAGGGATTATGTAAAGAAAACATAAACTACCCGAGGTACGACTTTCGACATACCGGAGGAAGGATCGACACCCCTTGAGGGGCGACCTTCCCCAACTTTATAAGACGACTAATAACCTAGGTCCAACATAAAGTCGCGATGACAATAAGACGACAAGGACTAAGAAAACATCAAGTCGCATAAGAAAATCAAGTCAACACAATAAAGGAATAAGGAAAAAAGGAAATTTCATTAATAATATTGGTGAAGTGGCCCGAAGGCGAGTACATTAAAACAAGCTCGAAAGCCGATACATCAAAAAAGAAAAAGAGTACAGCAAAAGCAAGTCAAAATGTCGCCTTCCCTCAGGGCCCCACAGGGGTACCGCTCGTCCCCTCCACAGCGTTCCCTTCCGCGGCCTCCAGTAGAGGAGTCTCCAGAATCGACTCGGACCCCAGCTAGATACCCTCCAAATCGGGGACCGGGCGCACAATCCGACTGGGATTGGCAAAAAAGGAAAGGTCGACACCCATGTCTTCCAAGTCCTTTATCTCCAGAAGGATGGTGGGGGCAGGAGGATAGTCGCTGATGTAATCGGAAATCTCGGCCACAAAGGGGGAGAGATCACCAGCAGGATTTGCCCGGTGAAAGACCCGGATGGCCCCAACATAGGCCATCACATACGCGAAGTTGGCATTGAGCTCCTCGGTCCTCTTGAAGTCGTTCTCCTTAGCGACCAGCACCCACCCGGCCTTAGCCAGCTCGCCCTCCAGCCGGTCACTTTTGCCTTTTCGGCCTACAACTCACCCTCGACCTTTGCCAGATGCCCCTCGGCGTCAAAAAGTCGCTTGAGCAGATCGGAGTTGGAGGACTCCAGCCTTTTTTGAGCACCGGCCGCAGAGACTAACATCTTAATTCGATTGGCTACCCGCTACCATGACTTCTTGACTCCTCCAACTCGGCCTCGGTTTGCACCTTTGGTCTTCTCCAGATAGAAGACCGCCTTTTGAGAGTGGGCAAGGGCCGAGTACAAGTTGCCCGTCACCTTCTGCCGATGAGCATTGCTGTGGTCCGACTGCATCCACCCCCGAGTCAGATTATGCAGACCTCTCCAGAGATAGGCGGGCCAGCTTTCGGGACCCCACCGGAATGATATGACCCGACCTCCGAAAGCTCAAGGCTTCGGGGCCAAACTTGTGCGGGGTGAGCTCCGGGCTGCAAAATAAATCCGGAAGTCGATTAAGCAGGGGAAAAATAGAAAAGGATTCACACATAATCAAGAACTTACTCGCTGACACGGTCGGCGTCCCAGTCTAACCAGGAATCGTCCTCCGGGAGACGATCTCCTCGAGGAGCGGGGGCAAGCTGCGAGGACGGGCGGGGCTGCGACCTCCCGGCCTCTTGGCTGATTTTGTTCCTCGCCCTTTTCCGAGCGGGCGCAGAAGCCAGCTCCTTCGACTTCCTTTTGCCCTTGTAAGCAGCAGAGGGACCGGAAGGAGTCGAGCTCGAGGGAGGGACATTAGCGGCCGCCACGTGCATCATTTGGCTCAGCACCGACTTCTTCCTAGAGGCCATGATCGCTACGAAGGGCTGGTGTCGGTAGACGGGAATGTCAAAATCTACACAAAAAAAAAAATCATCATCAGCCACAGAAATGTCGTATAAGGAAAAGTCGAAAGGGTAAAAATAGGTACTCACAGGGGATATTCAAGTGGCGGGGGTAGGTGTAAAGCCCGGCCTTTAACCGATCGAGCTCTGAGTTGAGGGTATTAACGTCGCGGAGACTCTGGGAAGTGTCGCGGACGACCTTAAAAGCCTCTTGGAAGTCCCAGTACAGGTCGGCAGTCGAGGGCGTAAACACTGCAAAATAAAAGGAGAAATAGATCAGTACGAGCTTGGAAGTATAAAAAGGAAAGTATACCGTGTTTGACTCAGCGCGCGTAATCCATGGGAACCCGAATTGGCAGGGTGCTCGAAGGATCCATCGATTCCCAAGCGCCCCCAACAAACCACCACTTCCGATGCCAATCAATGACCTTATTCGGTATACCGCTTACGAGCTCCCGGCCCTTGCGAAGTCATACGGCATTGTAGCCGCCGACTTGAATGATCGGCGACATCACATAGGCGATATCGCCAGGAGTCGGCATCCGGTTCAACCCAGCCAACCCTAGAACGGTCATTGAAGAGATTATGTAGCTCCAACCGTTCGGAGTAATCAAGGTGAGGCTTTGATTCCAAGCCGCCAATAGGTGGGAAATCATCGGATGAAGGGGAAAATGAATACCCGCCTCCATTGTATGCTCATTAACCGCGATCAACCCTGGAGGCGGCTGATCAACACTCTCGTCGAAGGTCGCCCCATAAAAATGCACGTCTCGAGGCACTTTATACAGACGGTGGAGGGAGCACACGTGCCTGTCGGATAAAACCGACCTGTATTTAGGAAGGTCGGAGGCCATATACTCAGAACGAACCGATCTCCTGTATGCACGTTTAGGTCGCTTGTATAGGGCCTCTACAGAGTAATAGTGATAGTCGAAAGCCCACTCGTAGGCCCCGTAATCCTGAGTCGGAGCCGAGGTGCCGGCGGTTTGTTCCCGTTCTGACGCGGCGGGGCGAAAGGTACCAATATCCAGTGGAGGGAGATGAGTAATGTCCTCCAGTTCTTGCAAGAATCACTCATCAACACCTTCTGTGTCCCGGACAATACGCCGGATACCCGTGGTTGAGGACCCACCTTCGTGGCCGGCGGCAGAACTGGGGCCGGCGTGTCGCCGGAGATGAGCTATAACGACATTGTCCTCCTATGAGGATGAAGCAGCCGTAGGGCGAGAAGCTATTGGTGTCGAAGGTTTGGAAGCCATGAGAAGAGAACTGGAATGTGAAGATTACCTGAATATTCTCGTCGGGAACTCGGAGTTTGGCCGGAGATGAAGTGCTTGGATCCAGAGAAGGGCTGCGCGGGAAGGGAGAAATGGTAACAAGTACGAAACCCTAGCCCTTTTTATAGAAGGAGACAGGGGTCAAAGTGCAATAAAGACATAAATTGGACCCCTCCCGAAGAAACAAAGTCGCGTAGGTCGCGCGTAATCTACACCGCGGTAACCAATTGGAGAGGCTTGCGGCGCATTACCTCATCCGCCTGCAACATCATCATGGCAAACCCATCAAATCTCACACGGATCGACGCAACGGTTCACCTTCCCGAGGTTAACCAGGCGTCTCGGGAGCATGTTCCGAGGTCAACCCACCATAGGTCGATCAAATTACGAGTCAAGCCTAGATCTTGATGCAGGCACACGACCTCGACTTGAGGGGAAATTATTGTACCATGGAATAATCCAACCCGGTGAAGCGATCAATTAGAGCGACTTTGATAGGAATCGGGAGGTCGTAGAGCGACTTCCTTTGAGCTGAGAAGGTCGTGGAGTGGCTTGTAAAGAAAATGGAAGTCGCGGGCGACCTTGGAGGAACCACAGGTCGGAAGCGACCTCAGACGGATATTCATGGCAAAGATACGGATAGTTGGGAGCGCGGATATCGCGGGGTAAGCAAGGCAAGTGTATCCAGATGCCGAAATCATGGGATTGACCGAGGAAACCCTAGTTCTGGCGGCTGGAGCCTCTGAAAAGCCCATCGAAAGAAGCCCACGAAGATCAGTAACCTAGTCTCTTGTCTATAAATACAGCATGTATCATTCATTGTAAAGGGACGAAACCTTAGAACCCTAGACAAAAATTAAATAATAAACACTCCTGGCTTGGGCGTCCCCAGACGTAGTCTTATTCATATGACGAACTGGGTAACCAAATTCGTGCATTGTTCATTGTTGTTTGCTATTAATATCTTTTATCGTTTATTATCCTGAACCGATATTTCAAAGATCAAACATCAGCAAGATCAAGATCAGTCACCAGATCAGCAACACATCGCCGATACACACGTTGCTGGTCCGCAGGCTACCTGATCAGTCCACACGCTTCATGATCAGTCCAAGACGCTTACCCCGACACCCACACGCTTTCCCGACAAACCAAGACATCTTCTGATCCAGTCCGCACGAAATCATTAGTCTCTTCTTATATTGATGAGCTCCCCATCAACTTGTTACCTGTAACAAAAAAAACTAAGTCTAGGAACACAAGCTTTTTATAAAACTTAGCTTGTCCTATTACAAGGTATTTTGCATAATAATCAAAACTAAAATTATCCCAAGAATTTCCCGCTTTTTGATCATGATGCCAAAACTAACTAACAACAAAAAAATATACGAGAAAAATGGTGTTAGTTAAACAATTGAAATGATGAAGAGTGTTGTATGCTTTTAAAAAAAATGATGAGAAGATGATTGTCAACCTCCATGAATTTTATAAAATTTATGCATTTTAAACTAAATGGGTTTTAAAAAGATCAGTTCAGGTGGTCACATTAAATGCTAGTGATCTTTTGAACTTCTTCTCTGATACCAATTGTTGGTCCTGAATAACCCGATTTAAAACTCGTAAAATCTCAATGGGAGGTGACTTTATATTTGCGAATGTGTTATGCAGATTTACTAAAGTATGTATGATAATTAATATGAAAGAAAATAAGAACACACGTATTTTTATAGTGGTTCAGACAAACTTGTCCTACATCCACTCTTCCCTTCATGGAGCACTTCCTTAACCAACAGACATTTATGGATCTCTCACTCAACGGGACTTATCTCCCTTACGGGATCGCCTATAGAGGTTTAATGAGTTCTCATTCTCTCGGGACTTATCTCCCTCACGGGATTGCCTACGTGACTTATCTCCCTCACGAGATCGTCTATTAATTACTTTACTTAACCACTAATTCTTTCTCAAGAAAGGGTTTAGGTTTGGTGTTATTTCTAACTAGGTGAGATTTTCCCTTACATTGTTTTAGCCTTTAATCTAAGGTTGGAAAAATCTCTCTAAGCTTAGGATATGGCATTTATGCTTAGATATAATGAAGAACACTCTTGGGTAAATTTGGATATTTAATGTTCTGTGTTCTTAAATGGAGATGCTTGAATATTTGGCTTTAATCTTCACTTTCCAGCATCCTTCATTATCTTCTTTTGAAGATAGTGCAATGTATTTATAATGTGGATTTAAATATTACCGTTGGAGAGTAATATTCAAATCCATACTAATAAACTTCTAGCTTTTCTTTGTCCTTTTGCACTTTTCCTTGCAGCTTTATGTCACATCAATATGTGTGTTGTCAACTTCTCATTGGCCAGCTTTTTATGTGTCTTACGGATCTGATTTCAGCTCGCCTGATTACTATTCATCTCTTCTGATTCTGGTCGCCTGATCTGATCAGCTTACCTGATCAGATCAGCACAGCAGATCAGGTCAGCACTGCATCTGGACTGGACATGTCTAGACTGCATCAGCACTGCATCTGGACTGCATCAGCACTGCATCTAGACTGCACGGCATCAGGCAGTACCGCATCAGGCAGCACAACCTCAGGTCAGCTGCATCAGGCAGCACGGTATCAGGTAGCACCGCATCAGGTCAGCTGCATCAGGCAGCACGACATCAGGCAACACGGAATTAGGTCAGCTGCATCAGGCAGCACACTACTGATACGCACGTTGCAGGTCTGCACGCTACCTAATCAGTCCACACGCTTCCTGATCAGTCCGCACGTCTTCTGATCCAGTCCGCACGAAATCATTAGTCTCTTCTTATCTTGATGAGTTCCCCCTCAACTTGTTACCTGTAAAAAAACTAAGTCTAGAAACACAAGCTTTTTATAAAACTTAGCTTGTCCTATTACAAGGTGTTTTGGCATAATAATCGAAACTAAAATTTTCCCAACACGAAGGCAGATAAGATTCATCGATACATGATGTATCAACAACCATGGCTTTTCTATCCTGGTACCGTTGCTCTCTTCTGTTGCGCTTCTCTTCTCTTTCCTTTGGAGTCAGGTCAGGGCAGTCAGCACTGTAATGACCTGGTTTATGACAGTTGAAGCACGCTCCAGGTTCTCCAGAATTTCATCTGCCAGGTGAATCATTTCTTCTATAGGATCTGTTCAGTGACTTCCCATTCTGCCTATAATCAGAATTCCTTCTTTCTTATCTTTTGTCTTCTCTCTTTTCTTCTCTTCGGTCATCTCTATGATCTTCTCTTCTGTCATCAGAACGGTTTCTTTCTTGCGATCTGTCAGTATATCTCCTATTCTTCTGCTGTTCTGATAGTCTTTATAGAACTTTCGATATTTTTCCATTTGAACATTTGACCTTTTCAGTTTTCTGGTCAGCAAGGCAATTTCTTCAGCCTGACTCACAATTCTTCCTACTGGTTCAGGCATTCTTGCACTGCTACTGGTTGCCTGAAATGCAATAGCTTTCGATGAATTTGATGCAGCTTCAGCAAGAACTTCTTTTGCTCCAGGATTCCTTTCTTTCAGGTCATACTCGTGAGCTTTCAGATTGAGGAACAACTTGATCACTTTCACCTTCATGTCCCATTTCTTCGGTAGGGACCTCAGAATCTTATAATTGATGTCCTTATCTGACATAACTCGGCCCAGATCATGAAATCTGTTGACTCCCATCGTGATCCTTCCATCGAACTGATTGGTGGTCTCATTTGGTAGCATTCTGAGTTTCTCAAAGTTAACCATTTCAGCTTGCAATCTACTTCCTTGATCAGATCATTCCCTTGACATATTTCAGCCAACGTATCCCATACTTCCTTAGCTATTTTCAGGTATTTAACTTTCTCCTTTGTTGTCGCGTCCATTGTCTTCATGATAAGATGCTTTGCTACCGTATCTAGGTTTGATAGCTTTCTCTCTTATGCGTCCATCAATGAAGGACTCTTTCTGACACGTGCACCAACAACATGATCTGGATCTCTGTTATCATCATTTGGATTCGTATGATAAATGATGATTGGTCCTCGTTCAAGAACTTCCATCATTCTGTTACTGATTGAACCCAGATGGTTCCCCATGAAGATCTTCCAGTCGGCATACTCATTGACATTGAACTTGGGCAGGTCGTGATACATACTGAAGTGTTATCCATGCTGAATGTGAGTTTTGAAAAACAGATGAGCTTTTAAAACAGGTTTTTCAAGATCTGTTCAAGTAACCACAATGGTTCTTCCTCAAGAACCAATGATACTCAAAGCCAGTGGTTCGTAGAACCACTATTTTGATACCACTTGTAGGTCCTGAACGGGTTTTCGTGAGGGCTAAAGTCTAGAGGGGAGGGGTGAATAGACTTCTGAAAACTTTTGCGTGAGATCAGGTGTGATAAGCAAGTTACCTTATCAGAGTGCGTGTGAATCAGTTTGGACTGATATCCAACTTACTGATCGCCTGAGGGTAGATCATTTCGGTGTCTATCAGTTTAACTGATGTGCGGAAGCTATGTTTTACTCGTGTGAAAAACCAGTTTCTTAAATCAGAATTTTAAGTTATCTATTTTAAATCAGATGACAAAGGATCAAACTGATCAGATCAGTTGCTTGGTGCAAACTTGATCCAGACTTAGAATATGCTTGCAAATCTTAAACAGGTAGTGTGCAAAGTGTAAAGCAGGTAAACAGATAATGCACATCAGATTTTTATAGTGGTTTGGAAAACTTGTCCTACGTCCAGTCTTCCCTATCAGCAGGGGCACCAACGGGACTTAGATTAATGTGTTAGTCCAACACAGTACAACAGATGTTTCAAGAGTTCTCACTCAACCAATCCCAGAGATCAGAACTAGAAACCCTAGTCTGAAATCTTGCTAAACAAAATTAACCTAACTTTAGTTTGGGTATAAGATTTGTTTTGTTCCAACTGGAATTCTATCCTAGTATTTGAATAGCATAAGGCTAGAGGATGAGAATTATTGCTAAGAACTATGGGATGAACACTTGGAAATATTCTTTAAGTTTTGTGTTCTTGGTGCGGAAATTGCGGATAGCTTGAGCTTGATGATAATTTCTGTAACCTTACTATGAAGGTTGATCCCATATTTATAGGCACGAAATAGAACTAGCCGTTGGAGAGCAATTTGAATTTTGGTCTATTTTAGGTAGGTTTGCAGACCCGATTTGATGTGCACAGAGACAGCATGGTCGAAAGCATGTATGCTTGTCCTTTTTAGCCGTTTAACTCTGAAGCACATCGTCCTGCAATGTCAGCCCCGTACATACGTGCTCTCATGGTTATCAAGTACACTTATTCAGTGTTTGATTTACCAACTTAGGTTGACATTCTTCATGTCTGATGAACTTGTATGACTTGGTGAACTTCTGGTTGTCACCTGATTTGAGCTGACCTGATCAGTCCAGACTGATCAGTCTACCTGATTGAGTCTTCTGATACAGGTTGTCTTAGCACAACTTGCAGACTCTTCTTCACTTCTTCTGATGCAGGTCTTCTGGTCTTCTGAGTCTTGTTACCTGGTGGTCATCTGATCTTCAGGTCTTCTGATCCTTCGGTATGTTACCTGATCTTCTGATCTTCTCCTGGTTATCTGACTGACTGATCATCTGATCTTCTAGTCTTCTTATCTTCTTCAAGACTTAACCTATACATATTGAGTTCCCCCTCAATATGTAACCTATCTATTACATCAGTCGTCTATCCATCTCAGCTGGTCATTCTAACCTGATATCTAGTTCATCAGTTAGCTAAACGGTCTGACTGGTCCTGTTACAACCTGTTTTGAAACTTCCATCAAAACTATAAAATTCCCAACAA
The DNA here is from genome assembly GCA_037126765.1 of Stenogyne calaminthoides. NCBI lineage: Eukaryota > Viridiplantae > Streptophyta > Magnoliopsida > Lamiales > Lamiaceae > Stenogyne > Stenogyne calaminthoides. The sequence goes on from JBBCBC010000018.1 coordinate 14,043,073, forward strand.
AGGAGATTCCTACCACTGGAATATCAAATAAGGACGTGGGAATATTAGAGAAGGTCGTTGGGTGTGTGATCAGATTCTCTACTGTTTAATCCGCCAAAAGGTACGCCTCACGTAACTCCTAGAAATCCGCTTGTGTAGGATTTACGTGGCATAATTGTTTGCATGATTTGTTGTTGTTTTAATTATTATTTGATTTAATATAGGATTAATTCATGCTAGTAATAATTAAATCATTTAATATTGTATTTAAATTGCACCTCGAATAGATCCGAGCACCCTATTTCCCAACAACTGGTATCAAAGCTTCGATTTCGAGCTCTGTGATTTAGATTATAATTTAAATTGTTGTTCATTAAATTTTGAAATTGAATAGTAGAATTGCTAGATCTTTTTTGCAGGTATCTAATTGTCATGGTAATTTAATATTTTAATTAATTCAGTATGATTGTATGGCTTTTTAATTCGACTTGTTCGAATTCATTTTTCTCGTGAGAAAATCCACGAGTAGATTAGGCTATTTTGATTTGTTCACTGTAATAGACTAATCTAGATTTTAAGTTTATTTTTTTAGTAAAATAAATTGTAACTCAAATCAAGACTTTAAACGGGGAATTAAAAAGAAATTGAATCAGACGTGAGCGTGCATCATTATGCTAAACGCTAAGGAGGCACGCATGCAACGCAGATGATGGCAGGCACGCACGGGCATGGGGCACGGGCGAGGGTCGAGTGTCTTGGATGGGATCGCGCTGACAAGATGGCGCGACAGACATCACCCAAGCGCAGTAACCAAGACGACATCAAGGTGTGTATGCGACGACGCGCCAAGGCGGCGTCGACGACGATGTAGGATGCACACAACACTGGGTGGGCGTGCTCACGGTACTGGGCGCTGGTCGAGACAGGCGGCTGGGATGCGGGCAGGCATCTTGGCTGCGTGTTGTTCGACGTGGCCAAACGATGGACGTGGCTTGACGTGGCGAAATTATTTTTCCGAGAAACTGAAGACGAACGATTTTTCAAGATCAAGACAAGAAGAAATTAAACCGTGATAATTGGATATATATGTGTCCAATATGTGTTTAATTTTGTTTTGATTTTTTATTTTTCTTATGCTTTATTTTTCTTATGCTTAAATAATTAATTGATAATTTTATTCCGGATAATAAAATTGAATTAATTTTGACCTCTATGATTTATTTATTTATGAATTCTTTTGGAGAAATTCCCCCAAGGATGATTGTGGATTATTATTACTGGCGACGATGACCTTCCCAAGAGTCTCGTTCAAAATGAAATAATGATTCTGTATTTAATCATGGTTATTACTTAGGTATAAAATTGATAAGCATATACTTCCCCAATGTCCTTGTCAATTTTATACTGGTCAAGTGGGAGCCAACTATTAATTTTGAATTAAAGGTTTGTAATTATTCTTGTTTGTAACCTGCTTAAATGAGTTGAAATGATGACCCACCAACGTGGCTCATTTAAACTGTTTTGAGATGTTGGCTGATGCATGTTCATATTTTTTTTTTAGATTTTAATATGATACATGTGATCGAATTATGTGATTCTTCTTGTGTTAATCCAGATATTAACGCAAGATGTATGTTTATTTTCAGTTCAACATGTCGCAACCTTTTAATCCACTGTTAATATACTTAAAGTCAATAGAATTGTATAGGAAACTATGTAGATTGGAAATTATTTATTATCTTGACCATGCAATCGTATAAGTCAGTGGTTGAGTCAGATAAGGAATGTGAGGAAGATAAGGAATCTAATAAGCAGTGGTTGAGTTCCAATGAAATGGCTAAGTGTATCATCTTGACTTCAACGTCAGATGTGTTGAAACACCGAAGCCAGGACTTGGAAACCATTACAGCTATTACGATAGATCTTATTGAATTCTTCGCTCACCAGAATCGTAAAGCGAGTCAGATAGTCATACGAAATTTATTCCCGTAGAAAATGACATTAAAAGGTGACAAGAAGAAGACCAAAAAATGAAAATGCTTAATTGCGTTCTGAGAAGACATCGGAGGTCAGCTTGTCCCAAGCTTAAAAAGGTCGGGAAGAAAGGTAACTCTCAAACACTAATTGTTGAAACTTATTTAGCGGCGTATGCTCCCATTCATGAGTAGTGGATACCGAAACCACTAATCATGTTTGTTTCAATGTTTCAAGGATTCTAAATAATCCAGCAATTTAGTGGGAGTTAGACCATCATCACCATGTGCAATGTTACGTAAGTGGCAGTTATTGCGATGCTACGTGAGTAGCAGTTATTATAATGTTACGTAAGTAACGATTATTACAATGCTACGTGAGTAGCTGTTATTGCAATTCTACGTAAGTAGCGGTTACTGCAATGCTACATAAGTAGCGGTTATTGCAGTGCTACATGAGTAGTGGTTGTAGTAGTGGGAGAAGTGCACCTATCTTTTAGTGATAGAATTTTAGTTTTGAGAGATGTTCTTTACGTTCCAAGTTTTAGAAAGAATTTGATTTCAGTTTCTAAACTCTTCAATGATGGATATTCGGTTACTTTTAATGAAGTTGTTACCATCACTCTAAATAATGAGTTTATCTGTCATGGAATGTTGTTGAAAAATCTCTGTAATATTAACTGTGCACACCACTCGCAAAATGTATCCTATAACACATCGACTATTTCAAGTAATAAAAGGAAACATTCAGCAGACGTGAACGAAACACTTCTATGGCATCTAAGACTAGGTCATATTAATCCAAAGAGGATCCAAAGGTTGGTTCAAGATGGTTCATTGGAATCTCTCCAAGTTGAACCATTTCCAACTTGCGAATCATGTTTGGAGGGTAAAATGACCAAGAGGGCATTTTGAACCAAGGGGATTAGAGCAAAAGAAGTGTTAAATATCGTTCACATCGACGTATGCGGTCCAATGTCAATCAAAGCAAGAGGAGGTTATGAGTATTTCATTACTTTTATCGATTATTACTCAAGATATGAATACGATTTCCTTATGAAGCATAAATCTGAGACATTTGATAAATTCAAAGAATTTAAGGCTCAAGCAGAGAATCATAGGGAAAAGAGTATCAAGTTTCTATAATCTGATCGTGGAGGTAAAAACCTCAGCGATGAATTTTGAACTACTTGTCAGACGCAGGGATTGTTGGAATTTATAGGCACGTAAACACGTAAACATGTGAAGCAGAAATAAACAGTTCACCAACAACGAACTCGTAATTGCATAATTGAATACGTATAAACATAAAGAGAAACCTTATAGTAAACCGTACAAATATTTCTCTACTATGGTATCCACGTAATCCCCGTTCATGGACTTGCACGGATTTGCCAGCGTTGAATCGGGAATTTGCTAAGAAAATTCTTATTCTAGATTTTATGGAGAAAATATGAATCCTTGTATTATGAATTCCCAAGAGCTCATATATGTAGAGGAGGCCTAACTTAAAGCTTAAGCTAACCTGATTAAGAAATAAAATCCCTAATATTATAAAATAAATCTCCCAGATTTATTTCCTAAATATAAAATTTCTACGGATTTAATTCTCATGTATATCAAATCTCGATTGATTTGATTCATGTATATTAAATCCTATAATAATATTCCATATATTATTATTTGGAATCCTATTTAGTTAAATCTAATGTAATTAAACATTAATAATAATTAATTCCAAATTAACCAATTATTAATTAATTCTCCATAAATTAAATATTAAATCTAATTTAACATTTAATCAACCAACTATAATCCGTAAAAGGGAACTACTTGTTGTGTGACCCATAGGCCCTCATATATCGAGCGACTAGTCAAAATAACGATCTTAATTGAACGTTAGACAATAAATCAGATATTCTCAATATATGAGATACGTTGTGAGGAACGTGTAACTACCTGTAACTGAAACATGGGCTATTACGATTTCCTCCTTTCATTCGTGAATATTCGATTAAGTCTTGAACATGATGAAGTGTCTATTCAAATAACTTAATTATCATTAATCACTAATTGATCATGTATGTCACACTTAGCCACAAAGTCTAAGCTGACGTGCATCGGCCGATGACTTAGATCCAGTTATGATGAGAAGATGAGTATTCTCTCTAAATCCACATTGAGGAATGAATCATATTCTTGTCTCAACTACCACGCACATGCACTTCGTGATGAACCCAATCCATGCCATATCTACACATGGAAGGATGCAAGTGTCGGTCATGGTCAAAGTTCATCACTCCACACATGTCGTGCGTATTGAAAGTCAAAGGAGTATCGCATCGCTCCCACTAACCTAGATACCCGTAGACACATATTGTGGACTTACATGAAACGGTTTCTTGTATGGATATACCAATACCATCTAAGGTATTTGTGCATCCATCATGAGATACCTAGTATCTTGTAGTAAGTGAGATCCTACTACACTCTCTAAGAGTATGATGCAGATCGCACACCAATCTCAATTGCATCATCAATATCCCATTCTTGATGATCCTTGATCGGGGCCATTTTAGAATCATGCTTAAGTCATATGAGTTCTCACAACCTCAATGATAGAAATGACTCATGAGAACACTTGCATGAATAAATGCAAACAATCAAACATAATATTCAAACAAGTGTATTACCATACATTAATATTAAATGAACTATAATATTAAATCAAACTGAATATCATCGAGTATTATGTCCTTACAATAGATTGTCTCTAGGAAACTAACATTAACAGGGATTATATCTCAGTTCACTGCACCTGGAACCCCTCAACAAAATGGGGTTTTGCAGAACAAAAACACAGAACTCTTTTAGAAATGGTCAGATCAATGATGAGTTATGCGGATGTACCCAAATCGTTTTGGGGTCAAGCCTTGGAAACAATGGCTTATATTCTAAACTTGGTGTCATCCAAATCGGTTCTCAAAACCCCTAAAGAGTTATTGACCGGGCGCAAGCCCAATTTGAGACACACGAGAATCTGGGGGTGTCCGGCATACGTGTTGGACAAGGAAGCCAGTAAATTGGATCCACTTTTAGAATTAAGGCTATTTATAGGGTATCTCGAGGGAACGAAAGGGTGCATATTCTAGGGTCCCGAAGATCAAAGAGTCGTAATTAGTATTCACTTTAGATTTTTTGAAGAAGACTATACGAACGATAGAAAGCCCAGAAGTGAGATTACCTTAGACGAGCTAAGAGGGCCAACTCCAATGCCAAATGTACAAGTTGACATACCAAGAAACACACTTACACAACCGAAACCTCGTCGTAGTGGGAGGGTTGTTAGATAACCTGAGTGATTCATAGGGATGAGAGAGTCCTTGGAATGCAAGATTCTTGGCCAACAACGAGGCGATCCAAGACAATGATGCAAGATTCTTGGCAAACAACAATGAAAACTTAGATGGGTTCTATGGATCATAATAAAGTGTGGGAGCTAGTCGAACCACTTAATGGGGGTAAAACCCATTGGATGCAAGTGGGTACACAAGAGTAAAAGAGGATTGGACGGGAAGGTTGAGACCTTCAAGGCTAGACTTGTGGCGAAAGGGTTCGCTCAAAAAGAAGGGATCGATTATGAGGAAACCTTTTCGCCCGTAGCCATGCTTAAGTCCATCCGTATTCTCTTGTCGATAGCTGCGCATTTGGATTTTGAGATCTGGCAAATGGATGTCAAGATAGCTTTCCTTAACGGAAGTCTTGAAGAAGAAATCTATATTCAACAACCCGAGGGCTTTGTTGAAAAAGGCCAAGAGCATCTGGCTTGCAAGCTCAAGAAGTCCATCTACGGACTAAAGCAAACATCCCGTGCTTGGAATCAATATTTTGATTAGGTTATAAAATTCTACGGTTTTAATCAAAATGAGTTCGAGTGTTGTGTGTATAAAATGTGTGTCGGAACTGCCTTGGTATTCTTAGTACTATACGTAGTCGATATTCTACTCATCGGAAATGATGTAAAGGTATCATCAGGCGTAAGGGCATGACTGTTAAATCAGTTTGATATGAAGGACTTAGGGGAAGCATGGCACATCCTTGGGATCAAGATCGCAAGAAAATGATGATAGGCTTATCGCAAGCTTCATACATAGACACTGTTTTGAAGTGATTCAGCATGCAAGATTCCAAGAAAGGTTTTGTACCTTTCAGACATGGAATCCATCTATCCAAGAAAATGTTCCCTAAGACACAAAAGGAGATAGATGACATTAAAGACATTCCTTATGCTTCGGCTATCGGAAGACTTATGTATTCAATGTTGTGCACGAGACTGGATATCTTCTTTGTCATTGGCATGGTAGTGAGATATCAGAGTAACCTAGGGAAAGACATTGGACTGCAGTTAAAAACATTCTGAAGTATCTTAAAAGAACTCGGGATAGAATGTTGGTTTATCAATCGACGATCTAATCAAAATGCATTACCTGATTTGAAATTTCCAATCATACATAGATTCCAGAAACTATATGCCTCTGTTAGTGTGTTTTCATTTAGGAAGATAACAATGAAGTGGATGAGTGTGAAGCATAAATGCATCAACGACTCAACCATGGAAGCCGGGTAAGTAGTTGCTTGTGAAGCAGTGAAGGAACCAGTTTGGCTCTAGACCTTCTTAGTGGATTTGGATGGCAATATTTTCTAAGGGCAGTTGCAAATTCAAGGGAACCAAGAGTCCACGAGTCAAACAAGCACAGTGAAAGAAAGAAATCTTAGATTAGAAATCATTAAGAGAGGAGATGTAAAGGTGGCGAAGATCGCATCGAAGAATCACCTAGTTAATCCTTTCACAAAGTTTCTGCCTCTCAGAGTACATTCGAGAGACGTGTGGAAAGAATGGTTATCAAGTGCGTCGCCAATCTTCTTTGAGTATAAGTGGGAGAAAGTTATTAGGTTCATATAGGTGACATTAGATGTCACGTAGAACATGAGACAGTGTTGTGGTATACTTAAAAGTAGACTTTGAGTATACGTGGGACATTGTTGGGGTTGTACTGGAAAAAATATGCTTTTACTTTGTACAATCAAACTGAATTTTTGTCTTATTTACTGAAATAAATTATTTATCATTGTTGCTTTAGATATGAATGAATGTTATATATATTTATAGCATAATTGTTCGGTAATAGTATGTGTTACATTGTAGTTAATGTGGTGATACCAGACCACAGAAGATCACATTAACAGTTCCTTGTACATAAGTACAAATTCACAAACTAGATGGAAATGAACAATCCATCGTGAAAGGTTGAAGTGTAAGGCTCGGATTTACTTGTCTTAACCAAGAGATTGCACTAGTGCATTATGATGCGCTGAATATGACCTACATCGAGGATAAATTCTCCAGTACTGAATGTAGAAGAATTAGACCTCAGTGGCTCGTTATTTCTTAATCACTGTCCCTTAAATAGGATCTGTGTAATTAATAATTATTGCTTTGATTCATGTTGGGTAGAGAATCAATGGGATTCAATACTTTGTGCTTTGAGCAGTATTATTAGTTGTATGACGATTGCTAAGATTTAATATAGAGAATCGTGTGCAAGTATGTCTTGTGTGATTTGTCCCCTTGGTGGGCTCAGAATTTTTATCATACCAAATCTTGCAAGTGGGGTTAGTTTCTGATATGGATAATAATGTTGAGTTATTCTTACTCCAAGTAAAAAGATATTAATTAATATAAAGTTTTTAGTGGCTTGAATTAATTAATGGACTGGATAATATTAAATACGGGAATTAATAATTTGGAGTCATATTACAGTAATATGGGTTAAGATGGATAGTGCAATATTAATTATGTAGTGGGATTAATTAATATTAATGGACTTGAATAATATTGTGGCTCAATATTGATAATTCAAAGTACATTGGAAGGTCCAATCTTAATTCTTCTAAAGGCCCCTCAAGTAGGCCAAAGACAAAGTCCAATAACTGAAAAAAGGTGATTAAAATAAAAGAAATTTTGTTGCCTAATTTTTCTTGTTATTTTCGAAAATTTGGAGTAAAGAAGAGGAAAAGATTTTCTTGATTTTTTTAAAAAGATTTTATGGAAAAAGATAAGTATTCTTGGAATACAAGATTATCTCATAAATTCAAGAAATCAAATCTTGATTCTTTATTCTTGGAGATTTTCGAAAATCTCATAGATATGGGAAGAAAAGATATTTTGTGAATATTATGGAAATAGAATATATGAGATGTGTTAAAGACTGTATCTTGGGAAGATATAGAGAAATTTCCTAACCCTAATATTACACCAAAATTTTCGCCCCCCATGATATCTATATATAAGGGATGAATTTTTTATCCCCAACATAATTCCATGTGTTGGAAAAATTAGAGATCCACAAAGGTGGTACAACAATTTTTCTTTTCCTTTTGTTAATTATTTGAAGGAGATTCCTACCATCGGAATATCAAATAAGGACGTGGGAATACTAGAGAAGGTCGTTGGTTGTGTTATCAGTTTCTCTACCGTTTAATCCGCCAAAAGGTATGCCTCACGTAACTCCTAAAAATCCGCATGTGTAGGATTTACGTGGCATAATTGTTCGCATGATTTGTTGTTGTTTTAATTGTTATTTTAATTAATATAGGATTAATTCATGCCAGTAATAATTAAATAATATAAATTTGTATTTAAATTGCACCTCGAATAGATCCGGGCACCCTATTTCCCAACATGTCTATGTATGAAGCTTGGAACAAGCCAATCATCCTTTTCTTGAGATCTCAAGTGATCTTGATCCCTAGGATGTGACTGGATTCTCCTAAGTTTTTCATATCAAATTGATTTGACAGCCACACCCTCACGTCTGATAATACCCTTACATCATTTTCGATGAGCAGAATATCGTCTATGTATAGTACTAAGAATACCAAGGCAGTTCCGACACACTTTTTGTATACACAACTCTCGAACTCGTTTTGATCGAAACCGTAGGATTTTATAACTTGATCAAAACATTGGTTCCAAGCTCGGGATTCTTGCTTTAGTTCGTAAATGGACTTCTTAAGCTTGTAAACTAGATGTTATTGGCCTTTCGTAATGAAACCTTAGGGTTGGCGCATATAGAATTCTTCTTCAAGACTTCCGTTTAGGAAAACTGTCTTAACATCTACTTGCCAGATCTCGAAATCTAAATGTGCAGCTATCGACAAGAGAATACGAATGGACTTCAGCATAGCTACAGGTGAAATGGTTTCCATAATTGATCCCTTCTTTCTGAGTACACCCTTTTTCCACAAATCTAGCCTTAAAGGTCTCAACCTTCCCGCTCGGTCCTCTTTTTCTCTTGTGAAGCCACTTGCATCCAATGAGTTTTACCCAGTGGGTGGTTCGATTAGCTCCCACACCTGATTATGATCCATAGAACGCATCTCGGCTTGCATCGATGTTTACCAAGAATCAACATAGTAAGACCATGGGTCTGATTCTTCTCCTGAGATCAAGTTCGAAGACTCTCCTATCCCTAAGAATCTTTCAGGTTGTCTAACAACCCTTCCACTGCGACGAGGTTCCGGTTGTGTAGGTGTGACGCTTGGTATATCGACTTGTATAGTTGGTGTTGGAGTTGGTCCTCTTAATTCATTTAAGGTAATCTCACTATTGGGCTTGTTGTAACTGGTTTTTATCTACTCAGTTAAACAATAATTATTGTGAAATGCGTATGCTAAAGGCAATCGAAATAGGGAAAGGGACAAAGAAGTTGGTGACCCGGTTCGTCTTTGGAATCGGGACTACGTCAAGGCGTCCAAGCGGGGAGAGGATGTATGTATATGCCTAGAAGTATAAGTTGTTCGACTTGTTACAGAGAGGTGGCCGTGGTGGCCTATTTATCTATGACTCCCACCCTTTGGGTGGAATTTATAGGAATAATGCCTATGAAAGGGCTACAATATCGGGAACCATTAATCTCACTCGACCGCCGTAAATCGTCCATCTTCAGCGGCGGCGCCAATCGTGGAGCGGATGTGGAGGGCGGATTAGTGGCGTGTCGGGGTCATCATTGACCACGTGAATTGTATTATTCTACGGTAGTGCAGTCGCTCCCGACTTGAGGATATAAGCGGAAATCGCATCGCGACTTCCCCGAACCGCCGACTACCCGAGTTCTTGAACCTTTGCGACTTGAAGGTTTGGTATTGTGGGAATTACGTTATTGATCCCTTGGTCCCCTTGCCGAGGTTGCTTCATGCAGTCTTTGTTTGATTGTTTATGATTCGTGCTCAGGAGGGAGGTCGGGTTTATCCATGCTACAACAATTGCCCCTCAAGTTGAGGTCTCTTGTTCCGAGAAGGGACCTTGGCTTGACACATGGACTAAATCGACTCGCGACCATCCGACCTGGAAAGTCTCCTATGAGCGGCTTATTATCCTCGGGCAGGTGAAAAGTCACCTCGATAATGCGAATCGTCGCATCAGACTTCCCTCGATCTCAGGGATTCGAAATGATATTGTGCCTGGATGATGACATAAAGTGCCGCCATTTCGTCCAATGAGATGTTGTAGTGGATTTCACGCGAGCCCCTCGCGTCTTTTTGTTGCTAGGGGGCCGAAGTTTTGGCTAATTTCATTTTGGCCCCTCCTCTTCTTCGATAAATAGGCGGGGAATTAGGTTTTGAAAACCTTATTTCCTGCGACTGTCTTGCGAAAGAATTTTCTCAAGATACTCTTCCTGGTTCTTTCTCCCTTCCACTGGAAACGTATTCTTGTGTCCCTCAAGCGGAATTAATCACAGGTAAGCACTTTGGTGCCCTTCTTCGAATTTATGGATTCTAGCGTTTCCAAATCCCTTTTTGCCTCTCAGCCCATGGTGGCTTCCTCCTCTTCTGAGGATGACATCCCTGTTGCCCTGCATCGCCGTCGATTTTTTGGCTCCGCCACCGGGCATGTGGGTAAAAGTTCATTGGCTAAGGTTATGGGCGATCGCCGGGAAGACATTGCCAATGATAAACCGGTGGATGACCAATTTCTGGAAGAATTGGCCGAAATTACCCATCTTCCCCCGTTGGATGTTAATCTCCTTCATCTCATCCCACGGGAACGGTCGTCAACGGCGGGTCCTTCTGCCTTGGTTCCGGATTATGGGGCTTATGAACGAGTCTTCAATTATGATCTGTATTGTAACCGCGCTCCGTACAAGTGACATGACCGAGCATACCGCAAGTCAGTCGATTCTCAATTTGCAATGTTAGATAAAAGATACCGATCTGTGCTCTCCAATCAGTATGTGCGGGGACTTCATCGCATGTACAAGGTGCCTCGGGATGTGCATTTTTACGGGCTGACTCCGGACGAAAGCGCCGATCAGCCTCCTCCCGGAATGATTGCTGTGAATGAGTCTTCCATGTCGGTCGGTATTCGATTTCCATTGCACCCGGCCATTTCACATCTGCTGGCGGCCTCGAATATGAGCCTCACGCAGATCACCCCCAATGGGTGGAGTTACATTATCTCCACCATGGTCGTTTTGGGGCAGGCCGGGCTGAAAAGACTGCCTAATCCTGGAGAGATATCTCACGTGATGTCGCTCGTTGCTCAGGCCGGAGGCTATCACGCTGTGCGGCTTCGTAGAGACAAAGAGCTCGTGAGTGGGATTCCGAATAAGGTTGACGGGTGGCACCAAAAATGGTGGTTTGTAGGAGGAGCATGGGAGTCGGTGGCCCCCTCCAGCACCTTATCCATTAGAGTTCCTACGGATTATGCGATCCGTGTTGAGAATGGTACTTCGCCTTAATATTTTTGTGCTCGATTGTACTGATCTAATTCTTTTCTCATCTTGCAGTGTTTGCTCCCCAACCTTCTGAGCTATATTGGGACTTTCTCGAGGCATTAAAGGAGGTTCGAGACACACCCCCTAGCTGGCGAGACGTTAATTTTCTGAACTCCGAGCTCGACCGCTTGCAAGCCAGACTGTACACTTACCCTCGCCACTTGAGGATTCCCTCAGAAATCGGCCGCATCTTTTCATGTATTACGCGATTTGGCTGAAGGTTCTTTTTATGTTATATCCGGATATCGATCTCGCCCGTTGGCCCTCGCCTCCGAGATGGCCTCGTGACCTCGTCGATATTTCGGCTCCATGAGGCATCTCGGCTTTGCCACCGGGGACATTCGATTCAGACTCCTCCCCTGCCACTGGAAATAAAGGCAAGAAGAAAAGGCCCGAACCCGGCCGTGTGGTCGGTGAGCGACCTCCCAAGAGGGCGCGAGCTGAACCTAGCACACACCGATCCACGTCAAGTCGGGGTGCTGGAAGGGTGGCTCCCAGCCCGACACCTTTGCCGACTTCTACCCGAGAGGGAGGTCGCCATCCGGAGGACGATTGTTGGATTGGTTGGGATGAGGAGAGGATGCAGAGGTAGGCCGTTTGTAACTCTTAATGAATTTACCTCAAAACCGGGACCAAACTTAATAAATTTGTTCCTCCTTGTTGCAGTCAGGAGCTAACGACAAGCAAGTTCTCACCGAGGTCTTGAGCTTCCGAGATCCCCCGATTCCCACACCGAAGGCACGCCGAGACCTGCCCCCTACTTGAGCGGACGATGAGGAACATTCCGCGCGCATGGACGAAGGATGATCACTCCTCTGCCCGACGCCAAAAATTCACGGGCAACATGTATTCGGTTGTTGTCCACTCCTTGAAGGCCACCTCACATGGAAAAAGGCTCGCGCCAATCCGAGCTCGAGCTCTCCAAACTAGAGAAGGCCCAGCGATGGCCTCCGAAAGCAAGCGAAATCACCGATAGCCTATGAGGTGCGAAGAAATCGAGGTCGCTAAGGCCGACTTGCCAAGAGGGCCTTGGAGCTTGAGGGCCACCAAGGAAGCCCGAGAGGGGAGGGAGGAGAAGGGTCGGACCGGATGAAGCGGAGCCGATCCGCAGGATGTAGAGGTGGGGAGAAGTTGGCCGCTAAAGATGAACACTTTAAGGTGTCAAGAGCGTATCGCTAACTTCGCTTATGTCGTGGGTGGTTGCGGGGGCGCTTATCCGAAATGTTCGGCGGAAGAACCCTACTACCGACCTTCTCGACATTCAGGACCGACCCGATCGCCACGCTCACGACTTCCCCTACCTCGATATCAGGCCGAGATTAAAGATCCGGAAGATCTGGGCATTGATTTGTCCTTCTTCCCTAATCAGAGTCGGATCGCACCCCACTCCCGATCCAGATGAGATACAACCGGAGACTCCGAGGTGGGTCCTCGAGACTCACGGATGAGGTCAGGGCCTAAATGAAGTCACGAGATGTCCGGAGTGGCTCCTCCCAAGAGCAAGCCACAACGGCCTCTAGGGAGGTGTTTACAAACCCCAAGATCCTGGAGGCCGCCCGCACCTCACCAAAGATTATTCAAAGAATTAGGTGGGCGACCTTTGAACATAGTCGATTGGTCATTGATGGGATTCTTGATCGTTCTTAAGAATGATGACATCAAGAACTCGATAAGAAAAAAGGAGATTGAGAAGTTGTTGAACCCCATCTCCAACAATACTTTTGATCAAAGATACCTTAAAAGAGAAGTAAATGCGCCAAGAGTGGATATTGGGTTGTAGCAAAACATCTGTCGTCAGTTATCATGATGTATCTTGGTTTCCGCTTGATGTAATCTAGCCTTCGGGCGCTTATAATGTACCGACCTTCGGGCTTGTTGTCATTAATGAAATCTGCCTTTTTCTTTCCTTTATTGTGCCCACTTGATTTTCTTTTATCGATTATAATGCAGGCGTATGTTCATTCGCCTTATTGGCATTGCAATTTTAGATTGAACCTCGCTTAGTCGATCTTTATAAAGTTAGGGGAGGATCACACCGCTAGGGGTGGTGATCTCGCCTCAAATATGTCGAAAGTCGTTCCCGGGGGAGGTCGATGTTTCATCTATGCGACCTCCCTGGGTTTAAACACAGGAATTGTGAAAGAAAATTTAACTCATTATTATTGACTCGCCTGAAAGTTTAAAAGTACACTTGCCCGACCCTCTTGATAGTATCTCTTGGATGAGATGTGTTCCACGAATCTTCGAGGCCGAGTTCCATCTGGGTTCTCGAGCTCGTATGCCCCGTTGGATAATACTCGGCGACCTTGTATGGTCCTTCCGGTTTGGTCCGAAAGTTCCTTTGGTTACTCGAGAGTCTTCTTCGAGGACGGTGCCTTCTTTGAATTTTCGGGTCGCACTTTAGAGTTGTAGTATTTTTTGGATTGTTGTTTGTATCTCGCATTTGGGATACACCGCCTCTAATCGCTTCTCTTGAGCAAGTTCCAGGTTTTCGGCCAAGGCCTCATCGTTACCAATCGGTCGCGATCTGCGAGGTTACGAGAGTTTGGAATTTGACCTCTGCGGGTATGGTCGCTTCGAGGCCAAATGCCATCGAATAAGGGGTCTCTCCGGTCATTTGTAAGCAGTCGTTCAGTATGACCACAAAAGACATCCGTAACTCATCGACCCACTTCCTTTTTTTCTCCCTCAATCTTGGTTTTCAGAGTGTGCTTGATGATCTTGTTCACAAATTTCGACTTGACCGTTTGATCGAGGGTGATAAGGGTAGAGAAAAGCTTGGTGATTTTCCATTTTCGAAGAAATTATCGATCTTATGACCATCGAATCGCTTCCCATTATCGGATATAATTGCTTGCGGTAGGCGAATCTCTGATGATGATGTTTTGCCATATGAATTTGATGGCGTGATCCCCGATCTATGGTCGCCAAAGACTCAAAACCTCGGCCCATTTTGTGAAGTAATCATCTGCGACTAGGGCGCACTTGGTGAACCCGGTCGTTGGTAATGGCCCGATGATATCTTTCTATCCCCCACTTTGCAAAAGGGCAAGGACCGAGGATTTGGTGAGTTCTCAAAAGTGCGACCTTGATTGATGGTGCGTGTATTTGACATTTGTGGCATTTAAATGCGAAAACCATGGCATCGGCCTTTAAAGTTGGCCAATAATACCCTGTCTCATTGTCTTATGAGCGAGCGACTGCCCCCCAGCGTGGTTTCTGCATACCCCGTCGTGAATATCTTGCAGGATAGCCTGCCCTTGCTCCGGGGTAACACATCGGAGTAGTGGTATGTTGAAGCCTCGCTTATATAGTTCGTTACCAACCAATGTGTACCTTTGTCGCCCTTAGTTGCAATTGCTTTGCGAATTGCGTGGGTTGGTAATGCCCCGGTCATCAAGTAGTCGATTATGGGGGTCATCCGGCTTAAACTTCGGGGTGTCTAGGCAGCGGATGTTGTGTTAGCGGAGGAGGGTGGAAGAGTTTTGTGATGGTGACATCCCTCATCTCTGCTTTGGTCCTCCGGTCGCTAGTCGTGCTAATGCATCGGCTCGGGAGTTCGCGATCCCTTGGTACTAGCTTGATAAAGATTTGTTCAAATTCGTGCAAAGTGTTTTTGTGACCTCTTGGTAGGACGACATCCGCCGTCTCGGGCCTTATACTCCCCTGATATCTGGCGTGCTCTGAGCGGAGTCGGTGTGTACTTGAAGTCGCTTGATGCCCATTGCGGTGGACATTTCAAGACCGTTGATCAGCGCTTCATATTCGGCCTCGTTGTTAGTGGCAGGGAAATCGAAAGTGATGGCATTCTGAAAAGAAATCCCATCTGGAGTGATTAACATAATTCTGCCGACGATTTGTTGGCGTTTCTTAAGGCCGTTCACGCACAACTCCCATGGTGGGCGGTCGAACCCGGCCCCGGGAGGAGGGGTTAATTAACGATGAAGTCGGCGAGGCACGAGCTTTAATTGCGGGCCATGGGCGTATGTTACCCCATACTGTCCAACCTCGATGGCCCACTCTAGGCATCGTCCCGATGTATCTGGTCGATGGAGCACGTTGTTAAGGGGTAAGGAAGTGAGGACCTCCACTTGGTGATCGAAGAGGTAAGGTCTCAGTTTCCTCACACTCATAACTAGAGCATAGGCTAATTTCTCTACAAGAGGGTATCGCTGCTCGGTTTCATTTAGCGTTTGACTAACAAAGTAAATGGGCAGATGGGTTTGACCCTCCGCCCGTACAAGCATCGCTTCCAGTGGTGGGTTTTAGGTCGCTAAGTATAGAAACAGTTTCTCGCTAGGGACCTGTTTGGCTAAAATGCTGACATCGGCCAGATATGCTTTGATCCTGTCAAGAGCATCCTGACTCTCAGATGTCCATTCGAACCTCGCCTTCTTTCTGATGGTGTCGAACATGGGCTTGCATTTATCCCCCATTCGGGAGATGAATCTGTTCAGAGAGGCCAGGCACCCCGTCAGTTTTTGAACGTCCTTCTTGGTTTTGGGGGCCCCCATATCCAAGATAGCCTGCACCTTGGCTGGGTTTGCTTCAATCCCAGCTTGGCGACCCGGGTGCCCTAGGAATTTCCACGATTCCACTCGAAGTTGCACTTTTTCGGGTTGAGTTTCATATTGAACTTCCTGA
Organism: Stenogyne calaminthoides; assembly: GCA_037126765.1. Lineage (NCBI taxonomy): Eukaryota > Viridiplantae > Streptophyta > Magnoliopsida > Lamiales > Lamiaceae > Stenogyne > Stenogyne calaminthoides. The sequence goes on from JBBCBC010000018.1 coordinate 14,059,505, forward strand.
GTATCTCGAAAGCTTGCGCCAGATGAGCCAAATGATCTTCCTTTTTTAGACTCTTCACGACAATGTCGTCAACGTACACCTCCACCGACTTGCCTATTTTCTCAAAAAACATATGATAGACCAGCCTTTGATACGTTGCCCCGGTGTTCTTCAAACCAAAAGGCATTCTCTTCCAACAGTATATGTTCTTCTCTGTTAAAAATGAAGTGTGCTGCCTGTCGGGCTCGTGCATAGCTATCTGATGGTACCCAGCAAATGCGTCCATCAAACACATCATCTCATGGCCCGCCGTATTGTCGATTAAGTGGTCGATATGCGGCATCGGGAAGAAATCCTTGGGGCATGCCTCGTTAAAATCTGTGAAATCGATGCAAAGTCGCCAATTCCCATTTGATTTCTTTACAAGGACCGCCTTTGCGACCCACTGTGGTTGGTCGGCCTGCATGATCAGGTCGTTGTCAAGCAACTTCTTCACCTCTTCAGCGAGGGCCGCATATTTTTCTGGACTAAACTTCCTTCTTTTCTGAGCTACTGGTTTTCGAACTGGGTCAATGTGTAACCGGTGACATGCGATCTCAGGGTCGATCCTGACCATATCCTTGTGTGACCAAGCGAAAATGTCTAGGTTATTCTTGAGGAAATCGACGACTTCAATTTTCAGGTCGTCGGGGATCTTGGATCCAATGATGATCTCCAGGTCTGGCTGGGCTGGGTCCACCTTGACCCTTTCGAGTTCCTCCCCGGGTACCGCTCTGGGTCCCCCGAGTCGTGGATCATCTATCTCGGCCTCGAGTATAAAATCTTCGGGCTCGGGACCCATTCTCGGATCATACTTGTCACGCTTCCTCTTCTTACTTTTCTTTTCAGTATCCAGTGTCATTATGTGACGACTAACCGTGCATGCTAAATTTGAATAAGGCAAAGAATAAAGCAAACAACCTCTTGCATCCACTTGGTCACCTTTAACGGTGCCAACCAGCCCACCCTTGGTGGGAAACTTTACACAAAAAAAATAGGTGGAGGGGATGACCTCTAATTCATGCTCAAATGGCCTCCCGAGGAAGCCGTTATAGGTGCTCGGGAGGTCGATTACAAGGAAATCTAGGAGCCTAGTGTTCCTGACCTTCTCATCTAAGATGGATACGAGCTCCACATACAAGCGGACCATGCCCAGAGGTTTGACTGTCGCGTTTCTAAAGCCCTTCACTGTGTGATCGCTTGGGGTGATGTATGCTTCGTAATCCCCGAGTTGGTCTAGGGTCTTTTTAAACAGAATGTTGCAGAAGGCCCCCCGTCGACCAGCATCCGGCATACAGTCATCCCCATGATATTGGCCTTTATGACCAATGGGTCTATGTTTGGGTACACGACTCCAGCTTTGTCTATTTCCCCGAACTCAATTTTACGGGTTTCTTCGGTCACAACCAAGATGGGCAGAACCATTCTTTGAGCATTCTCCATTGCCCTGACTTCTGCCTTTAGGTGATACTTTGATGAGGAGGACGGAGATAGGCCCCCTATCGTGGCAAGGGGCGAGATGGTGTGGATGACGCGACTTCGCATGTGCCCTACGGTGTGGGCGGGCACTGACGACTCTCCCTGTCTTTGCCCCTATCACGGGCTCTCTTTGCACCCGATCTCCCGGCCCGTGTTGGCGGTCATGCTGTTGACCTTGCCCCCCCTGATTGTCTGCCCGAGGATTCTTGACAAACTCATTCAGCCGGCCATCTTCATAAAGCTTCCACAACTGCTTCAATAGATCTCGACACTCGCTGGTGTAGTGTCCCCTCTGGTCATGATAGTGGCAATACTTGTTCGGGTTTTGCCGGCTTTTGTCTTTCATGGGGTGGGGTGCTCGCAACATGTCTCATCCCTGGATCTGGGTATAAACGTTACCAGGTGTCATACCCAGAGCCTCCATCAGCTTCACCGGAATGGACTCCTCAAATGGTTTGAAGCTGCCGGGTGTCTTGTAATGACCCCGTTTTTTTTTTCTTGGAACCTTTCTTGGGCTCATGACTTCCTTTGTCTCTCGAGTGGGTCTCGGCAATTCCATGGTATGGATGAGGTCATTTGGCCCTTTTCCCAAAATCGGCGTAGAATTGGTCGGGTAGTCGGCGGTCATGCGCCGCCATAGTTTGTTCTCTTACGAGGCGGACATCGCCCCCAAAGCAGCTTGGCCTCGTCCCCAATGGGGTCGTTTCAATGATAAGTCTATCGATCCTCTCAACATAGGATCGATCCGACTCCCATCTCCCCGACACATGTTTATGAGCCTGCCTTTGTCGCAGGTCTAGGGCGCCATCGCCAGATAGTGGTCAAGAATAATCGGAGACAGGTTGCTCGAAAGTATCAATGGAGAGAGAAGGCACAAGTGTACCACATGTGGGCCGGTCGTCGGCCCGTTAGGAGAAAAGTCTACACCGCCAGATCCGATGCCCCCATTGAGGCCATATATACGCATTGTGCTTGGCGCCATATGGACTCGGGGTGCAGATTCCGTTATAGCGATCTAGAGTCGCTTATGCTTATTTTCCTCTGGGCAGGTGCCAGAGTGATCATAGTTCCAAAAAGCGAAACGGGGATGACAAGGTCAGTGTTAGACCCAGACGGTCCATCCTCGTTACCCACCTTTTCCAACAGCTGTTGGACGGTCCTAGCCAATGCCGCGACCTGAGCGTTGAGCGGGTTACTGGCCCCCTGCCCGTGACCATGGTGGTATGCCGAATGTCTCGGCGATCCTCCGTGGTGCTTGTCCAGGGCCATGGCAAGATCTCTTTCCACCTGTTCATCATGGCGTGGTTGAGAGTGAGCCTCGTCCTCGCCCCTCATGAGGGCCTTCCGGGCCGCTTGGCTTCCGAGGCGGGTGAATGCACTATTCGAACCTGCCCCGTGCATCCAGGTCTTGAGGTTCCGAACGATGGCATGTTTAGCCGCGTTAGACGCGCTTGTCCCGTGGACCGTCCCTTTTCCGTCATAACGCGTTTACCTTTGGAGGTTCCGACGTCATGGGCTGTTTTCTTGGCTGGGGGTTGTTCCTCCTCAACGCCGAAATTGAGACGTTTCTTGTTGAGGACCGCTATCACTGCTTTGGCATCCTCCGGTGTCTGGACAAGATTCCACCAGTCGGGGGAACCCGTCGGGGCTGCCCGATGAGTGGGTTGAGAACTCAGTGAAACCTCGACGCCATCACGAACGTCGGTTTCATTCCCGATTACAGCTTTCCCCTGGTTGGTTGCCATTTTGTTTTCCTTAGAGTTTGGAAGGTGAGGTCTCCTTGAGAATTGTTGAAATTTCTCAAGAAATGTGTTCCCACAGACGGCGCTAATTGTTGTAACTGGTTTTTATCTACTCAGTTAAACAATAATTATTGTGAAATGCGTATGCTAAAGGCAATCGAAACAGGGAAAGGGACAAAGAAGTTGGTGACCCGGTTCGTCTTTGGAATCAGACTACGTCTGGGGGCATCCAAGCCAGGGAGATGATGTATGTATATGCCTAGAAGTATAAGTTGTTCGACTTGTTACAGAGGTGGCTGTGGTGGCCTATTTATAGTATGACTCCCACCTTTGGGTGGGAATTTACATAAGAAATAATGCCTATGAATGGGCTACAATATCGGGAGCCATTAATCCCGCCTTGACCGACCAGAAATCGTCCATCTGAAAAATAGGAAGCTATATCTTGTTTGTTGACTCAGTCCCTCACTAAAAGTGGGGACTATGATCTGCTTTCTCCCGGGAAACCTCATGGCCCCCTATTTTTTGGACATTCAACATCCAATAATACATCCAAATTTAATTAAACTCAGAATTTATTGAGAATATTCGAAGATTTCACAAAATTATCCAAAGATTTCATACAATCATCACAACTCTTATCACTACTCCATGATTTTTCACATCACATTTTAAAAATAAACATTCATTTTCTCACATATACACATAGAATATATATCTAGCAAACTTCTTTTGTACATATTTCCAAAAAAATTCGTAAGTCCAAAAAATAACAACTCTCTAGAGCATAAAATCAAGAGATCCTTCAAATGACGAAGCTAACTTCATGAAACGCGCCTCCAGGAGACGTCATCATCCATATATCAAAATTCACGCAAATTATTCACATAATCAAAACGAGATGAAAATGATTACTCAAGATTCAACTATATCCATGATCTCACTCCAAGTTTTTAACTTAGCATTTATAAGCTAGATTAATTCGAAGGAGAATTCAGTAAAATTTCAAGAGCAACTCACGTCTTGCTCAGATTTTCCCACCGACGACGCCAATTTCAAGAGCAACTCACCTGGAATTTAACGGAGATTAATACGTTGAATGTTGAAAATCCTTCGAGCTTTGACTACAGGAACCTCGCCAATTTCCACTTAGGTACCTGAAAAACATGCCGGAGGGGGTTCCGACGCGGGCTCTCCAACGCTCAAGTCAGTTATCACTCTAAACTCGGGTGGAAATAAGATCAAAAGGCTCGAATTCAAGTCATTTAGTAAATATGCGCTTGTCTGTTTTATGTGTTACTGGAAGGGATATTTAAATCCCTCCAGTCGAAGGTTTTCCTTCTTTCTCCCTTCAATCCAGGTTTAGATCGTATGTTTCCATTAATCCTCTCTCCATCTCGAGTTGATCCACGTCTCCCACGTTCTTTTCTCTCTTTTCCGGGTCATTTAGCACGAATCCTTGATCCTAATACAGAGGTCCGGTTTTTCTCGAAACCCAATATCCTACTTTTGACTCCCTAAATATCGAACTAACTCCTCGACCCACTACCGATTCACGCAGATCGAGACTCTCCCACTGTTGATATCCTCTCTTTCAACGGTCTTGATTAATCTCTCCTTCCATGGGCTATTACTCCTTAAGCCCACTACGACATCTCTCGGACCAAGATCCACAGTCTTGGGTCCAACTTCCCTATACCCAATTGTTGGTCCCGGTGTAAACGAGTCTTACACGTGTATGGGGGGGAATACACGTGTTCATGTTTTTTAAAACTTTTTCTTACCGAGGTCAGTTTGGGTCAGATAGTCCTGAAGATTAGGTTCTGAGAAGCACAGATCGCTCTGAGTCAAAGTCTCATCGAGATGGTGATCCCGGATCCGCTTTTCAGATACCTCGAGATAATCCCAACTGAGTCCTGAGTGTCAGAGATCCTGAGTTGCTTGGATCAGATAACTAACTTACTGAATCCTTAGAAGAGAGTTCAGTTTGATAACTATCTGTTCTAGCTACTCAGTCGGAATGGTTGGCCCTTTAGATTATACTCGTTTTAAGCTTTGCTGAAAACCTTCCCTTTATGAAATAGTGATTAGGCTGTGATTCACTTATGCAACTTCAGTGGATTGATTCCAACTGAATATCAGTGAAAAGTATGCTTTCAAAACAAGTCAATGCAAGTTAAGTACAGATAAGGAAAGCAATAAAGAACACAAAGAATTATAGTGGTTCAGAGACTCAAGCTCCTACGTCCATTCTCCCTGACTCTTCAGAGAAATTCACTATCAACTTCTGAGCTTTTTGACTACCTCGTAGTTTACTTACTCAACTTTCGGCCCTGAGTTTTCTGACTACTCCGCGTAGTTTACTTACTCAACCCGACCTTGAGTTTTCTGACTACCTCCGTAGTTTACTTACTCAATCACACACAAGCTTTCCGGCCTCCCCCGTAGCTTACTAACTTCTCCTCTAGAGTTTTCTGACTACTCCGCGTAGTTTACTAACTCTTTACAACTCTTCTCACCAACAAACACACTCCAGCTACCTTCTCAAGGGTTTTGGGGGTTTCTTGGTTTGTTTCCAACTAGGATGAGATATCCTTTACAATGAAGCACAATGCAAAGGGTTAGGATATCTCGACTAAGCTTTGGATAAATCTTATCAAGCTAGGCTTAGTATAGTGAGCTCTCTTCAATATAGAAGCACTTGGGAAATTCTAAGTTTTTCGAGTGCTTTAACTTTTGCAAGAATAAGTTTGAGCTCTTGAGTTGCGTATAAATTTCCCGTAACATTACAATGTAGAGGGTCACCAGTATTTATAGTCATACACCAAGGTCACTTTTGAAAACTATCCGTTGGAGAGATAGCTTCGTGAGTTCCCTCTTGTGGTGTGTGAAACGGCTATATTTAGGGTTTGAAACTCCCTAACACGTTTTAGGTAATAGCTTTTTATGTAGCCGGTCTTCACTTTTTGCAGTCTGGAACTTTTGTACATCTGACATCTTTTTTCAAATGACACATCGTCGATTTGTCAAGATGGTACAATGTCGTCTTCCTCTTTTTGACTTTTGTCTCCAGTTAAAGGTAGACACCTTCAATGGCTCTTTTGGTTACAAACTCTGAGTTTGATATAACCTTACCAACACTTCTGACTTAGTTCCTTTTGTCTGCATTTGAATGTCTTGGCAATATCTAACTTCTTAAGGAATCGCGATCTTCTCAGTATTGCATCCTTCAGATAGATATTATCAGTGCCTCGGAACACTTTCAGTTCATATCGAGCATTGATATATTATCGAGTCTTGAAGAATTCTCGCGTGCCTTCAATACTCTTGATCTTGATTCTTGATCTTACGTCTTAGGTGTCTTGAGTCTTGAGTCTTGAGGGTCTTCCGAGTCTTGTGGTCTTCGAATCTTTGTAGTTTATACTGACTGATGTACTGAGTCTTCGTGTTGAGTCTTTAGTTACTCAAGATATCATCGAAGTCTTGATATCTCGGTTTTCATCCCGAAACTTGGATACTTCAGAAAACATATCTTGAGTTCTTGAGTCTTTAACCTATCCTAAACTATATCTGCCGACTATACATTTTGCAGATAACATCCTCGAATACTCTAAAACTGAATCGACTCAACTATCAAGATCATTCTGAACATGTCATACTTAGGGGTTTTGGGATCTTAATCAAAATCATATATCTTTATTAAATTCATCTCCCAACACCAATGTTCTTAGATTTCTCAGCCCTGTTCGGCCAGCTCCCTGAATCCTTAATCTCTAGGGCCCAGTTTATCCTCCTGGACCCATCTTCTCAGCCTGCTTCCCTTCATTGGGCCTCGCTTTCCTCTAGGCGCCTTAGTCCGGGGCCTCTCCAGTCTACTCGAATATCAGGGTCTTGGCCTTCCCAGCCATGCCCAACTCATTTCTTCATTGCTTTGGCCCATGCAATTATTCTTCAATTCCTCTAATTAGGGGTGAGCATCGGTCGGTTTGGTCCCCGAACCGAATTAAATTGCAAAAATAAAAAATCGAAATGTTTATAAAATATAAAACCGAATTGTAGTGGAACCGAACACAAACCGAACCAAAAAAATTCGGTTCGGTTCGATTTTGAACCGAAAAACCGAAACTCATAATTCCCAAGATGCTAACAAAATGCTTGTGTTCTTAAGTTGTAACAACTAACAAATCAAAAGCATCATGCATGAGAAATATGCCATAAGTTCATAACACAAAAAATAATTCATAACCAAAAGTTCATAATTCATAACCATAAATTAAACGTGGAGTGGTTGTCATTTGTGATGGGCAAATGAGAAGGGATAATAGGACGTGTGGTAATAATGGGTATTATTATATGTATAATTACTACTTATTAACTGATTTATTTAAGGATATTAATAGTTATATATTAAGTAATTAATAAATAAAAAATAGTGTAAGTATAATCTCGGTTTTCGATTTTACCAAATTTTTAAATTCTTAAAACCGAACCGAAAATCAAAAACTAAAATTTTTATATTTTATAACCGAAACAGAAATATTTAATTGAAAACTGAACCGAATTTAATATTTAGGTTCGGTTCGATTCGATTTTTCGGTTTTGACATATTTTTGCTCACCCCTACCTCTAATTTGTGGTCAAACTTCCACGTGTTTCTTTTTCATTGGACGACATAAATATTCTCCATCATTATTCTAAATAGTTGAAATATATAACCACCTGATCACCTTCACATTTTGTTAGTTTAATCAACACTTTCTTAATAATATTGGATTATATAATAGGATTGTGACTTTATTCCAGAACCACCTGCCTAGGTTGTGGGTGCTTTTGCATGAGCATTACAAGCAGTTGAAATAAATCATTTTTTTCCATTGATTATTTATTGTTAGGTGCTTGTATATATAATGGAGGAGATTTTTTTTTTGTTTCCATAACTTATTTTCTGTTCAATTTTCGTTTCAAAAAATTCAATTGTCCAATTTTGTGACATAACTAACTTGATTGTCTAATTTTTACCGAAAAATCACAAAAAACGTCGTTTCGACCACATGTAAATCATGTGCTGATAAAATTTGAAAGATTCTTATACCCTCGATGACGTGAACACTGACTATTTTTTTTCTTTTCTTTTTTTTTTTTATTTTTTAATTAATTAAACTACACGTGTGTAAATAATCCAACAAATAAAATTAAAACTAAAATTTACAATCTGTAAATTTAAGAACGATTAAATTTTACCGGCACGTGACTTGTATGTGACTTAAAATGACATTTTTAACGAATTTTCAGTAAAAGTTGAACCATGATTAGACAATTGATTTAATTGGACCATAATTTTTAATTAAAAATAAATATTTAAATTTTTTGGGAAAAAAAATGAATAGCAGATAAATATTACGGACCAAAAACCTTTTTTTCCAATAATGGAGATAGTCACTTTATATATCCTGAATAGTTGGCGTGAGTTACGCCCTCACGGGAAGCCACCTTTTTACCATTACTAATTTTGTTTTGTCTAATTTAATAGGATTTAGTCTTTGTCACACTTTTACTATGTGTTACACGTATCATAAATATAACTGTAACTAACTACTTTAATTGTGAATTTGTGATATTCACTAATATACATTTGGGCTTGGACAACTGTGAAAAATGACCTTGGAGAGCGGTTATAACCGCTCTCCAAGTAACAGCTGTCCAAGCTTGGACAGCTGATAAAAAACCGCTGTCCAAGAAATCGCACTTGGACAACGGTTTTCAACCGCATTGCAAGATGGGGTTCTTGGACAGCGGTTATTAACCGCTGTCTAACTTAATTTTTTTTTTTATAATTTCATTTATTATGTTAGATAGACAGCGGTTATTAACCGCTGTCCAATATCCTTTTTTTTATTATTAATTTATATTTTAAAAATCCTATAATAAAACTATAAACCAAAACTTATATATACGTCCAATACCATAAACCATAAACCAAAAATCTTATAATAAAACCATAAACCAAAACTTATACCACATATATATATACCAAAATATCAAATAAATAAACATACACATCATGAAATAAATAAACATACAATCATAAACATACGTCAAATACACCAAAAACATGAAATATATATCATGACAAATATATAATTTAATTACATGCTACCAAAATTTCAAACAACGATCACTCAATATCGTATGAATATAAGAATCGATTGTAAAGGTACCCCGTCCAATCGTTTTTCCATTTCTCCAGTCTTTTCTTAGAGTAAGACTTGAGCTCACATTCATAGACAAACTGCAAACAACGAATCAATCAATATAGTATGAATTTTTATTCAATCAATAATAATTTAAATAAATCGATAAATTTACTTACATTGAGAGGAATGTTCTTTCGAGAACCGCGGATTATATCTTCAATAAAGCAACACACAAAATGTCCACAATGTTCATTATCTCGTTGCCTCGGAACCTGTTGATTAACAATTATAATCACGTATTACAATTATGATTTCTTTCTATTAATTTGATAATTTACTAAATTAAATTTACCTTAATATTAATCGAGTTCACTTTATTTAACTTAGATCTTGAACCTTGACTTGGCGAATTCGATACATCATCATCACACTATTATTATTATTATTAAAAAATAAAAATAGATTAAATATGCATAATTTTAAAAGTAAAACAAATCATTGTATAGAATATTAAAAATTAACTTACGCTTCCATATATGAAACGAGATCAGGGCGATTTGAATAAACTTCATCCTGAGCTGGGTCCATAAAATACACACTTAATATATTCATTTGTATGGGCGACCAAAGACCCAATGGTTCCTATATTATATTGAGAATATTAAAATTAATCAGAATTTAGCATATATATGTGCAAATATTATAAACATGAATACAAATTTTAACGAAATGTTTATCACTCACCCCACATTTGTTGGCCAAAAAAATGAGATGGTCGCTCCCGGTTTGATTCAAAGATATGATTTGTAGGTCCCTAAGCAAGTTATGTGAGGCGTAAGTCTAGAGGGAGGGTGAATAGACTTAAAAAAAACTTTTCGTATGATCGGATCGGAAAAAGATAGCGGATGCTTTGATCGAGTCGTGAGTGAATCGATTCGGTCGATAACCAACTTCTATGAACGCCGGAAAGCAGATTCCGCAGAACTATCGATTAATCGATCGTCGGAAGCTTAAGTTTTACCCGTGAAAAACCGGTTTGTATAAATCGATTCAAGTTTTATCTTTTTAATCGGATGTGAGAAATCGGTCCGTCGGATCGAAGCTTGGTGTCATCTCGATCTTAACTTAGAATGTATGCGCTTTAAGATTGTGCGATGTGAGAGCGGATAATCAAAGCAAATAAAGGCACACAAGATTTATAGTGGTTCGGACAAAACCGGTCCTACATCCACTCTTCCCTTTCACAAGGGCACCAACTTAACCGACTTAACCGATGGACTTAGATTAGTGTGTTAGTCCAACACAAGAGACACCAACAGATGTTTTAAGAGTTCTCACTCAACGATCCCGTAAAATCGAAGATTAGAAACCCTAGATGAAATCTTGCTAAACAACTTATCCTAACTTGGGGGTTTGGGTAAGATTGTTTGAGGTTCCAACTATGAAATCTTTTCACAGATAAAACTTTCGAAAGCTAGATGAAAAGATTTCTTGCTAAGAACTTATGGGATGAACACAATATAAAATAAGCTTGTAGTTGTGTTCTTCGTGCGGAAATCTGACTATAGTTTGAGCTTCTTGATTATGTTGTTTGTCCCAGCATTTCCGTATTTCACTCTGAAGTGTGATCCCATATTTATAGACCTTGAGATCAAAGAGCCGTTGGAGAGCAATTTGAATCTCAGGCTATTTTTAGGTAGAGTTGCAGGCTTGATGTGACGTGCTTCAGGAACGGCATGGCTGAAAGTTTATAGCCGTTTGAGAGAGAGCAACATCGAATCCCGCGAGTATCAGCTCTGTTCATACGTGTCTCTTCCTTATTGGATGAAAGCCTTGCTTTGCAGTGTTGTTCCTCCAACTAAGGTTGGTATTCATCTTGTTCAGATCGCAGACGTATGATAAGATGAAACATCAGTTTTCATCTTATGAGCTGATCCGATCGATCCGAATCGATCGATCCACGATGGAGTCTTCGGCGCTGTTGACTTAGCTTCAATCGGCCGACTCTACCGATGTAGGTCTTCTGGTCTTATCTTCTGGAAGTCATCTGATCTTCTAGTATAGAGGTTTGAGCTTCATGACTTCCGCTGAGTTATCTGACAAGATCAGTTAGATCTGATCTTCCGTTCTGGTTTAGCGTTCTGCTCTGTCGGATATCAGCTTTCTTCTGAATCTTCAGATCTGACCTTTACATATTGAGTTCCCCCTCAATATGTGACCTATCTATTACATCAGTTTTTCTATACAATCATTATCAACTGGTCTCCTATAGCAGTAATGTAAACATCGATACCTAACAGTCGGTTGGTCCTATTACATGTGTTTTTGGAACTTTCATCAAAACTATAAATTTCCCAACAATTTCCCCTTTTTGATGAAACCAAAACCACTTGAGAAACCAAACAGTTGATTAGTATAGAATAGTTAAAAAGAAAAGTAATCAGAAGACAAAGAGATTTTGTCTTGGGATCAGAAAAAATAAACTTTTCATTAGATAAGATGATTACATGTTACATCGGAAAAGTTGAATTTAAAAACTGCTGATCCCTAGACGTCTTCTGAATCTTCACTCCTTGGGCTTGTATCCTTCTGGCATTTCTCTTTGGTCTTGTGGAATGTTGAAAATCTGATAGAGTTTCCATTTGACATCGGTTATGCGCTTTCTTGATCGCTTATCGTGATTTGCTCAAGATGTCAAAGTAGAATCTCTCAAATGCCGGTCTGTCAAATGAGCCATCCGCTTTTTCTTCTTTGAGTATATTATTGAGATCATACTCTTGGCGAGATATCTTTACATTTATAAGCTTGGCTTCATTTTCGAGATACTTGAGAAAGTCCGGATATTTATACAGAACCGGTTGAGGAACTCATCATCCGGTGATTCTTCTTTTTGGGACAAGATCAAGGACAAAGGCATCTAGAAGCCATTCACTTCGATCTTATTCCATTCCTCAAACCTCTTGGCGTGTCTGCGGATTTTTTTGGTATAATCTCGTCGACTCTTGCTGGCAACAGAGGTTCTGGTGCAGATTTTCCAGTTAATCCTTTCTTAGCCCTTGATTTGAACTTCTTTTTCAACCCTTCTGCTTGTGCCCGTTTTTCTGTCCTTCTTTCTTCTTGATTATACATTCTTTGGACAATTTTCTGACTAGCTCCTTATCACCTGATCGACTCGATTAGTCTTCCGGTGGCTTTCCCGGTGCGAGTGGCGGTCCAGATTTTGATGTCCCAAAGACCAGCAGACCTTTCTTGCAATTGAGCTTTGTCCATGGGCCTTGTCATCTGATGTGTCATCTGATGTGTCAGTTGGTTTCTCAGATCCTTCCCCCTTTTTGGTTTGAGCAAAAAGCGCATTGAGGTGGGAAGTCAGAGACCCAAAGTTGACTGACAATGCCTGATTTAAATCATTAGCAGATAAACCTGAAGATTGAGCTATTAGATTCGGACGATTTATGTCGGTTCTTTCTTGGCGATTTCCATTGTAGCGAGAGTGTCCAAATCATTTTGTCAAATTTCTCTTCGATAACTCGAGCCTTTTTCTCGTGCGCGTCGAGAAAAAAGATTGAGTTTCATCCACTGTTTCAACTTGTCATCAATCGATTTTTGTAAGCTTCAGCGGATTATGGTGGACATGGATTGGGAGAAGCGATCTCGATTGCCGTTTTGTTTGAGATCGATTTGTCTCGATCGATTAACACTCCCTCAATCTCTTCTTTCGGGAGATCTTTGAGACAAGATCCGATCTCTGAGGTTGATCGATGGTGATTTGGGATGTAGGAATTGGATCCATCACTTGATCGAGGTTGAGTTGTTTGTGCCTCCGGTGGTTGGTCGTGAAGCGCGGCACCAGTTCCACTTTCATCTTCTCGGCATTCACCATTTCGGCGTCTGTTTCGAGCTTCTTGGCGATCTCCGGCTTCTCTTCTTCGGCGGTTCCAACTTCCGTGGATCGAGCTTTCACAGATTTATCGGATATGAGCTCGGTGGTGATCCTTTGGCGGACTTCCTCATATCGAAGTCAAAATCTGCCGAACTCATCCGCACCACCCATCTGTTCAACAAGTAAGATAAGATCGAGAAGCTTTTTAATCGAGATCTCTCGGTGAGGATCTCCATGACTTCTTCTCTCGATAGCGGGATGGGCGACCTGGGGTTGTGGATACATCTCATCAATCTCCGATTCGGTTCTTAGTCCGACCATTTTTCGGTGATGGTCTTTGTTGATCTGGATGGGGAATGATGTCCAAATTCATTGGATGAGATGTGGAAGCTTCTGGTTGTGCTTGAATCGGCGGAAGTTGTGCGATTGGTTCAACTGCATGGGTTCTCGCCAGTGGCGGTTGTATCTGGTTCAGTTCATGAGCGGTGAACTAGCGGTAGAGATATGCTCTGCGACCTTTAGTCCGGCGGTGAATCGGCTTTTGAGGTTGAGGAGAAGTAGATTTATCAGCTTGTGCTTCTACCTCAGATCGTTCTGGCGAGCCCCTCAGTTGAGAAGCTTGCCTGTCTGATTCTGTTCTTTGTTGCGCAATGATCGTTTCAGCGCTTTTTTTTTCTTCTTCGACTCATCTTCTAGTGCTAGAGTCGGGGTAGGTTGCTTTGCTTTCTTTGGCCTCTTCTCCGGCCTTCACGGTTTTTCGTTTTTTTTACGTGGAGCAACCGGGTGTGGATGAGGCGGCTTCTTTGCTCTTTCCTTTCTTCGGCTTTTTTTTGTTGGAGTGGGCTCCGTGTCATCGTCTGGTGGCCCATATATAACTGAAGTTGATGAGAGGAAGGCATTGTAGGACTTCGTCCAATCTTGATTCCATTCAGCGCTTGGCAGTTTGTCTTTTAATATGACTGCAACCTTGTTGAGATTCTTTGATTCTCTTTTTCGTAAAGACACCGCTGGATTCATTCACTCCAAATTTTTTCGTGTTCTTGGAGCAAGATGGCTTTCGAGGAAGCCGTGCAATTGATGTTACGAGCCCCATCAATTATTCTTTGCCATCTTTGTACATTTTGGTGATGTGAGAGCATCTGGGCTAAATGAGATTCCCATGATCGTTCTTGTGAGAATGTCAAACAATAGATCTGTACTTTCTTTTGAGCATTGGCACGATGAATCCTATTTGTCGATGTTTGTCTGCGCCTCTCTTAAGAGCTCCCTCTCGATTTCTTCATCCTCATTCTCCTCAGAGTGTGGGGAGAGATTCGCCCTTTTGGCAAGTGAGCAGACGAGTGATATGCGCATTTGTCGATCGATTTCTTCTCCGTTGGTTTGACGACATCGATTCGTCTCCGGCTTTTTCGTATCCACACTCAAATTTTGCAAGAATTGAAGTGCTACATCAGATCATCGATTGGAAAGTGAGCAGAGCAATATGTTTCGATCCAAACTTTCTTGAGATTTGTTCCACCTCCATGGATTGAGAATCCTCGGTGGTTCCAACCCGAACGAACTTATCCTCGAAGATCTTTCGTTGCAGCCCGCATAATTGCACATGATCTTTCCAAGTCCATGAGTGGCCATCTACATGTGAGATAGACTCATTAAATTTGTGCATAATCAATATCAATATCATACTGCGGAAAACAAAAGGCAATGAAGCATAATTTCCGAAAAACAACTTTTGAAAACAATGTTTTTAACGGAAAGAAAGATTCATCATTAAGCTTTAAAAGAAAATATTACCAGATTCAAATTTTCAGAGACGATTTTGAAACGTAGAGTAAAATTTGAAGTTTTTCAATGAGAGTAATGCGAGTTTGTGAAGCAGAAAAACTCTGGTAAGGTTTGATGAATCTTTATATAGAGGCGGAGGGTACAATAAGACAAGATTTTGAAGATCAATCGTTTTGAAAAGATTGTACGCTCCAGATTTAGCGGTTTTGATCGTAGGGTTGGAAAAACGCACGTACACAAAACTTTTGGATTTAAAAGCACGATCAAGTAGCAGTTAATACATGTACCCCACGTCCGCATTAAATGATTTGCAGAGTACACGTCACAAGGATAGTGGGTACAGTAAGGCAAATAAAATCAGATACGATCCGATAAATAAATAAAGAACAAGAGAAGAGAGATGCGTATCTGGTTGACTGATGTTGTTATCAGTCAATATTACTTGTCAATGTTGATTCCACTTGTTGATCTTAATCATTCTGCCTAAGCCTTAAGAAATTTCCCAACTATGATCCTTTTAACTGATCTTCTCCAGTTGCGTCTGATTTGTTGAAACTTCAGGCTTGGCTGATCTTTCCTTGAGTACGTCTGATTTCCCTTTTTATCCGCCTTGATCAGTTGAAGTTCCCCCTTCAACTGATATTTCTGACATAGACTGATATATCTGATTTATTGGAGTTTCAAGCACAGCAGATCTCTCTCATCTGATCATGCTCGTAAGTAATCAGATTTTGGTTGACCTTATCTGATTCTTTTCAGATAAAGCCAATTCTTGGGATAAGTGTTACCGCCAAAACTTAGTCTAGAGTAGTAGCTTCTATTCCCTAAGTAGGCGTGATTGACATGCGTAAATATCGTCTGAATCTCTCGATATGTCAATCAACCGTAAATTTATCCAATTATCAGTCGCGTGATTTCTACACGCTGTCCTTTTGATGCAAATTTCTCGGATAGGCTTCTTGAACTGACAATTGCATTTGCATCCTTGCTTGGCCTCTATAAAATGGACCAATGTTTTACACAACATCACCCATTCACCATACTTATCTTCTTTGTAAGAATCATGTATCTTGGTGAACCCTTGTTTCCGGTGAGACTTCCCAAAAAAACACTTTTACACCCTTTTATATGGTTTCATCTTCTCAAATCAACCCTTTGCATCCCTCATTCTTTGTTTTCTTCATCATCTTCGATTTCACATACGATTGTCGCAAAAGCTTCTCTACCACTGTGGTGGCGGATCTGCTTTGTTGTAACCGAGAAGACACTTCTCCTAACCGTATGCACCTTGTGTGTCTATCCGGATGACGAAACGGAACCATCGGACTTAATCGGTATAAAATAAAGACATGTGCCCATGAGATCTGATGACCAACTCTTTGGCACACGTGCTCCATTTATCAGCTGGAGAGCCCTACTACTCCTCCTTTTAGGGCTCCTGGCTTAGTAATCTGTCAATGCCGCTCTCACTTCACTTGGAGAGTCCATCGGGTTTATGCATGGGATTACCTTTGAAGCCTCCCCCCTCACCCTGTTAAGTGGGGAAAAATGAGAGCGTCAGATTTCATAAAATCTCTCTCTCTTCCCCTCATTAACATTTAACTTATGAGTTCGGGTTTGGGTTTGGATGCAGGTTTAGGGTCCTAGGTTTAGGATTTTTGGTTAACATATGTACTGACCTCCGGGTCTTCTTGTACTTGTAACTCGTAATGTAACCTCACCTTCGGGTTTTTATCAATGAAAAGTTACATTATTTCATTTTGTTGTGTAAATTCACCTTTCTTATGCGATTGATAGCTTCTAATCTCTGAATCTTGCTTGTTGAATCACGAAGAAATACTATAACCAACTTGATTTAATCAGATAATCCTTTAAACTGAGCATTTACCTTAAATCTGATAAACCTTGAATCTGATCAGTTCCTTTAAACTGATAGACTTAAAATCTGATAACACTAAAATCTGATCAGTTCCTTTGGATCCGTAGCGAGTATGTCGATCGATTTTTTGCATATCGATCTCTTGAGATCGATTAAGATACCAAACTCAACTGATTTCTCTCGATCCGTTAGTCTCTTTAACCAAACTAGTTCGGAGAGCATTCCATCAAACATTTTTCGGTGACATTTCTCCAAGATCTAGAAGTCCTAGCTCATTGCATAAATCTCTGAATCTTATCTCAATTTAGTGGCTTGGTTAGAATATCACCTTACGTATATCAAGATGAATCTTTTCCATTCGATATTCTTCTTTTCAACGTGATCTCTTATGAAGTGGTGTCGACATCTACATGCTTGCATCTTGTATGTAGAACCTGGATTACGAGTGATTGCAATAAAGCACTATTATATCACGCGAATATAGGTACGTTCTTAGCTACAATGTTGTAATCCTCATTCCGACCGAGCCAGAGAGCGATTGGGAACAATGACTTTCCGCAGACCATATATTACGCTTGAGTTGTTGATGTCGCGAATCGATGTCCGCTTTTGAAAACCACGAGATCGCTTTTTACTTCCTAAGAACCGACATGTTCCCGAGGTTGATTTTTTCATCGATCTTGCAACCTCCATAATCGAGAATCGAGAATACCCACTAAGCTCTAGATTATCATCTGATGGGTAGAATAAACCAAGGTTTATTGTTCCCTTCAGATACTTAAGAATCCGCTTAGCTGCTTCTAGGTGGCTGACCATTGGATTTGCTCGAAACCGCACATACACCCTCGCGAAAAGTGATATACGGTCCTTTGGCGGTCGGTATAATAAAGATCCAATGAGAGCCCTATATTCCTTCCCCGATTTGTTTTTTTCGACCGGCCTCATCTGGATCCATCTTGAATCCGGTCATCATAGGAATTTTGGCTTCCTTGCTATTTTGAATTCCAAACTTAGCCAAAATATTCCTAGTGTACTTTGCTTGGCAGATGAATATCCCTTCCGAACTTTGTTTAACTTGGAGACCTAGAAAGTAATTCATCGACCCATCATGGACATCTCGAATTTCCCTTGCATCGGTTCTTTGAATCTTTCACATAGGTTCTTGTTTGGAGATCCGAAGATGATGTCGATCCACGTAAATCCCGAACCATCAGAATATCTTCTCCATCTTCTATTCGAATAAGGTTCGTCCCTTTGTTCCTTTAGTGAACCCACTTTCGATCAAGAACGAGAGAGTGTATCATACCGTGCTCATGAACTGTTTTGCCATAAAGAGCTTTTCTTAAACGATACACTTGGTTGCCTTTTTTCAAAGCCCGGAGGTTGTTCGACATAAACTTCTCCGCTAGTACCCGTTTAAGAAAGCACTCTTTACGTCCATCGATACACATGTGAACCCTCATGGGAAGCATACATTAAAAACCCGAATGGCTTCAAAGGCGGCAGCGATCGGTGCAAAGGTCTCATCGTAATCAATTCCTTCCGATTGTGAATACCCCTTAGCAACAAGTCTTGCCTTATTTCGGTGATAACATTTTTTCTCATCTCTTGTTCTTGAAGATCCATTTCGTGCCAATTACGTCTTGATGGCACGGGTGCGTCTACTAGTTCCCATACTTCATTTCTCTTTAACTGCTCCAGCTCCTCCCGCATGGCTAGAATCCGATTTCGTCTTGTAATGCTTCCTCGATTGTAGTAGGTTCCTTCATAGGCGGATAACAAAGAATACATGGCACTTTCACCAATCGATGTCTAGTTTTAATTTTATCGACGGGTCTCCAATTATCGATCGGTTGGATGGTGGTTATCCGTGTCCTTTCATTCGACGGCGTCGGTTTTGAGAACATCGTCCGTTTCGATAAAATCTTATTACTAGTGATTGGGAGTGGTGCAGGTTATGGTCCACTTGATAAGAACAAGTCTCGGTGATGTTGGAATCATCATGTGTCGATGTCTGCGTGAGAACTTCGAAGTTCCCCCGAACCGGATGGTTCGATTCTTCTTATCTCGGTGAATCACTTTTTTCATCGACAGTTGTTCGTACCTTAGGATCTCGATTGATCGGTGAATCGCCTAGATCCGGAATGTAAATTGATCTGATTTCGATCCTTTATCCTTGATCGTTAAATTGATTCATTTTCCGAATATCGAGTTCGGTAGATCGTACTTTTGTTCGAGGCAGATTTCTCTTGATCGAAGATGCTTCATCAAAGGTTACATGGGGTGTTTCTTCCACAACAAGGGTTCGTTTGTTGTAGAGACCGGAAGGCTTTTGCTAGATGAGGAATACCCTAGAAATATACCCTCATCGGACTTGGCCTCAAAGGTCTTCAACCCGACTTTTCCCATTGTTGTGTATGAAACACTTGCACCCAAAAACATGGAAGTAAGAAACACGAGGTTTTACGCCCTTCCACGGTTCATAGGGTGTTTTGTAGTGAGCCTTAGTCGGGAGACATCACATTTCTGCGTATGGCATGCAAAGCGGTGTTGATTGCTTCGCCCTTAAACGGTTTGGCATCGCATGTTCATTAACATTGTTCGGAAACTTCTTTGAGAGTTCTGTTTTCTCCGATTCATTACTCCATTCTTGTTGTGGCGTCCTGCGGTGATGTTTCATGTCAGATAACCAAACTTAGAGCAAAAATCAAGAATAAAGGAGTTTAAATTTCAGTACCTTTATCTCGATCGATTTTTTTACTCGACCGACACCCTTCTCATTTTGTAATCTTCTTAGTAGCTCGGGTATCTTGGTTGTCGCCTCATTCTTCTTATGTAAGAATATAACCTGTAAACTTGGAATAGTCATCCACGACACAGAGTGTATTTTGCGTCGTTGATATCGACCGTGTAATCGGTCCAAACAGATCCATATGAAGGTTGCAAGATCATTGGATGCCGGGTCCGAAATCCTTTGAATGAAGCTTTGACTGTTTTCCCTTCCGACATGCAAGACATGTCCGATCCTTTGAGAACACTTCATTCGGAAGTCCTTCCACTAGAGACATCCTGGTTATCTTATTAAGAGTTTTAAAGTTCGGATGGCTCATTCTTTTTGTGCAGAGCCAATGCGCTACTTTTGGAACTCTTAACAATCAGCATGCATTTCTTGGACAACTGTTCCAATCACCGTGTAGATCGTCCCTTTTCTTGAACGATTAGCAATATTTGTTGAGTGACTCGATTCTTGATAGTGCATTGATCACCGAGAACTCAACACCGAATCCGTTGTCGCGCAATTGTGAAACCGATAATAGGTTGTGCTTCGGACCTTCGACAAACGATACTCCGCCATTTGTACATCATCATTCTCTAAGGTTCGAACCCTTTGGTATAACCAAAGTTATCATCACGAAAGAGTACACGCGGGCCTTTTCGTTTCTATGTAGGAACCGAGGAGATGTTTGCTTCAATCATGTGCCTTGAGCATCCACTATCGATGTACCCGGATAGTTGCTTGCACACCTCCTTTGTTGGCTGGACCCACGCGAACCTCGCAATCGATCGGGTTTTAGGTACCCCTTCGGATTGGGTCCCGAGGGGTTAGGGTTTGATTTGGGGATCCATACAAACGAGCACTTCTATGGTGATCGGTCGGATCGAAGGCTCGATTTGTCTCTCAGACTGTCAACATAATCATACTTATCCTTATATGCTTTCTGATTTGTATGATTACTTGTGTGAACCTTGGATGACTTAGAAGACTTATGATTTACCTTTTCAGTTTGTCTTCTTTTTATCCAGTGTGGTTCAGGTGCAGTAGCCCTAAATTTCTGACTATAGGGGTAGGTACGACTGCTACCATCAAAAGATTCATATCCTTTTCGTGATAGATGGTTTCGTAGATTTACGAAGCATGCTTATTAGGCGGTGACCTTGGTTGGGTCTCAGATTAGACTTCCCTTTTGTAGGTTGTCTTTTCTGATTCCTGATCTGTTGATCAGGTTGAGGTTTCTTCAGAAGAACTGGGTTCTTCCGTTGATTCCTCGGCTGATGCTTTACCAGTTGGGGTCCATTTCTGTTCCCTTTCTGGTTAGGCACTTGCCTTACCTGCTCAACCCGGTCTCTTACCCTATTAGATACAAGTTTAGCTTTTGATGTATCTTTTTCAGAAATTCGATTACACCTTTCTGAGATGAATCAGTCGGGGCTTTTGAGGATGTGGAGGGTTTCTCATAGCCAAGTCCCTCCTTATCAATCTTTACTCGAAAATAGGCGTTCATGTCTTTAACGGTTTGAGATGATTTTGAAAAAACATCTATTTTCTTACGCAGATTGTCCTCAGAGGATTTCAGACTTTCATGCATTCGGAATAGCTCATCGAATTTTGCTTGCAAGATTTTGAAGTCATCAGCTTGCTGTCTGTTAATTTCCATCTGTTCTTTGATCTGCTTTTCCTGATCAGAAGCTTTAACTTTGAGAATTTTAAATTCCTCAGTTACCTTCTGAGCAGTTTCAGCTGATCTAAGTTCAGAGGTTTTTCTGAGATCATTTTCTTCAGCAAGCTGATTATTTCTGATCCTCAGCTTATCATTCTCAGCTTCCACAATAGCATAAGTTTCTACTGCATTGGAGAGATCTTCAAGCAATTGCTCTGAGTAGAGCTGCAGTCAATCTCCAAAGAGGTGTCTAATGATAAGCGGTGTAGAAGCGAGCGAAGGGGGTTTGGAGGTTACCTGATTTGGTCCTCCCCGCCATCGAGGCAAAGTTCATTATCGTCTGATGAGAATATCAGATCTTCACTTTCATAGAAGTCGACCTTTCTTCGATCGAGCGTAAGTCTTCTCAGAGGAGTATCAGGAGTCCTCGGAGGGCGATAGGAATCGTCAATTCGACGTAGAACCATGGCTCTTCGTCTCTAAATTTTTGCTCTCTTTTGTTCCTCTTTTCTTCCCTCTCTCGGCGTCCAGTGCGGCGTGTCTGCTATAGTGACTGGCTTCTCACGATTGAAGCACGCGCCTGGATCCACTGTTCCCTTCCTTCGGGTGAATCACTCTCTTCAGATGACCTATCGGTGATTTCCCTTCGATAGTAGTCTGAGTTTCTTCTATCTGATTGGTTATCTCTTCCTTCCTTTGTCTGACTATCTCTTTCCCTTTCATCTCTGTGATCCCTCCGATCATCAGATCTGGTTCTTTCTGGAGATCTATTGTCTGATCTCCTATCTCGATCCCCGGTATGTTGATAGTCCTTATAAAATCTTCGATACTTACCAAGTTGTATATCGACTTCTCAAGCTTTCGGTAAGCAACGCGTCTGTTACCGACTTAATATATTTCCAATGGGTTCATTGGCCTTTGTTCTGCTCATGGTTGCCTTGAAAGCAACAGATTTTGAAGTCGAGGTTTCAGCAGGGGCCTCGTCTTCATCAGCTTGACCTCTTTCAATCAGGTCGAACTCGTGAGCTTTAAGACTCAAGAACAAGCTACTAGGTTTCATTCTTGAAATGTCACGGCAATCTTTGATTACCGCGGACCTTCATGTCCCACTTCTTGGTGAGAGACCTTAGGATCTTATAGTTGATATCTTTATCATCATCTCTACCAAGTTCTCGAAGCTTGTTTATAGACATTGTAATTCTTCCATCGAGTTCGTTGATGGTTTCGTTTGGCAAACATCTTGGTTTCTCGAACTTCACGGTTGAAGACTTGAAGGCGGTGTCTTTTATCTATTCATTTCCTCGCAGATCTCGGCGGAGTATCCCACATTGCTTTCGCAGATTTGAGATACTTAATCTTCTCTTTGGTGACCTTATCCATTGTCTTCATGATGATATGTCTTGCAATGGTGTCAGTATGTATGATTTTTCTTTCTTACGTGTCCATCGTCGGTGGGCTTTTTTTCGCACAAGACTTCGTGGGGAAAGTGCGGATCCTCCCGATTGCGGGATTGTCGTAGTAAATGATGATGGGTCCTCTCTCGATGACTTCCATCATTACGCTTAACCGATTGAGCCTAGATGGTTGGACATATATATGGCCCAATCTGCGCATACTCATCAATAGAGAACTTCGGCAGATCATGATACATCGGATGTGTTATCCATGCCGAGTGATTTTGGAAAATGAATGAGTTTAAAAACGGTTTTCAAGATCGGTTCGGATGACCACAATGACACGAGTCATTGGTCGGAAGAACCAACCGCTCGATACCACTTGTAGGTCCCGAACGGGTTATGTGAGGGCGTAAGTCTAGAGGGAGGGTGAATAGACTTGAAAAACTTTTTCTTGGCGGATCGGTGTGCGGCAGATAGCCCCGATCGAGAGGCGAGTGAATCGATTCGGATCGATAACCAACTTCATCGAACGCCGGAAAGGCGGATCGGTTCGGTAACTATCGATTAAGCGATCGTCGGAAGCTTAAGTTTTACCCGTGAAAAACCAGTTTGTATAAATCAGATTCCAAGTTTTATCTTTTTAATCAGATGTGAGAAATCAGGTCCGTCGGATCGAAGCTTGTGTCATTATCTCGATCTTAACTTAGAATGTATGCGCTTTAAGATTGTGCGATGTGAGAGCAGTTAATCAAAGCAGTAAAGGCACACAAGATTTATAGTGGTTCGGACAAACCAGTCCTACATCCACTCTTCCCTTTCACAAGGGGCACCAACTTAACCGACTTAACCGACTGGACTTAGATTAGTGTGTTAGTCCAACACAGTACACCAACAGATGTTTTAAGAGTTCTCACTCAACGATCCCAGAAATCAGTACTAGAAACCCTAGACTGAAATCTTGCTAAACAACTTATCCTAACTTGGGGGTTTGGGTAAGATTGTTTGAGGTTCCAACTATGAAATCTTTTCTTGCGTATAAGCAGCCTGAAAGCTAGATGAAAAGATTTCTTGCTAAGAACTTATGGGATGAACACAATATAAAATAAGCTTGTAGTTGTGTTCTTCGTGCGGAAATCTGACTATAGTTTGAGCTTCTTGATTATGTTGTTTGTCCCAGCATTTCCGTATATCACTCTGAAGTGTGATCCCATATTTATAGACCTTGAGATCAAAGAGCCGTTGGAGAGCAATTTGAATCTCAGGCTATTTTTAGGTAGAGTTGCAGGCTTGATGTGACGTGCTTCAGGAACGGCATGGCTGAAAGTTTATAGCCGTTTGAGAGAGAGCAACATCGAATCCCGCGAGTATCAGCTCTGTTCATACGTGTCTCTTCCTTATTGGATGAAAGCCTTGCTTTTAAAGTGTTGTTCCTCCAACTAAGGTTGGTATTCATCTTGTTCGGATCGCAGAGCGTATGATAAGATGAAACATCGATTTTCATCTTATGAGCCGTCGATCGATCTGAATCGATCGATCCACCGATGGAGTCTTCGGCGCACATTGACTTAGCTTCAACCTGGTCGACTCCTACTGATGTAGGTCTTCCGGTCTTATCTTCTCGAAGTCATCCGATCTTCTAGTATAGAGGTTTGAGCTTCATGACTTCATTGAAGTTATCGACAAGATCGATTAGATCCGATCTTCCGATTCGGTTTAGCGTTCGCTCGTCCGGGATATCGAACTTTCTTCCGAATCTTCAGATTCGACCTTTACATATTGAGTTCCCCTCAATATGTGACCTATCTATTACATCAGTTTTTCTATACAATCATTATCAACTGGTCTCCTATAGCAGTAATGTAAACATCAGTCAGCTAACAGGTCTGACTGGTCCTATTACATGTGTTTTTGGAACTTTCATCAAAACTATAAATTTCCCAACATGATTAACTAACTCATCCATGGTCTGTACCCTATCACCCAATATGCAAGACACCTGGGGGGAGACGAAGGAATACATTCCACTTGCTCGTACATCTCTGGAGAGATATACCTCACCCAAATATCTTTAACCAACATATATACGTTAATTAATATTTAAAAAGAAAATTAAACTATACAGAAAGTGAATATTGAGAATTAGTAAACACATACCTGAGGTAAAGGGCTATGGTGGTTGCACTCAACCACTCGTCATTCAAGACTTGGCAAGACATGTTTCTCATCGATTTAATTCTTGGAAAGTATTCTGATGAAAGTGAGCAAGCATGGGAACTGTGACGATCTCGAAAGCATTAGACGATACCATCCGGTGCACCCTAGACTGTACATAATCATCGTGATCTAAGTCTTAGTCATGGGATAACCAAAGTCGAGCGCAATGAGTCCTCGTTCTCCCTCCATTTGCTTCCACGACACCCTCGATTTCTCTTTTTTTGTGGTGATTTCTTAAGAGGCATTTGTGGTGTCGGCAGATTCTACAATTAATTTGCAATATTATTTAGAACCACAAATAAGATAATGAACTTTAATAACATATATTTTATCCTCATGGTGCTAGAGACCAAGTTGCTCGGCCATTCGATGAAGTGCCCGACCGTTGTTCCGATTGTGACGGCTTCATCGATTGGTTTTGGCACCGCTGAATCCTCTTGTCCGATTACGGGTACATCAAGTGTGACCCTCACGAAACCAGGAGTGATGGGATGACCATGAATCATTCCATGGGAGCAGTGCAACGTTCCTGTGGCCACAAACCGATCGGGATCCTCCAAATAAAGGTAGCAAAAGGTCATTGGCTGTTCGAATAAAATATTTAGTTAGAAAATTTTAATACACTAGTCTTTAATTAAAACAAATGTGAGACATGCATATCTGATACATGAGAGACGTTTTGAAGTGCCTCAATAAAGTCGTCCCTAGGGTTAGCTGAAAACATAGCATTAGCGACACTATGTTCACAGCTTGGTCCACTCGACGACATTCCGTGGCTCGTTCTTCTCTCGGACCTCAAATGTTCCACATCTTTAGACAACTTGGCAACCTGTTCCATTAGTATACCCACCATATTCATGGCTTGAAGACCAGTGTCATTGCTAACGATGTCTTAAATCACGCCATATCCGACTCAAGTAGCGGCGGGATGCTCTCTGGCGACCTATAGCGAATCCCAAACAGATCATCGGGGGCCGATAATGCGGATGTCGTCAAAGGCGTCATGGTCTGAGATAGACGCCCCTGAATCACAAAAACAAAAGATTATTATTTAATTATTTGTTTATAAATAATAGTTTGTAATTGAAAGATAAATTAATGGATAGATTACCACTTCTTCGATGATGTGTTGTGCACTAAGATCGTGAATATTCCCGTCTCGACTTTTTTCGATAGTGATGCGAAATAAGTCGAAATGGGTAACGATAAGGCTCACTCTCTCCGCTTTTTCTTTTTTTCTTCTTTCTACGATAGTGATGAACGTGTTCCTTTATTAGATATATTAAAAGTGAATATATAAAAAAAATTAAAAGTTAGGATTTTGATCTCACCATATTTTCTCTTATTCGTGCATAACCTTTGTTCGAGCCACGATATCGTGCCTCCATCGACTTGGCTTGATCGCGATTTTTATTCTTCGATTCTACAGTATAATAGAAATATGATAAACACTGAAAAACTATATGCATTAGAAATTGAGGAAATGACATTGATCAATTTTACCTGGAAATCATCCTCCATAGCTCTACTCACAAACTCCTCCCAGTATGGAGCCACCATAGGGCTATTCTGATACGCCGGAGGCGGACTAATCGAGTAAAGACCAGTTTCCGGATCTCGTGTGTTACTTCTCAACCAAGTCCGAAAATTCTTGGCCATTACTCGACTTGCGATAATATTTGCTTCTTTTTTTTGTGTGGTCAAGACCTCTGAATGTAGTCTATACCCATATAACATAACAATTTAGTAAATTTAAGGGTCATACTAAAACTTTCAATAAATATATAATTAACATACCGTAAGTTCGTCCCATATTCTTTCCTTCAAAGGAGTCAGTTTGGGGCTACGCCGGTCCTTGGCTGGCAGCACGATAGGGATCACGCTCCTGACTGCAGCTCCAATGTAGAAGGACAACGACTCACTCTCTTTTCCTATTGCCTGTCCAAACTGATTGAACGATAACTGCAATAACATAGTATTTAATTATGTTCAACGATCAATCAATATATTTATCGATTTCAAAATGTTCAATTGTAATAAAATTACCTGAAGTGTTTTCTCCTTGCTATGAGCTCTCTTAATAGATGACATGGTGACTATACCCCAAGTGCGCTTCTCCCCGGAGCTACTAGTGGTGGTGGGAGCATCAGTGTCACACTCTCTCAAGTCATCAGGATGCTGTCGATCATATGCACCATGATCATATGCCCCATGATCTCCATCAGAATATCCATCATCATCTCCATCATCTCCGGGATATGGCAAACGAGACATGATCCTGTAAAGCAGAAGAAACAACATTTAATAAACAAAAAAACAAACAATATTCAAAACTATGCTTAAATCCTCACACAAGCATATTATCAAACACCTTGAGTGCATCAATTGTTCATATCTAAATTAGCATAAAAAATCAAGCCAAGCCACACAATATATATTCATCTCTAACAAGTTGTTCATCTCTAACACTAACAACATTAATCCTAATAAATTAACACTAATTTATGTTTAAATCCTCACACAAGCATATTATCAAAAACCTTGAGTGCATCAAACACCAATATATATAAAACAATATACATACACCAATACATTCAACATGATATATATACCCCAATATACATGATATACATATATACACCAATATACATACACCATACATACAATTAAACAAAGCCACTAACAACAATTAAACAAAGCCGCACAATATACATATATAAACAATTAACAATATATAAACCAAGCATCAATTGTTCATCTAACAACAATTAATCCTAACAAATTAGCTAATTAATCAAACCAAACACAATTATATAAACATTTAATCCTAATATATATATATATATACTAACATATATATACATATACACAATATTAATTCAATATATATATATATATATATATATATAGAAAAGAAAAATTACCTATGGAAGGAGAAAGCTAGGCGGCGGCGACGGCGGCGGCGGTAGGGGAGCTTGGCAACAAGGCGACGGCGGCGGCGGTAGGGAAGGACGCGCGGCGGATGGTTCGATTTGGGGGAGAGGGAGGAGGAGGCTAGGGCTTCTGGTTCGCGATTTGGAGCTAATGGGAAGGCGACGACGGCGGTGGAAGGGGAGAATGCGCGGTGGAGTTCGATATGAACAATTGTTAGATAAATGATGTGGCGGTCATTTGATAATGTAGTAAATGATGTTATATTAATTATTGAGGTAAAAAGCAAAAGTTTTTATGTAAAAAACACTCATGTGTTTTTTTTTTTTTGAGAGATAAAAATTAAATTAAATAACACAAGCACAAGGGGTACTCGAATTCCAAACCATACAAGTACAGTCTAGATATTGTCCTGAGAACTTACAACTTAATCGGAATACATTCAAGAGGTTGAGAATCCCACATATAGAAAGGAGAAACAAAAGATAATGGGTAATGAGCACGTATCCACTTCCACGAGCAGAATTTAATTCCATCGATGAGCTCGTCCAACGTATAAGGAATGTCCTTGAAGATAAGCCTAATATGGACTTTCCAGATTTTCTAAATTGTCGCTTACCATATCAATCCAAACATCTTTCTCTTGACATTGCCATCTTCAGAATCCACAAACTCAATAAAGTGATCACGAGCAACAGACGAATAGAGTAAGGGTTTGTCTAGCCAAATACCAATAGCTTACCACACAAGAAGAGCCACCGGGCACGAGAAAAGAAAATGGTTAGATGACTCCGTCGGCCACAAGCACATTGAGCACATGCCAGTTCCCACGCCATCACAAATACCACGTTTGAGCAAGTAATCCTTCGTGGCTAATCTTTCGCGAACAGTCTTCCACGACAAAGCAGAAATTTTTAGCTGGAATCACCTTCCATCACAATTTCTTCCATGGAAAGAACCACTCGTCGTCAGCAGGGGTGGCCTCCACGATAGCGTCGTACATCACTTTGGTCGAAAAATTGCCCTTAGTCGGCCCTTACCACCACCATGAATCCGCCACATCCGAACGTACTTTGTGCCTGGAAACACACTGCCAAAGGTTCTAGAACTCAAAAAAATCATTAGTATTCAACTCTCTAACCCACTGAAAGACCCAAGACTCACTCTCACCATCTCACATACTCCCGACTGACTCTCTCTTTTGAGTTGATAACTTGAACAAACACGGAAACCTATCTTTCAAACGAAACCTACCCTCAACCCATGGGTCGACCAAAAATGATACCTTACAACCACTACCCAAAGAAAACCTTATCCTATCCCGAAATAGACTACCCACAGAACTCCACCATAAATCATATAGATCTTTCCACCAAAGTGACCAATTCTTATCAACTAAACTCAACTCAGATACCCACTGAAAAGACTCACATTTAGACTCAATGACACTGACCCATAACAATCTCTCCCCAGACATTCACTGCCACAACCACTTACACAATAATGCTTGGTTAAAGGACTTGATATCTCTCACACCTAAACCACCCTTAGACCTACCACGACAAACCGACTCCCATTTGACCCAAGCAGTTTTACGACTCGTCCCTTCCCCCCCCCCATAAGAAATCCCGTTGGAGTTTTATCAGGGTTTTAATAACACACTCAGGGGCTTTGAAGAAGGACAGATAGTAGACTGGTAGAGCTGACAAAACCAAATTTAACAACATGAGGCGACCTCCAAATGATAGATACCGTCTTTCCCAACCTGATAGTTTCTTACGGAACCTGTCCACCAGTGGCTTCCACACTTTTTTTTTCCTGAAATTGGCTCCAATCAAGAGACCCAAATATGTGAACGGGAGCTTACCAATTTTGCATCTTAATACGTCCGCGATAGCCTCCACATGCTGATTTTCCAGGTTAATTCCATGAATGGAACTTTTGTGAAAATTAACTTTCAGTCCGGAAGCCAACTCGAACAGCCGAAGAATTTCTCTTAAGCACATAACATTCTTCAGGGACGCTTCACCAACCAACACTGTATCATTTGCAAATTGCAGGTGGCTGATCAAAATCTTTTTCTTCCCAATCTCAATTCCATCGAACCCCTTTGTATCTACCGCTTTTCTCAACAAACAACTCAGCCCTTCAGCCGCAATTAGAAAAAGAAACAGGGAAAGAGGGTCCCCTTGTCTTATTCCTCTTTGGAGTTGGAAGTCACCCATCGTGCTCCCATTCACCAGAACCGACAACGATGCAGACGAGACACAACCTCTGATCTATTTCCTCCATCTCCAATGAAAATGCATGCCTCTCATCATGTCATCGAGGAAATCCCATAAGATCGAGGTTAGGCTTTCTCAAAATCCACTTTGAACACGAAGCTATTCTGTTTTTTCTTTTTCATGAAATCCACCGCTTCATTCAAAACCTAAATGCTATCCAAAATCTGTTTCTTACCCACAAAAGCGGACTGAAACTCCGAAATTACCAAATTCACCACCTTGGCCAATCTGTTCGCCAACACCTTTGACACAATTTTATACATACAACCAATCAACAAGATCGGCCAAAACTCTGACAAGCAACTAGCAACGGGCTTCTTCGGTATGAGTGTGACAAAAGATGGGTTCCCACCTTTCAAAATCCTCCCATTCTCGTGAAAATCAGCCATGAGTAACATGATATCAAACTTCAAATTGGCCACATTTTCTTCATGAACTTGAAAGTAAATCCGTTTGGCCCCGGGCTCTTATTCCCCCCACAGTTCCACACGACTGACTTCACTTCTTCCTCGAGAAATGATCCCTAAAGAATCGGAATACCT
This sequence comes from Stenogyne calaminthoides, assembly GCA_037126765.1. NCBI lineage: Eukaryota > Viridiplantae > Streptophyta > Magnoliopsida > Lamiales > Lamiaceae > Stenogyne > Stenogyne calaminthoides. Next base: position 14,090,290 of record JBBCBC010000018.1, read on the forward strand.
CTCCTTTTACTGTCTCAACATCTTCTACCCACACTCCATCAATAATCAACCCATCAACTCAGCCCTCTTATTCCATAATTGCATCAACAAAAACACTCATGTGTTTCAATAAATACATAAAACTCCTTTGTGTTTTATTAAAGTCTATACACTCTTTCTTTTTTTCCAATTCTGTTAAAATTAACGCCATTAAATTTCACTTTTAGACTGTAGTACAAAGGGTCGTCCTTCATCTAGAGAAATTAGGACTCTACTCACCAAGTTCTCCATCTCGTCAACTCATGTTCTTCTTCTCATGATTAGTTCTTCACCTATCACTAATAATATTTTTTTTTTAATGTAAGTCATACTCTTCAGTTATTGCTATTAATATACCCCTGTTGTAAGTGATACTCTTCAATATCATGAGTAATATCATTTCTATAGTAATAAATCATACTCTTCAGTTATCACGACTAATACCCTTTAATAATATAAGTCAAATCTTTTAACAAGTTTCACGAATTCTTTATGTGAAACTTGGTCACTCTATACTTTGCCAAAATTAATTTGTACGAATGGATAAATTCGGATAGATAATTAGGAACATATATGTATTAATACATGACAAATATTAATATGTATCAGTTGCACTATGTAGCTCACATGCATTTTTAAATCAGACCCATACACTACAATTGGGGGCAGATATATACCATTTTAGCTCATTTTTTGATTCGTGTCTATTTCCCTTCTCTTCTCTCCCAACAACTGTGAACTAACTCTGCGTGACAGAAACACTGTGAATCGCGATGAAAACTCTATGAATCACGAGGGATTTAACGCCTCATTGAAATTGTCATTTAAACTACCATTTTCCCTGTATCGTCCTTTTTAAAAATATATATATATCCGTCATTTCCGGCGATCTCATTTGTTGGTCTTTTTCTTGGAAACCATGTAACATGAGCGATGTGATTAAGCAGAGTTCAATAGCATTTTGGTTGCTCAGGACTGATTTCTTGCGATTTTGGGGTTTTTCTGAATAATTGTGAGAATTTTTTTATGAGAGTTAGTTTGAATAATAGTGAGAGTCTTACTGAATAACGGTGAGAGGTTTTTTCAATAATAACGGAGAGTTTTTTTTTTTTGAATAAGCGTGAGAGTTAGTTTGAATAACATTGAGAATTTTACTAAATAACAGTGAGGGTCTTACTGAATAACAGTGAGAGTTTTTCTGAATAACAGTGAGAGTTTTACTGAATAACAATGAGAGCTTTTCTGAATAACAGTGAGGGTTTTTCTGAAAAACTGTGAGAGTTAGTTTGAATAACAGTGAGAGTTTTACTGAATGACCGCGAGAGCAGTGCATGACGACGCGAGAAGAGTTGGAATGACCGCTAGAGTAGAGCGCGATGGCGCGAGAACAATTGAAATGACCGCGAGAGCAGCAACGCGACGAAGCGAGAACAACGACTAATGAACGTGGAATGACTGAATCAGCGGTGTGACAACGCGAATGAGCATGGAATGACATTAAGGGCGAAAATTCGGGTCAACCCATCCATCAAAACGGGTCTTATTGAATTAAAGTTCCTGGTTCACAGGAGTATTACTCATAGGGTTTTGTTTTTTTTGTTGGAATTATTATTCTTTTTTTTTTCCTGTAATGAGAAAATATAATGTAGGGTTCTTGTATTTATTGTTCGGTAATATGATTTTTTATTTTTTTTTTGCTTTCTTGTTCTTTTTTAATATCTGTTCAATTTATTAATTTCTTAAAGTTGTAATATATATATAGAAGAGTGAGTGTGACTAAACTGATGCTTATCTGAAAGCCTTAAGCAATCTTATGTTTACCTAAAAAATTTAATTAATTACCATAAATGAAGATTTGGTTGATTGTTTCACCCACGTAGATTTCTTAGACAAAACCTTGAGTGCAATATTGGTTACTATGATTTATGTGCAATTTGGTCCAATTTGGCCAGATTTTAATTTTTTTAATTTTTCTCGGGCCAGGCCTGCTTCTCCTGCCTTCCGGATTTCTTCCTCGCAACAGACGTCGCAATCAGATCTCGTTGGTTTTCATAGCGTCGTGTTCTAGATTTTCTCTTCTCTTATTCTTCTTTTTCTTTTTTTCTCTTCGTTATTCAGATTCTTCTATATTCTTCTCGTTTTCTTCAATTCTCATCCTTGCAAATTCACAGGTCCTTCCGTTCTTTTTTTCTCAATTTTCTAGCGCAGTTTTTCAAAATACTTATGCACGCTTCTCACGTTCTTTTAAATTTATAATTTTGGACCAAAGATTTTGTTTCGCTCTTGTAATGATTTATATTCATGTGGTAACACATTTTTCTTCATAGGGTAACACTTTTTTTATCATGTAGTAACACATATTTTTTTAATAATATGTAACACTATATACATCCATTCATAATACTATGTAAATACTCATGTTTACCTTACGAACGTCATTCATGTGTTATGTTATGTTTTAATATGTGTTACATAAGGTATGAAGTTTTTGCAGTACAACAATGTAGTAACATTTAATTGTTCGTTCAATAACACATGGAGAATGATAATGTAATTATTTTTTTAAATGATAATGTAATTTTTATTTCACGTGGTAATACCTTTAGTTTCTATAAGTAACACACTTTTTTCATGTAGTAACACAATGATGTAGTAACACCCAAAAACTTGACAAAAATAAGCAACATTAAAAAAATTTGTTTCCTTAAGTATCACACTTTTTCATGTAGTAAGAGTTGAACATTCAACCAAATACATTCATAATAGATCTGAACCATTAGGCTACAACACAAATATAATAAGGATATCCTTCTATAAATATATATTATGTCGTCGACTACTTTGACCGCCTTTAACCCACGCCATGACCCGCGAGATTTGACAAGTTTTGCCTAAAATATGTTATATTACATATATGATTTTTGTGCAATATTTCACAAGAGATTCACTCGACTTTTTGTTCAATTTTTAGATGGACACATTCAAAAGAGTGACTCTACATGTATATTTTTCAATTGATTATGTTTTCCAGTATTTGATACAAGGTTTGGATTTTTATGTAGTTATGTTTCGTTATGAAATTAGGTATGCTTTTCAATAGTTAGTAGTATAAATATTAGGTGTGTTGGGAGATGAATTTAAATAAAGATTTTGATTAGATCCCAAAACCCCTGAGTATGACATGTTTCAGGATAATCTTGATAGTATAGGGTCAAGTTTCAATTTATCAGGATGGTCTGCACCATGTATAGTCAGCAGACTTAGTTCAGGATAGAATAGGTTTCTCTTGTTTGTCTAAAAGATCAGAAGTATCCTGAAGACCAAGCTATACTGAAGAACTAAAATGTACTGAAGGATCAGTATAAACCTGAAAATCAGTATAAACCTGGAGATTTGAAGACCTGAAGATTAAAAGACCCTGAAGATCAGAAGAACCTGAAGACTCTTTTGTACTGAAGTAACAGAGCCTGAACATAACACTTAGAGATAAAATAATGTTTGTTCATTCTGAGTACATGCAAAGAGAATGTTATACGTTCGTGGACACTAAGGTTAATATCAACTCAGTGTTGGTTGACTAAAAGAGCCGTTTTTGTTGTCTCTATTCAAAGGAAGAAATTGACCAATAAGGAGGCGACAACAGCGTACTTTCCTGACACTGAAAGTGACATTTGTCTGAAAAATGTCAGCATAGATATTTGTCTTATTCACAGAAAATGGTGATTGGCTGCGTGTCTGGATATTTCCTATTACATGCAAGGGTACGTTCAAAACCTAATAAAGTCGTTCATCATATACTCAAAGAAGAAATCCAAGATGCTATCTCTCCAACGGATAGTTTTCAAAGGAAGACTTCTTGAAGAGTTCCCTATAAATACCAGTGATCTTGAACACTTCAAGGCACGGGAAATCAAAGCAACTCAAGAGCTCATACGTATTCAAGCATTATTGTGAAGCACTCGAAACCCCTTGAATTTCCCAAGTGTTTCATCATAGAAGAGAACTCATTACTAAGCCTAGAATTAAGTTCTTACCCAAAGCTTAGTCTTAGAGATATCCATAGCCTTTTTACTTGTGTTCTTAGTGTAAAAGGATATCTCACCTTAGTTGGAAACCAACCAAACCCCAAACCCTTTGATTAGGTAGTTTGTGTGTGTAGTAGTTGGAAGAGAGAAGAGTTGTAAAGAGTTAGTAAGCTGTTGTGGTCAGTCTGAAGACTCTAGAGAAGAAGTTAGTAAGTTGATTGTTCAGTCTGAAAGCTTGTGTGTGTTTTGAGTTAGTAGGCTGCAGGAGTTCAGTCTGAAAGCTCGTAGGTGATAAGTTAGTAAGCTGCTAGGAGTCAGTCTGAAAGCTTGAGGTAGTAGAAGAAGTGTGTTAAGGAATTTCTCTGAAGATCAGAGAGAGTGGACGTAGGAGCTTGAGCCTCTGAACCACTATAACTTGCTGTGTTGTTTTGCTTTCTGCTTTGCATTGTTATCTGTTGCATATTTCACTGAAAGCATTTCTGATATTCAGTTGGAATCAATCCACTTAACTTGCATTAATTTGAATCACAGCCTTAACCACTGATTTCTTAAGGAAAGATTTTCAGCATACTAAAACGAGTATAAACTTAGGGCCTACACATTCCGCACTTTAGATTAGCTAGTCTAGATAGTTGTCAAACTGATAAACTCTTATGAGTAGTCAGTAAGATTATTATCTAGTCCAAGCTTATTTGGACTCTGTAGATTCTCAAGGATCAGTTGAGTTAATTTGAAGTTTCTGAAAGCCGCTCAGGGTTATTTGTCTCAGTAGACTCTTGACTCAGGGCAATTTGTGTTTCTCAGGACTGAATCTCAGGACAACCTGACTCACTGCTCTCAGTTAAGTTTTAAAAGTTGAAAATTCACTATACACGTGTATTCCCCCCCAATACACGTGTGACACTCGTTTACACCGGGACCAACAAGTGGTATCAGAGCAGTGGTTCTAACTGACAACTTGCTTTGGTAGCCATAGTCTGGTTTGCTTAGAGACTTTTGTGGTCTACTGAATAGATCTTACTGATGATATCTTACAAGGCTATTTCATCAAGCCTTCCAAGAAACTACCTATGTTCTCAGTTGAGAATTATGATCTATGGAGATTGAGAATGCAGGCACACTTGTACTCAAAACATGAGAGAATGTGGAGAGTTGTGTCTCAAGGACCTTTTGAATACAAGGTTGTTAATCCTAGATCTACTGATGCTGAAAAAACTGATCCAAGGGATGAATTTCCCAAAATTGATGACCAACTCACTCCTGAGGAGAGAAAATTGGTTAACATGGATTATATTGCTAAAGATACTCTTTATAGCACTATTGGTGATGGTGTTAAGGGATGATTTCTCACTGTGAAACTGCTAAAGACATTTGGGACACACTTGCTATAATGTGTCAAGGCACTGATCATATCAAGGAAAACAAACTATTTGTGGCTATTGCCAAATTTGATGGTTTTGAAATGGAAGATGGTGAATCTATTGAAAGACTTGAAGTCAGATTCACTAGTATTATGAATGATCTGAGTGCTCTTGGGAAAAGATATCCCAAAAGAGAAATTGTACTGAAAATACTTAGAGGACTATCTAAGAAATGGGATATTCATGATGTTGTGATTGAGAACACCAAAGATATTGCTTCTATGCCATATCAACAAGTTTTCTCTGAACTGAAAGCATATGAGTTTGTGATTGATAAGAAAACAAAGAAATCTGACAGCAAAGATGATACTTCATCTAAGAATGTGGCTTTCAAAGCACAAGGAAAATCTGTAACTCTAAAGAACCTGAAATCTCATCTAACAAAATGCAGGATGATAAGGATGAGACAATTGCTCTGATAGCAAGAAGGTTTGAGAAAATGAACCACAGATTTGTAAAATATAAGAGGTATTATAAAAATACCAAGTACAGGGAACAGGAACAACTCAGAAGCTGAAGAAAAGTCTACTGATAAGAAGAAAGACTACAAAGCTGAAGGATCTTCATCCAAGAAGAAGGACTACAAATCCAAAGAGGAAAATAATCAGGATGATGATACCAACAGATGCTACAACTGCCAGAAGAAAGGTCATTTCCAGTATGATTGTCCTGAGTTGAGTTCCAAGGAAAGAAAGGATCGGCAAGCCAAGAGAGACAAGAAGTATTCCAGCAAGAAGGCAATGGTTGCTGATGAAGAACATTCTGAAGAAGGATCTAGCTCTTCAGAAGAAATGTTCTCAGATAGTGATAGTGATGATGTCTGCCTTGTTGCTATTGAGGAGGTAAATTCTTCTATCTCTGTTGCTGCTCCTACACAAGCACCTGAGTTATCAAGTTCATCTGTAACCAGTAATTTTGACCTGATGGGTTCTTTTGAGAATCTGATGAAGGACTATTCTATGTTACAAGAACTGTTCATAGAAACTCAAGAGCAGAATGAAGTACTGACTGCTGAGAATCTAAAGTGGAAAAACTCTAATACTGCTGAGATCACTTCTCAATTGATGGGAGTAACTGATGAACTTGATGTTCTGAAAGTACAACTCTCAGAGAAAGAGAAGGTGATAGAGGCCCTGAAAGGAAAGTTAGAGAAATCCACTAAAGAGAATCAGCTTATCAGAACTGGGTTCAATGACCTCTTTGAGAAACATGAAACTCTAAAGAAGAGTGAGGATAGTTTGCTGAAAAAGTTAGCTCCATTGAATTCTGCATCTAAAGCAATAGATGAAATTCAGAGTTATCAAAGACCTGCAACTATAAGGACTGGATTAGGATATATTCCAGGGGGAACCTCACATGATCTTCTGAATGCTGCTTCTACAAGTGGCACTAAGACTGTCTTTGTTAAACCGGTGGTTCGTACTGACCTTCTTATTGAAGAACAACCCCGTGTTCTAGACAAGGGTAAAGGACATATGGATCTGAGAGTTCAGGAAAGAAAGCCCAGACCTCAGGAAAAGGCTAGAAAACCTGTACAATCAGTAGGAAATCCTCAGGCCAGTACTTCAAAGCCTCAGGCTAAGAATACTAACCTAAAGAAATCTGCCCTGAACCATCAGAGGAATCCTCAGAAGAGAAACACTCAGCAGAGAAATTCTCAGATGAGGAGACCAAGTCCTCAGGATACTGAAAGACCACAATTTCAGTACAGGCAACCTAAACCCCACTTGCCCAATGGTAAAGGTTTCCTGAACCCAAGTCAGCAGAGATAGAGATCAGCTGCACCAAAGCCAAGCAATGGAACAAAAGGTCTGAACCCAAGAAAAATTCAAATGCTCATGTTCATGCTAAAGCTAGCACTCATACACAGGATACTTCCAAGGCACATAGGGTGGTGAATGTGTATGTAGATGTTTATGGAAGATAAATCAGCCACTCTAAAGTCATTAGAGTTATAAAGCAGATTTGGGTTCCAAAAGGTACAACTAACCTGGTAGGACCCTACATCAAATGGGTACCTAAGGCCTAATTTGTTTTGTAGGAGAAGGATAAGGGCACTAAGCTGAATGAAGACAACATATCCCTGATGAGTGGAACTAAAGTTGCACCTGTTGCATGGTACTTGGACAGTGGATGCTCAAGACACATGACAGGATACACAAATTTGCTCACTGAATATGTTGAACAGAAAGGCCCTCAGATAACTTTTGGAGATAATTCCAAAGGACAACTAGAAGGATATGGAACTCTTGAAATTGATACTGTTCATATCCATGGTGTGTCATATGTGTCTGGTTTAAAGCATAACCTGCTTTCTATCAGTCAATTCTGTGATAAAGGATTCAGTGTTGAATTCTCAAAGAACTTGTGCTATATGAAAGATAATGTTTCACAACAAGTATTACTGACTTGTACTAGAAAAGGAAATGTGTATCTTGCCGATTGGAGACTCACTCCTATGGATACATGTTTAATGGCCAAAAAGACTACTGAAACCAGTTGGTTATGGCACAAAAGACTGAATCACTTGAACTTCAAAACCCTGAACAAACTTGCAAGATTAGCACTTGTGAGGGGGTTACCCAATGAAGTGTTCAGTAAAGATCATGTTTGTGATGCTTGCCAGAAAGGCAAACAGATTAGAGCATCATTCAAAAGCAAAGTAGAAGTATCTACTGATAGAATACTTCAATTGTTGCATATGGATCTCTTTGGTCCAGTAACACCTATGAGTACTAATGGCAGAAAATACACACTGGTAGTAGTTGATGACTACTCAAGATATACATGGGTCATTTTCTTACTCAGTAAGAAAGAAACTCAGACCAAACTGCCAGAACTACTAAAAAGACTCAGTACTGAAAAGAATTTGAGTGTGATGAAAATAAGATCAGATAAAGGCACTGAATTTATCAACCATATTATATATGATTATTGTGCAGCAAATGGAATAACTCATGAAACATCAGCTGCAAGAACCCCACAACAAAATGGTGTTGCTGAAAGGAGAAACAGGATAATCGAAAAGAAGTTCGCAAGAACAATGATTGTTGAACCCGACATTCCTAAGAGATTTTAAAATTTGAACCAGTCAACACTGCATGCTACTCTCAGAACAGATCCATCCTGACCAAGAATCAAGGGAAAACTCCATATGAACTATGGAATGAAAGGAAGCCTCTTGTTTCTTTCTTTCGTGTGTTTGGTTGTAAGTGTTTCATACACAATAATGGTAAAGATCGGTTGAAAACATTTTGACAAAAAAGCTAATGAAGGGATATTCTTAGGATATTCGAAATTAGTAAAAGCCTTGAGTTTACAAATTGTAGGACTCTTTATTGTGGAAGAAACACCTCATGTTGTGTTTGATGGATCTACTTGTGTTCATAAGAGCGGGGAAGTTGATTCGGGAGACTTGAGAAAGAGGATCACCGGACTTAGCTTTGAAGAAGAAAGATAAAACATCATCTCGAGCTCGAAAAGAATGAGTCAATAACTTACTATGAATGGAGGAAATGACTTTTAGAAGGAGGAGATTCGGGATGAAAATACTCATTCCGGGTGATACTCAGGACAAAAGCTCTCCACTGAAGGAAAGCAACACACTGAAGCTGACCAATCTGAACAGACATAAGTTCAAACTCAGGTATCTAATGTCGATGAGGATGTGGTCACAGCTGAGGAAAACTCTGAATCTATCAACCAAGGGGGAACAAATGTCCCTGACAATGTTCAAAATGAAATATCCCCTGAGGAAGATGATTCACTCTTTCCTTTTGTGTTGTTCCCTGAGTTTAATTAATTACCTGAACCTAACATTTCTGATGTTGAGGACAATACTGAAGGAAGAACATCCAGAAGAACATGGTTAGATAATCATCCTACAAGTCAGATTTGTTGGAGAATTATCTGAAGGAGTCAAAACAATAAGGTTCCATGGAGAAAGTGCTTTGTTCTGCTGCTTCCTATCTGAGAAAGAACCTACTGAGATTGATGAAGCTCTACAGGATGCAAATTGGATTATGGCTATGCAAGAAGAGCTAAATCAGTTTGCTAGGAATGAAGTCTGGGAGTTAGTGGATAGACCTAAGAGGCACAATGTGATTGGAACTAAGTGGGTGTTCAATAATAAAAGAGATGAGAATGATGTCATTGTAAGAAACAAGGCAAGGCTAGTTGCACAAGGTTATTCCCAAGAAGAAGGCTTGGATTATGATGAAACCTTTGCACCAGTTGTAAGACTAGAAGTCATTAAATTGTTTCTTGCATATGCTGCTCACATGAAATTTAAAGTATATCAGATGGATGTGAAAAGTACATTTCTGAACGGTGTGCTTAAAGAAGAGGTTTATGTGGAACAACCTCCTGGCTTCTACAAAAATGACCAAGTTTACAGGCTCAGGAAAGCCTTGTATGGTCTGAAGCAAGCACCCAGAGCATGGTATGATACTCTATCTCAATTTCTTACTGATCATGGTTTTACCAAAGGTACTGTGGATAGAACCTTGTTCAGGATAGAAGATGGGAAAGATATCTTACTTGTTCAATATATGTGGATGACATTATCTTTGGATTCCCAAATCATTAGGTGTGTGATAAGTTTTCTACACTAATGAAAGGTAAGTTTGAGATGTCAATGATGGGGGAGATGAATTTCTTTCTAGGACTTTAGGTGAAACAATCTAAAGAAGGAATTTTCATCAATCAGGCAAAATATACAAGAGATCTAATTACCAAGTATGGTATTCAGAATTGCAATGCAGTTAGAATTCCCATGAATACTAATTACAAGATGGATCCTGATCCTGAAGGAAAATCAGTTGATCATACTGTTTATAGAGGGATCATTGGATCATTGCTCTATCTCACAGCAAGTAGACCTGACATTACTTTTGCTGTTAGGATATGTGCAAGGTACCAAGCTAATCCTAAGACTAGTCACATGGAAGCTGCCAAAAAGATACTAAGGTATCTAAAGGGCACAGTGAATAGAGGATTATGGTATCCAGCTGATGATAACCTTGAATTAACTGGTTATTCAGATGCTGATCATGGTGGTTGCAGAATTGACAGGAAGTCCACTACAGGAACTTGTTAATTTCTTGGAAGCAAGCTGATATCCTGGTTTTCAAAGAAACAGACCTCAGTAGCAACTAGTACTACTGAAGCTGAATACATGGCTGCAGGAAGTTGCTGTGCACAGATTCTTTGGCTAAGGCAACAATTGAGAGATTATAAGGTTATGGCCAATGAAGTTCCTATATTATGTGACAACAACAGTGCAATTGCAATATCTCAAAATCCTGTATTGCACACTAGGTGTAAGCATGTGGATATCAGGCATCATTTCATCAGAGATCATGTTGAGAAGAAAGACATCAGGATGGAGAAAATTCATACTGATAAACAGAGAGCTGATATTCTTACTAAGCCTTTGGCTGAAACAAGATTTCAGGAACTATTAGTTTAATTGGGTATGTTGGACCCAGGTGAGTAATTTATCCTGAAGAATGAAGGTCTTCAGATGCATGAAGTTTTTTTTTGGAAGAAAAACTCAGGACAAAATTTACTCAGGATGGAAACTGAGAGTCAGGATGAATTTTGCCAAGGTCAATGTTCAGTAAGGATTAAATATTTAATTAATCCTGAAGCACATTTGATGCATGCATTTACTCACTAGTATTTATTTCAGTCAGTAATCATTTGAAATAAATACAAGATACCTTAACTTTTAGCGGGAATGTTTGAAGAATTATTATTGGCTAAAGTTTTGGCAGAACACCAAGGGTTTACCTCGATTAAAGTGAAACATCATTTTGTTACCCTATTTTGCTGCCACTAAAATGCTTTACTGCTTATTTGCTATTAATAGCAAATAAATTTCTTGATTATTTCAAGCCCAGATTAAATCTTAACCGTTCTTTCTGATTTAATCTCAACCATTGATCACTCCTCTCAATCATATATATACTTCGTCTCCAAACACTTATCATACTTTACACTTTGCAAGAACTTTCAAAACGTTCTAACTATCCAAACTTCTCCGATACTCTAAACCTTCTCATATTCTAAAATCCTAATGGAGTATCCAAGCCACGAAATGATAAGGAATCTCGCTGAAACCGAGAAACCTTATTTCAAACATGTTGTAGAGATGGTGGACAACAAATTTTCTACGGTGGAAGAAGAAGCATTGCATATATTCAGAATGGCACACTTGGGAAGATTAATCGGCAACAGAACGGAGTTGGAGTTGTCTCAAGAAGTTTTGTAGTTTGCCATCAATCTTCAGGAAGACACCAACGGTTCTCTGGTTTCACAACTGAGCTTTGGGACATTTGCAAAGTCCAAAGCAGAGGTAGTTGTAAACAAAGAGGTACGGTTATCTCTAACCAATATTAATGATATCTTTGAGTTAAATGATAAAGGAGAGGATCGTATGAGTTATATGATTGGGAGAGAACAGGAAATTTTGGATAGATTTTCCAGTTCTAAGGTCGAACTCAAAGGAGCATTGAACAAAAAGTGTTTAAAACCAGTCTATAGAGTCCTCATAGATATTGTTGCTAAATGTTTGATGAGCACATCTGGGAGTTTAGAGCAGGTTAGCAGAAATAAGTTGAGGTTAATGGCTGCTATTGAGGATTCTCCCTCTATAGATTTCAACTAGTTAAGGTTTCTGGTTCAATGCATACTGAGTCAGAATCAGAAGATTAAGTATAAGGATGGGACATTCACTCGAGCAGGGAAGGTGTTGTTTTGCTCCAAGATAAGCTATCTGCTGTAGACTTTGCCCAGGAAATATATGTTCTTCTTGAAAGGCAGGAATTTCAATCGAAACAAGATCATGTTTCGCAAGCCTAAAATGCGTAAGAGAAGACAAAGTGCTTCTCAAAGCACGAGCTCAATCGCTCAAGATGAGCTCGAGGAGCAAAGCTTTCCTTAAGAGCTGAACATGAAACAGAAAGCATTGAGGTGGAAAGCTCAAATCGATCGGGGTAGAATCCCTATTTCTGAAATCTCCAAGGGAAAGAAAGTGTCAAAGGAGGTGGAGAAAGAGCCTGAAAAGAGAAGGAAGACACTAGAACTCCTGAGAGTAAAACGGGAAACAGGAGAGCAAAAGAAGGCTCAGGAAGAGCAAAGGAAAAAGAAGAGATTAAGGAAGATGAGTGATATTGTTGAAGGGGAGAAATCTCCACTGGATACCCTTGTGAAAGCAGTTTCACAAGCTACTGAGGCGGAAGCAGAGAAAATCCCTGAACAAGTGAGGGAAGAAGATGTGTTCACTGAAGTCCTCAGTACCAGAATTGGAGATGATAGGATCATACAAGAGATCTTCACAGGTTCCCAACAACCTGTTGAAGTTACCCAAATACAGATCCCAACCACACACCCTTCAAAGCCAAAAATTCCCATATCTTCAGAAGCACATTCTACTTATGAAGAAGAATCACCCCTTCCTGAACTCAGGAGAGGTGAAGCTGAAGAAAAAGAATGGAGGTTGAAAGCTGAGAGATTCATTCTTGACCATTTCCCAATCCTAGCCAAATATCCTGACCTTCAGGATATGTTTATCAAGCTGAAAACTGCCATGATAATAGTGAACCAAACCCTTGCCATGATGCTGAGAATTGGAAACTTCCGAGGGGAAGATTTCTGGGCTGAAGAGGTAGCTGAATTAGATACATTTTTAGGCCTAGGAAGAAGGACGCTGAGGATAAAAGCTGAAGAGTTTGAGTCTCTTGTGGTGAAGAAAGTGTCTGAGAGAGAAATTTCTGAGAAGTCCGAAAAACCTGCTGAGGCTCAGGACAAGGATCGCACTGATAAGGACCCTGCTGAGGGTAGTCAGAAGTCTGCTGAGGCTGGAGCATCTGCTCAGGGGGAACAAACTCAGGATGTTCCTGAACGTCAGGTGATTACATTTAAAGAAACCCATCAGGAGCAAACTGAAAAAGTTACTGAAGTCAGTGAAGTTGGACTTCAAACTGAAGCAGGGGAGATCCCAATCCCACAACCTACTGTTGATTTCACACCTATCTTAGAGAAACAGAATACGTTTGAGCCAATTATTGGTCAAATGACAAAGCTCGAACCTCTAGTTGATGAAGTAACAAAGATATCTGCTGAACAAGCTTCTCAGGGTGATCTCATCAAATCCATCAGCACATCCATGGTCACAGTTGACCAGGTAAACTCATTATCTATCACTTTTGATAATAAGTTTACTGAATTCAGTACAAAGATGGATGATGTGGCCAAAGGGATGAAGGAGGAAATGGAGAAGCAGTTTGACCTGAAGGCTAAGGTCCTTGAGGATTTGTTGAAATCCAAGGCTGAGGAGATGATCAGGTCAGCTGTTGAGGAGATGAGCAACTCCTTGATGGAGAGGATGAAGGCAACCTATGGTGGTCTTGCTAAAGACACCAGCACTGGGCTAAACATGCTTCAAAGGATTCAGGATGAACACTTCCAAGTGGCTGCAGAAGTGAGGTCTATTGGCAGAGAACAACTCCACATGGACAGAATCTTATCTGAGCTGATTGCCAACTATGATGCCAAAAAGGGGGAAAGCTATGACAAGTTTGCTGCCCTGCCACCTCTGGAAAAACAATCTAAACAATTTCCTGCTGAGATCAACAAAGGAAAGAAGCTGAAATTCTAATTCATCCTGAGGCTGCAATTGAGGTTATTGCACAAAGGGAAAAGAGGCAGGGGGCACAGGAGTCTAGCAAGCATGGAGAAGCTTATGGGATCCTGATACCTCAGAAGAAGCCTGCTGCATATGTTGAAAAACCTCTCAAATATAAACAGATGGCCAAGCCAAGTAAGCCTACTCAGAGAAAATTGGTTACTGAGTTTGAGGAAGATATTGAGGAGGTTGCACAGGAACTGGCTGGAAAAGATGTAGAGTCTGATGTGGATGACTTATTCAAAGAAGGTTTTGGAGAGTATGATGTTTCCACAAAAAGACTAAACTGGGATTGGCACAATACTATCAAGGCCTTAGAGGCTGAGAAGAAAAGAAAGGCTGCAGTTTCAGTTTCAGGGTCAGAAATGACAAGGAAATGAAGAGAAGAAGCCAAGAGAAAACTGGGAGGATTCCAGAGGATGATCAAAAAGATAATATCTCATTTTGTTGATCAAAAAGATAATATCTCATTTTGTTCTTGTACTTTAATGAAAATCTACTTATTTTTGTTGATCAAAAAGATAATATCTCATTATCTTACTGATTGGTTGATGTTTGCCTTACTTGTTTTACTTGCTTTATAAATTTGAAACCTGAATAGATGTTAGGTTTATGTTTGTATGCAAGCTTGTAACAAGATGGTTTTGGCATCATCAAAAAGGGGGAAATTGTTGGGAGATGAATTTAAATAAAGATTTTGATTAGATCCCAAAACACCTGAGTATGACATGTTTCAGGATAATCTTGATAGTATAGGGTCAGGTTTCAATTTATCAGGATGGTCTACACCATGTATAGTCAGCAGACTTAGTTCAGGATAAAATAGGTTTCTCTTGTTTGTCTAAAAGATCAAAAGTATCCTGAAGACCAAGCTATACTGAAGAACTAAAATGTACTGAAGGATCAGTATAAACCTGAAGATCAGTATAAACCTTGAGATTTGAAGACCTGAAGATCAGAAGACCCTGAAGATCAGAAGAACCTGAAGACTCTTTTGTACTGAAGTAACAGATCCTGAACATAACACTTAGAGATAAAATAGTGTTTGTTCATTCTGAGTACATGCAAAGAGAATGTTATACGTTCGTGGACACTAAGGTTAATATCAACTCAGTGTTGGTTGACTAAAAGAGCCGTTTTTGTTGTCTCTGTTCAAAGGAAGAAATTGACCAATAAGGAGGCGACAACAGCGTACTTTCCTGACACTAAAAGTGACATTTGTCGAAAAATGTCAGCATAGATATTTGTCTTGTTCACAGAAAATGGTGATTGGCTGCGTGTCTGGATATTTCCTATTACATGCAAGGGTACGTTCAAAACCTAATAAAGGCGTTCATCATATACTCAAAGAAGAAATCCAAGATGCTATCTCTCCAACGGATAGTTTTCAAAGGAAGACTTCTTGAAGAGTTGCCTATAAATACTAGTGATCTTGAACACTTCAAGGCACGGGAAATCAAAGCAACTCAAGAGCTCATACGTATTCAAGCATTATTGTGAAGCACTCGAAACCCCTTGAATTTCTCAAGTGTTTCATCATAGAAGAGAGCTCATTACTAAGCCTAGAATTAAGTTCTTACCCAAAGCTTAGTCTTAGAGATATCCATAGACTTTTTACTTGTGTTCTTAGTGTAAAAGGATATCTCACCTTAGTTGGAAACCAACCAAACCCCAAACCCTTTGATTAGGTAGTTTGTGTGTGTAGTAGTTGGAAGAGAGAAGAGTTGTAAAGAGTTAGTAAGTTGTTGTGGTCAGTCTGAAGACTCTAGAGAAGAAGTTAGTAAGCTGATTGTTCAGTCTGAAAGCTTGTGTGTGTTTTGAGTTAGTAGGCTGCATGAGTTCAGTCTGAAAGCTCGTAGGTGATAAGTTAGTAAGCTGCTAGGAGTCAGTCCGAAAGCTTGAGGTAGTAGAAGGAGTGAGTTAAGAAATTTCTTTGTAGATCAGAGAGAGTGGACGTAGGAGCTTGACTCTCTGAACCACTATAATTTGTTGTGTTGTTTTTGCTTTCTGCTTTGCATTGTTATCTGTTGCATATTTCACTGAAAGCATTTCTGATATTCAGTTGGAATCAGTCCATTGAACTTGCATTAATTTGAATCACAGCCTTAACCACTGATTTCTTAAGGAAAGATTTTCAGCATACTAAAACGAGTATAAACTTAGGGCCTACACATTCCGCACTCTAGATTAGCTAGTCTAGATAGTAGTCAAACTGATAAACTCTTCTGAGTAGTCAGTAAGATTATTATCTACCCCAAGCTTATTTAGACTCTGTAGATTCTCAAGGATCAGTTGAGTTAATTTGAAGTTTCTGAAAGCCGCTCAGGGTTATTTGTCTCAGTAGACTCTTGACTCAGGACAATTTGTGCTTCTCAGGACTGAATCATAGGACAACCTGACTCACTGATCTCAGTTAAGTTTTAAAAGTTGAAAATTCACTATACACGTGTATTCCCCCCCATACACGTGTGACACTCGTTTACACCGGGACCAACAAGGTGATTTTTTGTATACTTATGATTCATTTTACAATTGACTTTTATTTGGAAAATCTCATTAAACTAAAAAAGTAATAAAAAAAAAAACTACAACAATTAATAAAAACTACAAATAGATCAGATTAAAAAAAAAGTTTCCTGAACTTAAAATTACACCAAAATAACCCTGGGTATAATCTGTTGTTCATATATATACACACGCATTAAATTCATATTAAATTCAGAGATGAATTTCTTATATGTAAGTAGAATTTTTTTTTTATACATTAAAATATAAGGGGATTTTATGTATATTTTATGAAATGCAGGAGGGTTTTGTGCATATTTTTTGAAATACAGGTGGTATTTATGCATTTTCTATAAATTAAAGTCAAACGCCCAATCTCACGATTCTCACCAAAGGTAAATAATACGCACGCGCCGTTTTAAAATGACAGAAGGGGGTTCTGACACTATAGAAAATTCTGAGCTTAATTTGACGAGAAACTATTTGGAAGATCTGGAAGTCCATAAATGAGCTCATTTTCAAAGAGAGTATCTATTCATTGGAGAAACTTTTAGATAGGATTAAGTTTTGTTCATATAAATGGATTAGAGCACATTACCTGTTATCTTTTTATGCCCTGCTTGTCTCTTAGGAACATAATCCTTTCGATTGTTTACCAGCTAATTTATAATCCGGGTTATTATGATTGTATAAGTTTGGGATTAGAATACCCTTATACTCTGTAATGAAATTTCATATTTGCTTTAAAAAAAAACTAGAGAATTTTATGTATTTATTAATACATAAGGGCGTTTGTTCAAATTTTATAAAATATATGGGTGTTTTTTGCTTTATACCCTAGTGATTCGTTCTTTTTAGTTTGTGACTAAAATTTAAAGCGGTATAATGTCCGTAAATTAATTTATTTGCGATTTGCCGGGTTCAAAATCAGAAAACATATTTATCTAAAAAGACATATTTGCATAAGATGATCTCACGGTGAGACGGGGCATGAATTGGACATTGACATTTTAACATTTTGAAATGAGTGAGTGTGATTTGTACTAAATTGTACCCTGTCTCATGCATCAATCATATGAGTTTTTGTCTTCTGTACAACATGACTCTGCAACGTCCGTCAAGCTGGAGCTAGATAACTAATTGCAAAAAATCGTATAGAAAAAGGTTATACATGATTAATCGAACAATATCTAGCTAGTTGTCTCTATCTTCATACAGTTGCACTCTTTTAATCAAATACATATATACAAGCAAAAAGTAGGCAGCAAAAGTACATTAATGTAAAGCCATTTTACGTTGTTTCAGGATTTTGCTTGAAGCATAATTTAAATAATAATATTATGCCGCGTTTAGCCGGCCGCATATATACGTGTTCAATTTTATTTTTCCGTATCATGGACAATACTATAAATACATAAATTTATCAACAGAAAATCAAAAGTAGAAGAAAATTCATTCCAAATTAAATTCCATAATGGCATTGAGGGCTTTGTTGATGGCCATGATCGTTGCTCCAGCTTTGGCTTCTGATTATATGGTGGGGGGTCAAGAGGGTTGGAATACAGGCGTCAATTTCACTACATGGGCCCACAAATACGACTTCCACGTCGGCGATGGCCTTAGTATGTATCTCTTGTTTCCTTTTTATATATTTGTACATACACTGCATTATAGAACTGTGCAATTTATTATATTGAAAAATGAAATTTATTTACACTAAAACGTTTAACTATTTTTCATATTATTAATTATATGTTTCAGTGTAAATAATTGCATATTTCGGCATAACAAATTATACGATTTTAAAATGCACTATGTGTGAAGGGTGCACCTGAATGCATATAAGAGTTAGCTTTTTTTATTAGAATTACTGTCTTGTGATATCATATGATACTGATTAAAATTTATCAATTGTTAGAAAAATAACAAATCCCATCTCACAATATTGGTATACGTTTGTGTCTTTTTTCCATGTAACTATTCAAGGACATTATTATATATTGGATCATTTCATGCTTTGAATTGGATTATTCTTAATTCCTCAATGCACAGTTTTTATTGAAAAATAAAATGTCGCAAATTTCCAGCCCAAGTCTTGACCTCACATGAGGCACACACGGTTAGTTGGTTCATCTCAATTGGGACATTCAAGTTAGACTGTCTTCCATGTGCGAAATTTTTAATATTATTGTTTTAAATAATGTCTAATAATTTAACTATTTTCCCCTCATAATATTTTGGACCAATTGGTGTAAAACTTCTTTAAAAAAAAAACGTTAAAAATATATCAATCAAATCAGTTATAATGAAAAAATTGAATCAGGATAATTAAGCAAATTGACGATATAATAAATTAATTTGAATTTATTTGACGTTAGAATGTCTCACTTGAAAATGATTTACTGTTTTAATTAATACTATTACTATTAGTACCCCTTGTTAATTCAGTAAATGATATTTGATGTTAATGGGTGCAGTGTTCATGTACACACCGAACACTCACAACGTGATAAAAGTGAAAGCAACCGAATTCAAAAGTTGCACCTATTCAAACGAAACATCCAAGATGTTCACTAGTGGAAACGACGTGATTTCTCTTTCTGGGCCAGGGAAGAAGTGGTACATTAGCGGGGTTGGTGGGGATTGCTTGGCTGGGATGAAGCTCGTCATCACTGTATCCGTTGCTGATGGCCCAACCCCCGCCCCAATTCCCGTATCTGGAACTCCACCACCGCCCATTTCCGCCGCCGGTCAAGTATTTCCAATCAAGTCATGTGTATGGATGGTTGCGATTATGGCTGTGTACATGATTATGTCTTAATTAGTCTTAACTGTTGAGGCTCTGATTCCGTATCATTAATTTTTAGTATTATTAATTATTTTTTGTGATTTTATATATAGCCAAGGTTTATGTTGTGTTAACTTAAATTAAACGTGATATATACAAGTCTATTTTTTTTTAAATTCAAACTGTAACCAAGATGGTTTGACTATGTTATGGGAATAGAGCAGGACTCTTGTGAAATATTGCACAATAATGATACGTGCAATACACCACAATTAAGATAAATTTTAAAAAATTCGCGAGTCGACAGCTAGTCGGGCACAGGTCGGGCGTGGGA
Organism: Stenogyne calaminthoides; assembly: GCA_037126765.1. NCBI lineage: Eukaryota > Viridiplantae > Streptophyta > Magnoliopsida > Lamiales > Lamiaceae > Stenogyne > Stenogyne calaminthoides. The sequence continues at coordinate 14,110,070 of JBBCBC010000018.1, forward strand.
GGGCAAGGGCTGTGAGGTTCAGTTGGGCGAGCAGATAACATTTATAAAATGATATGTTTATATATCAAATATGTGTTAGTAGCCTATTGGTTCAAGTCTGTTGTTACTACATGAACAAAAAAGTGTTACCCTATGAAAAAAAGTGTGTTACCACATGAACAAAACCAGTACAACCGCGAAAAAAAATCCTCAGTCCAAAATTACAGATTTAAAGAAGAACTTGATGTGTTACTACATGAACAAAAGAGTGTTACTACATGAACAAAAGAATGTTACTACATGAACAAACGAATTTTACTATATGTTACTATACAACGTTATATATTACTAAAAAACAACCGATTCATGCAACCAAAGATACAATTACTGTTCAGGGTGAGATGACTTCGGCGACCAACATCATCTGTAAGTCAGCCTCCTTCGCCAACAATATGGAAATAAAGTTTGGGGAAAAATACTTACAGATTACGGGATTGCGAAATTCTGAAATTCAATATAGTAGAACACTCGTGTTGATAACGTGTTGTAAGATAATAGAGACGATCGTTTGTTGATCCAGTTCGTCGAGAACGACTACGTTTGGGGGGTACCAAGCTAGGAGATTTCATTATATCATCAACCTATTATTCTATACAAGAGATCCCTTTTATATAGGCAAATAGACAATATATAAAAAAGAGAAAGAAAAAGGTGGGCCCAAAAGTGACCCGTACAAGAGAAAAGATGGTGTCAATGGCCCGAAAGTGACCATGATAGCAAGAAAAGCATGTAAAAGTAGCTAAGGGCAACTTTTAGCCCAAGATTCTAACAGGTGCATTTTACGTAGGGGTTCATCATCGATGTTGAAGGCAGCCTGTGAGTGAGCTTTAGCAATGGCCACCGCCTCCGAAACCGAAGGGATAGTGGTTGCTCGTGCACGAGTATTATAGCTGGGGACTAGAGCAATCAGCTTCTGCTTTGTTCCACCACGAGGTCTTCCGACCTTCTATATAGGGTGTATAAAGAATATAATAAATGCCTAATTTATTTCTTTATTTATTACACTTGATAAAAGCCCTAATTTATCTCTCAATCAGTTACACTTGATGAAGGCACATAATGTGTTTTTCCTTCAACAATGGTGAGTAAATTAATTGAATCAAAATATATAAATATTTAAAATATTTAATAAAAAACAAGATTAATAATGTAATACTGTATTTATTACAAAAACTATAAATATGGTGTATATTTTTTTTATCCTAGAAAGATTGTTGGAAGTATAAGATCAATTCTAATAAAATTAATAGTTAAGATTGTTGGAAGTATAAGATTTGGGCTTATTTGGACTTAATTGTCCTACATTTACACATTTTTAAACATATTATGTTGTATCCATATATTGTAAAACATATTGTCCCACATTTTCAAGTTTGTAAAATTATTGTCCTTTAAACATAACCCCAAGTTATTGGCCTAAAAAATATTATTCTCTTAACCGGTAAGACTATGGTTATACTTGCAATATTAAGCAAAGTCTTGTGTAAACCAGTTATACCGTGCAATTGATTTGCATGTTGTGTGTATTAATTTTTGAACCCTATTAATTGTTTCATTAAAAGTGTATTCACTCGACAGTCTTAGTTGCTTCATTAAAAGGTATTAGTTTTTCACTATATAGTATAAGTTGCAAAATATGGTTGGTTTACACGCAATATTATTGAGATATACTTATTGTTCAACGGTTGGACACTCTTTTTTTCGATTAATTTCAAACACTTAGGGCTCCCTTGATTGGAGGTAATGGAAATAACTTATAGTGATTGATCTCTCAATGATACCCATTATCATTATCATTCCCTAGTCATACTAGGTGGACCCTTATTATATATTTGACATGATATGGAACGTTACAGGTGATCCCCGATGCTATAATTAAAAAATATAAAATTATTATATACTAATTCTTGTGTTGTAGTATGTTATTCTATGATATAATAAACATTTATACGATTTAATTATCAGAAAAAGCAAATAAAATAAATTACAAATTTTGAATTATATAATATTTTTTTGTTAAAGGACTTTATCACCGTCTTCATCACAAATTTAAATATTAAGTTCTTTGTGCTTAATTAGATAAACAATTGGAAAAGCTAAATGTTGAACGCAAAACTATTAGATAAAAGATATGAGTGCCAAACTTGTACAGTCCAAAATAGAGTACTATAGTACTAATAGGTGCAACATTTTCTTTAATTATTAATATGAGGTCCATGGACGGATGTCTTTGGAGCCCAGTAAATTTCTAATTAATGTTATATATCTCAGATATAATATGTAAATAAAATTTAATATACGAATTTAAGCCAGTGTAATATTATTTTTTATTTTACATTTAATTTACAAACCCAAATCTAAAATTAAAGTACATCCTCATACTCTCTATTCAATTATTATATTATTAAGATACAATTTGATATAAATTTATTTTCCTGATCTATCGCGTCTCTCCTTTTTTCTTTTTCTTGTTTTAATTTAATTAAAGTATTAAAATTCAATAATTTCAACCACAACAAAAAATTTATTTTATTGTAATTTTGGATGTGTTTTCTTGAGGCTATCACACTCAAACATTTAGAGTTTAATCATCTGAATATGATTCTATTTTTTCATTTAGTATCTTTATTTATTTAACTTGTTTAATATTAAATATCTATATTGTTCTCTCAATTTTTGTCCACTTCTTTTGAGGAATATGTATGAGTTAATTTATTTTTTATTTGTTATATATTGTGATAATTATAATTTTTTTGTCACTTCTAATATTAGAAAAAGAGAAATTATGAATGTAATAATGTACCAACATGAGTCAAATGAAATATTTTTTTATACTGATAACCGTTTCTTGAAATGATTAAAAAAATATTGAGCATAAGCTGCATGATTTTGTTTTAACTAAATATTATTTATTAATAGAAAAGCAACATATTTTATAAATGAATACTAATCTTTTGAAATATATTTTGTTAAAAATATAGATAAATTCAGACTTAATTACTGATGAGTTTTATGTTTTGAAGTCTCATATGACACCATCTAAATTAATATACTAAAAAAAAAATACTATATGTAAATATAAAATTTTAATGTGACAAAACTTAAAAAAATTTCAGCACACCCCAACATTAAATCCTAGATTCATCCCTGATGAGGTCCTAAAAGAGGTATAAAAAGACTCTATTGCCCTTAACCCAAAAAAAAATCAGCATAACACATCAACCCCCTCCATCCTGTCAGTCAACATCCCATCCACTTGCAATTTTTCATCCATCTAGTCCAATTTGGGTCATTTAAAATTTTGAACCATGGATTTATTATTAATTAGTTTGCCAGTTTTCTTGAATTTTTTAAAAATCAAGACTGAATTAAAATACTTGGCCAAAATAACAAAAATGTGTTAGGGGGTATATTTTAGTGCCATAAACTATTTTTTAAGTTTTATGCAGCAGTAATAGAAGAATGAGTGAATAATATATTCGTCATCATTCAAACATGCACAGATGCATAAAATAAGATGAACCTATTGTTGGGAAATTTATAGTTTTGATGAAAGTTCCAACAACACATGTAATAGGACCAGTCAGACCTGTTAGCTGACTGATGTTTATATTACCTGCATAGGAGACCAGTTGATAATTACTGTATAGAACAACTGATGTAATAGATAGGTCACATATTGAGGGGGAACTCAATATGTATAGGTCAGATCTGAAGACTCAAAGAACAAGCTGATATCCGACAGGCCAGAACGCTAGAAAAAAACGAGGAAGATCGATCGATCGATCCGATCCAGATATCTCATTTGAAGTCATGAAGCTCAAACTCGAGGATACTTTCGAAGATCAAATGACTTCGGATGATCGGACCGGAAGACCTACATCACCGGTTCCGCTAGTTGAAGCTAAGTCAACCCCGGCACCGTGAAGACTCTATCAGTAGATCGATTCGCCAGATCGGTCAGTCACCACTGGTGAAATCGATGTTTCACCTAATCATCGTCGATGATCCGAACAAGAAGAATGTCAAGCTTAGTTGGAAGAACAAAGACCTTTGAAAAGTGAGTCTGCTATCAATAAGAACAAGACACGTATGATCGGAGCCAAGCACCAATGGATTTGATTTTACCTCTCAAACGGCTACAAAGTACAAATTCACGCTTTTCGCCATGCCGATTTCTCGAGCTAGTCACATCAACTGCAAGTCTACCAAATATATCCTGAAATTCAAATTGCTCTCCAACGGCTCTTTGATTTCAAGGTCTATATATATGGGATCACACTTTAGAGTGAGATACGGAAATAACGAACTAAAAATTTGAACAATCAAGAAGCTCAAGCTAATTTGATTTCCGCACAAGAACACGATCAAGAAGAATATTTTTATTAAGTGTTCATCCCATAAGTTCTTAGCATAGGAATCTTTTCATCTAGTGATTAGGCTACTTATCTGCAAGAAAAGATTTCATAGTTGGAACCTCAACAATCTTACCCAAACCCCCAAGTTAGGTTAAGTTGTTTAGCAAGATTCGAGACTAGGGTTTCTAGTTCGATTTCGGGATCGGTTGAGTGTGAACTCTTTAAACATCTAGTCGATTAATCTTGTGTTGGACTTACACATAAAACAAAGTCCGGTTTGGTTAAGTCGGTGCCCTTTTGATAGGGAAGAGTGGACGTAGGATCGGTTTGTCCGAACCACTATAAATCTTGTGTGCCTCATCGCTTTGATTAACGTTTCACATAATCGCACACAACCTTTAAAAGCGCATATATATTCCAAGTTGAGATCAGCTAGCACCAAGCTTCGATCCGATCATATATTGACACTTCAACCAACTCGATTAAAAGATTAACCTTGAAGGCGATTTATCAAAACCGGTTTTTCACACGGGTAAAACTTAAGCTTCCGCACACATCGATTAAACCGATAGTTACCGAATCGACCGCTTCAGCGATCAAGAAGTTGGTTATCAGCCCAAACCGATTCACTCAGACTCGATCGTTAATCGCCTCACACCGATCAAGACGAAAAGTTTTTTAAGTCTATTCACCCCTCCCCTCTAGACTTACGCCCTCACTAAACCCGATTCGGGACCTACAAGTGGTATCGTGAAAGCGGTTGGTTTCTATGCACCAATCGACTTTTGTGTATCATCGATTCTTAAGGAAGAATCTTTGTGGTCAATCGAACCGATCTTGAAAAACCGTTTTAAAACTCATTCATTTTCCAAAATCACTCAAAGATGGATAACACCTCGGTATGTATCATGATCTCCCGAAGTTCTCAATCGATGAGTATGCAGATTGGGCCATATATATGTCCAACCATCTAGGCTCGTCGGTGGGAGAATGATGGAAGTCATTGAAAGAGGACCCATCATCATTTATTACGACAACCCCGCAATCGGAGGAGATGAGACTTTGCCCAGGGAAGTCTTGTGCGAAAAAAGCCCGGCCTTGATGGATGCGTAAGAGAGGAAATTGCATACTCTAGATACTATCGCAAAGGCATATTATCATAAAAACAATGGATAAGGTCACCAAAGAAAAGATTAAGTATCTCAAATCTGCGAAAGCAATGTGGGATACTCGCTGAAAATATGCGAGGGAAATGAGCGGATAAAAACACGGTAGTCTACGTTTTAACCGGGTGAAGTTCGAGAAAATCAAGATCTTTGCCAACGAAAAACCATCAACGAACTCGATGGAAGAATTACAATGTCTATAAACAAGCTTCGAGAACTTGGTAGAGAGATGTCTGATAAAGATATCAACTACAAAATTCTAAGGTCTCTCACCAAGAAGTGGGATATGAAGGTCACGGTGATCAAGGATTGCCAAGACATCTCAAAAATGAAGCCAAGCAGCTTTTTCTTGAGCCTTAAAGCTCACGAAGTTCGACGGATTGAGAGAGGACAAGCGGATGAAGATGAGGTGCATTTGAAGCCTCAACTTCAAAATCGATTGCTTTTAAGGCAACCAAAGCTAGAAACGAAGGCCAACGAACTCCGTTGGGAATATAGTGAGTCAGCGTAAGCAGATCGCTCGCTTACCGTAAAGCTTGAGAAATCAAACGTCCAACTTGGTAAGTATCAAAGATTCTATAAGGACTATCAACATAGCCGAGGACGAGATAGGAGATCAGCCAACAGATCTCCAGAAAGAACCAGATCTGATGATAGAAGGGATCACAGAGATGAAAGGAAAAGAGATAGTCAGACGGAGGAAGGAAGAGATAACCAATCATACAGAAGAAGCTCGGGACTACTATCGAAAAGGAAATCACCCGATAGGTCATACTGACGGAGTGATTCACTCGAAGGAAAGGATCGGTGGATCAAGGAGCGTCTTCAACCGTGGAGAAGCCAGTCACTATAGCGCAGACGCCTTGACTGACGCCAAGAGAAAGGGAAGAAAAGAGGAACAGTAAGAGAGCAACGTTATAAAAGTAAGAGCCATGGTTGCCGATACGTCAGAATTGACGATTCTATCCGCCCTCCGAGGACTCTCGGATACTCCTCTCAGAGAAGACTACCGATCAAGTGATCTTTGTTGACTTCTATGAAAATGAAGATCCGATATTCTCTTAAGACGATGATGAGATCTCGCCTGATGGCTGTGGAGGACCAATCTGAGGTAACCTCCAAACTCGCTTCGCTCGCTTCTACACCGCTATCATTAGCACACCCTTTGGGGAGATCGACTGCGGCTCTACTCCGAAAGCAATTGCTTGAGGATCTCTCCAATGCAAAAGAGACACTTATGCTATAGTGGGAAGTTTGAAAATGATAAGTCGAGGACCGTAAATAATCGACTTGCTAAAGAAAATGATCTATGTAAAGCCTCCGAACTTATCAATTTAAACCGCCGAAGGCAACCGAGGAATTTAAAATTCTCGGTTAAAGCTTCGATCGGGAGAAGCAGATCAAAGATCAGCTGGCAATTAACAAACAGCAAGCTGATGACTTCAAAATCCTACAAGCAAAATTCGATGAGCTGTTCCAAAAGCATGAAAGTCTAAAATCATCTGAGGATAATCTGCGTAAGAAAATGGAGGTTTTTTCAAAATCATCTAAAACCGTTCAAGACATGAACGCCTATTTTCGAACAACGATTAATAAGAAGGGACTTGGCTATGACAACCCTTCCACATCCTCAAAAGCCCCGGCTGATTCATCTCAAAAAGATGTAATCAGACGAGTTTCTGACAAAGATACACCAAAAGCCAAATATGTATCTAATAAGGGAAAAGGACCAGTTGAGCAGGTAAGGCAGGTGCCTAACCAGAAGGGGAACAGAAATGGACCCCAACTGGTAAAGCATCAGCCGAGGAATCAACAGAAGAACCCAGTTCTTCTGAAGAAATCTCAACCTAATCAACAGATCAGGAATCAGAAAAGACAACCTGTAAAAGGGAAGTACAATCTGAGACCCAATCAAGGTCAGCTGCCTAATAAGCATGCTTCAGGTAAACTGCAAAAACCACCTATGCCTAAAAGATATGAATCTTTTAATGGTAGCAGTCGTACCTACCCCTATAATCAGAAATCTAGGGCTGCTGCACCTGAACCACACTGGATAAGAAGAAGACAAACAGAAAAGGAAAATCCCAAATCTTCTAATTCATCCAAGGTTCACACTAATAATCATACAAAACAGAAAGCATATAAAGAGATGTATGATTATGTTGACAGGTATGGGAGACAAATCAGGCCTTCTGATCTAACTGATCACAATAGAAGTGCTCTGTTTGTATGGATTCCCAAAACTAATCCTAACCCCTCAGGACCCAATCCAAAAGGGGTACCTAAAGCCTGATCTGATTGCAGGTTCGCGTGGGTCTGGCCAACAAAGGAGGTGTGCAAGCAACTATCTGGTACATCGATAGTGGATGCTCAAGGCACATGACTGGAAGCAAACATCTCCTCAGCTCTTACATAGAACAGAAAGGCCTGTGTGTACTCTTCGGTGATGATAACTTTGGTTATACCAAAGGATTCGGAACCCTAGAGAATGATGATGTACAAATCGGAGTCTCAGATGTCGAAGGTCCGAAGCACAACCTACTATCGGTTTTCACAATTTGCGACAACAGATTCGGTGTTGAGTTCTCGACTGATCAATGCACTATCAAGAATCGAGCCACTCAATAGATTTTCCTAACTAGTTCAAGGAAAGGGACGATCTACACAGCTGATTGGAACAGTTGCCCAAGAAATGCATGCCTAATTGTCAAGAGTTCCAAAAGTAGCAGTTGGCTCTGGCACAAAAGAATGAGCCATCTGAACTTTAAAACTCTTAACAAAATAGCAAGGATGTCTCTAGTAGAAGGACTTCCGAATGAAGTATTTTCAAAGGATCGGACATGCATTGCATGTCGAGAAAGGAAAAAAAAGTCAAAGCTTCATTCAAGGGAATTCGGGACCAAGATCCAATAGAATCTCTGCGCACTGCTTATATGGATCTATTCGGACCGATTACACGGTCGATCTCAACGGGACGAAATATACTCGTAATCGTGGATGATTATTCCAAGTTTACGGGTTATATTCTTACACAAGAAGAATGAGACGACTACGAAGATACCCGAATCGCTAAAACGATTACAAAATGAGAAGGGTGTCGATTGTAGTAAAAATCGACGATAAAGGCATGAAATTTCGAACTCTTTTATTACCGATTTTTTGCTCTAAGTTTGGTATCTGAAAGATGAAACATCGGTGCGAGGACGCCACAACAAAATGGAGTAGCGAACGAAGGGCAGAACTCTCTCAAAGAGTTCGCCGCACAATGTTAGTGAACATGCGATACCAAGCCGTTTTCGGGCGTATAATCAACACCGCATGCCATACGTAAGCGGATGTCTTCCCGACTAAGGCTCACTACAAAAAACACCCTATGAACTGTGGAAGGACAGAAAACCTCGCGGTCTCTTACTTCCATGTTTTTGGGTGTAAGTGTTTCATACACAACAATGGGAAGAGTCAGTTGAAGACTTTTGAGGCCAAGTCAGATGAGGGTATATTTCTAGGATATTCCTCATCTAGCAAGGCTTTCGGTGGTCTACAATGCAGGCGAACCCTACTTGTGGAAGAAACACCCCATGTAGTCTTTGATGAAGCATCTTTCGATCAAGAGAAATCGCATGAGAACAAGATGTACCGATCAACAAGAACACGATGTTCGGAAAATGGATCAGCTAACGATCAAGGAAAAAGAATCAGAAACTGTAACAATATACATTCCAGATCTAGCTGATTCACCAGATCATTCAGATCCTAAGGTACAAAAAATTGTCGATGAAGAAGCTGATACAGCTGAGACAGTATCAACTGAACCATCCGGTTCAGGGGGAACATCTAAAGTTCCCCTAACGACATCAAAGACATGATGAGTCCAACATCACCGAGACTTGTTCTTATCAAGTGGATCATAACTCTGCACCACTCCCAATCGCTAGTAATGAAATTTTATCAGAAACAGACGATGTTCTTCAAACCAACGCAAATCAGAACAGAAGGACCTGGATAACCAGTCATCCAACTGATCTGATAATCGGAGACCCATCTGATAAAGTTAAAACTAGATTTCAGATTGGTGAAAGTGCCATGTATTGCTGTTATCTGTCTATGAAGGAACCAACAACAATAGAGGAAGCACTACAAGACGCAAACTGGATTCTAGCCATGCAAGAAGAGCTGGAACAGTTCGACAGAAATCAAGTTTGGGAACTGGTAGACAGACCAAGTCATCAAGACGTTATCGGCACAAAGTGGGTATTCAAGAACAAGAGAGATGAGAAAAATGTCATCACCAGAAATAAGGCAAGACTTGTTGCTAAGGGGTATTCACAATCAGAAGGAATTGATTATGATGAGACCTTTGCACGACCGCCGCTTAGAAGCCATTTCGATTTTTCGCATATGCTTCCCACATAGGGGTTCACGTGGTATCGATGGACGTAAGAGTGCTTTCTTAAACGGGGTACTAGCAGAGGAAGTCTATGTCGAACAACCTCCAGGCTTTGAAAAGGGCAACCAAGTGTACCGTTTAAGAAAAGCTCTCTATGGCCTGAAACAAGCTCCTCTAGCTTGGTATGATACACTCTCTCAGTTCTTGATCAATAGTGGGTTCACTAAAGGGCGATTGGGACGTAACCTTATTCGAATAGAAGATGGAAAAGATATTCGATGGTTCGGATCTCGTGGGCGACATCATCTTCGGATCTCCTAACAAGAGTCTATGTGAAAGATTCAAAAAACCGATGCAAGGGAAGTTCTAGATGTCCATGATGGGTCGATGAATTACTACGGGTCTTCAAGTGAAGCAAAGTGCGTGAAGGATATTCATCTCGCCAAGCAAAGTACACTAGAATTTATTGGCTAAGTTTGGAGTTCAAAATTGCAAGGAAGCCAAAATTCCTATGATGATTTGGATTCAAGATGGATCCAGATGAGGATGGTCGAAAAACAAATCGGAAGGAATATAGGGCTCTCATTGGATCTCTACTATACCGACCGCCGGCCAGACCGGATATAACCTTCGCAGAGGTGTATGTGCGATTTCGAGCAAATCAATGATAAGCCACCTAGAAGACTAACTAAGCGGATTCTTAAGTATCTGAAAGGGACGGTAAATCTTGGTTTATTTTACCCATCGATGATAATCTAGAGCTTAGTGGGTATTACGATTACGATTATGGAGGTTGCAAGATTGATGAGAAAATCCACCTCAGAACTTGTCGGTTCTTAGGAAAGTAAACCGATCTCGTGGTTTTCAAAAAAAGGGACATCGTTTGCAACATCCACTCTTGAAGCGAGAATATATGGTGCGAGAAAATTTGTTGTTCTCAATCGCTCGCTTAGTTAATCGAACCGGTGGGATTATAACATTGAAGCTAACAATGTACCTATTTTACGTGACAAATAATAGTCTTTATTGCAATCACTCGAGAATCCCGTTCTACACACAAGATGCAAGCATGTGGATGTCGGACACCATTTTATAAGAGATCATGTTGAAAAGAAGAATATCGAATGGAAAAGATTCATACCGATATCTGTAAAGTCGATATTCTAACCAAGCCACTAAATGAGATTAGATTGAGAGAATTATGCAATGAGCTAGGGCTTCGGATCTTGGAGAAAATGCACCTAAAATGTTTGACGGAATGATCTCGAGAACCGGTGGTTAAGAGACTAACCAAAGTTGAAAGAAATCGATTGAGTTTGGTATCTCAATCGATCGAAAGATCGATCAAGGAACCGATGTGAGAAATCGATCGGATCTGAGATTATCAGGATTAAAGGAACTGATCAGATTTAAGGTTTATCAGATCAAAGGAAACGCTCATTTTAAAAGGAATATCTGATTAAATCAGTTGGGCTATTTTACATCTTTATGAGTCGATTAAGCTGATATTCAAACAAGCAAGATTTACAAGTGATATTCACAAGATTAAAGCTTAAAATCGCATAAAGATACAGGAATTTTACACAACAATGGAATAATAGAACTTTTCATTGATAAAGACCCGAAGGTCAGGTTACATTACAATATACAAGTACAAAGGACCCGGAGGTCAGTACATAAGTGATAACCAAAAAAAAAAAAAAAACCTAAACCCTAAACCCTAAATCTATAACCCTAAACCCTCATCCTAACCCAAGTGGAGCAGGGAGAGAGAGAGATTTTAAATCTGATGCTCTCATTTTCCCCCACTTAACAAGGGTGAGAGAGGCTTTAAAGAAAGAATATATCAAGGCGCTCGCAGAGGCTGAAGATCAAGAAAAATGGAGTGACAGCGGCCTTGATAGGATTTTTAAGCCAGGAGCCCTAAGAAAGAGTCAGTGGGCTCTCCAGCTGTTAAATGGTGAGGTGATATACGAAGATCAGTTGTTGACTGATCAAGATCGCATATCAAACTCACGTTCATTTTCAGACTAAGTCTGTTGATGGTAGTTACATCATAACGATAGACACACAAGGTGCATACGGTTAGGAGAAGTGTCTTCTCAGTTGCAACAGCAGGCCCGCCTCCATGGTGGTAGAGAAGCTTTGCAACAATCGTATGTGAAATCTTTGACGATAACGAAAACAGCAATAAGGGACGCAAAGGGTTGAATTGAGAAGCTGAAATCATTGAAAAAGGGGTAAAGGTGTTTGCCGGAAGTTTAACCGGAAATAAGGGTTCACCAGGATACATGATTCTACAAAGAAGATAAGTATGGTGAATGGGTTATGTTGTGTAAAACAATTGGTCCAATTTATAGAGGCCAAGCAAGGGTGCAAATGCAAATTCAAGTTTTCAAAACCTTTTAGAGAAATCTGCACCAAAAGGACAGCGTGTAGGAATCACGCGACTGATAATTGGATAAATTTACGGCGGATTGACATATCGAAAGATTCAGACGATAATTACGCATGTCAAATCGCGCCAACTTAGGGAATAGAGACTACTATTCTAGACTAAGTTTTGGCGGTAACACTTATCCCAAGAATTGACTTGATCTGAGAAGAATCAGATTAGGTCAACCAAAATCTGATACATTCGAAGCTGATCAGATGAGGAAGATCAGCTGAGCTTAAAACTCCAAAAATCAGATGCATCAGTCTATGGGAAAAACAGAAATATCAGTTGAAGGGGGAACTTCAACTGATAAAGGAGGATCAGAAGGGAAATCAGACGTATTCAAGGAAGATCAGTTGAGCTTGAAACCTCAACAAATCAGATGCAAGTGAAGAAGATCAGTTAAAAGGATCAGTTGGGAAATTTTAAGGCTTAGGCAGAATACTAAGATCAACAAGTGAAATCAACATGGACAAGTGGTATTGACTGATTACAATATCAGTCAACCAGATACGTTTTTCTTTTCTCTTGTTCTTTGCTTATTTATCGGATCTTATCGGATATTATTTGCCTTACTGTACCCATTATCCGTGTGACGTATTCTCTGCAAATCATTTAATGCGGACGTGGGGTACATGTATTAACTGCTATTAAACGTGCTTTTAAATCCAAAAGTTTTTCGTACGTGCTTTTCCTGACCCTACGATCAAAACCGCTTAATCTGGAGCGTTTAATCTTTTCAAACGGTTGATCTTCAAAATCGTGTCTTCTTCTTCCCTCCTCGTCTTTATAAAGTTCATCAAAAAGCAGATTGATTTTTCCATTTCACAAACTTGCAATCTATTCTCGAAAACTCGTTTCTTCTCTCGATTCAAAGTGTTTTCCTAAGTTTCAAAATCATCTTTTCGAAAAACAGAATCTGGTAATATATGTTTATTTGATGCATCTTTGTAAATCCATTGATCTTAAATGTTTCTACTGTGTTATGCTTCATTGCTTCTTAGTTTCCGCCTGTGTGATATTCTTTGTATTAATGCACAACTCTCTAACCGAATCTATCTTATCTGTAGATTGTGAATGATCCCTCACAGTATGGGCAAAATTATGTGCAACTATGCGGAACTGGCAAAAAGGATCGTGGATGATAAGTTCGTACAGTTCAATATCACTCGGGATCCGGAATCCATGGAGGTCGAGCAAATTCTTCGAAAAGCAGGCCTTGAGAAATTTTGCGCTGCTCACTGCAATCCAGTGATGCAGTATGAAGCACTAGAATTCCTAAGGAATTTAAGAGTGGATACGGATGCTCCAGGAGAAGAACTACTTTCGGCCAGCCCCAGGCGAAGAAATCAGACTGACGAATGCGGACATAACCCGTCTGTTCAGCCTACCCAAAGGACGGATCTCGCCTGCCCATTACAGGGAGACCGAAGACGAGCTGATCAGAAAAGAGCTCTTCAGAGAGGCTGACAAACATCATACTTCAGGATTTGTCAGGCCTATGCTCAAAAGGAAATACCGATTGTTGTTTGACATATTGTCAAAAACAATTATGGGTATTGCATTCAGCCCAGATGCTATTACATCAGTCAAACTGTACAGCATGGCTGCAATAATTGATGAAGCGAAGAACATCAATTGGCACGGGTTCCTGAAGGCCATTCTGCTCCAGGAACATGAGAAATTTGGAGTAGATGAGTGGAGGCAGGTATGTCTGAAGAAGAAGATCAGCAATCTCAACAAGGTTGCAGTTATCCTTCAAGATAAATTGCCAAAGGCCAAATGGGAACAGAATGGACTGAAGTCCTATAAAGGCTTTCTCACGATCACTTGGTCATTTTTTGGGCCACCAGACGATGATATGCGGCCGACCCCCCCAAAGTCCAAGAAAGGAAAAGGCAAGAAGGCAACTTCTTCTGCACCAGATGCGGGCGAATCAGCTCAAACTGGTGAAGGACCCCCAGAAGGCCCACCAGATGCCCCCAAGAAGAAGAAAAGAAAACTGGTAAAGGCCCAGGAGAAGAGGCCGAAGAAGGCGAAGCAAGCTCCCATGACTCTGATGCTAGAAGATGAGTCAGATGAAGAAGGAGCGCTGTAAGCGTCACATTGCACCACAAAAATCGTGAAGCATCGACAGTAAAGTCGCTCAAGCCGAGAGCTCGCCCAGATCACTCGAGGAAGAAGCACAAGCCGATCAATCTCCTTCTCCTCAAGCTCCAACTGCTTTCACCGCCGTAATAACGGGCGCTGAGCATGTCTCTCCTATCCTTCCACACTCGCGAACTCAAAATCGCATCGCCAGCGAACCGTAAAGCTTACCCGTTGTGGAAATGTACACTGCCTTCCCCAATGAGAACCTCTGCAGTCGAACCGTCGCCAACTTCCGCCAACTCAAGCACAACCAGAACCTTCTATACCTCATCAAATTGAACTGACCGACAATCCTCGAGTCCGGATCAACAAAGATCATAACGGGAAATTGATCGAATGCTAATCGAAAGAGAGATTGATGAGCTGTACCCGGTTTGGGTCGCCTAACCCGTCATAAGAGAGGAAGTTTTAGAGATCCTCACCGAGAGATCTTCGATTAAAAAGCTTCTCGGACTTCATAATAATTATAGAACGGATGGGCGGCGAGATGAGTTTTGCAGACTTCGATTTCGGACATGAGGAAATCTACAAAAGTGGGATCACCACCGAGCCGATAACTGCTAAATCTGTTAAAGCTCGATCCACAGAAGCTAGGGTTCTTAACAGATTTAATCGAGGAGAGCCGACAAAGCTCTGAAGCAGATGCCACCATGAAGGATGCAGAGTCGCCGATGATAGTGGAACCGGTGCCGCAGTTCATGACCAACCACTTGGGAGGCACAAACAATCGAACCGGATCAAGTGACACCTAACGTTCAACATCACACGTCACTATCGATCAACTCAGGAGATCGATCTTGTCTCAAAGATCTCCGAAAAGAAGAAGTTGAGGGACCGATAGGCGATCAAAGGCTTAATTGCCATCAACGAAATAAAGATCAAAGGGAAATAGCTATTTCCCACATTGGGGCAATCAAAGATCGGTTCTCCCAAATCAGGTCCCATTGCGTCGTACCGAATCGATAAAGACCGTTGATGCTGGCCCGACTCAAGTGGATAAACAACAAGTTTCTTTTTCGATGCTCACCGACAAGCTAGAATTGTGAAGAGAAACTTGACAAGCCGACATAACACTCTCATCGCCATGGAATACGCCAAGACGGAGCTGATATCAACGATTCAAAATCTAACTGCTCAAACTCAAGGCATATCTATTGTAGATCTCAACAAGGCGATCGCAGTCAACTTTGGTTCTCTGACCTCCCACCTCACTACTCTTTTTGATCAAACCAAAAAGGGGGGAAGAAGTGAGAAACCAACCGATGCAGGACATCACAAACTCCTGAGAAGAAGAACGGCCCGGCCGGATCTGCATGCACAAAATATTGGTCAAAAAGATGTCCAAAGAACAGATAGCGAAGAAGCCCGAAAATGCCAAGAAGAAAGAAGGGGAAGGAAAAAATGACAGAGGAAGAAAATCGAAGAAGAAATTCAATTTGAGAGTGAAGAAAGGAAGGGCTGGAAAATCCGTACCAGAACCTAAGCTGCCAGCAAGAGTTGATGAGATCATCCCAAAAACAAAAACAGCATCTTAAGAAATTTGAGGAATGGAACAAGATCAAGTGAATGGCTTACGGATGCATTTGTTCTTAATCTTGTTCCACAAGAAGAATCTCGATGAAGAATTCCTCAATTTGGTTAGAAAATAAATACCCGGATTTTCTGAAGTATCTGGAGAATGAGGCCAAGCTGATCAATGTAAAAATAACTCGCCAAGAGTATGATCATCTGGTGTACTCGAAGAAGGCAGATGGCTCATTCGACAGACTGGCTTTTCAAAGATTCTACTTTGACACCTCGAAAGCGAACATAAATAATCGATCCTCAAAGAAACCGATGATGTCAAATGGAAACTTTATCAGATTTTCAACGTTCCTCAAGATCAAAGAGAGATGCCAGAAGGATACAAGCCCAAAGAGTGAAGAATCAGAAGACTACTCAGGATCAGCTGCGCTTATTTTCAAACTTTTCTGATGTAACATGTAATCATCATTCTTTAATGAGAAAAGTTTATTTTTTTCGATCCTAAGACAAAGTCTCATTGTCTTACGATTACATGCTCTTAATCATTTCTATTTCTTATCAATTTTTGGTTTCTCTAAGTGTTTTGGTTTTTCATCAAAAGGGGGAAATTGTTGGTAAATTTATAGTTTTGATGAAAGTTCCAACAACACATGTAATAGACCGATCGGACACATTAGGCGATCGATGTTTATATTACGCATAGGAGACCGGTTGATAATTCTTTGTATAGAACAACCGATGTAATAGATAGGTCACATATTGGGGGAACTCAATATGTATAGGTCGAATCTGAAGACTCAAAGAACAAGCCGATATCGACGGGCGTAACGCTAGAAAAGAACGAAGATCGGATCGATCCGATCCGGTCGAGATATCTCACCAAGTCATGAAGCTCAAACTCAGGATACTCGAAGATCAGATGACTTCCAGATGATCAGACCAGAAGACCTACATCAGTCGGGTCTGCTAGTTGAAGCTAAGTCAACCGGCACCAGAAGACTCTATCAGGTAGACTGATCAGTTCAGACTGATCAGGTCAGCTCACCAGGTGAAATCTGATGTTTCACCTAATCATACGTCGATGATCTGAACAAGAAGAATGTCAAGCTTAGTTGGAAGAACAAAGACGAAAAAGTGAGTCTGCTATCCAATAAGAACAAGACACGTATGATCGGAGCCGGCAATTGCGGGATTTGATTTTACCTCTCTGAAATGGCTACAAAGTACAAATTCACACTTTCGGCCATGCCGTTCCTGAAGCTAGTCACATCAAGCCTGCAAGTCTACCAAATATAGCCTGAAATTCAAATTGCTCTCCAACGGCTCTTTGATTTCAAGGTCTATATATATGGGATCACACTTTAGAGTGAGATACGGAAATATGAAACTAAAACATTTGAACAATCAAGAAGCTCAAGCTAATTTTGATTTCACAAGAACACGATCAAGAAGAATATTTTTATTAAGTGTTCATCCCATAAGTTCTTAGCATAGGAATCTTTTCATCTAGCTGATTAGGCTACTTATACGCAAGAAAAGATTTCATAGTTGGAACCTCAACAATCTTACCCAAACCCCCAAGTTAGGTTAAGTTGTTTAGCAAGATTTCGACTAGGGTTTCTAGTTCTGATTTCTAGGATCGGTTGAGTGTGAACTCTTTAAACATCTAGTCGATTGTCTTGTGTTGGACTTACACATAAAACAAAGTCCGATTGGTTAAGTCGGTGCCCCTTTTGATAGGGAAGAGTGGGCGTGGGGATCTGGTTTGTCCGAACCACTATAAATCTTGTGTGCCTCTTTGCTTTGATTA
Source organism: Stenogyne calaminthoides (assembly GCA_037126765.1). Taxonomy (NCBI): domain Eukaryota; kingdom Viridiplantae; phylum Streptophyta; class Magnoliopsida; order Lamiales; family Lamiaceae; genus Stenogyne; species Stenogyne calaminthoides. Next base: position 14,127,942 of record JBBCBC010000018.1, read on the forward strand.
ACTGTTCACATAATCGTACACAACCTTTAAAGCGCATATATATTCCAAGTTGAGATCAGCTAGCACCAAGCTTCTGATCTGATCATACTTGACACTTCAGTCAACTGATTAAAAGATTAACCTTGGAAACTGATTTATCAAAACTGGTTTTTCACACGGGTAAAACTTAAGCTTCCGCACACATCGTTAAAGCGATAGTTCGAATCGACCGCTTCAGCGACAAGAAGTTGGTTATCACCCAAACCGATTCACTTCGACTCTGATCAAAGTTAATCGCCCTCACACTCGACCAAGACGAAAAGTTTTTTAAGTCTATTCACCCCCCTCTAGACTTACTGCCCTCACTAAACCCGTTCGGGACCTACACCTATGCATAAAAATGTGCATTGATTTATGAATTTATGAATTTATGCATATTCAGTATCAGATTCAGATCCAGTTCTCAGATTAAACATCAAGAAAATAATAGAATTTACATGATTAACTTTCGAATTTAGGCAGAGAATTCAAAACCATAAACCCAAAGTCAAACACAACTAGGAACCCAACAAACGGATATCGTGAACATGAATATATACATGAATCTATTCATAAAATTATGAATATATATATAACCCATATAATTCAAAAATTCAACCAAAACATTTATCTTTCCATCATCTTCTTCCTCCATCATCCATCTTCAGGAAAACACAAATCTAGACATAAAAAACACATTAAATTCATAACCCGGATAAATCATAAAAACCCAACAAAACAAACTAAACCTCCCCACCTCCCCCCAAACCGAGAAATTACACAGATTATTGAACCGTAAATAACAACAAAAAAACCCATCAAATTAATTGTTAAATTTTTTTAGCAAGTCCAAAATTCAACCTAAATCCCAATTTTATCAAATATCTTGTCAAATAAGGAGCAGATCTCTACAAGAAAAAAAAATTGACAAAAACACAAAAAATACCTTCAACACCTTTTATACACGTACTAAAAAAACCATAAAAACGCAAACCTAGAAAAATCACAAACCCAGAAATAAAAACACAAACCCATAAAAAAACACAAACCCAAAAATCATCAGAACCATCATCGGATCCACCGTCGGCCGAAATGATAGATCTAACGGTGTTGAGGAGCAGCGTGCACAAATCCATAAGGAAGAAAAGATTCGGCCAGATCTTGGCACAAATATGTACGAAATTCGATCGTTTTCGACGCACCTTCGATCACTATCTTCAAAACACTCAACAAATCAGGTGGTGGTGGTGACTGTGGCGGCTGAGGCGTGCTGCAGGTGGTGGTTGTCGTGCAGTGACTTTTATAAGTTAGTGGGGTTAAATTTTTTGACCTACAATTCATTAATTCAAAGAATATTACAATCTAAAACTACCATTGCCATGAAAAATGCAAAAATCAAATGCATTCTTTGTTTTACGTTGCTCTATCTTTTTTCTATCGAGCATCTTGAAATATATAGTACTAGAACATGTTCCCGCCTGTTACACGTGATTTTTTTATTATTATTAATTTAATTTAATTATTTATTTTTAATTATAATAATATTTTTGTATATATGTGTAATAATAAAAGAAATACAAAAAAAATACTGAATTTTTAGAGTGGTTAAATAATTTGGATCTAGAAAATTTAATTTAAAATTCTAAATAATGAGAAAGTTAAAAAGTTGGGGGAGTTAAGACTTAAGATAAGATCAATGTAATTATAAATTAAAAAAATGTATGGGAAGAGGCGAAGGCGAGGACTTGAATTGATCACGTAATGAATTGATCTTTGACGGAATCAGGACAGAGGCGGCAAAGGTATGGGAAGAGGCGAAGGCGAGGGATTGGTCGTGGCTAGCTAAAAAAAGAACTGCAAAACGTGAGAGTTATCCTACATTCAGTGGTCGAACAACCCCAGAGGAGCAGGTGTGATGAAACAGTAACTTTCGATATTATGCAATTGCTGCTTTGGATTGTAGTTTCTTGATATGAAAGGAGTAACATTAGACATTTGTATGGTAGTTTTTTTTTTAGTGATATAGGAATACTGTGTTATGGTGGAAAATGTATATAGTGTTGGAATTTAGAGGCACGTAAAATACGTAATTACATGCGCAGCGGAGTTTAAAGTTCACCAACAACGAACAATTAATTGCATACATATTACAATAATCATAACGAGAAATCTTACAGTAACTCGAGAGCAGATTTCTCTACTATGGTATCCACGTAATCCTCAATCACGGATTTGCACGGATTTGCCAGCGTTGAATCCCGAGACGAATTTGCTAGGAAAATCCAAACTCTAGATTTTATGGAGAAAATATGAAGTGATACTGTTTGTGAATCCCAATAGCTTGTATATATAGGGAGACTTGGCTTATTTCCCAAGCTAGCCCAATTAGGGAAATAAAATATCTAATCTTGAATTAAATTAATTCCTTTTAATTTAATTCCCTAAATATAAATCTCTACGGATTTAAATGTCTTATATGAAAATCTCTACGATTTATTTCCATATACATTTAATCCTACAATTATATTTCAAATATTGTTATTGGGAATTCTTATTTAATTAAATCCAATTTAATTAAATATTAATAATAATTAATTCCAAATTAATCTATTATTAATTACTTCTCCATAAATTAAATATTAAATCCAATTTAACATTTAATCAACCAACTATAATCCGTAAAAGGGAACTACTTGTTGTGTGAACCATAAGCCCTCATATACCGAGCGATTAGTCAAACTAACGGTCTTAATTGAACCCTACTCAATAAATCAGACATTCTCAATATATGAGGTACGTTGCGAGAAACATGCAACTACCTGTAACTAAAACGTGGGCAATTGCGATTTCCTCATTTCATTCACGAATACTCGATTAGTCTTGAACATGATGAAGTGTCTATTCAAAATAACTTAATCAATTTATCTCAAATCACTAATTGATCATTAGTGTCACACTTAGTCACAAAGTCTAAGTTGACGTGCATTGACCAATGACTTAGATCCAATTATGATGAGAAGATGAGTATTCTCTCTAAATCCACTTTGAGGAATGAATCATTTTCTTGGTTCAACTACCACGCACATGCACTTCGTGATGAACCCAATCCAAGCCATATCTACCCATAGACGGGTGCAAGCGTCGATTATGGTCAAAGTTCATCACTCCATACATGTCCTGCGTATTGACCTCAAGTCAAAGGAGTATGCATCACTCCCACTAACCGAGACACCCTTAGACACATATAGTGGAACTACATCAAACTGTTTCTCAGATGGGTATAACAATACCCTCTAAGGTATTTGTGCATCCATCATGAGATACCTAGTATCTCGTAGTAAGTGAGATCTTACTGTTGGGAAATTAGGGTGCCCGGATCTATTCGAGATGATTTTTAAATACATATTTAAATTAAATAAATAATTACTAATATAAATTAATCCTAAATTAATTCAACATAATAATTAAACAACATGCGTACACGTAATTCACGTAAATCCTAAACATGCGGAACTATGAGTTACAGGATTACTAACATCTTGTAGATACAACCTTTTAGACGATGGATCAACCCAAGAGCCTTCCCAAATATATCCCAGCGTCCACGAACGTTATCCAGTGGGAGGATTTGCACGAACGATTTTAATGGGAGAGAAATGAAATATTTTGCTACCACCTTTGTGGATTTCTAATATTTCCAACACATGGAACTGCACTTGGGAATGAAGAGCTCATCCCCTATAAATAGGGAGGAGGGGGGCGAAAATTAGGTCTAGGAAAATAAGGAAGAAAATCTTTTCTTGGTCTCCAAGAAATCTTGAATATATCTTCTATATTCTTTTCTCCTTAATAAAATTTTCCATAAAAATCTCTTCCCCTCTTCTACCTCATAATTTTCGAAAACTACAATATTAAAGGAGTCAAGATTTGACTTCTTGAATTTATGGGATAATTATGTATTCCTACAATAATTATCTCTTTCCATAAAATATCTACAAGTAAATCAAGACAATTTTTTCTTCCTTTTAATATACAAATTTTCGAAAATCTTGCTTGGAAGTATATCAAGAATATTTTCTTCTCTCTCTCATTAATTGGACTTTATTTTGGGCTATTTGAGGGGCCTTTAGGAGAATTAAGATTGGACCTTCAATGGACTATGTAGCTTTAATATTTGGGCCAAATATTATTCAAGTCCATTAATATTAATTTACTCCACTATAAAATTAATATTGAACTATCCATCTTATCCCATATTACGATTTCACATATAACATGGCTCCCGATCATTATTTTCCGCGTTTAAGATTATATTAGTCCATTAATTAATTAAGCCACTGAACAAGCTTTATATTAATTAACATCTTTGTCCTTGGAGTAAAGACAACTCAACATTATTATCCATACCGGAAATAAATTTCCACTTGCAAGATTTGATATGATAAAGGATATGAGCCCACCAAGGGGACAAACTAAGCAAGACGTACATGCACGCGATTCTCCGTATTAAATGTCAGCAATCGTCATGTAATTAATAATATTGCCCAATATATAAGGTATCGAATCGCATTGACTCTCTTCCCATCATAAATCAAAGCAATAGTTATTAATTTCACACGATCTTATTTAAGGGACGAAGATTAAGAAATAACGCACCACTGAGGTCTAATTCTTGTATATTCAGTACCAAATAATTTGTCCTCCTGTAGGTCCTCATTCAAAGCACCTAAATGCGCTAGTGTGATCCCTTGGTCAAGACAAGCCAATTTGGGTCTCATACTTCAACCGTTCATGATGGTTCGTTCATTTCCATCTGGGTTGTGAATTCATACTTAATTACGAGGGTTGTTAATTTGATCTTCAGTGATCGGGTATCACCAAATTAACTACAACGTAATACGTACTGTCTTATTGAACGGGTTTGCAATAAACATATATAACATTCATTCATATTTAAGGCAACAGTGATTAAATAATTTATTTCAGTAAATAAATAAGAAACTTCAGTTTGGTTATACAAAGTAAAAGCATATTTTTCAGTATAACCCCAACAATCTCCCACTTATACTCAAAGTCTACTTTTAAGTATACTACAACATGTCTCGTGTTCTATGTGACATCTAATGTCACCCTACACGAACCTAATAATATTTCTCCCACTTATACTCAAAGCAGATTGGCAAAGTCCTTGACACCCATTCCTTCCACATGTCTCTTGAATGTACTCTGAGGCAGACCCTTTGTGAATGGATCTGCTAGGTTGTCTCCCGATATAATCTTAGCCACCTCAATGTCTCCTCACTTAACGATTTCTCATTTGAGATGATATTTTCTTTCAATGTGTTTGCTGGCTTTGTGGGCTCTCGGTTCCCTTGAATTTACAACTGCTCCGACGTTGTCACAGTAAACCGTGATTTTGCCGGGCAAATAAGTGACAATGTCCAAGTCCACCAGGAAGTTTTTGAGCCAAACCGCTTCCTTCGCTGCTTCACAAGAAACGACGTACTCGGCTTCCATGGTAGAATCAGCGATGCATTTCTGCTTTATGCTTCTCCATGTCATGGCTCCTCCCCCCATGCAAAACACACTACCCGAGGTAGACTTTCTGGAGTCAACGTCTGATTGGAAATCCGAGTTCGTGTAACCGATGGGGATCAGACTGTCTGACTTATAAACCAACATTCTGTCCCGTGTCCTTTTCAGGTACTTCAGAATGTTCTTTACTGCAGTTCAATGCTCTTTCCTAGGGTTACTTTGATATCTTGCCACCATGCCTACGGCAAAGCAGATATCCGGTCTTGTACACAGCATTGCATACATGAGGCTTTCCACAGCCGAAGCATAAAGGATGCTCTTCATGTCATCTATCTCTTTTTGTGTCTTGAGACACATCTCTTTGGATAGATGGATTCCGTGTCTGTAGGGCACAAAGCCTTTCTTAGAATCCTGCATGCTGAAGCGCTTCAAAATAGTATCTATATATGAGGCTTGCGAAAGCCCGATCATTCTTTTCCTGCGATCTCGAGTGATCTTGATCCGTAGGATGTGACCGGCTTCCCCTAAGTCCTTCATATCGAACTGTTTTGACAGCCATGCCCTTAGGTCGGATAACACCTTTACATCGTTTCCGATGAGCAGAATGTCGTCCACGTATAGTACCAAAAATACCAATGCAGTTCCGTCACGCTTTTTATAAACACAACTTTCAAATTCGTTTTGATCGAAACCGTAGGTTTTTATAACTTGATCAAAACACTGATTCCAAGCGCGGGATGCTTGCTTCAACCCATAAATGGACTTCCTTAGCTTGTAAACCAGATGCTCTTGGCCTTTTTCAATGAAGCCTTCGGGTTGTTGCATATAGATTACTTCTTCTAGATTTCCATTAAGGAAAGCTGTCTTGACGTCCATTTGTCAGATCTCAAAATCTAGATGCGCAGCAATCGACAAGAGAATGCAGATGGACTTGAGCAAGGCTACGGGCGAAAAGGTTTCCTCATAATCGATCCCTTCTTTCTGAGTGTACCCTTTTGCCACTAGTCTTGCTTTGAAGGTTTCAACCCTTCCGCCTGGTCCCCTTTTTCTCTTGTATACCCACTTGCATCCGATGGGTTTTACCCCATCAAGTGGTTCGACTAGCTGCCACACCTTGTTGTGATCCATTGAACCCATCTCGCTTCCATTACTGTTTGTCAGGATTGAGCATCTTTATCTCGGATCGCCTCGTTGTAGGATCATGGATCTGACTCTTCTGCGGATATCAAGTCCGAAGACTCTCCGATCCCCAAGAATGTATCGGGTTATCTGATAACCCTCCCGCTACGACGAGGTTCCGGTTTTGTGGGCATGACGTTTGGTATATTATTTTGTACAGTTGGCAATGGAGTTGGTCCCCTAAGTTCTTCTAAGGTAATTTCACTTCTAGGCTTTCGATTGTTCATATAGTCTTCTTCCAAAAATCTAAAGTAGGTATTGATCACCACCTTTTGATCTTCGGGACCATAGAACATGCATCCTTTAGTTCCTTTCGGTACCCTATGAACATCCTTAATTCCAAACGTGCATCAATTTTCCGGCCTCCTTTGTCTAGCACGTAAGGCCGACACCCCCAGATCTTGATGTGTCCGAAACTGGGCTTGCGCCCCGTCCACAATTCTCTCGGGGTTTTAGGTACCAATTTGGATGGCACTAGGTTTGAATATAAGCCCATTTGTTTCTAATCGTAACCCCGAACGATTTTGGTAAATCCGCATAACTCATCATTGACCTTACCATTTCTAAAAGCGTTATATTCTTCGTTACGCAACCCCGTTTAGTTGAAGGGTAGGGTCTGCGATCAAGCGGGATGCAATCCCCACTTCCGATAGGTAGTTCGAAATTCATCACGAGGTATTCGCCTCCACGATCGGATCATAGAAACTTGATACTTTTTCCTTATGATTTCTGCTTGAGCCTTAAATTCTTTGAATTTATCAAAGGTCTCAGATTTATGCTTCATTAGGAAAATGTATCCGTAGCGTGAGTAATCATTGATAAAAGTAACGAAATACTCGTAGCCACCTCTAGCTTTGATTTCCATTAGACCACACACATCGGTGTGAACAATTTCTAACACTTCTTTAGCTCTAAGCCCCTTGGCACCAAATGCCCTCTTGGTCATTTTACCTTCCAAGCACGATTCGCATGTCGGAAATGGCTCAATTTAGAGAGACCCCAAAGAACCATCTTTCACCAACCTTTGAATCCTTTTCAGATTAATATGACCTAATCTTAGGTGCCAACGAAGTGTCTCGTTCACGTCAGCCGACCGCTTTCGTTTACAAGAAATAGTAGATATGTTATAGGATGCATTTTGTGAGTGATGTGCACAGTTAATAATATAGAGATTGTTCCGTAAAGTTCCACAACAGATAATCACATCGTTACGAAAAACAATAACATCTTTATTAAAACGAGCAGAATATCCATCGATAAACAATTTAGAAATTGAAATGAGGTTTTTCCTGAAAAAATAGGAACATAAAGAACATCTCTTAAAATTAACGTCTTGTCTTCAAAGGACAGGTGCACTTCTCCCACTGCTTTAGCTGCCACTCTCGTAGTATCGCCTAGCGTGATGAGGATTATCACTCTCACTTAGTCGTCGGGTCTTCTTGAAATCCTGCAATGTGAAACATACATGATCAGTGGATCCCGTATCCAATACCCACGAGTGGGTAGCATACTCCGCTAAACAAGTTTTAACTACTAGTGAGTGTGAATTACCTTTCTTTCAATTCCTTTTGGGTCTGGAACAGGTCGACTTCCAGTGTCCTTTTTCTCCACAGTTAAATTTTTTTCCTTTCGGCTTCTTCTGGATTTTCAACCAACTGGCTTTCTTACCCTTTTTGTTTGTGGCCTTGCTTTGATTCAGACTATTCATATCCTTCTCAATCTTCCCTTCCATTGGTCTAGATTTTGAGACCAGTTTCTTAGTCACCAAAGCTTCATCTTCTTGTCCTAAGTGTTTCTCTACCGTCTCCAAGATCTCTTGTAGGGTATCCATGGTAAACATGTGATCACTCATCACAAAATTACAATAGAACTCATTAAAGCATCTTGGCAGAGTTAGGAACAAGAATTCGATTTGAGCCTCATCATGGTACCGAGTACCAAGGTAAGCAAGTTTTTCAAAATGGCGTCTGATTTTGAGATTGTGGTCCCTTACGGGTGTTCCCTCAATCATTTTCAGCCTTTCGACTCCATTTTGATGAAACTCTTTGATCATGCAGCTCTCAGAGGAAAACATTTCCTCAAGACTTTGAACAATTTCCGCAGCTGAATCAATTCCCTCATGAATGATCCTCAAATCATCATACAATGAAGTCAAGATTATCGGTTTCATTGATTCATTGGCTTGCTCCCAAATTTTGTACAAACATCTTTCCGAACTAGATTACCCTTCAGTGATTTTTTCAGGTTTTTGTCCGCCAAGAACCCAATAATATTTTTGTGCAGAGAGGACAAAAGTCATATTACGTTTCCAAGTGACATAGTTTTCACCAGTGAGTTGGTTTTCTTTCAGTATATTGAACAGTGGATTAAAAGGTTGCGACATGATGAACTAAAATAAACATATATTTTGTATCAATATTCAGATCAACACAAAATTAAATCACATAATTCGATCACATGATTCATATTAGAATCTCAAAAAAAATATGAACATGCATCAGCCAACATCTCAAAACAGATTTAAATGAGCCTCGTGGGAGGCTCATCATGTAAATCACATTCAAGCAGGTTACAAACAAGAACAGTTACAAACCTTTAATTTAAAAAAAAAAATTAATAGATAGAAACCCCTTGACCAATATAAAATTGGCGGGGGACTTAGGAGAAGTATATAAATATCAATTCTATACCTAAGTAATAACCATGATTAAATATAGAATTATTACTTCGTTTTGATCGAGCCTCGTGGGAGGGTCATCGTCGCCACTAATAATAATTCACAATCATCCTTTTGGGAATTTATTCATGTGAAAGTTATCTTTTGACTATCCCGTAGGGGAATTTCTCCAAAAGATTTCACAAATAAATAAATCATGGAGGTCAAAATTAATTTGTGTCAAAACCAAATTAATTATTAAAACATACTTAATAATTTTTGAATTTGAGATTTTTCGTTGGGCAATTCTCATGCAAACACATTTAAACAAATTAAATAAAGCACAAGAAAATACAACAGTAGTAAATCAAGCAAAGCAGAAAATAAAACACATTGGGCACAAATTATCCATTTGTCATGGTTTGATTTTTCTTTGGCTTGATCTTGAAGAAACGCCGTCTTGAATTTCTCCCACTCGTTAGTCTCGAAAAAGAACTCCGTCTTTTAAACGCCACGCTAACTCACTCCGGGATGGATGCCCGCATCCGATCCGGCATTGCTTAGGCACGGGCACCTGTGCCTATGTGCTTAGGGCGCAGCAGCAAGTCGCCGTCTCGCCGTGTGCTCTCGGCGACCTCGGATCGCCGCCACCTCACCAGCAGCAGCTTACAAGGCCTTACGCTTCCTGCGCCCCTCGAGTGCACTGGGCCGATCCCATCGGGGGCTAAGCGCTTAGGCCCATGCGTGTGGCGTCGTCCGCGCCGCGTGCCTCCTTGGAACGCGAACGACGACGCCGCTCCACGCATTTATTCTCGATCCGTCTTTAACTTCGTCTCCATCTTCGCCTCCCGTCAAAGTTACAATTTATTTAACAAAAAATAAATACCTTAAAAAATCTAGACTAGTCTATTACATTGAACAAATCAAATAGCCTAATCTACTCGTGGATTTTCTCACAAGGAAAACAAATCCGAACGAGTCGAATTAAAAACCATTCATTCATACGCATGGAAATAAAACACATTAAATACCATGACAATTCGACATGCAAAAGCGGATCTAGCAATTCTACTATCCAATTTCAATTTAATGTCCAACAATTTAAATAACAATTAAAAAAATCGAGCTCTAAAACTAGAGCTCGATGCGATTGTTGGGAAATTAGGGTGCCCGGATCTATTTGAGATGATTTTTAAATACATATTTAAATTAAATAAATAATTACTAACATGAATTAATCCTAAATTAATTCAACATAATAATTAAACAACATGCGTACACGTAATTCACGTAAATCCTAAACATGCGGAACTAGGAGTTACGAGATTACTAACCTCTTGTAGATACAACCTTTTAGACGATGGATCAATCCAAGAGCCTTCCCAAATATATCCCAGCGTCCACGAACGTTATCCAGTGGGAGAATTTACACGAACGATTTTAATGGGAGAGAAATTAAATATTTTGCTACCACCTTTATGGATTTCTAATATTTCCAACACATTGAACTGCACTTGGGAATGAAGAGCTCATCCCCTATAAATAGGGAGGAGGGGGCCGAAAATTAGGTATAGGAAAATAAGGAAGAAAATCTTTTCTTGGTCTCCAAGAAATCTTGAATATATCTTCTATATTCTTTTCTCCTTAATTAATTTTTCCATAAAAATCTCTTCCCCTCTTCTACCTCATAATTTTCGAAAACTACAATATTAAAGGAGTCAAGATTTGACTTCTTGAATTTATGGGATAATTATGTATTCCTACAATAAATATCTCTTTCCATCTTAACCCATATTACGATTTCACATATAACATGGCTCCCGGTCATTATTTCTCGCGTTTAAGATTATATTCGTCCATTAATTAATTAAGCCACTGAACAAGCTTTATATTAATTTAACATCTTTGTCCTTGGAGTAAAACGACTCAACATTATTATCCATCGGAAATAAATTTCCACTTGCAAGATTTGGTATGATAAAGGATATGAGCCCACCAAGGGGACAAATCAAGCAAGACGTACTTGCACGCGATTCTCCGTATTAAATGTCAGCAATCGTCATGTAATTAACAATATTGCCCAATATATAAGGTATCGAATTGCATTGACTCTCTTCCCATCATAAATCAAAGCAATAGTAATTAATTTCACACGATCCTATTTAAGGGACAGAGATTAAGATATAACGCACCACTGAGGTCTAATTCTTGTATATTTAGTACCAAAGAATTTATCCTCCTGTAGGTCCTCATTCAACGCACCTAAATGCGCTAGTGTGATCCCTTGGTCAAGACAAGTCAATCTGGGTCTCACACTTCAACCGTTCATGATGGTTCGTTCATTTTTATCTGGGTTGTGAATTTGTACTTAATTACGAGGGCTGTTAATTTGATCTTAAGTGATCGTGTATCACCAAATTAATTACAACGTAATACGTACTGTCTTATTGAACGGGTTTGCAATAAACATATATAACATTCATTCATATTTAATGCAATGATTGATTAAATAATTTATTTCAAGTAAATAAATAAGAAACTTCAGTTTGGTTATACAAAGTAAAAGCATACTTTTCAGTATAACCCCAACACTTACTACACTCTCTAAGAGTATGATGCAGATCGCACATCAATCTCCATTGCATCATCAATATCCCATTCTTGATGATCCTTGATCGGGGCTATTTGAGAATCATGCTTAAGTCATCTGAGTTCTCACAACCTCAATAGCAAAAGAATGACTCATGGGAACACACATGCGAATAAATGCAAACAATCAAACATAATATTCAAATAAGTGTATTGACATACGTTAATATTAAATGAACTATAATATTAAATCAAACTGAATATCATCGAGTATTATGTCCTTATAATAGACTGTCTCTAGGACAATAACACTAATAATCTCCCACTTGGACTAGAGTCAATCACTTACATGTCTGACCCCTAGACCATCAAATGTCTAGTGTGTACTTGAACACTCAGTCTTTTGGTGAAAAGATGCGCCAAATTAAATATGTGGGAATACATTTTAATTCTATTTCTCCTATCGTTATGATCTGGGATCAAATGATAAGTCTAGGTAATGCTTTCGTTTATGCTTGTTGATCTCGGTTCCTTTCTTTGCCTTAATCGCGCGGCGTTGTCTCAATAAAACTTTATTAGATAACTGGCACTCGGAACTACCCCTAGTTCTCTTAAGAACTATAAAATTCAGACAGTCTCCTTGAGGCTTCTGATACATCAATGTACTCAACTTCGGTTGTTGAATCTGCGGTTCTTTTGCTTGGAACTATTCCAACTGACCGCCTCATTATTGAGAGTTAAACATAACCTAACTGTGATTTGTAATCATCACAGTTGGATTGGAAACTTTTTGTCAAGATAACCCGATTGGCTACTAGTTACATTTGTCACTATAGACAAGGAAACATTCTTTAGTTCGTCTAAGATACTTGAATGGTCTTGGACAAAGAATCCATGAGACTCACCGGATTCTCGGTTGATGTCTATCGATTGATGTTGATAGCGTAGGCCACGTTTGGCCTAATGCAAGTCATGGCGTACATGATTGACCCAATTGCATATGCATATGGGACATCTTTCATGTGCTTGATATAAGCTTCAATAGAAGGACAATCCTTCTTTGACAGCTTTATCCTATGATTTTCCGATAGAGACCCTCTCTTAGAGTCCTCTATCACAAAAGGCTTCAACACCTTGTCTATATAGATGGACTGTGATAGCCTCAACATCCTCTTGGATCTATCCCTGTGGATCTTGATCCCTAAGATGTAGCAAGCTTCACAAAGATCCTTCATCATGAAGGTCTTCGACAACCAATCTTCAAAGGATTTGCGTGCGGGATATTGTTTCCCAAAATCAATATGTCATCGACATACACAATTATGAAAACAATATTCTTCCCATTGCGTTTATGATAAACGCAAGGATCTTCCGAATTTCTGATGAAGTCAAAAGACTTGATAGCTTCATCAAATCGGATATTCCAACTCCTAGAAGCTTACTTCAATCCATAGATGGATCTCTTTAGCTTGCATACTAGATTAGAATTTGACTTAGATATAAAACCTTCGGTTGAGTCATAAACACTTCCTTATCAATGTTTCCATTGAAGAAAGCTGTTTTGACATCCATCTGTCAAATCTCATAATCACGGTGTGCTGCTATCACAAGTAAAATTCGAATGGACTTGATCTTTGCAACTGGTGAGAAGGTATCGTCATAGTCAATGCCTTCGCGTTGACTATAATACTTCACCACCAACCTAGCTTTGTAGGTTTGTACATTGCCATTTACAAATGGGTTTAACCCCTTTAGGCAACTCAACCAAGTCCCAGACTTGATTGGTGTACATCGAGTCCATCTCGAATTTAATGGCTTCATGCCACTTCCCTTAATCAATATCTAATATTGCTTTAGAGTAAGTATTAGGATCGTCCTTATCCGGTATGTCCACATTAATGAGTTCCTCCAAGAGGTAACCGTATCTAATGGGTGGACTACGATTCCTGATTAACTTACGGAGTTGTGGTTGTGAAGGTTGTACATTCTGATCGTGAAAATTTTGTGGTGCATCGATTTCATCAATATACGAAGAGTCCTCAAGAGCTACACTTTCAGATGCCTCTTGGGCGGGAGTTTGAACTATGTTGTTCTCGTTCAGCCCACTTGGAGGTTCTTGCACTGGCAAGCATACTCTGATTACGCTCCCACTGGCTGAAAGACGATCACCTAGTGAAAGACTCCCACCGTGAAAGTTGCTGAATGCTCCCACTGATTCCTTATCATGTTGCTTTGACAAGATATCAGTCTCTTTGTTAATTTGTGGTTCTTGAATTTCTTCAAGTTCTATCAGCTTACGACCTTGTTCCTTAAAGACATAGTCTTCTTCGAGGAACTTGGTCTGCCTAGAAATAATCACTGATTATTTCTCAGGTAGATAGAAGTAATATCCTTTAAGTTTCTTTAGGATATCCCACAAAGTAACCCTTTTCACCTTTGGGTTCCAACTTGTCGGTAAGAATCCTTTTAACAATCACGAGGCAACCCCATGTTAGATATGTGTAAAAGTTGGCTTCTTGCCACACCATGGTTCATATGGTGTATGCTCAACCGATTTAGATGGAATCCTATTCAGAATGTAAATTGAGGTTTGTAACGGGTATCCCATAAGAATGTTGGAAGACAGGAAAAGCTCATCATGGACCTCACCATGTCTAACAGGGTTTGGTTTCTTCTCTCGGACACACCGGTTCATCTGAGGTGTTCTGGGAGTGGTCCATTGTGACTAGATTCCATGTAACTTTAAGTAATCAGTGAATTCATGGCTAAGGTATTCACCTCCTAGATCCGATCGAAGAGTCTTGATACTCTTACCAAGTTGCTTCTCCACTTCAGCCTTAAACTCTTTGAATTTCTCAAAAGATTCGGATTTGTGTTTCATAAGATACACGTATCTGTATCTAGAGAAATCATCAGCAAAAGTGATGAAGTAGCCGAAGTGACCCCTAGCTAGAGTGGGCAATGGTCCACATACGTCATTGTGGATCAGCTCTAGAACTTCTTTGGCATGCACCTCTTTCTCATAAAGGGTTTATCGATCATCTTGCCCATGAGAGAAGATTCTCAATCTCCATAAGACTCAAGGTCAAATGGGGTTAAGTAGTCTAACTTTCTTAACTTTGAAATTCCTTTCTCGTTTACATGATCAAGTCTATAATGCCACAAGTAAGTCGGGTTTTCATGATTACTAAGTTTGAGTCTTTTACTTTGTATGTTAAGAACATTATATCCATAGTGCAACAAGTATAAACCATTCACCATAGGGGCATTCCCATAAACCACACCATTCAACGTGAGATAACAATTATTATCACTAAAATGGAAGGAATAACCCTCAATGTCTAACATAGGAATGTTAATAGTGTTGCGAGTAATAGGAAGAACGAAATGACAATCATTAAGTTCTAATCTAAAACCAAAGGGTAAGTCTAACACATAAGTCCCCACACGTTCAGGAGTATCTCTTGCTCCATTCCCACGTGTAAGACGACTTAACCCGCCCTAACTGTTCTATGACATATAAGCCCTTTCACAGTAGTGCAAATGCTAGAGCTAAATTCAAGATATCAATACCAAGTAGTTAAGCATTTATTAGTGGACATGTTTATCTTAATAACAAACATACATGTTCTAGTGTTAGAAGCACCTTATTGCATTCCTTTTAGCAACTAGAACCTCATAGTCCTTCTTTCAGTGCCCCCTTCTACTTATAGTAGAGGCACACATCCTTGTCCACCCGCTCCTTCCTTTGAACATCATCTTAGTGATAGTGAACTCAAAAGTCTTGAGCACGTTGTGAAGTTCAGGCATGGTCGCATCCGTCTTATTCATATTGTAGTTCACAATGAAGCTAAAATATGAATCCGGGGATCGGCGGAGGATAGCTTATAAATGAAAACGTCGGTCTTTTAGCTCAAAGCCTAAATTACCAAGTTTCTCAATTAGGCTTACCATCTTAAGCACGTGAGGTGAAACATTCCTTCTTGGCTAACCGACATCCGAGCGGATCTCTCATCATTTCACAAATCTCGAGCGAGATTCGAGAATCAAAGAGATCCTTCGGATCTTGAGCATCTCGAAAGGACCCATTTTTCTCATGTTGCCTTAAGTAATTAGGGGAGTCATGCCGAGCAACATCACACATTGAGCCGGGAAGCATCCTCTTGATGCTTTTTTCGACGGCCGCTTCGTCAAAGCGTGGCCTCCCAGTACTAGCTTTAATGGTGTCGGGATATACATGTCCAACACGTACTCAATCTTTTCTTGCCTTAGCACCAAACATATGTTTGGGTGTGGGTCTATAAAATTTGGCCTAATTTAATTTTGTTTGTTTCAAAACACATCTCAATAATGGTTATACATTTAAACAAACAAGAGAAATAAAATAAAACGGAATTAAACACATAATTCCTATGATCAATATTCAAAGAATCAAAATAAACATGGCCTTTTAAATTTATTTTGTCTCCATTATTTTCACATATTCAACGACCTCATCGGAAGAATACGAATTTATATCTAACATAAATCATAATGGACTAGGATCCACATTCCTACTATTACAATATCTGCTTGGGATGATTACTGCAATAGCATAACTGGTAGGTCTCCAAACCAATTGCAAAACTGCAATTCCTAGTTGATTGAACTTAGTTCAATCGGATGCCCCTTGACTCTCATTTCCCTGCTTAGGCTGATGAAACCGGATCAAGTTGATTTACAACCATCAAACGGCGACACTATGTGTCCCTATAGAAGTCCCATTAGATGTAGATCCAAGCAAAAGACTTGGGCCTTAAATACTCATTGGAACGAAATCCCCGATTTACTTTTAATTTTGATGGAAGGCATCGTTCAAATTAATGAAAATCATATTTTAGTGAGGAACATTTTCAAAGGTGGGGTATTAATTGCTTAATCGAGATCCAGCATGTTAATCTATATCACATTTGAGCAATTATTGGGCGCCGTCTACCCAAACATGATTTTACATGGACTAACACTTATATGGGCGCCGTCTACCCAAATAATAAATACGGTCCGACAGTTATGGGGTGCCGCCTACCCAAACAGTTATAACGCGGACTATAAAACGTTTAACTAATTAAATTTTAAAACAGTTAAACAGTGGGATTTAATAATTTCTTTTAAACCGGATTTCAAAATCCAATTTTAATTCGATTTTAAATTATTAAAATAAAATTAATCTAATTAATTTTGAATAAAAGTCCAACTTTTATTACTATCTTAAAATTTAATCCAATTAAATTTTAAATAGATTTTATTTATTTATTTGTGAGGGCTCATGTGCAAATTCTAAAATTGCGGAGGGCTTGCTTTCGAAATCAATTTGCTAACAACCCTCCTCATCATCGCCCAAAAATCCCCCATTCCAATCGGGAAAATCGAAACCCGACAATCCATTAACAGTTTTTAGATTTAATCAATTTAATCATAAGCGAGTTAACAATTTAAATCAAGATTTCCCAACAAGTTGAAAGAATTCAATTAATCGAACAATCAAGCGCAAGGGCAACAGCCCAACATGACCCAATCGAAGAAAGACCAGAACGACCAAAGGGTGGGCGTCGGCGAAGCCAGTCACAACAGCCCATGGGCTTGTATGATGACTTCGCCCAAAGCAACTAAGCCTCCGCGGATCATGTGTCTGGCCGGTGCATCGCGTCCGTCAGTGAAAGCGAAATGGCGGCACCCTCAAAGAAAATAGATGGGTGAAAGGAGGAGGCGGCGTGGTGGCGTTTCACAAGGCGTTCATCGACCCGTCGGCGGCCCGATGAATCAAGATCGAAACAAGGGACGCCATCTCGGGGCGAAGATCGTGATAGGGTATTTCGAAATATTTAAATGCAGGTCAAGCCGCCGCGGGTCCAACCCGTTTGATTCAGCCTCAGTGCGACATCATCCCGGCATCGCGAGTTGCGGCCTTATGCACGACTGAACTAGACGCGCGCGGATGCTCGGCCGTGGAGCGCAAATCGAAAGCGAGATGGAGGCTGGCCGGAAAGGGGAATCGCAGGAAACCCTAATTCCAGTGAAAAAGACGAGAGCAGCACACGACAAACAAAACCAATGGGGTGTTTGTTTATCAAATAAACAACCCCCAAATCAATTGAATTAACAAAGGTGCGGTCAATCCAATTGACCATACCAGGTTTTAATAAAAAAAAAATTAAAACCAATTCAATTATGCAATTAAACACAAGAGACTGAGCTCTGATACCACTGTTGGAATTTAGAGGCACGTAAAACACGTAATCACATGCGCAGCGAAATTTAAAGTTCATCAACAACGAACAATTAATTGCATACAAATTACAATAATCATAACGAGAAATCTTATAGTAACTCGAGGGCAGATTTCTCTACTATGGTATCCACGTAATCCCCAATCACGGATTTGCACAGATTTGCCAGCGTTGAATCCCGAGACGAATTTGCTAGGATATTCCAAACTCTAGATTTTATGTAAAAATATGAAGTGATACTGTATGTGAATCACAATAGCTTGTATATATAGGGAGACTTAGCTTATTTCCCAAGCTAGTCCAATTAGGGAAATAAAATCCCTAATTTTGAATTAAATTAATTCCTTTTAATTTAATTTCCTAAATATAAATCTCTACGGATTTAAATGCCTTATATGAAAATCTCTACGATTTATTTCCATATACATTAAATCCTACAATTATATTCCAAATATAATTATTGGGAATTCTTATTTAATTAAATTCAATTTAATTGAATATTAATAATAATTAATTCCAAATTAATCTATAATTAATTACTTCTCCATAAATTAAATATTAAATCCAATTTAACATTTAATCAACCAACTATAATCCGTAAAAGGGAACTACTTGTTGTGTGACCCATAGGCCCTCATATACCGAGCGATTAGTCAAACTAACGGTCTTAATTGAACCCTAGTCAAAAAATCAGACATTCTAAATATATGAGGTACGTTGCGAGAAACATGCAACTACCTGTAACTGAAACGTGGGCAATTGCAATTTCCTCCTTTCATTCACGAATACTCGATTAGTCTTGAACATGATGAAGTGTCTATTCAAATAACCTAATCAATTTATCTCAAATCACTAATTGATCATTAGTGTCACACTTAGTCACAAAGTCTAAGTTGACGTGCATTGGCCAATGACTTAGATCCAATTATGATGAGACGATAAATATTCTCTCTAAATCCACTTTGAGGAATGAATCATTTTCTTGGCTCAACTACCACGCACATGCACTTCGTGATGAACCCAATCCAAGCCATATCTACTCATAGACGGGTGCAAACGTCGGTCATGGTCAAAGTTCATCACTCCACACATGTCGTGCGTATTGACCTCAAGTCAAAGGAGTATCGCATTGCTCCCACTAACCGAGACACCCGTAGACACATATAGTGGAACTACATCAAACAGTTTCTCGGATGGGTATACCAATACCCTCTAAGGTATTTGTGCATCCATCATGAGATACCTAGTATCTCGTAGTAAGTGAGATCTTACTACACTCTCTAAGAGTATGATGCAGATCGCACACCAATCTCCATTGCATCATCAATATCCCATTCTTGATGATTCTTGATTGGGGCTATTTGAGAATCATGCTAAAGTCATCTGAGTTCTCACAACCTCAATGACAGCAATGACTCATGGGAACACTTGTACGAATAAATGCAAACAATCAAACATAATATTCAAACAAGTGTATTGACATACATTAATATTAAATGAACTATAATTTTAAATCAAACTGAATATCATCGAGTATTATGTCCTTATAATAGATTGTCTCTAGGACACTAACTCTAACATATAGGCTGGAACATCATTTATGTTCCATTCTGTAAACTTTGTTTTGGAGATAAATAAATGAAATTCTTGTTTTCGGATTAAAAATAAAATGAAAAAGAAAATTAAAATAATGAGAAAATTATGAATTTGATTGGTTGTAGTTTGGATAGTGCAAAGTATTAGAGAAGATTCAGAAATAAATATAAGAGGATAATATTAAAATAATCTAATAATACTTAATGCTAAATAATAACTAAGTGGATATATTTAAAAGAAGTTAATTAATTTCGAAAACCAATGAGCATCAAATGCTATAACAAATGTGCAACATTACCTTAAAAAAAAGTGCAAACATTAGCATTTTGGGCTTGAGATGTTCGTATGCCGAAGCATTTATTAGGCTGAGACGTAGAAAACCAGACTTGAGATTCATTGTAGGCGCGTTTAGAAATCAGAAAGATTTCCCCATCTTTGTCAAGAACTAACTTCACTGATCTCCGGCAAGGCGATAACCTATGACTCCGATGCTAATTCGATTTTCTCACCCCCACCTCTTTTGGGATACTATGATTTCCCCTAAATCGAATCGAGATAAAAAAGAATTAAGCAGAGACTCCAGCAACAGTGGCTATTGACTTTTCCTAATTAAAGGTTATTCAGTTTACTTTCTTTCAACCTTAAAACGCTTTTTTATTTATATCTTTTCTATCCTATTGTGATTCATGAAGAAATCGGGGGAATTAAATTTTCTGTGACGGATCTATAGTTTGGGTACCTTGTATTGAATTATTTTTAGATTACCCCAAAGGTAGTGTTATAAGTGAGTTTGAACCTAGAATTATTTAATAGGAATATGTCACGTGTTCCGTAGGAGCTAAAATACATTAAGGGCATATAAGTCTTTTCAAGAACTAAAAGTTTCCACCCTAAATCACCCCGTATAGCTTAAGGCCCTTGGACGCTGCTATTTGGCGTGAATCACCATGAGTGAATCGATGAATTTTAGTGTTGGCTCCACTAAGGGCATTTGTTCCCATCATTAAGGGCAAAATAGTCAATTGATCCGGAAAAGTACATTTCACCTCGAGTTTTTTTTTTGAAAGGTAATCAATTACAATAGTTTCATAAGATAATCAATTACAATAGTTCATTCAACCACCGGACACATGTCAATATCTTTTTGTCTCGCTGTAGACCGAAACCACAATCACCACAAGAGGGGGACCGCCCAAGACTGCAACTCGAAATCGCAACCGCACTGCAATCGGAACAGCAACCACCACAACAGGGGGAACATCAACCCACCATAAGGGGAACCACCATAAGAGGGAATAATTTTTTTCTCTCCGTGTCTCGAACCGAGGAGCTCAAACCAGTTGAACTATCCACACTTGACTTTTTCATTTCACCTCGAGTTGAATCCTATGTTTTAAAAGCGGAAACGGACATTGACCAGGACAACCTTGGCGCTTTTGGTCGGACCGTGTCCAATCGGGTCTGACTGTTATTAAAGCGATTGAACCTGTATGATGTCATATATATATATATATATTAATTACTCCATCATTTATATATTTTCACTTAGTAATATTGTATTTGATAAGATGAAAAAATAAGTAAGCATACATCTAATACTATAATTTAAAGATGAACATTGATAATCTAAATCAAATTTCAATAAGACTAAAATAAGTATTTAAATGTTCAAATAAATTTAAATATATATATATACACACATATATATTTACTTATTACTAGTATTAATTAAAAAAATTAATTTTAAGTTCTGATTTTAACAAAATAAATGTCAAATGAGGTTGCTAGAACTAATACGTGACTAAACCCATGAACATGTTGCGGTAGAGAGTATAGTCTGTATTGAGTGGAATAACATGATGGCCGGAATATTGCCACGATCGTCGAAGGAACATTAACGCTATCCAAGTAGATGATCAATTTAGTAATACTTTTAAGCCTTGGCTGGGGATCACGGATTTTGATTTTCTCTTCTACTACGGATTAATTGTGTGTATTCTTGTTGATTGATTTGTCTTTTGATTTGGGATATCTGGTTGATTTTGAAATAAGTTATGATCCTTTGGAGGAATGTCACGCTATCCAAGTAAATGGTCAATTAAGTGATACTTTGGGCACCTCTGGTTGTGTATATAGGGTTTCCGTTTTTCATGTTCGTGTTCTTCGCTTTTGTTGTTATAAATTAGTGTGAGGCAAGATTTTATTACATCGCTCTTCTCTTTGTTTCTCTCTTCTTTAAGAGTTTGTTTGTTTTGCTATGGATAATCTTCATGTTGATCTTGCGGCCTCCTTGAGGAGGATGATGACTTAATCCTTGATTAGGAGGATTTGGAGGTAGAAAATGGACCATTTGATCATTGTTTGGTAGGTCTCTTCTTGACCGATCAATCTATTAACTTCAATGTAATGGCTTCATTATGATGAGTGTTGGGGCTAGGTAAAAGTAGTGATGATGAAGTCGATTGGGGAGGGAGATTTACATTTTAGTTTTTTCATCTATTGAATGTCAAAGCGAGTTGTCGATGGTTCGCCATGGCCTTTTGGTGTTCATCCTCTTGTGGTTTATCATCTAAAGGGGGTATCACCCTATGTCGTCCCTCTCGATAAAATCTATTAAGGTTCAAATAGTTGACCTTTCTCATGGATACACCATTCGGCGAAATCTACAGCGGGGGAATTTTATTGGGAAGTTCGAAGAATATGATTTGACAAATCGTTTTGTGGCATGGGTTGATTATATGCGAATTCGTGTTGAATTGGATGTTAATCAACCGTTGAAGCGTTCAAGAATATAACGATTGATGGATGGTGTATCATGTGAAGTAAAATTCAAGTAATCACTCTCTATCGGATCTATTGTAACCTAGAATTCACGTCTAGGGCAACGAATAAGTGATCGATCAAACCTATAGGTAACGATGAACAATGATAAATAACACGTGAATTTGGTTACCCAGTTAAGTCTTTTTGAATAAGACTACGTCAGGAGGCGTCAAGCGAGAATATTTTATTATCTTTATCCGCCTACAATTCTAAGATTGCTCTCTCTCTTTACAATGAATAGTACATGAGGTATATATAGACAAAGAATTAGGTTCTGAGGATCTTCGTGGGCTTCTTTTATGGCTTCTTTGAGGCTCGGTGGCGGTCTTTAGGGTTTCCACTAGTTGATCCGTGATTTCCACGTCGGGATACACTTGCCTTGCTTATGTTTCGAGATATCAGGTGCCATTATGCCGCATTATCTTTCCCGTATTTATCTCTTCGTCGACTTCATGTTGAAGTCGCCTCCGACCTGTAGGCTTTGCCAAGTCGCCCCGTGACTTTCATACTTTTCTAAGTCGCCTTGCTGCCTCCTTTAGTCCAAGTGAGGTCGCTTTAACGCCAATGTACATAATGGAGAGTCGCCTCACCAGGTCGAATTATTTCATGTCACAACAATTGCCCCTCAAGTCGAGGTGGCATGCTCGCATCGGGGCCTTGACTTGACCCGTTGTTTTATCGACTGTGGCAAGTCGTCATTGGGAATCGTTCCCAAAGCGAATGATCATCATTGAGGAGGCAAATCATCGCCTCAATTCCTTGAATCGGCGTAAGGTCTGACAGATCCCTCATGATGGCTTGGCAGCTATGTGATGTCATGCGCCGCGAGTCCTTCCTTCGATCGGCGATCCGCGATGATCGACTACACGCGACACAATGCGACTTTGTTTCGCCGAGGGGTCTTAATTATACTTTATATTACATTTTGACCCCTCCTTTCTATAAAAGGGTGAGGGTTTTGGGCATAAACCCTTTTTTACCTCAACCTTCTAATGGCCTAACCTTTTTCGAATCCAAGCTTAAAAGTTTCCGGTGAACCTCCGAACTTCCGATCGAAGCTAATTAGGTAATACATTCACCCTTTCTCAAATTTTCTTATGGCCTCCAATCCCCCAACCACTCCCGCGCCATCTGCTTCGGTTTTACTTCGTGCCCCGGACGACGATAGCGCGGGCTATAGCCCATTTCGTTGCCGCCAAGGCTCTAGCTCCACTTCCCCCAATGTGGGGGGATCTTCGGTCGATGATGCCCCGATTGACAATAGGGACGGCAGGGGAAATGACGAAGGCGATGATGAACAATTTTTGGCCGAATTAGGGGAGATCGAATCTTCATCCGGCTGAACATTAACTGCCCGTCCGTTGCAGGAGGCGGGGGCGTCTGAGTCCTTCACACCCGGCCCGTAACTATGGAGCTTATAAGTGGGCCTTCGACTACCACACGTATGAGCCCGAAGCCCGTTGCGAAGTGACCAGAGCGGGCTGCGGAGAGGTCGGCGGTCGGACTTTTTGGGCGTCGCCCGTAGGAGATATAGGTTGACCTTGTGCGATCATGCGTGTGTTCGCAGGCGCTTTGTACAAAGTGCCCCGGGATGTGCATTTCTATGGGGCGACCTCCGATGAGAGTGCCGACCAGCCACCGCCTAGCATGATCGCTGTTAATGAGCACACTATGGAGGCGGGAATTCACTTCCCGTTACATCCGACGATTTCCCATCTCCTGGCGGCCTGGAATCAGAGCCCTACGCAGATCACCCCGAATGGCTAGAACTATATCCTTTCTACTATGACCGTTGCAGGGGTAGCTAAAGCTAAATCCCAATGCGAATTTGTTGGAATATAGAGGCACGTAAAACACATAATCACATGCGCAATGAAAATTTTCACCAACAACGAACAATTAATTGCATACAGATTACAATAATCATAACGAGAAATCTTACATTAACTCGAGAGCAGATTTCTCTACTACGGTATCCACGTAATCCCCAATTACGGACTTGCACGGATTTGTCAGCATTGAATCCCGAGACAGATTTGCTAGGAAAATCCAAACTCTAGATCTTATGGAGAAAATATGAAGTAACGTTGTTTGTGAATTGCCAAGAGCTTGTATATATATAGGGAGGCCCAGCTTAAATCTTAAGCTAGCCCAATTAGGGAAATAAAACCCTAATCTTGAATTAAATTAATTCCTTTTAATTTAATTCCCTAAATATAAATCTCTACGGATATAAATGCCTTATATGAAAATCTCTACGATTTATTTCCATATACATTAAATCCTACAAATATATTCCAAATATAATTATTGGGAATTCTTATTTAATTAAATCAATTTAATTAAATATTAATAATAATTAATTCCAAATTAATCTATTATTAATTATACGCATAAATTAAATATTAAATCGATTTAACATTTAATCAACCAACAATAATCCGTAAAGGGAACTACTTGTTGTGTGACCCATAGGCCCTCATATCCGAGGCGATTAGTCAAAATAGCGGTCTTAATTGAACCTAGTCAATAAATCGGACATTCTAAATATATGAGAATGCGTTAGAAACATGCAACTACACAGAATCGTAACGTGGACTATTACGATTTCCTCCTTTCATTCCACGAATACTCGATTAGTCTTGAACATGATGAAGTGTCTATTCAAATAACTTAATCGCTTTATCTCCAATCACTAATTGATCACTTATGTCACACTTGGCCACAAAGTCCAAGCTGACGTGCATTGACCAATGACTTTGATCCAATTATGGTGAGAATGTGAGTATTCTCTCTAAATCCACTTTGAGGAATGAATCCTTTTCTTGGCTCAACTACTACGCTTTACGTGCACTTCGTGATGAACCCAATCCAAGTCATATCTACTCATGGAAGGGGTGCAAGCATCGGTCATGGTCAAAGTTCATCCTCCACACATGTCGATGCGTATTGACCTCAAGTCAAAGGAGTATCGCATTGCTCCCACTAACCGAGACACCCGTAGACACATATAGTGGAACTACATCAAATGGTTGCTCGAATGGGTATACCAATACCCTCTAAGGTATTTGTGCATCCATCATGAGATACCTAGTATAATGCAGATCGCACACCAATCTACATTGCATCATCAATATCCCATTCTTGATGATCCTTGATTGGGGCTATTTGATAATCACGCTTAAGTCATCCGAGTTCTCACACACTCAATGACAACAATGACTCGAGGAACACATATAAGAATAGATGCAAACAATCAAACATAATATTCTAATCGGTCTGCAATGCCATATATTTAATATTAAACAAATAATAATATTAAACCAATCTTTGAATATTATCCCAGTATTATGTCTTACAAAGGATTGTCTCTCAGGACACTAACACTAACAATCTCCCACTTGAACTAGAGCCAATCACCTACATGCCTAACCACCAGACCATCAAAATATCTAGTGTGTGTACATGAACGCTCAAAGCCTTAGTGAAAGGATCACCAGATTATCCTCCGTGGGGACACGTTCTATTCTATCTCTCTCTGGCGATTATCTCTCTAATCAAGTGATAGCGCCTCTCGGTATGTTTATTTCTATTTATTGAATCTCCGGTTTCCTTAGCTTGCGCGGCCGCACCCGGTGTTGTCCGCAATCAACTTTATTGGACTTTCGCGCACTTAAGGAACTACCCCTAGTTCATTTAAGAACTACTTTATCGAGCCGGCTTCTTTGGCTTCTTAACAGCAAAGAATGTACTTTCGGCCGGTTGTTGAATCGATGGTAGTATCTTGCATGGAACTATTCAACTAACGCCCCACCATTGAGAGCGAAGACATAGCCCATCGCGTGACTTGTAATCATCACAATCGGATTGAAACTTGCATCTGCATAGCCGATCGCGACTAGCTACGCTCGACCGACCGTGGGCCGGAAAGCATTCTTTAGTACGTATGAGGTACTTAAGAATGTTCTTGACAACAATCCAGTGGGGTTCCCCCGATTCTGTTGGTATCTACCAGTAGTGCTGACAGCGAAGGCCACATCTGGCCTAGTACAAGTCATGGCGTACATGATGGATCCAATTGCAGATGCATATGGTATATCCTTCATGCGCTGAATATCAGCTTCTGTAGAAGGACAATCCTTCTTAGATAGCTTTATCCCATGACATGTCGATAGAGAACCTCTCTTGGAGTTCTCCATCGCAAATCGCTTCAACACCTTGTCTACGTAGGTGGACTGTGATAGCCCCAACATCTTCTTGGATCTATCCCTATGGATCTTGATCCCTAAGATGTAGTAGGCTTCTCCAAGGCCCTTCATCATGAAGGTCCTTGGACATTCGTTCTTTCCAATTTTGCATGAGTGAGATATTGTTTCCCATAATGAGTATGTCATCGACATACACAACTATGAATACAATATTCTTCCCACGACATTCCAGATAGCGCCGCGGATCTTCCGAGGTTTCGACGAAGTCAAATAATTTGACGGACTTCATCAAATCGGATATTTGATTCTAGAAGCTTGCTTCAATCCATAAATGGATCGTTTAAGCTTGCACACAAAGATTAGATTTTGGTTTGATATGAAACCCTCGGGTTGAGTCATGAACACTTCTTATCAATTTGTCCATTGAGGAAAGTTGTTTTGGCATCCATCCGCCAAATCTCATAATCTAGGTGTCTTTGCTATCGCCAAGTCAAATTCGAATGGACTTGATCTTTGCATTTGGTGAGAAAAGTTTCGTAAGTAGTCGATGCATTGGCGTGGTATAACATTCGCCACCAACCTAACCTTTGTAGGTTTGTACCTTGCCATTTGCATCGGTCTTGGTTTGAAGACCCACTTGCAACATATGGGTCTAACCACTTTCGCAATTCAACCAAGTCCCAAACTTGATTGGCGTACATCGAGTCCATCTCGGTTTCATGGCTTCATGCCACTTCTTTGAGTCAACATCTAATGTTACCTCAATGTAAGTTTTAGGTTTGTCTTATCAGGGATCTCCACTTCATCATGCTCCTCCGCGAGGAAAACCATAATATCTTGTGGGTGGATTCTAACCGTAGTGAACTTACGGAGTTGTGGTTGCTCATTGCGCATTACGATCGTGAAAATTTTGTGGTGCGGCGATTTCATCGTCGGGGGGAGACCTCAAAGGCGACACTTCCGGATGCTCCTTGAGCACCGGAGATGCCTCTTGGCGAGAGTTTGAGCTATGTTGTTCTCATTCAGTTGCTTTGAGTTCATTTCTCGAGCGATGCAACTCCAATTCGCTCCCACTGTTTGAAAGAGGATCCTTAGTGATAAACTTCCACCATGTGATTTCTTTGAATGCTCCCCCGATTCTTTGTCATGTTGCTTTGACAAGACATCGATCTCCTTGATAAGTTGTGGTTCTTGAATTTCTTGAGTTCTATCATCTTATGGCTTTGTTCCTTGAAAGGCGTAGTCTTCTTCAAAGAATTTAATACGCCTTGGAAACAATCCTTTGTTTGTTTTACGAGGGTAGATAGAAATAATATCCTCTAGTTTCTTAGGATATCCCACAAAATAACCCTTTTCACCATTTGATTCTAATGTGAGAGAAATTTGGCTTCTTGCCATTTGCCATAACTCATATGGCGTATGCTCAGTGATTTGGATGGAATCATATTAGAATGTATATTGAGGTTTGGAGTTCGTATCCCCCATAAAAATGTCGGAAGGAGGAGAAACTCATCATGGACCTCACCATGTCTATGAGGTTCGGTTTCTCCTCTCGGACACTCCATTCATTTGGGGTGTCTAGGGAGGAATCCATTGTGATTGGATTCCATGCAACTTCGGATAATCAATGAATTCATGGCTAAGATATTCTCCTCCTCGATCGTCGATCGAAGAGTCTTAATACTCTTACCAAGATGTTTCTCTACTTGACTTTGTACTCCTTGAATTTCTCAACGATTAGGACTTGTGTTTCATTAGATACCGCACCCAAATTTAGAGAAATCGTCGATAAAAGTTATGAAGTAGCGAATTGACCCCTAGGTAGAGTGGACGGTGGTCAAAAATGTCTTGTAGATCAACTCTAGAACTTCTTTGGCACGAACCCTTTCCCCCGAAAAGGGTTAGTTGATCATCTTGCCCTTGAGGCGGGATTCACAATTACCATAGGACTCGAAAGTCGAATGGGGTTAAGTAGTCTAAATTTCTTAACCTTGCTATCCTATTCTCATTTGCATGACCAAACCTACAATGCCACAAGTAAGTCGGGTTTTCATGATTACTAAGTTTGAGTCGTTTGTTTTGTATATTAAGAATGTTATGTCCACAATGCAACAAATATAATCCATTAGATAAAGCAGCATTTCCATACACATCACCATTAAGGTTTAAAAATAATAATAATTATTTGCAAAATGGAAGGAAAAACCTTCAATATCCAACATCGGAATAGAAATAATGTTGCGGGTAATAGAAGGAACAAAATAACAATTATTTAGTTCAAGTCTAAAACCAGAGGGTAAGTCTAAAATATAAACACCAACACGTTCAGCAGCAATTCTTGCTCCATTCCCAATGTGTAGGGCGACTTCACCCCTTAAACTGCCTGCTATCTTGAGACCACGCACATTAGTACAAATGTGTGAGCCCCTGCCGGTATCTAATACCAATGATTAGTATCATTTGTGGACATGTTTATCTCAATAACAAACATCACGTATTTCGATGGTGAGGCACCTTGTGTCTTCTTTTCATTTGCTAGAACCTTCTGATCCTTCTTCCAATGCCCTTTACGCTTATAGTGGAGGCATACATCCTTATCCACCCTATCCTTCTTTTTGAATTCCACATTTGGGCTTAAAGGAAGCTAGGCTTAGAGCCTTTCTTTTGCCTTTGCCTCTCCTAAAACTCTTCTTTCCTTTCGGACCCGGAAAAGTAGAGGCACTCACCATAATCTGAGCTTCTCTTTAGCAATTGGAGGACTCAAAAGTCTTGAGCATGTTATGCATTTCGGGCATGGTCGATTCCGTCTTATTCATATTAAAGTTTACTACAAAACTTCAAATATGAATCGAGAAGCGACGAAGAATAGCATAAAGCTTAGCGTTGGTCTTGAGCTCGATGCCCGGACGACCAAGTTTCTCGATTAGCCCTATCATCTTCAATACATGAGGAGAAACCTTCCTCCCCGGACAATCGGCATCTAAACCGGATCTCTCATCACTTCATAAATCTCGAAGCGAGATTAAAGATGAATCAAAGATCCTTTGCGATCTTAATCATCTCGAAGGAAGCATCTTTTCATCTTGACTTTTGAAACTTTCGGAGTCATTACGAGTAGCATAACACTGCCACGAGCATCCTCTTGATGCTTCTTTTTTTGTTATTTCGGCGTCGAGCGCTTGACCTCTTGATAAAATAAAATGACCTTAAGGGTAATTCATATGAGGGATTGTGTTGGGATTATCTTTGAAAAAGTATGCTTTTACTTTGTATAATCGGCTGAATTCGAACTTATTCTTGAAATAAATTATTTATCGCGATGCTTTAAATATGATTGAATGTTATATATATTGCATAAGCTTTGTTCAATAATTCGCATCGTATTACATTGTAGTTAATTTAGTGATACTAGATCCACGGAAGATTAAATTGCTGATCCCTTGTAACTAAAAGTCGCCATTCCGACCTAGATGGAAATAAAAACCATCGCATTGAAAGGTTGAGGTGTAAGGCTCAGATTGGTTTGTCTTGACCAAGAGATTACACTAGTGCATGGTGATGCCTTGAATAGGACCTCTGAGGGAGGATAAGTTCTTGGCCCGAACAAGGAAAATTAGACCTCGGTGGTTCGTTGTTTCTTAACCTTCGTTCTTAAATAGGATCACGTGGGATTGGTAACTATTGCTTTGACTTATCATGGGTAGCGAATGAGAGAGATTCAATACTTTTTATCTTGGGCAATATTATTGGTCACATGTGATTGCTAAGATTTATCTGAAGAATCGTGTGCAAATCGCTTGCTTGATTTGCCCCAGGAGGTTCATAAGTTTTATCATACCAAATCTTGCAAGTGGAATTAGTTTTAGGTATGGATAATAATGTTGAACCGTTCCTCGACCAAGGACAAAAGATATTAATTAGGAAAAGCTATTTGGTGGCTTGAATTAATTAATGGGCTAGATAATCTTAAACACGGGAAATAATGGCCAAGGGAGCCATATTGGTAATATGGGTTAAGATGGATGGTGCAATATTAATTATGTAGTGGGATTAATTAATATTTATGGGCTTGAATTATATTGTGGCTCAATATTAGATATTCAAGATCCATTAGAAGGTCAATCTTAATTCTCCTAAAGGGCCCGAAGGTAGCCCAACATATAGTCGATAAGCGAAAAGGTGATTAAAATAAAATAAATATTGTTGCTTAATATTTCTCTAATTAATTTGAAAATTATGGATAAAAAGGGGAAAAGATTTTCTTTGAATTTTGTTATGGAATGAAGATATGTATTCTTGGAATACAAGATTATCTCATTAAATTCAAGAAATCTCCCCTTGATTATTCATGAGGAATTTTGAAAATTTTGAAAATATAAAGGGCAAGAAAGATTTTCTTGATTTTCTTGAAAAGATATTATGGAAGATATGTATTTCTTGAAATACAAGAATATCTCATAAATTCAAGAAGATCCAAATCTTGGATTCTTATAACACAAAATTTTCAAAAATAATGCCATATAATAGAGGAGGTGGAATTTTGTGGAATATTTTAATTATGGGAAAAAAGAATATATGAGATATATTCAAGATTTCTTGGTGATCAAGAAAAGTCTTTTCCCACATTGAAATATCACTAAAATTTCGACCACCCTCCCTCTTATAAATAGGGGATGATTAGTTCATTCCAAAGTACAATTCCATGTCTTTGGAAATATTAGCAAATCCACATAAGTGGTGCAACAAAGTTTATTTTTCCTTTTGTTAATTGTTCGCGAGTATCCTTCCACCCGGATTGTCGAGCAAGGGCTAAGGGAATACTTGGGAAGTCCTTTTGGTTAGTCGTCCGTTTTGCCATCCAGGAGAATGCGTTCCGTAAAGAGTAGATTAAGCATGCGTGGGTTTTCGTGGCTTTTTATATGCATGATATGTTGTTGCAATTATTATTTGAATTAATATAGGATTAATTCATGCTAGTAATAATTAATGAATTAAATTTGTATTTAAATATTCACCCCGAATAGATGTGTAACTCATTTGTTGATTGGCGTGTCGACCGCGTACTCAATCTTCTCTTTGCACGAGCATCAATCAAGCGTTTTGGTGTCGATCGAGAAAGTTGGGAATGACTTGTTCGTTTCTAAAAGCGCTTCTTAATGACAAGTTATTCATTTCAACAATCCTAGAAATAAAATAAAGCGGGAATTAAAACACATAATTCCTATGATCAATATTCAATGAATCAAAATAAACATGGCCTTTCAATTTATTTTGTCTCCATTATTTTCACATCTTAGCGACCTCATCGGAAAATGCAATTTATATCTAATATAAATCATAACGGACTAGGATCCACATTACTACTATCATAATGAGGGTGATTATTATGGCGGCATAAGCGGTAGGTCTCCAAACCGATTGCGGTTATTGCAACTCTAGTTTATCGAACTGGTTTTGATGTCTTTTACCCTTTGTTTCCCTTGAATAATGAAACAAAGTTAAGTTGGTTTACAACCATCGGCGACATTTTCATGTCCATATAAAAGTCCGTTAGATGTAGATCAGGAGCAAAAGGCGAGGTCTTTAAGTACTCATTGGAGCGAAATCTCGGTTTACTTTTAATTTCGATGGAAGACATCTTATCAAGTTAATGAGAAAACCATATTTTTTAATGAGGAGCGTTTTAAAAAGTTGGGGTATTATTGCTTAATCTAGATCCATGAAGTCTAAGTCATATTTGAGCAATTACGGCGCCCGCCTACCCAAACATTATATATCTAGCGATTCACAAATAATTGAAGCCTATCTACGAGCATTTAACACGGTCCGGCATTTATTGGCGCCACCTACCCAAACTATTATAATGCGGACTTAAGCGTTAACTAATTTAAAAAAAGCGATTAAACAAGTTAATAGTGGGTTTTAATAAATCCTTTTAAAAGCAATTTAAAATTCATTAAAGATTTATGATTATTAAAATTGATTAATCAATTAATCATCTCGGTCAACCGAAATTTTAATCTCAAAATTATATCGATAAAATTTCAAAATTTAATTTTATTTATTTTAATCATGGGGGCTCGGGTGCAATTTCTAAAAATTTGCGGGAGGTTCATCTCAAATCGAATTTGCAAAAGCGACCCCTACATCATCACCTGACCAAATCGAATCGATTCGAAGTCAAACACCAAATTAACCCAA
The DNA here is from genome assembly GCA_037126765.1 of Stenogyne calaminthoides. Taxonomy (NCBI): domain Eukaryota; kingdom Viridiplantae; phylum Streptophyta; class Magnoliopsida; order Lamiales; family Lamiaceae; genus Stenogyne; species Stenogyne calaminthoides. The sequence goes on from JBBCBC010000018.1 coordinate 14,161,013, forward strand.
TTGAGAATCAAAATCCATCACAATTAATCAAATTAATTCATCCATTCAAAGCAACCAAGGAACCAAAACTATCGGGCGATCTAGGTCCCAAACGAAGGCCGAGCGAGTCAGCGAGGCAACACGACATGGATTCGGCCGACAATTCTGGTCGACGCAGGTCGGCATACGCCTGGCGTCGGGCGACCAAATCATCGATAAGCGGAAATTGAGGGTAAGCTCGGTGCGGCTCCTGATCGATCGACCGGTTGAAACCGGATGAGCGAGCACAAGCAAACAAGGAATTCGATTGGCGCGCCGAGGCGACGCACGCCCGACCAAGCCGAATCGTTCAAAAGACCAACGTCAAAATCGGAGAGAATCGGCGATTCAGTGAATCGGCGGAGAAGATCAACGCCTCAAGGCGGGATATAACTCGAGATTCCTTGTTTTCTTTGGAACTATTCGAATCTTTGAAACATCAAAATCTGTGATTGTGACTCTGAATATCTGAAGTTTAAAAGCGGTTAGAAACTCAAAAGCAGTGTTGAGTTCATATCTTTAGAAAATTGATTTGAAAGAAAATCTTTTAAAGCTTGAAGTTCTTTTAACTAGAAAAGATGTGGAAATTTCTTCTTTGAAAGATGAACTTAAATGCACTACTCTAAGTTTTAAAAAAGTTTTACGCGCAAGCCATTCTTGAATTGAATGAGGCATTAATGATTGGTAGATCGATAATCTTTGGACTTGGTTTTGTGAAAACTTACGAAAATACTCCTTTATCTGTGAACCTATTTCTTTTGTGAAAATTTGGAACTTCTTTGCCTAAACCTTTGAAAGGTAAACAAAAAAGAAATCGATGGTTTGTTTAAAAGAGTATATACATTTTTTATTGTCTTTAGAAGTAGGTCATATTCGTTCATATTGTTCTAAGTTAAGAAGAGACTTAAAAATTTGGAATTGTTTTTACGATAAAATTGAACACCTATAAAGCAGGTTAACAACACTAAAAAGTTGATTCATAAGAACATGTCATGTAATGATGTGTATACATCTTTGAAAGCATGTGTTCTGGATCTTGGTACTTTGATAGTGGTTGTTCTAGACACATATTTGGTCAAATTAACTATCGACTAACTATACATCTTGTGATGGAGGTCATGTTACATATGGTGGTGGTTCAAAAGGTAAAGTTGTTGGAAAAGGAATATTGAATGTTCTGGTTTTCCAAAAAGTTGACAAATGTGTTACATGTAAAAAAGGTTTACTTGCTAACCGATTAGTATTAGTCGGTTATGTGATGATGGTTTACATGTAAAGTTTGTGTGAATTCATGCTATGTGTTTGATGAAAATGATGATTGTAATGGGCAAAAGATCTGCTGATAATTCTTTATTTGATTGGTTCAAATCATGCTTGTAAAAGTGCTAAAAGCAGATGATATTATTTTTGGCATCAAAACCTTGGTCATGTTAATTCTGAGTATTGAAATTGCATAGACTAGGTCTTTATTTGTTGGTTTACACGATCTTAACTTTGAAAAAGGAAAAATATGTGGACCATGCCATAAAAGGTAAGCAATTGAGGACAACCCATCAAATGTTGTCGACATGTACAACAAACAAGTGTTGTGAATTGATTCATATGGATGTAATGGGTCTATGGAAATTGAAAGTTTGGGTGGAAAGAGTGTTGGGGAATTAATTGCGAATCATTAGGGATGAATATTTAAATACACATTTAATTCTAACAATTATTACTAGCATGAATTAATCCTATATTAATTCAAATAATAGTCGACAACAAATCATGCATATAAGCAGTTCACATAAATCCTACACATGCGGAATTGCTACGGGTTTTCGTGAACTAACCTCTCGGATGTGACAACCGTTGAGAAGATGGATCCCGATTCCACGAACACACCAAAAAGACCTTCTCAAGTATTCCCTTATCCTTGTTCAACAAATAGGTTGTAGAAACTTCGCGAACAATTTAACAAAAGGAAAAATAAAATTATGTTCACCACCTTTGTGGATTTCTAATTTTTTCAACAAATGGAATTGCTCTTGGGGATGAAAAAATCATCCCCTATTTATAAGAGGTGGTGACCAATTTTTTCTAGGAAAAAAGAGAAAATCTCTTTCTTGATCTCCAAGAAATCTTGAATATATATCTCATATATTATTTTCTCCTTAATTAAAATTTTTCGATAAAAATCCGCTCTCTTATTATTTATGGTATTTTCGAAATTTTAGGATAAAGATTCCAAGATTTGGATGGTCTTGAATTTATGAGATATACTTGTATTCGAGAATACATATCTTCCATAATATCTTTTCAAGAAAATCAAGAAAATCTTTCTTTCCCTTTATTTTTCATAATTTTGAAATTTCCCAACAAATAGCAGTGGGAGATTTCTTGAATTTAATGAGATAATCTTGTATTCCAAGAATACTTATCCTCGTTCCATAACAAAATTCAAAGAAAATCTTTCTCCTCTCTTTTATTTGTATTTTTGAAAAAAATTGGAAAAAATAAGCAACCATAATATATTTTTATTTTAAACACTTTTTTAGTTATTGGACATTATGCTTGGGGCTTGAGGGGCCTTTAGGAGAATTAAGATTGAACTTCAATGGACTTTGAATTTCTAATATTGAGCCACAATATTATTCAAGCCCATAAATATTAATTAATCCCACTACATAATTAATATTGCACTATCCATCTTAACCCATATTCTTTGTTTATATGACTCCGGTTATTATTTCCGTGTTTAAGATTATCCGGCCCATTAATTAATTCAAGCCCGGCTGAAACAACTTTCCTTTAATTAATATCTTTTGTCCTTGGTCAAGGAGCGGTTCAACATTATTATCCATCTGGAAACTAATTCCACTTGCAAGATTTGGTATGATAAATCTTATGAACCTCGAAAAATCGAACAAGCGTGCTTGCACCACGATTCTTCGTATTAAATCTTAGCAATCGCATGTGACCAATAATATTGCTAAGATATAAAGTATTGAATCTCATTGATTCTCTACCCGTCATAAGTAAAGCAATAATTACTAGTCACACGATCTATTTAGGGGCGAAGATTAAGAAATAACGAACCACTAAGGTCTAATTCTTCCCTAATTGATCTTTGAAGAATTTATCCTCCGCATGGGTCTATTCGATTGCATCGGTTGTTGGGATTATCTTTGGAAAGTATGCTTTTTACTTTGTATAATCAAAGCTGAATTCATTACTTATTCTTTGAAATAAATTGTTTATCCTTGATGCTTTAAATATTATCGAATGTTACATATATTTTCTTTGCTTTGTTCAATAAATAAATCGTGTTACATTGTAGTTAATTTAGTGATACGGATCACGAGAAGATTAACAATTATCCCTTGTAACTAAAAAAGCGCCATTCACGACCTAGATGGAAATAAACAACCCGTCATTGAAGGTTGAAGTGTAAGGCTCAGATTGATTGTCTTGACCAAGAGATTACACTAGTGCATGGTGATCTTGTTGAATAGGACCTCTGGGAGGACAAATTCTTGAGAGGCGAACAAGGAAGAATTAGACCTCGGTGGTTCGTTGTTTCTTAATCTTCGTTCTTAAATAGGATCACGTGTGGTTGGTAACTATTGCTTTGACTTATCATGGGTAGAGAATCAGCGAGATTCAATACTTTTTATCTTGAGCAATATTATTGGTCACATGTGATTGCTAAGATTTATCTAGGAGAATCGTGTGTGAAATGCGCTTGTTCGATTTGCCCTTGGGAGGTTCATAATCTTTATCATACCAAATCTTTCAAGTGGAATTAGTTTTCGGTATGGATAATAATGTTGAACGTTCCTTGACCAAGGACAAAAGATATTAATTAATGGAAAGCTATTTCGGTGGCTTGAATTAATTAATGGGCTAGATAATCTTAAACACGGGAAATAATAAAGGGAGCCATATTGACTATAATATGAGTTAAGATGGATAGTGCAATATTAATTATGTAGTGGGATTAATTAATATTTATGGGCTTGAATAATATTGTGGCTCAATATTGATAATTCAGATCCATTGGAAGGTCAAATCTTAATTCTCCTAAAGGACCCTAAGTAGCCCAACATATAGTCCGATAACCGAAAAAAGGTGTTTAAAATAAAATAAATATTATTTCTTATTTTTCCTTGTAATTTTTAATTTTATGGATAAAAAGGGGAGAAAAGATTTTCTTTGAATTTTGTTATGGAATGAAGATATGTATTCTTGGAATACAAGATTATCTCATTAAATTCAAGAAATCTCCCACTTGGTTATTCATAATAGAAATTTAAATTTTTGAAAGATAAAGGGCAAGAAAGATTTTCTTGAAAAGATATTATGGAAGATATGTATTTCTTGAAATACAAGAATATCTCATAAATTCAAGAAGATCCAAATCTTGGATTCTTGCCTATTATTTTGAAAATATCCATAACAAAAGAATAGGTGGGTTTTGTGGAATATTATAATTATGGGAAAAAAAGAATATAGGAGATATATTCAAGATTTCTTGGAGATCAAGAAAAAGATTTTCCCATTGTGTTTTGCCACAATTTTAGGCCACCTATGCTCTATAAATAGGGATGACTCTTTCATTCCCAAGTACAATTCCATGTGTTGAAAAAAATTAGTAAATCCACAAAGGTGGTGCAGCATAATTTATTTTCCTTTTGTTAATTGTTCACAAGTGTCCTACCTCAGGATAGTCGAACGAAAAGGATTAAGGAATACTTGGGAAGTTCTTTTGGTTAGTCTAATCGGCAAGATCCTTTGCCATCCCAAAGAGGTGCGTTCACGTAAACTTCGTAGAATTCGCATCATTAGGATTTACGTGAATTAATTATATCGTGATATGTTGTTGGATTATTATTTGAATTAATATAGGATTAATTCATCTTAGTAATAATTATAAAATTAAATTTGTATTTAAATATTCACCTCGAATAGATACATGCACATTATTCTAACATCGGTCATGAACTAGTGTAATCTCTTGGTCAAGACAAGCCCGATTTGAGTCTTACACTTCAACCTTTCACGATGGATTGTTCATTTCCATCTAGGTAAGTGAGCTTACGTACTTTTTAGTTACAAGAGACTGTTAATTTAAACTTCTGTGATCTGGTATCACTAAATGAACTACAATGTAACACGTACTATTTATTGCACAGTTATGCAGTAAATATATGTAACATTCAATGATATTTAAAGCATCAGTGATAAATAATTTATTTCAGTAAATAAGACAGAAATTCAGTTTGGTTATACAAAGTAAAAGCATACTTTCCAGTATAACCCCAACAAAGAGGTATTCATATGTTCTTGTAGATGATTTTTCTAGATATACTTGGGTTATTTTTCTTAAAGAAAAATCAGATACCTTTTCTGAGTTCAAAATTCTTTCCAAAAGGTTTAAAACTGTTTTATATTTAAAGATCAGTAGGATAAGGTCTGATCATGGAAGAGAATTTGAAAATAGTTTGTTAACTAATTTTTGTGAAAAGAAAGGTATTTTGCAAGAGTTTTCTTCACCTAAAACTCCTCAACAAAATGGAATTGCTGAAAGAAAGAATATAACTTTGCAAGAAATGGCAAGAGATAAGCTAACCTCAAAAGTCTTTCTAGAAATTAAATTTGAAGCTTTGAATCTTGCTTGTCACATTGTGAATAGAGTCTATATTAGATTCGCGGTAGTAATTGTACTCCTATGAGATTACGAATAAGAAACCAAATTTGAAATACTTTCATGTGTTTGGTTGTGTTTGTTATATTTTGAATGATAAGATCAGTTCCTGAAGTTTGATTCTAAGAGTGATAAAGGATTTTTCTTAGGATATTCTAAGAATAGCAAAGGCATGTAGAATCTATAACTTGAGAACCGTACAATCTGAAATCTTGTTAATGTGGTATTTGATGAACTTACGCAAGTTTTGCGGGGTAAAAGTCTTTGAAGATAATGTATCGATTTGATAGAAGTATCGAAATCTTGATTGGCGAAGATTGTAAAAATGTTGAGTCGGAATCGGAATGTTCTATCAACATACGATGCAACATTACCCAAAAGTTCAAATACTAAAAAATTTGTCAAAAGATTCACGATAACCAAAACATTTGGTTCCCTCAACAAAAGATAATGAAAAGACATCCATCGGATCCGGATCATTGGAGAAGCTACCTTTGGTGTACAAACTAGAAGAAGAATGGGTATTCATATCAATAACCTTGTGAATCGGTTTGCATGTCATCCATATCTGATTAGGTAACTTTTGAGTGTTATCATTACGAAATTGAGCTTAAAAATGTGAAAGAAGCTCTTGATGATGAAAATTTGATTAATGTTATGCATGAAGAGCTTAATCGGTTTGAAAGAAATGATGTTTGGACACTTGTACATAGACTAATTACGATATTAATGTCATAAATTACAAAGTGAATTTTCAAGAATAAAAGCTGAAGAATCTGGTAATATTGAGAAATAAAGGCTAGATTGGTTTGCTCAAGGTTATACTTGGATTGAAGGAATAGATTTTGATGAAACATTTGCTCTGTTGCTAGAATTGAATCTATTAGATTACTTCTTGCTATTTCATGTTTCATTAACATTAACTTGCATCAAATGGATGTTAAAATTTGCCTTCTTAAATGGTATACGGATGATGAAGCTTATGTTGAACAACTTTAAAGGTTTTGAAAATACGGAATTTCTGATCATGTTTACAAGTTAAAGCTTTGTATGGCAAAAAAAACAAGCACCTAGAGCTTGGTATGGTAGACTTATTGATTTCTTACTTGAGTTTGGATTTTTGAGAGGTGAAGGTGATAGAACCTTGTTCATTAAAAATTCGAGAATGATATCATGGTTGCTCAAATATATGATGATGATATTGTATTTGGTTCAACTTGTAATGATACACTTGAGAGTTTTGTTAAAAAATGACACATACCTTTGAAATGTCCATGGTTGGGGCCGAATTTCTTTTTAGGTCTTCAAATCAAACAAATGAAAGATGGTATTTTCTTTTCTCAAAACAAATATGCTAAGAATTTGGTGAAAAGATTTGGTCTTGAAACTGCTAAAACTATGAAAACCCATATGGGTTCAACTCAAAAGTTGAGTAAAGACTTGATTGGAAAAGATGTTGATCCTACTTTGTATAGATCAATGATTGGAAGTCTTTTCTTTGTATTTTAACTTCTAGTAGGCGGATATTATGTATAGTGTGCATTTTTTTTTGTGCTTTGAATATCAAGCTAATCTAAGGAATCACATCTTAATTCTGTGAAAAGAATTATAAGATATGTAGCTGGAACATGTGATCTAGGTATTTGGTACTCAAAAGATATTAATTGCTCTTTAGTTGGCTATAGTGATGCAGATTGGGCAGGTGATTATGATGACAGAAAAAGTACTAGTGGAGGATGTTTCTACATGGGAAACAACATTATATCTGACGCGATGAACCACCGAAGCATGTTTCACAATCTCTCTGTTGTTCTGAATATGTTCTTTCTTTGGAGATTCTTTGCCTCAACTTTGGCTTAAAAAGATGTATGATGATTATGGGTTTGGAAATTAGTATTTTGACTATTTATTGTAATAATACTAGTCTTATTAATATTTCAGAATCTTTTGTGCAACATTCTTTGACTAAGCGTATAAGTATAAAAGACATAACTTTATAAGAGATCTTGTAGAAAAGAAATTGTGAAGTTAGAATACATTTCTCTTTGAAAAACGACTTTGCGCGATTTTTTACAAAAGCCCTTGATAATGAGAGGTTTTCTTCACTTAGAAAATCTCTTGGTCTTTCTTATATCGAACATAAACACTAGATGTTTCACAACATTTGAAGCAACATTGTGGTTACGATAACATGTTTATCTATTGTTTTGCTTATGTTTGAACTTTTAAATGATAGTGTTATGATCTAATTATTTGAATCATGGTTTAGATCGGGCATATATCTCTTAAATGCATTGAAAAATAAAACACCACTTAGATGTGTAATCATTGGTAACTATGGGACCACGGGCTTCTTCTTCTGATGTTCTCTTTTCAAAAGGTGATTAAATATACATCCATGTTTGTTCACAATCCACTGAGTAACTATGGGGTATGGAGCTCGCGACTACGATGTTCTCTTTTGAAAAGATGGATTAATGTGAACATGTGTTTAAAAGAAAAAAATTCAAAATATGACACTTTGATGATGAATTTCATGCAAAATTAAGTGTTGAGATATATGTGTCTTGAGCATTTTGTGAAATCTTATGTGATTCGAACTTTATCTATCATAAATGATTTGCTTAAATTTCTTCTTAAGTTGAATTCCCGGTCAAACATATTATTTAAATCTGAATTGTGTTTATTTAAGTTGGTTATGGTTCTTTTGTTTTCAAAATTTCTTTTGGCGGCTGATAAAACAGGGGTGAAGGAATGGTGATTACAGATTTTTCACTTTTAAGCTCATGTGTTGTGTTATGCTTATAATCGAATCGTAAGACAAGATAAGAACATAAAAGCGATAAACAACCTGACAATGTATAGTGGTTCGGAGACTGGCTCCTCATCCACTCTCACTTGTTCTAGGGAAATTCCTTCAAACACTTCTTGAGTTTTCGACTACCTCGGGTAGTTTACTTACTCAACTTATTTTTGAGCTTTTTCGACTACTCCGCGTAGTTTTACCTCAACCCGACCTTGAGCTTTACGACTACCTCTCATGGTTTACTAACTGTTGGACTTATCACCCTCTCGGGCTGCGCCTCTTAGATGTTTAACGAGTTCACACTCCCGGGACTTATCACCCTCACTGGGATTGCCTAACAACTACCTCAACTTCACCGGCTACTTATCTCTTACGAGAATGGGTTTGGGTTTGGGGTTGTTCTCCAACTA